>CM068368.1:123380790-124080431 GCA_034769895.1 Magicicada septendecula
CCTTTTTTGAACCTTGTGTCCCAAAGCTTTTAAGTTATAAAACTATACTCCCAAATTGGTTGAAATTTGTTTTAAAACGATACCCCACATAAAGATTTCCGACAATATAAAAGATGTGAATCACTTATTCGGTCTAGCTTCCTAAAATTTATAATTTCACAAAATGGAAACTACAAAGTTTTGGTTAAAATTGCTTTTAATTAGGTGCCTCGCATGCAGTTTTTGATTTTATGTTACAATTTTGACAACCTTACTTTTTCCATTCCGCTGCTCTATTTTTGCGAAATTTAATGTCAAAAACAAGAGGAGTCAGAAGGATAAAAATATTAGAACGCATAACAAGTGTACGAAAATCGGTCGGTGCATTCAAAAGTTATCGCGAGACCTATCCCAAACAGAAGAACAATGGGCAGAAATGTGGGAAGACGGACAAATCCCAACGATCTAATTAAGACAGGGAACTCGATTCGGTCGTTCAAAAATTTGACTTCATTTTGTCGTGTGATTCTCAACTTGCTCAACTTGAGTTTGCTTTAATTTAGGAGAAAAATCTGATGCCTTATTATGACTTCATTATAAAGCCTCTTGTCAACACAGTTGATTCCTAATATTAGTACTCAAAATGACACGTAACGCTCTTAAACATAATGTAAGCAAGAGTACTTTGAAACTAGATGACAGTAATCACAAAGTCGATGTGCGTATTTTCGGTACAGTGATTGCGACAGATTCAGTGATTGCGTTCATTGTCTGTGTTATTAGTGTTACTGAACAGTGACATGTTTGGGATGGTGTGAAAGCTGTCAAAACGTGATGGATTCGCTGATAATTGAATCGAACTTCAATGTTGTAACTCATCATATAGCGGTAATCAGATCCGATACCAATTGCAGCTCATCTGTTGTTGCCAGAGGAATTGTATTTACCATAATAAACAGAAATTAAGAAATGTAGAGACAGAGGTAGAAACAGATATATTGGGTGCCGTGGGGGGGGGAGGAGAATAATAGAAAGGAAGGGAGGTACACTGAATATATCCTTAGCAATTAGTCTAGTTAATGAACCATTTTAACTTGGAATTGTTTGCAATAAAATGAATTTACATATAACTTTTTGTAATATTTTCTACATAGTATCTAAAACAAAGTTAGGTGCTTTCATTCGGAAGGATTTTCCCAACTGTTTGGAGTTTAAAAGGCAGGTGAAATAAGTTTCACGCAAAAATTTGACCAAGTATAAGAACACTATATTGTTTACAGTACACATTTTGGTTATAAAGTATACAAGTTTAAATGTTTACATATAGTTTAAGTGCTTGCTGCTGGCGCGCAAAACCCGCACTGCCTCTCTCCGGACTCACCACCCTCACCGCTGCTGGTTTTGTAGTGGGACAGTCTCCCCACTCTTCACAGACGTTGAACACCAACCGTTCTCAAAGGGTAAAAAATGAAAAATCCCGTTTAAAAGTTTTAAATACTCCGTAAGAAATATCCTCAAAGTCGATAATATTTAAAATTTTAAGAATGAAACGTCATATACACTTTTTGATAGAATCTAATGGTTTTGGAGATATTCGCAATTAAAACTGAGATTTCACCCCCCTAAAACCGTTACCTTGAGACAGTCATTGTTAAATAACTAGCATAACATTTAATCTGTTACAAAAGTGATAGAAACTCAAACTAAATTTATTGTACTCGAAACAAGCTAAGGTTTTAATATTCCTCTGAATTAAACACTGTGGTAGGTATGATTGTTTTCCTCCAAAAAAGAATTTTTTACTCTTCATAACTCGAAAACTTTAGGCTTTAAATAAAAGAGCCTATAATGTAAATTAAAGGTCGTGAAATTACCACTAAAATTAAAATTGCTTAACCATAATATGAGTAAAAATAACAGCGTTATATTTGTATTTTTAATTTTTTTTGGAAACGTATTAAAATACTATATTACACTTAGTATGCTAAAATATTTTATGATTTTTGAAGCTCTTTGTTTTGATCCTATTAAACTTTGAATTTTAGCATAGTGATTTCATAAAAATTGAAAAACATATTTCATTTAAAGATATATTAATGGGGACGTCTATCAAAACATATTACATTTGGTAAAACAAATCTCAAATCTCCATGTTAAAAGCCAAATATTTTAACAGCTGTGGGTTTATTAAACCAAATAATTAAGCTGAATTTCAGTGTATTATAACTCTCTCTCTTTCTCTCTCTCTCTCTCTCTCTCTCTCTCTCTATCCTATGGCGCTACAGCCCAAATCGGGCCCTGGCCTCCACCAATCTCCGCCTCCATTCCACTCTATCCACTGCAACCCTCCTCCAGTTTCTTATCCCCATGTCTCTCGCGTCCTCTGCAACGCCATCTTCCCACCTCTTCCTCGGTCTACCTCTAGGTCTCGTTCCCTCCTATGTACCCAGCAAAGCCCTCTTAGAGTTCCTGCCATCCTCCATGCTCATAACATGTCCGGCCCAACGCAATCTTTGAATTCTTATAAATTTTGAGACTGGTATCTCTTTATATATTTGATACAGTTCGTTGTTGTATCTCAGTGTCCATGAGCCATTTTCTTGTATTGGGCGTATAATGCGTCTGAGGATTTTCCTTTCAAAGGTGTCTACTATGTCGACTGTTTTCTGTGTGATTGTCCATGCATATTGTGTGATTGTCATCACCCGTAGCATAACACCGGTCTGGTGACAGTCCTATATATTTTCATTTTTGTTTCCCTGTGCACATCTCCAGACCTAAATGATGGCAGCAATGCGAAGTACGCCTTGTTAGCCATGGTGGTCCGTCTTTGGATCTCCGGCTCCTCTGATCCAGTCTTTGCTAGATTCACTCCGAGATACGTGAAATTGTCCACCACTTCAATTGTGTCCTCCTCTATCTCGATGTTGTTATGAACCTGGTCCCTTCTTGTTTGGATAAGCATTTTTGTTTCATCCGTATTTATGGCTAGCCCAACTTCCTTGGCTTTGTTTTTAAGCTCTATAAATATTTCTTTAGCTGCCGTGATCCGTCTTGACATGATGTTAATGTCATCTGCATATGCGGCTATCTGTACAGTTTTATTTGTTAACAGATTGGAGCTATTTATTGATAAGCCTCTAATTACATATTGCAGTGCAATATTAAATAGTGTTGGGGCTAACCCATCTCCTTGCTTTAGTCCTCGTGTAATATTTATGGGTTCAGTTAGTTGGCTATCCACCTTTACTTGGGCTTCAGACTGCTGCATAGTCACTTGCGTTAATCTTACCAGCTTGCCTGGTATTCCAAATTCATGCATTATGGTGTAGAGTTTGTCTCTATTAATAGAGTCATACGCTTGCCTGAAGTCCACAAAGATCTGGTACACATCAATATCACGTATTATAACTACCCCTGTAAATTAATTATGTTAGTAGAGGGAAAATGACAGTTCAAACTCACTTTCACTTTCTATCAGCTGGACCACAGCATCCGCGACTTTTTCGCTGATCTGTGTCAAGATCCGCGACTTTTTCGCGTATCTGGACCACAGCATCCGCGTTATTTTTTTATATGCTGCCTTTCGCGAGCCTAGATCACTTTCACTTTCTATCAGCTGGACCCGCAGCATCCCAAATGGACCATAGCATCCGCGAATATAATTTTTTATTTTCTTATATGCCGCCTTTCGCGAGCCTAGATCACTTTCACTTTCTATCAGCTGGACCCGCAGCATCCCAAATGGACCACCCGCATCCGCGAATATATTTTTTTATTTTTAAATAAAGCTGATTTGCATATCAGAGGTGGGTGGTGGGTGGGAGGTTCCGACTTGATGCATTATAGTGTATATTAAAAATATATGATCAGGGTTACCAACCTTTGTATGAGTTCAAATTTGTTGTGTGTGTGTGTTATAATGTATATTAAATCTATATGATCATGTTTACCAACCTATGCATGAGTTCAAACTTGATATGTGTATTATAGTGTATATTAAAATATATGATCAGGGTTACCAATCTTGCATTACTGTGTATAGAACAGATCTGCCAACATTTTTCTTCGGTGGGAAATTCAAACTATATTAGCAGACGCATTATAGTGTATAGTAAATTGTTGACGACTTCGATATCAACTCTCTCTCCCTTCCTTTCTCTTTGTCTCTAGACACAGTTATCGATCACGATATAAACTCTCTCTCTCACACTCTCTCTTTCTCTCTCTGTGTTTATGTGACATCTATCTCTCTCTCGCTCTCTCTTTCTCGTTAGCTCTCTTTATGTCATCGGTTTTACATAAGCGTCAGTAAGTCGTGCTACTTATGGATTATTGTAATTAGCGATACTAAAATGTAATCACCAGGAAATATATTTATCGCCTACCTCGTTGCGTCCTACTTCTAATTTTGACACATGACAGTCATTGACCACGATTTAGAAATTAATATACACAACATATGTGCTAGCACTCTCTCTCTCTCTCGCTCGCAGACGTCGGAAGCAATTCCTAGTTTATAATGTAATTACCTGTGCGTGTATGTCTCTCTCTCGCTGCAAACGTTGACAAGAATTCCCTTATTCAAAGCGATTTGTATGTGTACACAAACTTAAATATGGTTTACAGACCATTGTAATTTTTAAAATTCATTTTTGCATTAATTAAATATATATCGTAAACAATGAAATAATAATATTTCGTCATTAGAAAGTTATATTCAGTGTGGTAATTAGTGATAGAAAGATTAACTATGCACGCACACACACACACACACACACACACACACACACACACACACACACACACACACACACACACACACAAGTTGACAGCAGTTTATAATGTAATTACCTGTACGTGTACTGTTACATATGTCTCCTCAAAATCTGTTGTACAACATCTCTCGCTCGTAGCGATACTAAAATGTAATCACCAGGAAATATATTTATCGCCTACCTCGTTGCGTCCTACTTCTAATTTTGACACATGACAGTCATTGACCACGATTTAGAAATTAATATACACAACATATGTGCTAGCACTCTCTCTCTCTCTCTCGCTCGCAGACGTCGGAAGCAATTCCTAGTTTATAATGTAATTACCTGTGCGTGTATGTCTCTCTCTCGCTGCAAACGTTGACAAGAATTCCCTTATTCAAAGCGATTTGTATGTGTACAAAAACTTAAATATGGTTTACAGACCATTGCATTAAACTTTACAAGAAACGACATTATTAGAAGAGAGACAAAGACACTAGTGAACACGTCTGTATCAAGCGAGAGAGAACCAAACAATTACAGAATATTCGACTCAAAAGGACAGTACAATGTGATAGTGGTGGTGGTGGTGGTAACGTCGTCATCAGAAAAGTCGGTGTCCCACTTTCATTTACAGCTTTGCATGTATGAACATGTCCCACAGACGAAATTAGAGACACCAAAATATAACAATGTCATTAGGAAAGTCTACATTCCACTTTCATAAGGAAATAGTCACCGCTTACAGCTATGCATGTATGTACATGTCCACAACAGAATGAGAGAGATATAAATGTCATCATTCGCTGTGACCTACTTTCTAAATTTGTTACATTAAAAATGTTTGTTTAAAGCAAAAATCATGAATCATCCATTCCCGAATAGCATGCACCTTATAGTTGGCACATCGGTCAGAAGAATTGAAATGTCTAAGACATTCTGTTCCATGAAATAGATACGGTATGTTTTTAGGACAACCAAAGTCATCGAGATTGATGATATTATTGTGTATTATCTTTGATTGCAAAAAACGTTTTTTCTCAAAACCCTTCACAAACACATATTTATATATATACGTGTATGTGATGTTAACAATTAAACAAGATTGTCGTACGGTGTCTCTCCTTCGCTCCATCTAAGTCTATGATAATTTGACGTTAACCAGTGGTTTGTCCTAACGTATTTTGGATTCGTAACGCATGTAGCAGGCGGAGTCAAAATCCAATGTCTACCAGCAAATCTCAGAACGTCCATGATTGACAGTTCCTTCACAATATATTTTCCGTTGTCATCGAAAAAGCACTGGAAGTCAATTATAACCGCAGTGTTATCCATAATACTATAAGACAAAGAAACCACACATTACAAACTCTATATATATATATATATTATGTTTAAACATACAAATATCGTTGAGATATTAATATGCGAACTTACGTTTACAGACGTCTGGACTGAAGCACCGAGAGACGTCAACAGACGAAAGAAACAAGTGTTGAGGGGGGTTACTATACATGGAGACAAATTTTTTTAGCAGGTGGGGAGGTGTCGTCGTTCTCCATGTTGATGCGTCGTCGTATTTGATAATGACCGTATGCAAGCGTATCATGACCATTGTCTAGTATATAGCGCTTATCATCATACGGTGACAACGCTTGCTTATTTACGCGCATCGTGTACAGCGTATGATGATCGCTACGTAAACAAAGTGCACTGGTAGAAAACTGACAATGATCAGTGAGACACTTGCGATACATATCGTGTCGTAGACTCCTCTTAATCGCAACTCGAGGCACACCTTTACATACACGTTTTTGACACTCTTTGGTAGGATCTTCGTGGGCCACAAGGAACGAATAACATTTCGCACGGAGACCCACGAATTCTCTAATAGGACGACCACACGTTTCATCCTTGAACAGTCCGACAACCTTTTTGTTCTTAAGGCTATAACAAGGATGAGACGTAGGGTAATCCGATGTGTCAAAAACGTGTAGGTCCTTCTTCATATCTGCATACAAGTCTGATGTTTGAATACTATACATCAGACTGTCTGTATCTGTCATTAACAATTTAACGTTGCAACCGTACTTGGCGACAGCATAACGATAATGAAAGTCGTACATTATCGTTTTGCTAACGTCAAGCACCGTGAAGCCGCAATACACGGGACGGGAAAGAACAATGGATTTTTTACGGAGTGAGAGCCCCACCAGATCGTTCGTATAACGAATCATACGTTTTAGCCTAGGTGTGGAAACTAGTTTTTGAAGCCGTCGTTCATCTGAGACTAGTTCAAAGTCTATATGTTTCCGTACGTTCTCCAGCGACTTACCGTATACGGCGTTGTTCATCAGTTTGAAAAGGTCTTTTTCAAAGCTGTTGACGGCTGCTTGCCTCTTGCGGGTGTTGAAATTGATAAACGGTTTCAACCAAGCGCTTTGCTTAAAACACAACACCCTATGAGTCGCTTTCAGCTCTAAGCCAAGACTTAAATACAATTTCAAATTTCGATAATGGAGAACGTAATTTTGTTTGTCCTCCAAAGTTGTTAACAACTTCTCTACGGATGACCCTGATTCGTTATACGATTATCTGTATATACTCTCGTGTAAACGTTTGGAAAAGGGAGAAAGGATATCGGGTGTTACGCGCTGGCGCACAAGTGCAAGTGGGTAGTCGGAATGCAGGTCGTGTAAGGTATTAGGATAGTGTAGGTCGACTTCGAGGATGTACCCGATGTCGGAATCATCACTCACATTACGTACGTCCAAGGACTCGATTTCGTTACGATCGAGCCATCGGAAGTCTGCGTAAGGGAGTGGTTGCGACATGGCTGCACCGTATAAATTATTACAGTCCGTATACAGAATGAAGGAGGTCGGGTTCGATACATCGTACTGATCTGGAATCAAAGGATTGTTAGCGACTGCATGACGGTTGGATATCATCGCGCAGCCTCCGCGAATCCCAGACTCGACGAACAGATGTAGATTTATTTCTGTTAACAGCTCTAATTCGACCCCTGTCATTTTTAGCATCGCGTTCCAAGCGAGTCCGGGAAGCGAGTAAAAATGACACGGGTCCAAGCAGTAATCGCGTAAGGCCATGTCTCGGAAACTTTCAAAGACATCGGCCAGCAGCATTACGTCTGTCAACAAATACAAATCGTGGTAATCTCCAAACGTACGCAGATTGAATGCACTCCACACGTTTTGTGCGTGCTCGTAATCTGCGTCCGAAATAGACGATTCCAACAACCGGTTATCAAAGTGTTCACGAGCGGGTAGACTTGTTTCGTTGAACCGATCAATGCTGTCAACGTACTCGTAAGGGTATACCCCCTTGCGTACGAGCAGATTGGTCTGTTCGTCGAAACCCCGTCTAAGCATTTCCTCTCTGAGCAAAGGAAATTGGCTCCCGGACGTGGACAGATTGGTAACGAGTGTGTCCAGAGAGCGATTAAGAAATTGAAAGGAGTCTACGAAACGCAAGGGACCCAGGGAGAACGACACGTAACGCTCACTAGATGTTGCAATGCAGGATACGTGTTGGTCCTTATATTTTCCTAAACCCTGCATTAAATGGTGACAGTCGTAGCCACGAAGGTTGTGAAAGAAGACGGGGATATGACGAGGCATCTTGTAGCTTAGATTACAGCTATTGTGGGCTGCTCCCAAGAATTTCCCCGTAAGATGACAATGATTGCGTACCTTGTCATCGTCTGTCAAAGGGCGCTCACACAAATGACAAACGGCGGCATTAGTGAACACAACATTGTCATCATCGGACATAATTATTTGTACGTTATGTCGTACTACCTTCATCATATCCTCGGCGTCTTTCATCAACCACGAGAAGAAAGTGTCTACGACGTTTTCACCCCGATAAACTTTAGCCTCTCTCCAGAGTCTGTGTGTATGATCGACGATAGCATAGGAGAAACCTGACGGAATATGCATCGCTTCGTATGATGTGGACGATACAGGAGGAGAAGTTATTTTCTGACGGGCACCGTTGCTATCAACTGAGTAGAATTCACCTAACTCGTGCACTGTCGTCGGGACGTTGTTACCAGGTGAACACGATTGAAGCGGAGTGATGAGGGACTCGAAGTCGGCGTAGACGGTAAAGGGTACTTTAAGACAGTGCGCGTAATTTTTAAATGACATAAACTTCTCCTCCTCTGTGGGCATTTTGGTTTTCTGCTCGCCGTAAGGTGTGCAGTAGGGGCGATGATCGGACAGACCATGTTCTGTGGAGAAACGATGCAGGCAGTAGTCGCAATAAAATGATTGGCCGTCGTGTTTTGTAAGGGATGATAATAATCTACTCATGTTACTGATAAGACAGTAGTGTTTTCGGCTATTTGTATCGGACAGAAGTAAAAGATTAACATGATGTAATCTGTCCTTATTGGGGGTAATTCTTAACGGATAAACCTCATTTTTTGATTCGTTTCTGATATTATCGTCTATATCTTAGCCGAAAACGTTTATAGAAATGTTGGGATTCTGTGCTTCAAATTTAGAAAGTGAGTTTATAGAAACAGGGTACTCGATACCGGACATATTTAAGATGTTTTTGAAGGGAGCTTATTTTGAAGCACGTTCTTTATTACATTCTTGAGGGTGTATGTGAGCTAGTACGGACCATAGAAAACACATTTCATCTTGGGGGTTCTTGATGTTGACTACTGCCCTGTGAGTGCAAGTTTTCGCGGGGTTGGAAGGTAGGAGGACGCTGCTAGAGGCCGGTACCGTCCAACAACTAGTTCCAGCTTCAGTACAGCATCCACCGACCATCCGCTCCCGTCACGGGTAAAATTGGATATGCTATTCATGATTTTATCGTAGGATTCATCGAGTAGACAGTTCAACTCGTCGTTGTCGTCCGTGAGCAACGTACGACAACGTCCGTGGAAGACGGCGTCTTTGGTTACCTCTTTTTCTTCGCCGCTGTCACCATCTAACACAGTTTTAGTGAAACGTATCCTGCACGCAATATGCCATTTGATACTGCGTAAACGTGCTTGTTCTGCCAGAATATCCTTGCACAATAAAGGTCGCACCTCAGTCATTATCGGTAATATATCTTGATCTTCTTCTTCTTCTGTGTCCGTTACACAGGCAGGTAATTAAAAGTTGTGAGGGATCCTCTAATACTTTGTTTCGCACAATATAAAATCGTGTCATAACTGAAACAATAGAAACACATGTATTAGCTAATAGGAATGATGAATAACATACACACACACATTCATGTTTGTGGTAAATAAATATATAGTACACGTTAGTAATACGTTAGTTTATTGCAAACTGTGAAGATGGCAGCTACTCCTGATTTTAGCATTGAAAGTGAAAGAAGAAAATCGTTCAAGTATTGGGAAGTGACGTTTGTCATCCCCGACGAGTTAGCGTTTGCTGGGTTTTACTACTATCCGCTAAATTATGATGTTTGTGGACATAGTATGTCATTCATAGACGATAGAGTTAAATGCTTTTGTTGCGGAATTGAATTAGTTCATTGGAGAGAAGGTAACATACCTATGGTGGAACATGAAAAATTTTCTCCGTCATGTCAATTTCTAAACGATGTCAAGAGACAATACATTGGGGAGAAGGTAACAAACCTATGTCAGAACATAAAAAATTTTCTTCGCCATATCAATTTCTAAACAACGTCAAGAGACTATCTTATACAGGTTAGACAGAGTTAATTCATATCAAACAAATTTGGTTTGCTACATAATTATAGAGAGAGAGACAATTGGTATTTTAAAAAATTTTTACCTTGTTGAGGATGTTCCTGTTCCTGCTGATGTTGTTGTTGTTCTAGATTCTGTTGAAGGTCGGACATGATGATATTCAGACGGGAGAATGAATACTGAAAAACAAAGAAACTGTTATAGATATATATAGTATTTTTAACGCTGGTATTATGTTAGTGTATCTTAAACCATGAACAACGCACGCAAGACTATAGCTCTAGAGCTACACAGAGCAGCGAGAAGGAATTTCGTTAGGCGCGCGGTTGAATTGAAGGGTCTACACGACTTGTACCAGGCGGATCTTGTGGAGATGATACCATACGCTCGAGTGAACAAAGGGTACAAGTACATGATGACAGTGATCAATGCGTTTAGCAAGTACGCGTACGCTGTACCATTGAAAACAAAGACAGGAAAAGAAGTAAAGCACGCACTAGAGCCTATACTAACTGCTAATCGAATGAAATATTTACAGACTGACAACGGGAAGGAGTATTACAACAGCACAGTACAAGCGTTGCTAAAAAAGTATAATGTGAAACATTACTCAACCTACAGTGAGAAAAAAGCTTCCATAGTGGAACGTTTTAATCGCACACTGAAGACACACATGTATCGAGCTTTCAGCGAACAAGGACACTACCGCTGGTTGGATCTACTACCTACATTACTGAAATCGTACAACAATACAACACACAGAACCATTGGTATGAAACCTAGTGAAGTGAATGACGCCAACGAACATATAATGTTGGAACGAATAAGGAAGAACACAGCGCCTAAAATCAGTCCAACGAAACCACCCAAATTTAAAGTCGGTGACCGTGTTCGTATAAGTAAGCACAAAATGACGTTCGCCAAAGGTTATACGCCAAATTGGACTAACGAAATATTCACTGTGGATAAAGTACAATCCACTACCATCCCAGTCACTTATCTGCTAAAAGATCATCTAAACAAAGTGTTGAAAGGTGGTTTTTACGAGCACGAGATTAGTAAGTCCAAAGCCGGCGACGTATACCTAGTGGAAAAGGTGTTACAACGCAAAGGTGACAGAGTGCGTGTTCGTTGGCTCGGTTTCGATGGTAAACACGATGCATGGATACATAAGAAAGATCTAATATAAAAAAGGTGACAGCACGTGCTGAAAACAGTATGCTTTCGGTATTCACAAAGATGAAGATTGTACAGCAAGCAAACAAATTACCAATAAAGGATATGGACTTTTTGGCTGGTGACGAAGACAGTGCTAAACGTAAACATGGCCCGCTATTACCGAACAGTATTCGCTGTATCGTTACAGGCCCAAGTTCCTGTGGGAAATCAAATGTGCTATTCAACGTACTGTTTGATGCCAACGGACTACGTTTCCGCAACGTATACGTGTTTTCAAAATCATTATTTCAACCAAAATACAGAATGCTAGAAACAGTGATCAAATCACTCGCTGATGAAGGTTTAGGTTATCATGCATACAGCGAGAACGAAGAAGTCCCGCTACCGAGTGAAATCACTGGTCTCGACTCTGTTATCGTATTCGATGACGTATCGTGTGAAAGACAAAACAATATTCGAAAGTATTTTGCTATGGGGAGACATAGCGGTGTGGACACATTCTATCTATGCCAGACATATAGCCAGATACCGAAACAATTGGTACGTGACAACGCTAACTTGTTGATATTCTTCAAACAAGACGATATAAATTTACGACATGCATACAATGATCACGTTAACATAGATATGAAATATGATGCTTTCAAAGACGTCTGCATGGAAGCGTGGAAGGATCGTTATGGATTTCTAGTCATAGACAAAGACTCGTCAATAAATGAAGGTAAATATAGAATCGGCTTTGATCGATTCATAATTGTTTCCGACGAAGTATAAAAGTGGTTGCACTGTAGTAATGTAATCAGTCCTCTTGCTAACACGTGATGGCGATGAATAAGGAGGAACGACTTGCGTATGATATAGATACGATAAGCGACAACGTAAGGAAAAAATATCATGCATTACAACACGGTATCAGAGAAGGTGACGAGAAGTTTAGAAAAAATTACAGACCGATTCTGGAACCGTTAGAAGCTATTTCACGAAAGTTAAGTGGTGATATGATGGAGGAGGAGGAGGAGGAGGAGGAGAAGCAGCAGATAAAACAAGAAGAGCCTAAACAACACGTAATAACGGAAAACGAAAAAATAAACGGCACGCAGAGTCATAACGCTTCTCATTTCAGTGACGAGGACGCCTGGAACCATAACTCTTCACATTTCAGTGAGGATTCATTAGCAAACAAATATATGCGTTTGTGCGAATCGGCGGACTGTAAACGGATTATAGATCGTATGTATGGTGTTCGATACGAAGGTGGTAAATTTATGATAGGTGATTCAAATGTGAAAATCGATGATAACGACAACTTTCATGTCAAAGGAAAAATTTACGAGGGTACACCTGGTCTGTATGAACTTTTGTTTATGAAACTACCGAAAAAATACAATAAGGACGATATGAGGAAATATAAGTCCATACTACTAGCAACCAACGGACACAAACAAAAATATAAACACAATACGCGAATAAACAGTAACAGTGGTGTCAAGTACCGACTAGTAATATCTAAATTGTTTGCACGAAAACGTACAGGGAGTGGCTATATGGAGATGAAACCGAACACTGCAATCGATTACGTGCATTGGGATGATCCTAACGAGTTGGTTAATAGATTGAGACTGTTAATGGCGTCTCAAAATAGTGGTCATACTGGTCATAGGAATGAAATCGTTTCGATATTGGAAGAATTACGCGAAGTCGGCATTATCATATAAAAGCAGACGCACCGTTCTATAACCACCAATTCTTCATAAATATGAGTGTAGACAAGTTCGGTAGACACGACAGCGCTGTAAGAGTGCGAAAAGAAACTCATCGAAGTCTGCGTGAGGATATCGGTTTAGGAGTGACTAACGACGGACACTTTGATGTGAAAAACAAAAAGATACGCAACTTGGGTGATCCTGAAGAGTTGCACGATGTTGTTTCTTTACAGTACGTAAAGGACGCATGCTTACAGTACAAGAACGACGACGACGCTACCGTAGACGCAAAAGATCATCGAATAATAATGCTAAACGATCCGCTTAAATCAAGAGATGCAGCCACAAAACGATACGTAGACGAGAAGAGTTTGAAAAAAGATCGTGCAGGTAACGTAATGGTTAATGACTGTCGACTAACGCGCGTGCAAGCACCTGTTGACTTCAAAGACGCTGTGAATTTAGAATTTTTACACGCACACACAATCAGTTTGCAAAACGATGCTTTCTACGCTGCCGGAAGAAAAATTACGAATATAGCGAACGGTGTCAATGACAAAGACGCAGTCACTGTACGACAAATGCACGAATTAAAATTACATATAAAGACCGAATTGTACAAGGTCACTCAGGTATTTCACGCTCATATAATCAATCTAATAAAGTTTGTCTATAAATATCAAGACAGCGCGACACAGCGTTCAGTCCTGTCTGAATATATTGAAGAGGTGGGGCGTTTAATAGACGTTCTCGATACGGAAACGGAAATCAAGGATTGGAGATCTGTTTACAAGAATGCACGTACTTCGTAAGAAAAGAATGGGGCGTGGTGTAATTGGAAAAATACTTAAAAACACTGTGCCCGCTATCGTTTCGTCAGTACCTACTTTGATTAATCGAGCGGTGGACGCATTACCAGTAGAATTACACCTACCCGGCTACCGATTCTGTGGACCTGGAACAAAACTCAAAGAGAGATTGGCACGTGGCGAGCGCGGAATCAACGAGTTGGACGAAGCCTGTCGCGAACACGATATCGCCTACGCAAGGTACAAAGACAACAGTCGAAGACGTATAGCTGATCGCGTTCTTGGCGACAAAGCGTGGGAACGAGTGAAAGATTGGATTTCCGGTGTTAGTGAAAGAGCGTATGCTGCTGCTGTAGCCGAAATTGGCAGTGGGTGCAGAAAAAAGAAGAAGGGTTCAGGAATTAAACGTCAATTCGCGAACAAACGCAAAACGATCTGCAAACGCAAAACAGTCCCAAGGCATAAACGTAACAATAAAAAAAAATAGCTTCAGGTCTATACCTACGTCCTTACAGACAAAAAAACTAATTTGCATACCAGTGCGTGCATTGTCTGACAGTGATTTGTATGTGTACGCAAAACTTTTGAAAATACCTTATTTCAGAGGAGTTTTTATGCGTAACACTTTACCACACACACAACCATGGAAGAATGAGAGTGCAGTTGTTAATCTGGACAGTGCAGAAGGACCTGGTACGCACTGGGTTTGCTACAAGAAGCGAAACAAACAAGTTTACTACTATGATGCGTATGGTAATATGCAGCCACCTCTTGAGCTGACACAGTATTTTGGAACCGACACTGACATTTACTACAATTACGAGCGTGAACAGCCATCACACACAGTCATCTGTGGGCATTTATGTTTGGACTTCTTAACGCGTGAGTGATCAGTAAGCGACAAGATGTCTTCGCTGTCGGTCACCTTAACAGGTACGAATGCTGCTGCTCTTGTATGTGACTTTTTCCCGCCTCTCGAACTAACAAACGGCGAATGGTATGTAGGTCTATTGGACTTTACTACATACAAAAGTATACCGAACGTGATTGAGGGAAAAAACAATGTGTTTCCAGTACTACGGGACGGAACAACGTGGGACTTGATAACGTTACCTACAGGTGCTTATGAAATCGGTGACATAGAAGCCTTCCTCAAAAAGCAGTTAGGAGACTCAAAGATTAGTCTACGTCCTAACAACAATACACTGAAATGTGAGCTGACTTGATCACTGGATATTGACTTTCAACAAACAGTGTACGGTATCGGTGATATGTTGGGTTTCAAGGAAAAGCGTCTGCTTGAAGCGAATAAAACTCACACGTCTGACGCCACAGTTAACATTATAAAAGTGAACAGTATACTGATAAGGTGTAATATAGCGCAAGGATCATACAAGAACGGTAAAAACGAGCACACACTGCACACGTTCTATCCGTCAGTCGAACCAGGATTCAAAATAATTGAATCACCTACAAACGTCATATACCTACCTGTGAATGTGAGTCGTTTGGACAACATAACATTATCTTTACACGATCAGGACGGTGACGTAATAGATTTTCGCGGAGAAGTCATCACTGTGCGTTTACATCTAAAACGACTATAGACATGGGCTTGTACTTTGTTTCTTCGCCACCGCTGCTACCACAGTCGTCAGTAATAAAAAAAAAAGAAGAAGAAGAAAGATCAGTTAGGAAACGCATCAGTACTCGTTCGAAACTGAAACGATTAACATCAGTTAACCGTCGTTTCCTGATTTCACTGGGTTTTGTTGTTGTAAACAAGTAACATGGCGAGTGGAATATTATCTGTGGAGCAGCAACCGTTCTTTGAAGACAGTATCACACACTTTTCATTTCACTCACACGCACCGTACGCAACAACAAGATATGGAAACAATGATGAAATACGTGTGCCAATACAACAACAGGACGTCTTTACACTGCCGTCAGAAAGTTTCCTCTACATCGAAGGCAAGTTGGTTAAAAACCCTAGTGTGGCTGCAGATACTGCACTGAATGTGGAACTGGTGAACAATGCTATAGCATTTCTCTTTGAAGAGATTCGTTACGAGTTGGCCGGAGTGGTAGTGGACCATACCAGAAACGTTGGTGTTACGTCAACTATTAAAACTTTTCTATCACTCAACAACAACACACGTGACGCAATGGAAAACGCAGGTTGGGTGGCGCCGACAACGAACGTATTAAAAGTGAATGATGACGGTGAATTCAACTTTTGTATACCACTGAAAATGCTAATGGGATTCACAGAAGTCTATACACGCATCGTGCTGAACGTGAAACAAGAACTTATACTCCTACGCACATCTACCGACATAAACGCCATGGTTTTAGCAAGCGGACAAACGACTGCTAATTGTGTTCTTGAACTAGATAAAGTTTACTGGAAAATGCCTTATGTACATGTAGCTAATGCGTACAGATTACCACTGTTACGACTCATAGAGAAAGACCACCCGATAACTATGCCTTTTAGGACCTGGGAGTTGCATGAGTATCCTGCCTTACCACAGACTAAAAGGCAGAATTGGATTGTCAAGACCTCGAGTCAGCTAGAAAAACCACGCTTTGTTGTGTTAGCGTTTCAGACAGCAAGAAAGAATGTACTGGCGGCACATGCCGATGAATTTGATCATTGTAACGTGATCAATGCGAGACTGTTTCTAAACGACAAGTATTATCCTTACGATAATTTAAACTTGGATATTGGGAAAGACCGTTTTGCATTATTGTACAATATGTACGCCAGTTTTCAAAGTTCGTATTACCACCGTTTAGACGTTAGCCCAGTACTGACACCAGAATTATTCAAATCAAAAGCCCCGCTGTTTGTATTCGATTGTAGCAAACAAGACGATGCACTTAAGTCTTCAGCAGTTGATGTACGTTTAGAATTTGAATCGTCAATGAATTTTCCTACACAGACGACTGCCTACTGTATGATACTACATGTTTCGCTTGTAGAATATACACCATTGTCCAACACAGTACATAGACGTGTTTAATTCTTATTTTATACATATTTTGTAAATACTAGTTTTATATATATATATATATTTTCATATTTGTAACATTATAATATTGGAGCTGTGTGTGTATGTATTTTTAATTGTAAAACTAGTTTAGATATATTTTAATACTTGTAAAAATATAATCTTGGAACTGTGTATGTTTTTTTTTTTAAATTGTAAATACTAGTTTAGATATATTTTCATACTTGTAACAATATAATCTTGGAGCTGTGTATGTATTTTTAATTGTAAAAACTGTTTAATATAATCTTGGAGCTGTGTGTATGTATTTTAATAAATGTATATATTACACACACTTTATTATTGTTATTATTTGTATAACCCACTCCATAATGTATACTTACTTGCAACAAACTAGCGAGCGTTGTCCACACACACACACGAACCCTTAAATGACGGACGTTGTATGCACGCTTAAAATTCAGCTATACCTAAAATATATCTTCAATTAGAAGTGAGGCATAATAATTTGATCATACACATACGCGCGCGCGCACACGCACACACACACACACACACACACACACACACACACACACACACACACACACACATGTATTAAATTCAATAAATAATAATGCGCTTGATAATGTTTTAATGCAAATAATTTTAGGAAAGTCTACATTCCACTTTCATAAGGAAATAGTCACCGCTTACAGCTATGCATGTCCACAACAGAATTAGAGAGATATAAATGTCATCATACGCTGTGACCTACTTTCTAAATTTGTTACATTAAAAATGTTTGTTTAAAGCAATTTTTCAGAAAAATTGTAACAGACATAATAATTTGATCACACACACACACACACACACACACACACACACACACACACACACATGTATTAAATTCAATAAATAAATAAATAATGCGCTTGATAATGTTTTAATGCAAATAATTTTTACGTTTAAATAAAATCTGCACATACATTAAAATTAAATAAAATCTGTACACTTACAAAACTAGTATGTGTTGTCTACACACCCTTAATGATGAAAGTTGTGTGTATACTGAAGACGTACAAACAGTCTTTCAACTATTAAAAAAGATGCAGAGATAGATTTCACGATGTATCAGCACACGCGGGCGATCAAATGAGAAATTGCCCCTATAAAAATACGGTAAGAATATATTTTCAGAAATTGTAATTTGATCATACACACACGTACACACACGTACACACACACACACACACACACACACACACACACGTATGTATTAAATTCAATAAATAATGCGCTTGATAATGTTTTAATGCAAATAATTTTTACGTTTAAATAAAATCTGTACATACAATAAAAATTATGCTCAGTTATTAACGTATTCAAAATGTTTCAAATACACTTACTTATTTGAATGAGTCATGTATTAAATTCAATAAATAATGCGCTTGATAATGTTTTAATGTGAATAATTTTTACGTTTAAATAAAATCTACACATACATTAAAATTAAATAAAATCTGTACACTTACCAAAACTAGTATGTGTTGTCTACACACCCTTAATGATGAAAGTTGTGTATACTGAAGACGTACAAACAGTCTTTCAACTATTAAAAAAGATGCAGAGATAGATTTCACGATGTATCAGCACACGCAGACAGTCAAATGAGAAATTGTTGCTAATTTTCTGTGCGTATATATTGTACACTGGTAGTGGGAGAAAGCTTGCATGTCCGTTTTTAGAGTAAATACTTTCTAATCCATAATTAATCCTAATTACTGTCAACGCTGCTAATGATTGTCAGGTGTCAAATTAGAAAGTAGGACGCCCGATTTTGACGACGTACACAAGGTTAATGACGTCTGGTTTAAGTTAGCAAATAATAATAACTATATATAATTCTGTATCGTTGTGTGTGTGTGTGTGTGTGCATAGACTTGTTTCGTTGAACCGATCAATGCTGTCAACGTACTCGTAAGGGTATACCCCCTTGCGTACGAGCAGATTAGTCTGTTCGTCAAAACCCCGTATTTAATTATTTAAAACAAATTATGGTTTATTTTAATTTATTTCATTATAAACCTCCGAATATGCATGCAATTATTTGTATAGTAATCAGAAATGTGTGAGAGAGAGAGAGAGAGAGAGAGAGAGACATTTTAATAATTTGCAGGTTGTATCTTACAATCACGAAAATTATTATTATTTAAACTGATAATTGTTTTATTAAAATCTTACAATGACGAAATATTATTATTTCATTGTTTACGATATATATTTAATTAATGCAAAAATGAATTTCTAAAATTACAATGGTCTGTAAACCATATTTAAGTTTGTGTGTGTGTGTGTGTGTGTGTGTGTGTGTGTGTGTGCGTGCATAGTTAATCTTTCTATCACTAATTACCACACTGAATATAACTTTCTAATGACGAAATATTATTATTATTTCATTGTTTACGATATATATATTTAATTAATGCAAAAATGAATTTTTAAAATTACAATGGTCTGTAAACCATATTTAAGTTCGTGTACACATACAAATCGCTTTGAATAAGGGAATTCTTGTCAACGTTGCAGCGAGAGAGAGACATACACAATGTGTGTATGTGTATGTGTACACAAAACTTTTGAAAATACCTTATTTCAAGGAGATTTTTTTTTGCGTAACACTTTACCACACACAGACTTGGCAGTATATTAATTTCTAAATCGTGGTCAATGACTGTCATGTGTCAAAATTAGAAGTAGGACGCAACGAGGTAGGTGATAAATATATTTCCTGGTGATTACATTTTAGTATCGCTACTTACAATAATCCATAAGTAGCACGACGCTTATGTAAAACCGATGACATAAAGAGAGAGAGAGAGAGTGTGTGAGAGAGAGAGTTTATATCGTGATCGATAACTGTGTCTAGAGACAAAGAGAGAGGAAGGGAGAGAGAGTTGATATCGAAGTCGTCAACAATTTACTATACACTATAATGCGTCTGCTAACATAGTTTGAATTTCCCACCGGAGAAAAATGTTGGCAGATCTGTTCTATACACACAATAATGCAGGATTGGTAACCCTGATCATATATTTTAATATACACTATAATACACACACATATCAAGTTTGAACCCATACATAGGTTGGTAAACCTGATCATATAGATTTAATATACATTATAACACACAACAAATTTGAACTCATGCAAGGTTGGTAACCCTGATCATATATTTAATATATACACTATAATGCATCAAGTCGGAACCCCCCCCACCCACCACCTTTGGGATGCTGCGGGTCCAGCTGATAGAAAGTGAAAGTG
The DNA here is from genome assembly GCA_034769895.1 of Magicicada septendecula. NCBI lineage: Eukaryota > Metazoa > Arthropoda > Insecta > Hemiptera > Cicadidae > Magicicada > Magicicada septendecula. The sequence goes on from CM068368.1 coordinate 123,401,251, forward strand.
ATCTAGGCTCGCGAAAGGCGGCATATAAAAAAATAACGCGGATGCTGTGGTCCAGATACGCGAAAAAGTCGCGGATCTTGACACAGATCAGCGAAAAAGTCGCGGATGCTGTGGTCCAGCTGATAGAAAGTGAAAGTGAGTTTGAACTGTCATTTTCCCTCTACTTATGTTGTTGTTAAAAAGTGCTTTTTTGGCAAAAATTATATGGTTTTAAGGAAACATGCTTATCACAGTTATCACCGGTTTGAAGCGAACAGCTATTATTCTTTGTCAGCGTTTTTACTTTTTCGTATTTTTCACAACCTGTCCATCTCTGCAATACTCGCTTTTGTGAAGCCGCTTTTTGTCTTTCTCACAGTTCAGTGCTTCCTCAACTCTTTTATTAAATCTTAAAAAATAACTAGTTTTTATGAACCAATAATGTGTCTCCTTGACATTTGCACAACATTAAGGGTACTTATGTTCTTTTATAAAACGGTACGTTATGATTTTGCAGTAGGCTTATCATTATAATTATATTATGAGAAATTTACAGTAAAATTTATCGACGCATTGTCGATTAATACAAAGGTTAAAATATATCTTACAACCCACTCATATGTAACACGTATGAAACGTGTTACGAAGTAAGAAACATCTTTTTGTCAGTGGCACAAGATATTTTAACTGAATATGCCTTTAAAATCAAATACTTTAGTGTAGTAAGACCAGTTGCGCTTTTCGAATGACATTAAGTAATACAGAAATTACATCGAATTTCTATTCATGATATTTTAGCGATGCAAAAATTAGTGATTTGAAGAACAAAATTAAATTGGTATAAAAACATAACGACGTAAGGAGATATACAGCTTTTAAAGAAATAGGGTGATAATATAATTACAGTAAAAAGCGTAGAGAGGATAATGTAAGTAACAACAAAGAACAAAGAACGCGTAAATAGATTTTAGAAGGCAGTAACTGCTCCACTCTCTTGAATAAGTCATCAATCAATTGTGTAATACCCTTTCGTGACACGTCCTCCCATGATAGCTGTCTATGCCTGCCAGTTCTGTGCCGGCCTCTTGCCGTCTTCATATTTCATTCGCAAAGATCGTCATGTATAAATAGTGGAAACAGAATAATTGACACCAGATGGAAATCCTATTTAGAAATCGAATTACACTTTAAACACACCAGTACACTCATATATAAGACAATTTTTCAATCCTACGATTACCCCCTACACACCTTAACGTAACACACAATAAACATCATCCACTCAACAGTGTCGGACTGAGTATACAAGTCACCAGTTACAGATGTCTGCAAACAAACTTTACAGATCACAACACCAAGAGCTCCGATGATGCGCACCAAATCGCAGATCAAAATTGACGAGATGACTTCCGATTCTTATATATTTACACCCCAGCTGTGTCGCGTAGTAAGTGACAAAAATCTCCTGGATGCCGGTAAGATAATCGACCATAATCTGGAGGGCGCGTCTGAAAAGGGTTAGCAAGCATTGGATAATACTTCCGCTTACCCAACGCATGCAAGCATGACAAAGCGTTGTTTAACGTCTCAGTGTAACAATATCCTTCTCCAATTTTAATTGAACATCATCTTGCACCTCTTGTTTTTACTCTGCCTCACGCCACTCACCATTGCCATAAGTGCTGACTTCATAAAATAATCTCTCCTTACCTAGTTCTCCAGTCAACTGATATTCCTTTTCCTTACACCATTAAGCATCTGTCTTCATTCACAAATCCTTTGCCTTCATTAGCGCATTCCGTTTTCCTTATTTTGTTGTTCATCTCATCTCCTACATTTTCCTCTACAGCCACATCTTGAGTGCCACCAATCTTCTCACCTTGTCAGTATCTACGCTTCAGCACCGTACAACGAAATAATTCATATAAAACAAAACAAAAACATAAATTTATTAAAACAAGTTGATTCTGCTACCTCATAAGCAACAAAACCAAAGTCTGTTTGGCAGGTATAGGAATTCAAAACATTGATGTTTGTCGGCGTTGGAAGCTTACAATGGCCCAAAGCACACTGGAAGTGTAAGGTTACGTACAGGTGATGCTCAGGTCAGATCTGAGGCAAAAGATCGAGACATTTATTGTCATAGAGAAAGAAGATCGACCAGGAGGGATGATAAAGGTCAGAAAAAATAATGCCTTCGACACAAAACGGCGACACAAACAACTTTTGTTTGCTACTTCAAAGTAACTGAATAGAAGACACTGGGTACGAAAAATCGCCTCATTATGTAGCTACGAGACAAAGAAAACATAAATAAAAATAAACACAGTTATTCCATAGTCTACGCACTGTACATTGCACACTAATTTTAAAGTATTCAGAAATGGAACATCTAACATGGTGAGAGTGTATTTCCAACGATGAAGTAAGGAAAATTAAAGGTTAACATTAGGCCTATTTATTTTGTTACTCTTAAATTTCTGGTAGAAAATTTTAATTATACTTTTTCGGTTAATAATCATATTTTATTGATAGTATCATTAACAACAAACACTTTGCTTATTCCATGAAGTGACATTTTCAGTGGTAACCACTGAGGATGCTATAACAAGTCAACGAAATGTTATTGTCAGCCGACAAAAATGTTGTTAATTAAATCAGTTTCGTGTGTCTACAATTCTACGGTAATTCGTATTTAAAGACAAACTAATAAAAAATTAAGAGCGATAACGAAATAGAATACCAGAAATTTGCTAGACAGTTTTGCTACTATTAGGACATCCTTGTATGTTATGTGAAAATAATCTCAGGAAAAATAACGAGAATTATACAAAGAGGTGTGTGTGTTAATCTGTATAGTGCTTTGTATCAATCATTTTAACATGTAGAAAGTCTACACAGTAGAGTTCGACCTCCTTATAGGCTTACTTTGACAAATTAGATTCATAGAACTGAGGAGTCAAGATGAAGCTCTAGGTAGAAAATATGTCTGTACACCAGTAGCGTGGCGTCCATGTAACCGCTGTTGCCGGCGGCAACAGTACTGAAAATAAGAGAAAAAAATGTTAATTATGTCACAGAATAAATACTTTAGTTGTTGAACAATTTGAAACCCGAGCAATATTAGTAGGGGAACTTGAAGAAAAGCGTAGCATTGCTTTCGAACTGCTGGGCACTTGTACCGTCTTGTGTTTCCGGCTCAGACGTCAGCAATGTTTTACTGCGTACGATCATTGACCTCGTAGTAGTTGTCACTGTACAATGTGTGGAGGGGGACTGTCCACTCAATGTGTTGCCGCTGTATAAACCGGAAAAACGCTCACTTAACAGCTATGTTCGTTTTCGCAATTGACGTGCAGCAGATACTACGAACCTATTTGTGTTTTGTTCGTTTCGTCACGTGTTTCTCTGTTTGTATTTATTATTTTTAATTCGATTATTTGTTTTCTGATTTATTCTGTGTAAGTATAATGAGAGTCAGGTGCCGTTAAGCCGGGACTCTCTTCTTCTGCCACCGAATGATATAAAATGCTGTAAAGGGAACACTTGGCATAAGAAAAAATTCGAAGTAATTTTTAGGTTAAGTTTTAGGCCTATCACAACCCGCAACAGGTGTCATGTATCCACGCTACGCCACTGCTGTACTCGCACTTTAAAAATGTGTAAACAATGAAGAATGATATAGACACGTGGGAGAGAAGAAACGTACCTTAAAGCTTTGTTCCTTAGAATAAGAAAATAATGTAAAAGAGTTACAAACATAACATAAAATGCAAGTAAAACTTTTAAGCTACCTAATTACATATAACCGATTCATTGCAAATTTTTAAAAGGAAAACTTCTGAGAAAAAAAAAATAGAAACAATAATCCTCTCTCGCTCTCGAGACAACGAGTCTCCGAATTGTTCTGAAATAAAACTTTGTTGTTAGAGTTTGATCATATGCTTCGAAATACTGTCACATTTTCAAATCGTATAATTTTATCTTTATTTTTGCACAACTGCAAAGATAGTTTTCCTTATTGTTTGAACAGTTGTTATCATAATTTTCTCTTCTATCCGTCCAACTTTTAACCTGAAGCTGACCAGTTTTGGTCAGTAAATGCAAATATATTTGCGGAATGATACAATCAATTTGGAGAGCAAACTAAGAACAAACATAATCATTTTATCAGGCTTTGCGTTTTATAGTATATTCATATTGATAAAAGCACAGGTCACTAAGAAAAAGTAATTAAATCACGATTGTGTAGGCTGACGGGGAAACGTAAGGGGTGTAAGGGTATGTAAAACAGGCAGGTATGAAAGAAATGTGGATGCCAGAAAGGAATTTAAAATATTAATGACTAGTAAAAAGGTAACGTTTATTGAAACAAATGAAAGAAATTTGCAAATAATGGGGAATATCAACCAAAATAAAAGGTAGAAAGGGTCCATAAGTTTCTGAAGGTACAAACGTTTCAGCACGTTGGATATTGTTGATGTTGTTACGAGAGCCGTATGACTCGTTACCTTAGAAAATTAGAATAAATCATTTAACACCAGCAAAAGATAATGTTACTATTTTAATAATTAAACCTGCAAAATGATCTCATTCGTTTTACAGTTGTTGTCTTATTTTGTACAGTTATCAAATATGTCAGTACAGAATATACTAAAAGTCAACAAGTTAAGTAAATTTTACTATCCTACACAATAACGCTTTGACGCGTGTCGCGAAAATAATTCACCGTCTATGTCTCTATAAACCACTCTAATGACTGTAAGTACAATCGGTCGACTTGCTAACTAAACTGCATCCGCCGTGTGGCCACCTGTGGTAAAACAAACGTAGTCTCTCTACCAGATATTTCAAAGTTAACCGGGCAGTGCCAGGAATTTATTAGTAAGTGCATGATTCTACTGTTTGATTCAAAATCATTGCAGACTTCATATAAACTGTGATGTAACAATATGATGACGGGTATTCTTTATGTAAAAATTCTGCAGCCCTCTTCCATGACCTCAAGCACTTATTTAAATCTTGCTATTTTAAAGAAAATACTTCAAAACTATGTACTAACTAATATATGCTATGTATGTATTCTATATAGTATCTAATATTACAATGCATCACGTCCAAGGTGTGATATTACATTAGGGATTGAAGTAGCAAAACATTCAAGTTTATTCAAAACGACTTTGTTGTGTGGTCTTTATTATACTTCCCGTCATCTATCTTTCTTCAAGGCATTACTGTGTCCATGTGATAGAATGCAGTTATAGAGTCGTTTTCGCCTCTGGGTCTCTACGTCTCTTTCTCTCTCTCCTTGATGTCTGTTGTTTTCTCTTTTTACCACACGAATATTTTATTGAACGATATTCAAAAAACAGTATTTATAAAGTCGTTTTATTCTGTATTTGATTTGCGATGTCTGCATCGAAATGCATCACTTAAATGTTTACTTTATACTTTTGTTGGACAAAATTTTCTGTTATATTAACTGCTATATTTAAGAATACAGTAAAAGATTTGTTGCGTATGTTGCCTGTTAAGTATAAGGAACTTGTTAAATGTAATCGGTTCAGTAACGGAATATGAACATACAATGTTTATCATGTACTTCACTTTGGAAGCTTATATGTTGTAGGCCTATATTCGAACATTTACACATCTTTTACAAATTTATTCTGTAATATACGTTTATATAATATATAAGCTTATACAGAGAGACATGTGATAAACGTTGTGTGTTTATCTCTTATGTATATTATATAATTTAATTTTTTTTTTAAATTCCTTATTCGATAAAAGAAACTGTATTTAGCAATTATTTAAAACAATTATTTCATATTGTATTTTTTAAACGGACTTATTTGTCTTTATTTTTTTATTATTCTAGAGTTATATTTTTTCTTCTTTCTTTTATCATTTTTTACATCTTGCCGGCCATTATATCTAGGGTTATTTCTATTTTTCTGTGATCTGCATCTTATGACAAATATGAAGGAGTCAAAACTTATCCAGAATGAGTTGTAATTAGAGTTACTGCAATGAAGACTGATAACGAAATTATTTCGAAGAGAGACATCAGTAGTTTAAACGTGTACATAGAACTTTTACTAACTGCTCGAATATGGGCTTTTTTCTTTATTGTAATATAATAATAATATTACAAATAAGAATAAAAATAATTGAAATAATTGAAATATATATGTAGATATTGTGTGTGTAGCAAACATTTGTTATAACAAAGGTATTGTGCTCTTCTTTTAGCCCCACTGGTTAGGCTAGTCAATTTGTAATATAATTTCAAGTGTAATAATAAATAAAATATAAAGATATTGATGATAAGAATATGTTATAACTAGGTGTGTTGGATTGATAAATAACAAATACATCAAACTTTAAAAATTGTGCAAATATTTTTTCTTGTTCTTGTATCGAGTTTGATGGAATGATTTAATTTAATGAATTAATAATTAATTAATTAGTTGAGTTTGTAATTTCCTTCTATATCTATTCTCTCAATGTGAATTATGTTTTTGCTTAATAAAAAATAATAATAACATTAATGGTAGAAATAAAAACAATGCTGGTAACTGAATACTGATTTGCGTTTATTCATTCAAAATTGTGCGCCAGTCAAACTGCGCATGTCCCAGGCACTGGCGAATATTCGCCACAGTCGGCAGTGAGAAAAATCAACAAATATATTTTTTACAAGTTTAAATTTATGGTTCTTTTAACGAGTCGAAATGGTCAGAGGGCAAGGAACAAGATACATTTAACAGGTATTCTTAAACTAAATGTTAATATCTGAAATAGAACAGAATTATTATTACAATTGTCAATTAGAAAGAAATTATTTAAATTTCGAACCAAGTCGAAGAAATGACGTCACTCCTCTCCAGGAAGCACTGGCTGATCGTCTTTATAGAAATTCAGCAATGGCCGCCGTCTGCTCGATTTTAACTGCTATGATGCCGTTGGAATTGAAGATCTTCTCCCACAGAAATAAAACGATGTTCCCTTTTCTGCGAAGTGGTGTTGGTCCAAAATATAGTGTTGAATGTCCCCTCGTCGTCTGCGATGTCGAATTCTGGATGGATCTCTTGTGTAGTGTGGTGTTCAAATATGTGTGTTGGTTCTCTGTGAATTCGTTCCAAGAATTGTTCAAAATGGCTGTCGATTTCTGGTGTTAAGTTTTATGGTGTTATACTGTGTTTTTGGAAACTTGTGAAGTGTTAGACGTTGATAGATAAGGTTATTTCACTTGTTAGTTCATCTCCGTTACACGCCACATAACCACACTTGGTTTTAATACAAATTATTTGGTTTTCAATACTCCACTAACACATTTTTCAACTGTTCAGCTTTGCGATTAACAATAGACTCATAGGCGCAACGTCGTCGTTTTAGGGCAATTTGTGGTATGTCTTTTTCCTCTTCATATTGTTTAATTATAAAATATCTGTCTAAGACTTGTTTCACTATCTAACTATACATAACAAGTTTTCTTATTTTTTACTGTATTTCAAATATTTCTTAATTTTACATGAATCTAACTATTCAGTAATATTGATTATTTAATTTTACATCTTTTGATATATAGCTGGGTTTGTTTCAAACTCATTTAAGCCCAAAAATTACAATTTTACATAATGATTGTATGCCCCATATTTTGTACAAATTCAGTGTTTTAAAGGTTTTTATTTGTTTTTTCGGTATAATATTTCCCTAGAATACACCTAATAACTCCGTAATTACTTTGTTGTTAATAATTTGGTTATTAAAACATTTCAATATTGATTAATTTGCTGTTTAGTCTGATTTGATTACTATCATAAGCCTATTTTTGACTGTTTCCAAAAGAAGTTAATTTTCTTTCTTTTGTCATTCTATTTGCTATTAACTGTATCTGTATTAATTATATTTTCAATTTCTGTATTGTATGTATTGAATTCTATTCCTATTACATAGATTAATTCTTTGATAGATAATTTTTTGGTTTATAGGCCAGTCTGTGTTTACTACAATGGTGTCTTGGCTGGTCTGTTTGTACATTATACATGGTTTACTGTTTTGAATAAAATTATTACATTTTATGCCCTACTTGCCTCTCTGACTTACACAATGGAAAATTAAATGACATGATTTTAAATACAATAGAATATCTTGTATCTACTAAACTTTCTTTATACTAATAACATCATTGAACCATAACATGAACATCTTATGCCTAATTTTAACAAAAACATCTTATTATCAACTATTTTCCATATATCACCTAATTTTAACAAAAACATCTTATTCCTATTATTTTTTACTGTATCATCAAATGATAACAAAATAGCTTATCCTAGACATAATTTAATTAAAAAAAATAAAAAACTCCTATTACTAGTAACACTGTCAGTCACTAACTGTCTTGTGTATTTATGATTCTTTTGAAAACACTTTAACTGTGATTAAAAAACATCGTGTATCTATTTACACCTTACATCTAAAATATTATCTAATTAATAATAAATAACAAACATCTTAATATTAGTCATACCTTCAGTTATGAACTGTCCTTTGGTATTTTTGTCCTTCTCACCATTTACTTAGCTATAATTAAAGAAAACATTTTATATGTAATAGTTTTTCTTATATCTAATTTAAAAACTCTTATTACTGGTAATGTTGTCAGTCCTTAGACTGTCTTTCATTCCAATGGTTTTATTATTATTATTCTACACTCATGGTAGTCTTTTTATAATACTTAAACTTCATTGAAGATTTTTTCATAGATTTTTTAACTATGTTTCTCACTATACACTCTGTAGTTTCTTAATTTTGTTATCTCACTTCACTTTATTGGATTCTACACTCTGGTAGTCTTTTTAGTGAGTTCTACACTATGGTAGTCTCTTTTGACATATTTTTTAACATATTACACTTACAACTAATATACAATTTGTGTTTTATAGTATTGTATCTTGTAACTTGCTTGGGTTTACCTATATCGGTTTCAATTTTGTCTCATGGTATTTATTATATGACTAACATTTTGTTTTGGCATATCTCTTCCTGTTTCTGGTCTCTTTGTTGGAATCTTGATATGTTTTGTCCCTTCTTCAAATATCACATTAGTAGTTTCCTTATTAAAATGGTTTCATGACAGATTATTTCCTTTTTTATGGTCCTTCCCTTTTTGTACTGCTTCCCCAATCTACTGGGTATACTGCTGGTTTAACTGGTTTTTTCATAGTAGGTTATTTTAATTAATGGTTTTCTTTATTATCTTCCATTTTTATTCACATTTTATAGACTTAATTATACAGTTTCTAGTGTAATCCTTAAACAATTTATTCCTCTCACTCACTATGGAACTTTTTCTTCTATTTATGTAACATTAATTCAAATGTTTAGTGTGATAATTTTGTTATGTTACATATGCTCTCCTGTAAAAGTGATTAGTTCAGATCATACTCTGTATGGATGAAATAATTACTACTAATTCTTTTGTATTTACATTTTCTCCGTGATTACATGTTTTCACTTTATATACCTTCTTTTTCCACCATTGCTTCCTCTCAGCTGATGTGTATCTCCTTCATTAGTTTCTTTTTTTTTTCATTGATAAGTGGTCTTCAATCTTGTGTATAACATTATCATTTTATATTCCTTCTTATTTGGTGCTTCCTCACCAGTATGTTTACTCCCTAACATTCCCTAACAAATTAATTGGAACAGTTCAGAGTGGCACTTTTGGCTTCAATCCCTGCTGTCCAATACTTCAATTGAGTCCAGAGGTATTATCATCTCTGCTCAACACATAAGACTGATGGCATTTTCTACATCCAGTCATAAAAATAAATAAACAGTAAAAGTAGTCATTTTTGACTAAAATAAACATCTTTAGATTCTTCACTTCATAATACGTTATATTAATTAATACTTTTATACACTTGACTCTTCTTCTCTCTTAAAGCTTATTCCATATTAGGTGGTTTAGGTATGTGGTATAATATACATTTCATCATGTATACATAGTAAGTAGTATTTATATTTACTCTTTCTACCATCTGGTATCCATTGAGTTATTTTTTATTTTTTTTTATCACTTTCACTATAACAGTGGTTGTTGTAACAGCATTATCATTATTAGTATCAGGTTTTTTTGTTTTTTGGTCTCACTATTTGGTCTTTAGTGAGCTGGTCCTTCTTCATGGTTCCATTTTTATTAAATTATTTTCTTTGTGAGTTTGGTTAATTTGTTCGATTAAGTCATATGACATTCTGGTTTCCTTTATCTCTTAGAATTTTGTATCTCTTTCTTACAAAATCTTTTTTCATATTTCAGAGTTATTTCTCACCATTTGTATGAGTAATGATATGAGTTTAATGTTTTTTAATTTTAGACATTTTTATTCAACTACATTCTTTCTTATTCATAGTTGTTTTTCAAATATTTTGGTATAAGTTGTACTTATTATTGTTTTGAATTTTGAAATTATTATTCCTCAAAATTCTTTTTTCATTCATAATAGTCTTTGAATGTTTGAGTAAGTGGTACTTACTAATTATTTTGAATTTGGACAATTATTATCTGCATCCAAATTCTTTTTACTTGCATAATAGTCTTTGAATATTTGTGTAGCTTGTACCTACTATTGCTTTTGAATTTTGAAGCTTATTATGTTCAAAATTCTTTTTATTTATTCACAATAATCCTTCAAATGTTTTGTTGTAAGTTGTACTTACTGATTTTTGAATTTTGTAATTTTTTATTCTCATCAAAATTCTTATTTCGTTCACAATATTCTTTCTGATATTTGGTGTAAGTTGTGCTTACTGATTTTTGGAATTTGGTAATTTTTTATTCTTCCAAAATTCTTATTTTGTTCACAATATTCTTTCAGATACTTGGTGTAAGTTGTACTTATTAATTTTTGGAATTTGGTAATTTTTTTTTTCCAAAATTCTTATTTTTCTCGTTCATGAGAGTCTTTGAATATTTGTGTAAGTTGTACTTACGGACTTTTTGAATTTTGTAATTTTTTTTTTATCAAAATTCACAATTTCTTCATAATAGTTTTAACTCATAATTATGAGTCCTCCAAATATTTTTTAATGGATAACTGATTATAAGTTCCTTTTACTTTATTCGAAATGATATCCTTTAGTACATACGTATTGTTATTATTGTTTTTAATTATCAGGTATGGGCCGGTATACAGCAGTAATAACTTTTTGGTAATGCCTTCCAAAGTACTGGGTAATTCCCTGTTTTTTAGCAGTACCTTTTCTCCGACTTCATAGCTTATTATTTTCTTAACAGCCTTTTGATATTTGTTCTTGCGCCTTTCCTGGTCTTCCGCCAATTTATTGTAGAATCTAATTCGATTGAATTTGTATTCTTGACTCCTGGGGAACTCTATTATGTCTTGTATTTCTCTCGGAGGCGGTTTTTCATACATTGCCGTGTATGGCGTGGTACCTATATCGGGGTGATATGACAAATTAAGGAATTCTTCAGTAGCTAATAAATATTCTTGCCACTTCTTTTGTTGGTTATAGCAATAAGTTCGTAATATTCTTCCGACCTCTCGCAGTACCCTCTCCGCTGGATTGCTGCTGGGGTGGTAGACAGACGTCTTGTATGTCTTAATGCCTAATGTATTCAGAGTGTTTCTCCACCGCCAACCCTTAAATTGCGTTCCATGGTCGGTGATTATGGATGTCGGGCTTCCTACCTCTGGAATGTAATGATTTGTTATTATTCCTAGAGTCTTCAGGGTGGTGGCTCTGTTCACAGGGTATAGTTTAGTAAATTTTGTAAAATGATCCATCATAATAACAATATATTTGTATCGATGGCGTCCGCCACTGCGGGGAAATGGACCACATATGTCCAGAAAGACCTTTTCCAGTTTGGCTTGTGAGGTAATTGGTATCATCATACCTTCCTTTCTCTCATTGTTGGTTTTCACCAATTGACATATCATACAGGTTTTAAGGTAGTTTCTCGTTTTTCTATTGATACTTTTTATGTGACAATTCTCTTCTATTGCCTTGATCACCTTCATGGCTCCCATGTGACCGTATCGTAGGTGATAGTCCAGGATGATATCCTTTTCGATTGTAGTAGGGATCATGATCTTCCAAACGTCTTCGTCAAGGGATGTCTTGATGAATAAAATCCCATTATGTATACAATAAAATTTGTTTATTGTGTCATCTTGGTTGGAGAGACGAAGTTTAATAGAGTTTAACTTCGGATCGGACTGCTGGTGTTTGCTGATGTCCTGCACTATCTTCTCTAAATCAGATCTGTCCTTAATAATGTTATAGATTTTCAAAATGCTCTCCTTTTCGCCTTCGAATGTTTGTTCTTCCAGATTCACTCTTGACAATACGTCGGCTACTACATTTTTACTTCCAGGAACATACTCCCACTGTATATCGTATTCCTGCAGGGCGAGTACCCATCTGGTCAATCTACCATGGCTTAATTTGCATCTTCTTAGAAATGATATTGACTTGTGATCTGTTCGGACGGTCACTGGATATCCGAGGATATACGTCCGAAACTTCCCGCAGGCAAAGACTACACTTAGCAGTTCTTTTTCCGTCACATTATAGTTCTTTTCACACTGGTTAAGGGTTCTGCTAGCAAAGCTCACTACTAGATGGTTTCCACCTTCATCTTCTTGGTACAGTGTTGAACCCAAGCTAATGTTACTAGCGTCACAGTTTAGAAAGAAGGGTCGGTTAAAATCTGGATGGTTGAGCATTACTGCATCTAAGAATTTCTCTTTAATTGATTTGAAGGTCTCGTCTTGTTCTTGACCCCATCGCCATTTATTCTTGGACGATAACTGGTACTGAAACTGGGCTGTTAGTTCGGAATAATTATTCTGGAACTTCCTATAATAGTTACATAGGCCCAAAAATGATTGTAGTTGCCTTCTGTTTTTTGGTGTAGGGAATCGTTGTATGGCGTCTACCTTTTCTGTTGATGGTGTTATTCCTTGACTGTTTAGCTGGAAACCCAGGAATTGAACTTCTTTAGCTATAAGCTTGGACTTGTCCAGTTTAAGGGTGACATTATTTTCAGCAAGCTTCTTCAAGACATACTCCACATGATAACAGTGTTCCTCCCAGTTGGTTGATGTTATTAGGAGATCATCAACATAGACAGTCGTGAATTGGAGCGCTTCTGGTCCTAGTATATGATCCTTACAGGCGACAAAAACAGCTACTGAATTCACCAACCCGAAGGGCAACCTCTTAAACTGATAATTGCGCCCTTCGAAGATGAACGCCATGTATTGTCGGCTTGCTGGGTGCAACTCCACTTGCCAATAGCCGCATACCGTATCCCAGGTGGTAATGAATCGTGTTCCGTGGAACCTCTTCAAAATTTCATCAATTTCGCCAGGTGAGGTACGATCGTTTATTATCATCTTATTTATCTCACGAGCGTCAAGGCAAAGTCTTACCTTCCCATTTTTCTTTTGTATGGCCACAATTGGGCTAGTGTATGGCGATTGACTGCTCTCGATGATATCCCTACGGATCATATTCTGGATCTCTGATCGTACGGCTTCTTTCAAAGATTGTGCGATTGGGTACGACTTTCGGTTAAATTCTACCGGTTCTCTGAATCGTATTGAGCATTGGTAGTTCCGGATCTTTCCAGGTTCGTCAGAAAATACAGCCCGATATTTCTCATATATTTCTACCAATTGATTCAGCTGGTTTTCCTCTAATTGCTCGTTAGTGTTGTGGCACTGGAAGTTACGTATCTCTTGGATCTTTTGTTGCCATAGGTCTTCCTCCGAATCTTGATGTACTGGCTTGTTGTTTGTTGAGTGGTTGGATAAGTAATTCACCTTATTTTGGTGGTCGAGAAGTTGTCTGGAGTCTAAAGTCTTGTTATCAGTTAAATTGGCTATCCAGGTTGAACCTTCAGCAAAGAGTGATACCTTTCCTCGGCACAAGTCGATAATTGCTGAGTTTCGGCGCAATATGTCGCATCCTATCATGATGTTGAAAGGTAATCCGGCTGCAACAAGAAATATCATATCCACACTAATGCCCTGACTTTTGACATTGAGGGATACCTGCTTTCTTATGGTCTTGTTCTGTTGGCCGGTAGCTCCTACAAGTACAATATTATTAATAGGTAGTACCGGTAAGTTTTTGTGGCATTCCTGCTGTATCCGGTCCAATTCATTTCGATTTATTATGGAGACATTGGCTCCAGTGTCTATCATTATAGGAACAGAAATACCTTCAATTTCTGCGATTATGTATATTATTTCATTATCATTATTGTTAATATTAAGCTCACTTTCTTCTAATAGGTCCTTACGGATATCCTTTAAATAATTGCTGTATATTATGGTAAATTTTTTTCTGGTTTTCTTCGGATTCATACCTACTTGGTTAAACCCAGCAGATTAGAGTAGTAAAGGGTCATTGGATTTTATTACTGCCTCCGTTCGTTTAAATGTTCCGCTTCATTACGGATTAGGCCGTTGGAAGCGTCAGCTTGAAGTCCTGAGGCTGTTTCGTTTTGTTCTGCTCGATCGTCTGGTTGGGCTTCTGTTACAGGTAGTCTTCGCTGATTATCCAGGCTGGAACTACGTCTGGGCTCGTACTCTATGTACCGATTATTTCCCTGGCTCCCTTGGAAGGTCTCGTACTCGTAGTATCGGCTCCTTCGTTGAGGCTGGTACCTCTTGTGTCCACTGCCTTCCGCTCGGATGTAGTTGACATTGGGTCGATATGCCCTGTAGTTGTTGTTATTACCTCCATTTGGGTAATTCCGGTTATAATTACCATGATAATTATTATTATTAGAAAGGTTGGGGTTCCTCTGACCATTTGGAACATAGTTACTATTATTATTATAATAACCGTTGTTATTTTGTGGACGGCTATTATTATTATTATTATTATTATTATTGTTGTGGTTGTTGTTATTATTATTTATGCGAGGAATATTACTATTATTATTATTGTTGTTAAAACGGGGCAAATTATTGTTATTTCTGGGGTTATAATTGTACTCGGCATTATTCCGATTTGCGGAATTATAATTGTTATTATTACCCACATTCTGTCGATTATTATTATTATTATTCAAATTATTGTTGTTACTCCTCGGTTCCTGCTTTTCATATCTCCTGCGACTTTGACGGTAATAGTCTTCGTGCTCGTACATTTCTAAAAGCTCGGTCATGGCTTGCACCGTCTTTATTTGACTGTTTCGTCTGGCTCTGATAATATCCTCCTCGTAGTGGTATGAGAGTTTGCTGACCAGGCATTCTTCCGGTATTCGGGGCTCTAGGTGTTTGGCCACGCACACCTTTCCCAAAAAGTACGCCGTTAAAGTTTGGTTTCCATAAGGGTTGTACTTCCCATGACATATCCCGTCTCTGGCGATATTTTGCGTTGATTCAGACCAATATTTGGCTTTGAATAGCCTTCTGAATTGTTGATAGTCGGTCACCTCGTCTCTTATCGCCATCCACCAATTGTCTGCTATTTCCTTGAACGATTCGTCAAGCACCTCTTTATTCTCCCTCCAGCGATTACCTCTGTGTTTGGCAAAGTATTCCTCGATTCTTGCTAGGAATTCCATGGGTTTATTTTTATAAAACCTGAAGTTAATCCCTTCACGATTTTCACTGTTGGGACAACTGGTAATGGTTGTCGGTCGACTATGGAATAGGTCTATATCGGTCTGGTTCTGTCGTACCTGACTGTTGATACTGGTCACAGCAGCTTCTATGCCGTCACATTTTTCTGTGAATCGGTCCTGCACTCGCTCCCAGTCTTCCCGTGTTTCCTTTAGTTTTTCCTCCAACGTCTTCCTAGTCGTTTCTTCAATGGTGTTAACCTTCGTATTTATTTCTGTCCTGATACTCCGTACTTCTTGTTCGGTTTGACTCCATTTTTCGTCAGCTCTGGTAACCCTTTGTTCGATTACCGTTATTTCCTCTTCTACTTTCTTGCTGATTGTCTCATTGTTTTCAGCTATCTTCTGGCTCAATTCTTCCTTCAATATTTCCATTCTTCCGTCTAACCGGTTCATGTTCTCTTGGTTCGTCTCCTTCAATTCTTCTCTCAATTGCTGACTATTGCTTTCCATTTTCTGATTTGTTTCTTCCATCCTCTTGTTGGTTTCTTCCAGTTTTTGGCTTATCTGGGTTAATTCCTCTTTCGACTGTTTATTGTCAGTCTTTATTTCCTCCATTTTCTCCTCAATTTTCTGAATATTTTCTTCCATCTTCTCTTCTATCTTCTTCTGTTTGCTTCCATCTTCTCCTCCATCTTCTTGCTAGTATCTCCAATTTTATTACCCAACTCTTCCTTCAATCGTTGGTTATCGTTCTTCATTTCCTCCTCCATCTTCTTACTATTTTCTCTTAATTCCTCCTTCAATCGTTGGTTATCGTTCTTCATTTCCTTACTATTTTCTTCCATCTTCTCCTCCATCTTCTTACTATTTTCTTCCATTTTATTATCCAACTCTTCCTTTGTCGTTTTAAATTCTTTGAGTAACATCTCCATCATTCGATCAAATTTTGTATCTTCCTTTGCGGTGGATTTCTCCGGCTGTTCCTCCGGTGGTGCAGGTTTGTTTGGTTCTGCTGGCGGTAACATCGACTCCACATCTTCCACTGGTGTCGCCTCTTTATCTTCCATGTCTATCTCCTGCTCGGCCTCCATAGCCCTTTTCCTTGATGTAGCTCTCCTGTGCATCTCGCTCCCTCTTCCGACCTGTTGACCGTTGCCAAGCTAAAAATAGGAAATTGGACACTCGTCCTTATTTTACAACACTATTACCTCCTATTTAAAGCCCCTTAAGTTGGACGCCAATTTGTAATATAATAATATATTACAAATAAGAATAATTGTAATTGAAATAATTGAAATATATATGTAGATATTGTGTGTGTAGCTTTTGTTATAACAAAGGTATTGTGCTCTTCTTTTAGCCCCACTGGTTAGGCTAGTCAATTTGTAATATAATTTCAAGTGTAATAATAAATAAAATATAAAGATATTGATGATAAGAATATGTTATAACTAGGTGTGTTGGATTGATAAATAACAAATACATCAAACTTTAAAAATTGTGCAAATATTTTTTCTTGTTCTTGTATCGAGTTTGATGGAATGATTTAATTTAATGAATTAATAATTAATTAATTAGTTGAGTTTGTAATTTCCTTCTATATCTATTCTCTCAATGTGAATTATGTTTTTGCTTAATAAAAAATAATAATAACATTAATGGTAGAAATAAAAACAATGCTGGTAACTGAATACTGATTTGCGTTTATTCATTCAAAATTGTGCGCCAGTCAAACTGCGCATGTCCCAGGCACTGGCGAATATTCGCCACAGTCGGCAGTGAGAAAAATCAACAAATATATTTTTTACAAGTTTAAATTTATGGTTCTTTTAACGAGTCGAAATGGTCAGAGGGCAAGGAACAAGATACATTTAACAGGTATTCTTAAACTAAATGTTAATATCTGAAATAGAACAGAATTATTATTACAATTGTCAATTAGAAAGAAATTATTTAAATTTCGAACCAAGTCGAAGAAATGACGTCACTCCTCTCCAGGAAGCACTGGCTGATCGTCTTTATAGAAATTCAGCAATGGCCGCCGTCTGCTCGATTTTAACTGCTATGATGCCGTTGGAATTGAAGATCTTCTCCCACAGAAATAAAACGATGTTCCCTTTTCTGCGAAGTGGTGTTGGTCCAAAATATAGTGTTGAATGTCCCCTCGTCGTCTGCGATGTCGAATTCTGGATGGATCTCTTGTGTAGTGTGGTGTTCAAATATGTGTGTTGGTTCTCTGTGAATTCGTTCCAAGAATTGTTCAAAATGGCTGTCGATTTCTGGTGTTAAGTTTTATGGTGTTATACTGTGTTTTTGGAAACTTGTGAAGTGTTAGACGTTGATAGATAAGGTTATTTCACTTGTTAGTTCATCTCCGTTACACGCCACATAACCACACTTGGTTTTAATACAAATTATTTGGTTTTCAATACTCCACTAACACATTTTTCAACTGTTCAGCTTTGCGATTAACAATAGACTCATAGACGCAACGTCGTCGTTTTAGGGCAATTTGTGGTATGTCTTTTTCCTCTTCATATTGTTTAGTTATAAAATATCTGTCTAAGACTTGTTTCACTATCTAACTATACATAACAAGTTTTCTTATTTTTTACTGTATTTCAAATATTTCTTAATTTTACATGAATCTAACTATTCAGTAATATTGATTATTTAATTTTACATCTTTTGATATATAGCTGGGTTTGTTTCAAACTCATTTAAGCCCAAAAATTACAATTTTACATAATGATTGTATGCCCCATATTTTGTACAAATTCAGTGTTTTAAAGGTTTTTATTTGTTTTTTCGGTATAATATTTCCCTGGAATACACCTAATAACTCCGTAATTACTTTGTTGTTAATAATTTGGTTATTAAAACATTTCAATATTGATTAATTTGCTGTTTAGTCTGATTTGATTACTATCATAAGCCTATTTTTGACTGTTTCCAAAAGAAGTTAATTTTCTTTCTTTTGTCATTCTATTTGCTATTAACTGTATCTGTATTAATTATATTTTCAATTTCTGTATTGTATGTATTGAATTCTATTCCTATTACATAGATTAATTCTTTGATAGATAATTTTTTGGTTTATAGGCCAGTCTGTGTTTACTACAATGGTGTCTTAGCTGGTCTGTTTGTACATTATACATGGTTTACTGTTTTGAATAAAATTATTACATTTTTATGCCCTACTTGCCTCTCTGACTTACACAATGGAAAATTAAATGACATGATTTTAAATACAATAGAATATCTTGTATCTACTAAACTTTCTTTATACTAATAACATCATTGAACCATAACATGAACATCTTATGCCTAATTTTAACAAAAACATCTTATTATCAACTATTTTCCATATATCACCTAATTTTAACAAAAACATCTTATTCCTATTATTTTTTACTGTATCATCAAATGATAACAAAATAGCTTATCCTAGACATAATTTAATTAAAAAAAATAAAAAAACTCCTATTACTAGTAACACTGTCAGTCACTAACTGTCTTGTGTATTTATGATTCTTTTGAAAACACTTTAACTGTGATTAAAAAACATCGTGTATCTATTTACACCTTACATCTAAAATATTATCTAATTAATAATAAATAACAAACATCTTAATATCAGTCATACCTTCAGTTATGAACTGTCCTTTGGTATTTTTGTCCTTCTCACCATTTACTTAGCTATAATTAAAGAAAACATTTTATATGTAATAGTTTTTCTTATATCTAATTTAAAAACTCTTATTACTGGTAATGTTGTCAGTCCTTAGACTGTCTTTCATTCCAATGGTTTTATTATTATTATTCTACACTCATGGTAGTCTTTTTATAATACTTAAACTTCATTGAAGATTTTTTCATAGATTTTTTAACTATATTTCTCACTATACACTCTGTAGTTTCTTAATTTTGTTATCTCACTTCACTTTATTGGATTCTACACTCTGGTAGTCTTTTTAGTGAGTTCTACACTATGGTAGTCTCTTTTGACATATTTTTTAACATATTACACTTACAACTAATATACAATTTGTGTTTTATAGTATTGTATCTTGTAACTTGTTTGGGTTTACCTATATCGGTTTCAATTTTGTCTCATGGTATTTATTATATGACTAACATTTTGTTTTGGCATATCTCTTCCTGTTTCTGGTCTCTTTGTTGGAATCTTGATATGTTTTGTCCCTTCTTCAAATATCACATTAGTAGTTTCCTTATTAAAATGGTTTCATGACAGATTATTTCCTTTTTATGGTCCTTCCCTTTTTGTACTGCTTCCCCAATCTACTGGGTATACTGCTGGTTTAACTGGTTTTTTCATAGTAGGTTATTTTAATTAATGGTTTTCTTTATTATCTTCCATTTTTATTCACATTTTATAGACTTAATTATACAGTTTCTAGTGTAATCCTTAAACAATTTATTCCACTCACTCACTATGGAACTTTTTCTTTTATTTATGTAACATTAATTCAAATGTTTAGTGTGATAATTTTGTTATGTTACATTATTAATCTCAATTAATCAGATTAATTCTCCATTAATCAAGGTAACACTAAAAGTACGATTAGGCCTACACAAAAAACAAACTTTTGGCTTATTTTTTTATGCTTTATTTTTTGTACAAATCTTCTTCCATAATGTTCTCCTTGGGTTTCCCAACAGGCTTTTCATATTTTGTTAGTTGGTGATTTTACAACACGACTTAATTAATTTTACTATAGACTTTTACTACAAAATTTTACTGTAGACACGACGTCACTATTTTACTTAAATTTTTATATTACAAACGACTCATTACAAGGAATGTGTTAGGACTTTTACCGAGATGAATTAAAAATAGAGTACACATTCCTATAGAGCTCCGAGCCTCAAGAAATTAAATTATTTAATCGCTCATCAAAATCGCTTAACAATCTATATATAATCGGATGAAAGTTTTCATATTTTAGTTTGTATTTTTAATGTTTAATTTAGCGGAATAAATAAATTGAATCTGCACATATATTGTAAAAACGAAGTCTTATTACATTTTTTTTCAGGAAGCTTACGCTTTTACAAAAAAATCGTCCGTCGTAGTGATGAGGTGGTGACATCACATACTATTGACCTGCAGTGTGTAGGTGTGTTTTTTATTTTGTGAGCTGGACCAAAGCCAACTCCGTCCACTGGCTGATAGAGCTACTTTACAGTGGCCTTGCTGACCTGAGCAAAACAACAAGTTGCCATCAACACAATATCCCTACGTATTTGTTGTAACCGAGTTCAGTTCCTAAATAAACCCTTATTTAAAAAAAATTTTAATTTTTTACGTTTTATTTTATTTTATATTTTGCTTATGGTGTTTCTTAATGTAACTATTTTTTTGAACAATTCTGTGTATTCTAGTGATTAATTTTTTTATTTCCGTTTCGTTCAGGCGTAGTTTGTACATTCAATTAAAGAGGAAGTGAAAAACTGTCATTTTGTGTTGTGGTGGGCGGTTTCAATTTTTAGGGATTAAGACTGAAGTAGTGCAGACTAGTGGTATATTACATATACAATTGGTTCGGGTCGTTGCGTAATTTACACTGTACTGTGAGTACAACAGTAGTCATCCCTACAACGATAAACAGCCTGATCCCGGTAGTAATTACATTAATGCAGTGTAGAATTACTGTCAATTTAATGATACCCTTGATAACGATAAGTCTTTCCATTACGATTGCTACTGTACACCTGTATCTTTGTTAACGTACTTCCCTTCCGACACTTCTGCAATACGATTCTTGAAAGTCGTGAGGACCTGGCGTTTGAAAAGCGGACTTTTGGCGTCCTGTGTATACTGTAGTAAACAGTCGTTCGCCGTATTTACAACTCTCTGTGCGTATGAAACCAGTTAACCGACGGAACAAACGCGTACTGTTAACAGTTTACTACAGACAACAATTTACATACTTTACAGTATTGGACATCGTCGTCATCACCATCACGGCATATGCAAGTTGCTGCCTGTACCGCCTTCAAAGATCCTCCAGCCTCCAGCCATCTCTTCCTGTCACTACCAATATATCTGTGTAATTTAGTCTTATATTTCCAGACTTGTTTGGCCAGTCTGGAATCTGACATTCTTTCTAAGTGTTCTTTCCACCGACGTTTGTAAGCTGTTAATTTTTCATTGAAGTCAAAAACTTGTAACTCTTTTCTTATGGCCTCATTTCTTACAAGGTCAAGTTTAGCACAACTTTCAGCTCCTCTTAAGAATGCCATTTCCGAGGCGTGTATTTTACTCTCTTTTTTTTTGGTTGCTGTCCACATGTCCACATCGGTTGATATCCTTTTTAAATGTTACAGTATTGAACATACATTTAAGTACGCTACTTTTATATTTCTCTGTACTCTCTGTTTTCCGTACCCGATAAATCTCGTCTTTGTCATAATTTAATGTTACGAATTGTGATGTAGTTAATGCGATTCGACATAAGATGTTTACTTATACAATTCTAGAAATGGAAACGAATTTTTTTACTGTATTCTTAATCCCATACATTAGAATTAGTACCTCTATAACAAAATGAATTTTCTAGCCTTCACAGTGTCGATTTTTTGATGTTTCACTGTAGGCCTTCTTGGTCGAGATATTACTTCACATGAGATACGTTTAGGCTACATCTTTCAAATACGTTCTCTATTAAAGCACTTAATTATCAAAATGAAATCAATAAATGCCTATAAGACACACACACACACACACACACACACACACACACTTACAGGTACCACTAACATTTTCCTTCAACCAGTCAACTAGGCTATCCCTAGTTTTCGCTGTTTCATCTTTCTTCGCACTTCATCCCACCCTTGCCTCCGTATAAAATCGTCCGCTTCATTCCTCCACCATCTCTATGAGCACCATCTTCTCTTCCAGCCTGTCAGATTTTATGTTGGCGCTCTTTTGATCACAAGAAGAAATACTGTGTTTAAAATATAAATTATAAAATTATTATTTTTTACAAAAATATATTTTTGTTTACTTATAATTTTACACGGTTTTGAGAGATTTCTTTACTGCCATCTTCAAAAACATAACTATACACGAGTAGATCTACTTACATTTTCTGAAGATGACAGCAAATCAAATTTACAAAGCAGTGAAAAATACAAATAAATAAAAGTACATTCTTGTAAAAATTAAGTATATTCTTGTAACATTGTTTCGTATTAATATTAATAATAATAACAAAATTAATTATGATTATGATTATAAATATTATGAGCAATTATAAAGAAACCGAAATGTAGTACGAAACCTACATAAAGTATTGAAAAGATACAAGCCTCAGAATACCTTACGACATAATTTCTAATACAATAATATGTAAAAAAGATCCGCATTTACAATAAAAATGGAATATCGAAAGTAGAATGCTCCGTTTGCGATAAATTTTATGTGGAACAGACAAAAACCCGTGTTATAGATTCCTGTAGTACCATAGTTGAAGAACATTTTTAAAGGCTAATTTAGTCACACAATGTCTCTGTAATAAACACACATGTTAAGGTATTAACATTTTCAACTGACGAAAAATATACGAAACCTTACAAAATGAATATATGAAAAAAACTTTAATTTGTAAAAACAGAATAAAATATTAATTAAGAAGTCTCCTTCTTCCGATAGTTCCTATCCGTTTCGGATGTTGGATATCATACAGGCTATTTTAACTTTCTGCACCGCTGTACGGAATAAGTCAGTTGTATCCATGCTAAACCAGTTCCTTAAATTTCTCAACCACTTATAAAAATTTCAAACATTAAAATAATTGAAATATATAAAATCTAAAAATTAAAATTTCTAATAAACCCGTTGCTGCAACTGATCAAATAAACTAAAACATAACAAAATTCGAAATATTTTAACCGAAATTCCAATTGTTACACATGACACAGCTTCTTACAATAGAGTTTTTAGCTGTAGAAGATAACTAAACGAAAACTAACAAATATATCTAGTTGCAGAAGATATGCTATATAATTGTGAATAATACGCAAACTGTAAAATTTCCTCATATTTCCTCACCAAAGGCAACGCATTATTATTGCGATCGCAAACGTTTCTATTCTTATGCCAATATTCATTATTATTAGATTAAAATTCTTCATTCTCTTGTCAACGTCTGCTACTGAGTGAAATTTAATTAAAATGCCATTATCTATTCACCGAAAATCAACAAAATTACATTACATTGCCTCACTCGAATAATTAATTTAATCAGTGTCGATCAGAAGCGTGACATGAAGCAACAAATAGCTGCATTTTCAAGAAAGTAATTTTTCTAACTTATTGCTGAATTAGTATAGATATTCAAGGTTACAAATTATAAGACAAATACAGATGTAGATATAAATATGTTTACTGAGGTACTTGGTTATGATATATTCACATACACCTCTTCATCTTCATTGTTCAGATTGACACATAGGTAAGGTATCTCCTCACAGACATTAAATACAAAATTCATCAAACTCCATATTCCCTACTAATTTGCGTCTCCGTCTCTGTCTCT
This sequence comes from Magicicada septendecula, assembly GCA_034769895.1. Classification (NCBI taxonomy): domain Eukaryota; kingdom Metazoa; phylum Arthropoda; class Insecta; order Hemiptera; family Cicadidae; genus Magicicada; species Magicicada septendecula. Next base: position 123,425,416 of record CM068368.1, read on the forward strand.
GTCTCTGTCTGTCTGTCTATCTGCCTGTCTGTCTGTCTGTCTCTCTCTCTCTCTCTCTCTCTCTCTCTCTCTCTCTCTCTCTCTCTCTCTCTCTCTCCCTCTTTGTATACAATTAACATGAAGAGCAGTGTGTGTGTGAAATTATAATTATAGCCAGACGCGAATTGCCTCGAATGTGACCTTATTACTAACGCTGTTTGTGAATTCCCTAATGGAGTGTGAGTGTGTGTGCGTGCGTGCGTGCGTGCGTGCGTGAGCTCGCAGTGTGTGATTATCAAGGTGGCTCCACGATGAGCCTACTATGACATACTGCCCTTTCATCAGGTGCGAACAAGTCTCGACAAACAGGGCACGTGGAATGAAGGCAATCCTCTAGGGTACAGTATATCATTGGGAACTCTGAAATATCACGCACAGTCTAAGAAATTGTGTATGCGTCTGTAACATATATATATTGAGAGTATGTTACGCACGAGCGCACTACCTCACACGCGCACACTCATCCCCCCACACACACAACACACATGCGCGCACACACGCATACACACTCGTACTACTAGAGAAACTGGCATGAAAATTATTTGCTAATACGAAGTTTCATAATTTGTCTCTTCACTATGTCCAAAAAGGTAATTTTCACGCCAAGAAAAAAATTGGCAAATAAAAGAGCAGGGGAAAAAGCTGCCAATAGGGGAAAATAAAATATATCAAAAATTGAATGACAGTTTTATCATCATTATCATTCTCTTCTTCTTCTTCTTCTTCTTCTTCTTCACTTTTTTGATTCTAATTTAATTTGTGATGTTTGTACTCCTCAGTAATTCTACACCATTCCCTTTTGTTTTTTGCAATACTCCCTCGTCTCATAATTTCAATTACCGTCAGGTCTTCCTCGACACGCTCTATCGACTTATCATAGTCCTCCTCTGGCCCCGGACTCTATAGGCAACCGCTCTTTGATAACTCTTGTGCGTTTTTGCAAATATATATCCCTGTTACGTAATTCTCTACTATTTATTGAACTTTATTATTCCTTCTATATTTATTAAAACATAAAGCTAAAAATTAATATAGGTACATCTATTAGTTGCCTCCTGCTTTTTCTGCTGGTTCAAAATTTTCCTTAACTTATTTTACTCCAAATATTCTTTTTTCGTATGGTCCACGTCCGCTGTAAGGTGCCCTAAGTCTTGTTAGGCTTTTGTATATAAGGGGTTCTGAAACCGGTGAGTGAAAAAAGGGAAGAACTAAACTTTTTCGATAAATTAAACTGAGGTAGCTATTTTGTTCATCAATGATAGGCGGAAAGAGTGGCCTTAAAATAGGAATGTTACTAACATTTCCAGCCAGTCAAAACTTCCCGGTTGCTCATTGTTGAATGGAAGAGGATAATAACTGCCGTAGTAGCCCCCTTTCCCATTAAAGTTGTGCCAATGGCTGGCACAGCTGGTACTTTTGGTATTGTGTATGCACAGTATTTGCAATGTGCGCAACATTTCATTAGTCTGTGGAAGTTTTAATGGGTTACATTTTTACATATTCCTCTATAGGTACACTGTTCAATATTCCTGGTCAGTCTGTTCAATATTGTTCATTAATGTTTCTGTAATTAATTAATGTTTCATATTTTTTGTGTAAAAATTATTCCTAATCTGTTATAAATTTATTTCAATATTTAATATATTTTAAAAAATCTATAGAGAGAAAGGATTGGGAATCAAACAAAATAAAATTTGTTATTAATGAAAGGAATAAATAAATAACTTTTAAAAATTAAAAAAAAAAAACACTTCTTACAGTAGGGTACGAAGCAAAGTTTGGTATAAACTTTATTGTATAAGCAATTTTGAACATTTTCTCTCTTGACAACACATAATCGAAACCAACAGGTACAGCTGTAGAATATTTTTCTGTATCCTGAAAAGTAGGGTTCCACGTAGTTATTCCCTCTTCCTACTCATCGATTCAAATATGATTTAGGATTTGGAAACGTACTATTTTTTGGATATAAAACTCCCGGGCTGTTAGGGTGTGCTCCGCCTTAAAGACTCAGTTGTAAAACGTTTCGACTCTCGTCGTAAACTCAACGTGAAACTGGTCGTGAAAGGCTAAGTTCACGTGCGCGAAGACCAGTCTGTTCTCCTTTCCTTCCTTTGGTTATACCTTTGATTACATCAGTGGCCAAGTTGTTTTCGTTTAGAACTGTATCCGAGGTATACGAAATTATACAGGCCTAGGAGTATCCTATATTATGCAGGCCTATAATATCCTATATCCCCATTCATAATTGTTCGTCTTTATATGGGCTTATATTTTGTTTTATCCTGATTCTATTGTCAACACAGCACTTTTTGTCCGTTTTTCTAGTTGCATAAACGATTCCTTTACATCATTTTGGTGGCACTATAACGTAATTATGGCATGAGAGTATGGGGTAATCTGTCTGCTTTTAGTAATTACATTTTTGTGTGGGCATTTATCTTGTGATACTCACGAGGTATGACATAATACGAAGTATGACATTAGGACATTTTGTAGATATAAGTGGCATAATGTACGAAATTAAGTACAAGAAAACAGATCATTTTGCCTTAAACCACTGCTTTCAGAATTGTTGTTCCTTATTATTTGACCACCCACATGCTTTTTTTAATAAGTAATGAGTTGTTTTAGTACTTCCAACGTAATCAGGGAAAAGCAGAGAAGGCTGCTTAAGAAAGCCGTTCGGAAGGCAATATGGCTAGCAGTAAGCATCAGATACTCATTATGACCAGAGGATGTTGTTTCTGCCTTACGCTGAGTTGAGCAGAAGCCTGAAAGAGCACCTTGATTGTATAGTGCGTTACAAAATTGGAACTGGTCCTCTACGTTAGTAGCCAAGAACAGTTCCATTGGACGACTGAACCGCACATAATTTTTTGTTTTTGTCCAGCTAAAACTTTCAAATTCTCTGTGTTATGTATAAGAAAAAATAAAACCGTTGGGGCTTGTGTGCAAATGCGGGCGTGTAAATTCAAATTGTGTGTGTGTGTGTGTGGGGGGGGGGGGTGAGACAGAGAGAAAGAGAGTGGGGCGCACGTGTAATAAAATCATTTTAAGAGATTTTTAAGTCTTTCAAACTGTTCAATATTTCCATTGATGAATTCTATTAATAATGGTTACAGTATATATTCCAGTGCATAAACAGTATAATATGAAAAGAAATAATGCATTAAATGCAATAATGTAAGAAAAATAGAATATTTAATATAAATATTTATTATCATATTTTGGCTAGTACTCGCATAGACGCTTCCATTTTATCGATCTGAAAAATTTGACCGTGAGTAGTGGTATAATGGGGGTTCAAACGCAACACAATGTCAACTAATAGAGTCCCGCACCACCGCTGGACCCGCAGCATCCCAATGGACCACAGCATCCGCGAATTTCCGCGAATAAATTTTTTTATATTTTTTAAATTGATTTTTTATTTTTTTATTTTCTTTATTTGATTTTTTTATTTTTTTAATTAAATTGATTTGCATATCAAGGGGGTGGGATGAGGTTCAATGGACCACCAGCATCCTTAATAAAGCTGATTTGCATATCAGCGGGTGGGGGTGGGTGGGGGTGGTTCCAACTCGATGCATTACAGTGTATATTAAAATATATGATCAGGTGTACCAACCTTTGCATGAGTTGAAATTTGTCGTGTGTTATAATGTATATTAAATCTATATGATCTGGTGTACCAACCTCTGTATTATTATTATAGTGTATAGATATTTTATATGAGCAGGGTTGTTAACATTTTCTGCGGCGGGAGGGGGAGGGAAATTGAAATATGTGTTATATAGTGTATATATTAAAATATATGATCAGGGTTACCAATCTTACATTATTGTGTGTGTGTATAGAGCAGATCTGCCAACATTTTTTTCTCTTCTGTGGTGGAAATTCAAACTATATGATCATAATTGTTACTCTCTCTCTCTCACATTTGAATGTAAGTAAAACTATCTCTCTCTTGTTGTCAAACGTTATGTTCAAACCGTTTTCTCCTCTCCCTCTCTTTCTCTCTATCTCTCTCTCTCTCTCACTGTGTACATTGAGTAAATAATTTTAGCTCTGTCTCTCTCACATGTTGTGTATGTCTCTCTCTCTCTGTGGTCAGTACCGTGCGCATGTATACGAAATTAGAAAGTTTATATTTATTCGACAAATATTAACGTCCTCTCTCTCTCTCTCTCTCTCTCTCTCTCTCTCTCTCTCTCTCTCTCTCTCACGCGTTTCAACTATGCAAGGTTTCATACCCTTTCTTCTGTCTCTCTCCCGTACATTGAGTAGTCGGTGTGATGAGTAAATAATTTTAGCTCTCTCTCTCTCTCGTTGTCAAACGTCGTCTTCATGTTTCATGTATCAAATAATTAATTAATAGTTTATAATGCAGTCAGTGTGATTGATCCTTGTTAGAAATATATATATTTGGCAAATATTAACTATGTATGTGTGTTGTTGTCAATGAACTACTTACCTGTGTGCTGTTACAGATGACAAATCCATACGTTAACGGCTTAGCAATCTTCAATACGCTCTTCTTCATGTGGTACAATACTTCTGTTTAATGGGTACAGTTTACACACACATAGGTTCAGTAGTGTATAGCGAAATAAATTAAAATTATACACACACATGAAAACGGTGGTTGAAATTCCAGTGTGCATACAACGTCTGGCATTTAAGGGTACGTGTGTGGACAACGCTCACTAGTATGTTTGTTGCAAGTAAGTATACATTATGGAGGGTGGGTTATACAAATAATAATAAAGTGTGTACTATATACATTTATTAAAATACATACACAGCTCCAAGATTATATTAAACTAGTTTTACATTTAAAAATACATACACAGCACAATATTATATTGTTACACGTATTAAAATATATCTAAGCTAGTTTTACAATTAAAAATACACACAGCTCCAATATTATAATGTTACAGATATGAAAAATATATATATTTAAAACTAGTATTTACAAAATGTGTATAAAATAAGACTTAAACACGTCTATGAACCGCGTTGGACAATGGTGTATATTCTACAAGCGTATCATGTAGTATCATACAGTAGGCAGTCGTCTGTGTAGGAAAATTCATTGACGATTCAAATTCTAAACGTACATCAACTGCTGAAGACTTAAGCGCATCGTCCTGTTTGCTACAATCGAATACAAACAGCGGGGCTTTTGATTTGAATAATTCTGGTGTCAGTACTGGGCTGACGTCTAAACGGTGGTAATACGAACTTTGAAAACTGACGTACATATTGTACAATAATGCAAAACGGTCTTTCCCAATATCCAAGTTTAAATTATCGTAAGGATAGTACTTGTGGTTTAGAAACAGTCTCGCATTGATTACATTACAATGATCAAATTCATCGGCGTGTGCCGTCAGTACATTCTTTCTTGCTGTCTGAAACGCTAACACAACAAAGCGTGGTTTTTCTAGTTGACTCAAGGTCTTAACAATCCCATTCTGCCTTTTAGTCTGTGGTAAGGCAGGATACTCATGCAACTCCCAGGTCCTAAAAGGCATAGTTATCGGATGGTCATTCTCTATGAGTCGTAACAGTGGTAATCTGTACGCATTAGCTACATGTACATAAGGCATTTTCCAGTAAACTTTATCTAGTTCAAGAACACAATTAGCAGTCGTTTGTCCGCTTGTTAAAACCATAGCGTTTATGTCGGTAGATGTGCGTAGGAGTATAAGTTCTTGTTTCACGTTCAGAACGATGCGTGTATAGTCTTCTGCGAATCCCATTAGCATTTTCAGTGGAATACAAAAGTTGAATTCACCGTCATCATTCACTTTTAATACGTTCGTGATCGGCGCCACCCAACCTTGCGTTTTTCATTGCGTCACGTGTGTTGTTGTTGAGTGATAGAAAAGTTTTAATAGCTGACGTAACACCGACGTTTCGAGTATGGTCCACTACCACACCGGCCAACTCGTAACGAATCTCTTCAAAGAGAAATGCTATAGCATTGTTCACCAGTTCCACATTCAGTGCAGTATCTGCAGCCACACTAGGGTTTTTAACCAACTTGCCTTCGATGTAGAGGAAACTTTCCGACGGTAGTGTAAAGACGTCCTGTTGTTGTATCGGCACACGTATTTCATCATTGTTTCCATATCTTGTTGTTGCGTACGGTGCGTGTGAATGAAATGAAAAGTGTGTGATACTGTCTTCAAAGAACGGTTGCTGCTCCACAGATAATATTCCACTCGCCATGTTACTTGTTTACAACAAAACCCAATGAAATCAGAAAACGGCGGTTAACTGATGTTAATCGTTTCAGTTTCGAACGAGTACTGATGCGTTTCCTAACCGATCTTTCTTCTTCTTCTTCTTTTATTGCCGACGACTGTGGTAGCAGCGGTGGCGAAGAAACAAAGTACAAGCCCATGTCTATAGTCGTTTTAGATGTAAACGCACAGTGATGACTTCGCCGCGAAAATCTATTACGTCACCGTCCTGGTCGTGTAAAGATAATGTTATGTTGTCCAAACGACTCACATTCACAGGTAGGTATATGACGTTTGTAGGTGATTCAATTATTTTGAATCCTGGTTCGACTGACGGATAGAATGAGTGCAGAGTGTGCTCGTTTTTACCGTTCTTGTATGATCCGTGCGCTATATTACACCTTATCAGTATACAGTTCACTTTTATAATGTTAACTGTAGAGTCAGACGTATGAGTTTTATTCGCTTCAAGCAGACGCTTTTCCTTGAAACCCAACATATCACCAATACCGTACACTGTTTGTTGAAAGTCAATATCCAGTGCACAAGTCAGTTCACATTTCAGTGTATTGTTGTTAGGCCGTAGACTAATCTGTGAGTCTCCTAACTGCTTTTTGAGGAAGGCTTCTATGTCACCGATTTCATAAGCACCTGTAGGTAAAGTTATCAAGTCCCACGTTGTTCCGTCTCGTAGTACTGGAAACACATTGTTTTTTCCCTCAACAACGTTCGGTATACTGTTGTATGTAGTAAAGTCCAATAGACCTACATACCATTCACCGTTTGTTAGTTCGAGAGGTGGGAAAAAGTCACATACAAGAGCAGCAGCATTCGTACCTGTTAGGTGACCGACAGCGAAGACATCTTGTCGCTTACTGATCACTCACGCGTTAAGAAGTCCAAACATAAATGCCCACAAATGACTGTGTGTGGCGACTGTTCACGCTCGTAATTGTAGTAAATGTCAGTGTCGGTTCCAAAATACTGTGTCAGCTCAAGAGGTGGTCGCATATTACCATACGCATCATAGTAGTAAACTCGATTGTTTCGCTTCTTGTAGCAAACCCAGTGCGTACCAGGTCCTTCTGCACTGTCCAGATTAACAACTGCACTCTCTTTCTTCCATGGCCGTCTACGTGGTAAAGTGTTACGCATAAAAACACCTCTGAAATAAGGTATTTTCAAAAGTTTTGCGTACACATACAAATCACTATCGGACAATGCACGCACTGGTATGCAAATTAGTTTTTTTGTCTGTAAGGACGTAGGTATAGACCTGACGCTATTTTTGTATTGTTACGTTTATGTCTTGAGACTGTTTTGCGTTTGCAGGTCGTTTTGCGTTTACCAACGGATTGATGTTTAATTCCTGAACCCTTCTTCTTTTTTCTACAACCACTACGCGAGCCCCCTCCACCCCCTGCTGATTTCGCTTTCATTGCGGCGGCTACAGCTGCAGCATACGCTCTTTCACTAACACCGGAATTCCAGCCTTTCACTCGTTCCCACGCTTTGTCGGCAAGAACGTGATCAGCTATACGTCTTCGACTGTTGCCTTTGTACCTTGCGTAGGCGATATCGTGTTCGCGACAGGCTTCGTCCAGCTCGTTGATTCCACGCTCGCCACGTGCCAATCTCTCTTTGAGTTTTGTTACGGGTCCACAGAATCGGTAGCCGGGTAGATGTAATTCTACCGGTAATGCGTCCACCGCTCGATTAATCAAAGTAGGTACTGATGAAACGATAGCGGGCACAGTGTTTTTAAGTATTTTTCCAATTACACCACGCCCCATTCTTTTCTTACGAAGTACGTGCATTCTTGTAAACAGATCTCCAATCCTTGATTTCCGTTTCCGTATCGAGAACGTCTATTAAACGTCCCACCTCTTCAATATATTCAGCCAGAACTGAACGCTGTGTCGCACTGTCTTGATATTTATAGACAAACTTTATTAGATTGACTAAATGAGCGTGAAATACCTGAGTGACCTTGTACAATTCGGTCTTTATATGTAATTTTAATTCGTGCATTTGTCGCACAGTGACTGCGTCTTTGTCATTGACACCGTTCGCTATATTCGTAATTTTTCTTCCGGCAGCGTAGAAAGCATCGCTTTGCAAACTGATTGTGTGTGCGTGTAAAAATTCCAAATTCACTGCGTCTTTGAAGTCAACAGGCGCTTGCACACGCGTTAGTCGACAGTCATTAACGATTACGTTACCTGCACGATCTTTTTTCAAACTCTTCTCGTCTACGTATCGTTTTGTGGCTGCATCTCTTGATTCAAGCGAATCGTTTAGCATTATTATTCGATGATCTTTTGCGTATACGGTAGCGTCGTCGTTCTTGTACTGTAAGCATGCGTCCTTTACGTACTGTAAAGAAACAACATCGTGCAGCTCTTCAGGATCACCCAAGTTGCGTATCTTTTTGTTTTTCACATCAAAGTGACCGTCGTTAGTCACTCCTAAACCGATATCCTCACGCAGACTTCGATGAGTTTCTTTTCGCACTCTTACAGCGCTGTCGTGTGTACCGAACTTGTCTACACTCATATTTATGGAGAAGAACTGGTGGTTGTAGAACGGTGCGTCTGCTTTTTATATGATAATGCCGGCTTCACGTAATTCCTCCAATATCGACATGATTTCATTCCTATGACCAGTATGCCCACTATTTTGAGAAGCCATTAACAGTCTCAATCTATTAACCAACTCGTTAGGATCATCCCAATGCACGTAATCGATTGCAGTGTTCGGTTTCATCTCCATATAGCCACTTCCTGTACGTTTTCGTGCACTTGATGCAAACAATTTAGATATTACTAGTCGGTACTTGACGCCACTGTTACTGTTTATTCGTGTATTGTGTATATATTTTTGTTTGTGTCCGTTGGTTGCTAGTAGTATGGACTTATATTTCCTCATATCGTCCTTACTGTATTTTTTCGGTAGTTTCATAAACAAAAGTTCATACAGACCAGGCGTAACCTCGTAAATTTTTCCTTTGACATGAAAGTTGTCGTTATCATCGATTTTTACATTTGAATCACCTATCATAAATTTACCGCCTTCGTATCGAACACCATACATACGATCTATAATCCGTTTACAATCTGCCGATTCGCACAAACGCACATATTTGTTTGCTAATGAATCGTCACTGAAATGTGAAGTGTTAGGGTTCCATGCGTCCTCGTCACTGAAATGAGAAGCGTTATGACTCTGCACGTCACTTTCGTTTTCTGTTATTACGTGTTGACTCTGCATGTCACCTTCGTTTTCTGTTATTACGTGTTGTATAGGCTCTTCTTGTTTTATCTGCTGCTTCTCCTCCTCCTCCTCCTCCTCCTCCTCCTCCTCCTCCTCCATTATATCACCACTTAACTTTCGTGAAATAGCTTCTAACGGTTCCAGAATCGGTCTGTAATTTTTTCTAAACTTCTCGTCGCTTTCTCTGATACCGTGTTGTAATGCATGATATTTTTTCCTTATGTTGTCACTTATCGTATCATATCATACGCAAGTCGTTCCTCCTTATTCATCGCCTCGTGTGTTAGCAAGAGGACTGATGACATTACTACAGTGCAACCACTTTTATACTTCGCCGGAAACAATTATGAATCGATCAAAGCCGATTCTATATCTACCTTCATTTATTGACGAGTCTTTGTCAATGACTAGAAATCCATAACGATCCTTCCATGCTTCCATGCAAACATGTTTGAAAGCATCATATTTCATAGCTGTGTTAACATGATCAGCGTATGCATGTCGTAAATTTAGATCGCCTTGTTTGAACAATATCAACAAGTTAGCGTTGTCACGTACCAATTGTTTCGGTATCTGGCTATATGTCTGACATAGATAGAATGTGTCCACACCGCTATGTCTCCCCATAGCAAAATACTTTCGAATATTGTTTTGTCTTTCACACGATACGTCATCGAATACGATAACAGAGTCGAGACCGGCGATTTCACTCGGTAGTGGGACTTCTTCGTTCTCGCTGTATGCATGATAACCTAAACCTTCATCAGCGAGTGATTTCATCACTGTTTCTAGCATTCTGTATTTTGGTTGAAATAATGATTTTGAAAACACGTATACGTTGCGGAAACATAGACCGTTGGCATCAAACAGTAGGTTGAATAGCACATTGGATTTCCCACAGGAACTTGGGCCTGTAACTATACAGCGAATACTGTTCGGTAATAGCGGACCATGTTTACGTTTAGCACTGCCTTCGTCACCAGCCAAAAAGTCCATATCCTTTATTGGTAATTTGTTTGCTTGCTGTACAATCTTCATCTTTGTGAATACCGAAAGCATACTGTTTTCAGCACGTGCTGTCACCTTTTTTATATTAGATCTTTCTTATGTATCCATGCATCGTGTTTACCATCAAAACCGAGCCAGCGAACACGCACTCTGTCACCTTTGCGTTGTAACACCTTTTCCACTAGGTATACGTCGCCGACTTTGGACTTACTAATCTCGTGCTCGTAAAAACCACCTTTCAACACTTTGTTTAGATGATCTTTTAGCAGATAAGTGACGGGGATGGTAGTGGATTGTACTTTATCCACGGTGAATATTTCATTAGTCCAATTTGGTGTATAACCTTTGACGAATGTCATTTTGTGCTTACTTATACGAACACGGTCACCGACTTTAAATTTGGGTGGTTTCGTTGGACTGATTTTAGGCGCTGTGTTCTTCCTTATTCGTTCCAACACTATATGTTCGTTGGCGTCATTCACTTCACTTGGTTTCATACCAATGGTTCTGTGTGTGGTATTGTTGTACGATTTCAGTAATATAGGTAGTAGATCTAACCAGCGGTAGTGTCCTTGTTCGCTGAAAGCTCGATACATGTGTGTCTTCAGTGTGCGATTAAAACGTTCCACTATGGAAGCTTTTTTCTCACTATAGGTTGAGTAATGTTTCACATTATACTTTTTTAGCAACGCTTGTACTGTGCTGTTGTAATACTCCTTCCCGTTGTCTGTCTGTAAATACTTCATTCGGTTAGCGGCTAGTATAGGCTTCAACGCGTTCGTCACTTCTTTCTCGGTCTTCGTTTTCAATGGTACAGCGTACGCGTACTTGGTAAACGCATTGATTACAGTCATCATATACTTGTACCCTTTGTTCACTCGAGCGTATGGTATCATTTCCACAAGATCCGCTTGGTACAAATCATGCATACCCTTCAGTTCAACCGCACGTCTAACGAAATTCCTTCTCGCCGCTCTGTGTAGCTCTTGCGCAATATTCTTGCGTACGTTGTTCATGGTTTAAGATACACTAACATAATACATGCGGTTAAAAAAAAACTATGTATATATGTATAACAGTTCCTTTGTTTTCGGTATTCATTCTCTCTCTCTTGCAGATCATGGCCAACCTTCAGCAGGTACGTGGGCTGATAAGCGCTATATACTAGACAACTGGTGTGATACATTCGTGTACAGTCATTATCGGATACGTGACAAATTAATTGTCGACAACTCTGCTCTCCCCGCCTGCTAACATTCCGTGTTACACTACCCCCCCACCACATGTTAAAAACAAAAACAAAACAACAAATTCCCACCGTGATATCTACATACACTTTGTTTTCTACCGTTAGTTATTGTCACTCCACACTTCAATTCGGACGGCAGTAAACGTAAGTTTGCGTATTATTATTATTATTGTAATGATATTTGTGTTTATACATATTGGTTTGTAATGTATGGTTTCTTTTTTTTTATAGTATAATGGAAAACGCTGCTGTAATAATTGACTTTCACTGCTTTTATGATGACAAGGGCAATTATATAGTAAAGGAGTTGTCGGTTATGGACGTAACACGTTTTGCATGCAGACATTGGATTTTCGCCCCGCCTGCTACAGTCGTTACGAATTCGAAATACACTAGAGCCAACTGCTGGTTAACGACAAACTATCATGGGCTGAGATGGGGTGAAGGAGAGACACCGTACGACAATCTTGTTTCAGTGTTAACAACGTATACGAACATATATAAATATGTGTTTGTGAAGGGTCTTGAGAAAAAACGTTTTTTAGAATCGAAAATAATTCATAATCATATAATAAATCTTGATGACATTGGTAGCCCGAAAGACATACCATATCTATTTCCTGGGACGTTATGTCTTACACATTGCAATTCTTCGTCTACACTATGTACAAACCATAAGGTGTATGCACTTAGAGAGTGGATAATTAATGATTTTTCTGTTATACGAACATTTTTAATGTGAGTGTCTGATAGCATTGTTAATTTCGTTAGGTAAACTTGTATATGCCTGCAGGCGATAACTGTTTCTGTGGAATTTCCTAATATATATATTATGTAACAGCGCTAATTCTGCCTGTGTGTATGTACATGCAAAGCTTCAGGCGATGAAAGTGAACTTTCCTGATGACCACACCGCCACCACCATTACATTCCACTAGTCTTCTTTGTAGTCATTGTTTGGTTCCACCTCGTTTGATACAGACGTCTTCACTTCTAATAATGTCGTTTATCACAAAATTCAACGCAGTTTCTGCTATTGAGTACAACGGTGTGCAGAATTAACATTGAGCAAGCAGTATCCGATCGTTAACATGGTGCATGTGGACACGAGATATGGGAAGTCTGTGCTTGTAACGTTGGAAGATTGTGAGCGCCGCTATCGTGTATATCTACCTAAGAGGTATGCTGACGTCTTTACAGATGAAGAACTCCGTCATATAAGTCCCAACGACCTACATCTCGTGTTTCGAGGGATGAGGAACCAGACAGCGCATGTGGAAATAGTACCACGTTAAGGTGACAAACTACTTTTAATAAACAATTTTTTTATCACTGTGTGTGCGTGTGTTTGAATGTAGTGCAGATTCTAATTTACAAAGTTTTGATGAAAGGACATTAACTTATGTGGAAATTAATTTCTATTTTTAATTTATTTCACTATACGCCTCTGAACCTATATGTAATTATTTGTAAACTGCGTTACCTGTTACAGCAAACGATAACACTAGAACGATTATATTATTATTATTCAGTGATATATACATACGTACAATTTACTTATTAAACACTTCAAGGATTGTAACGTCTTACAATGACTATAGCATATTTACACCTGTTATCTGTTTTATTGGACCTACATGTACATGATTCAACCCAAACGTGTGCACGTTGTATGTATGTGTGTGATTACGTTGCGTGTGCGTGTGCGTCTGTGTGTGTGCACGTTGCGTGTGCGTGTGCGTCTGTGTGTGTTCGTGTGTGCGCACGTTGCATGTTTGGTTACGTTGCGTATGCGTCTGTGTGTGTGTGTGCGTGTGCACGTCGGATGTGTGATTACGTTGCGTGTGGGTCTGTGTGTGCGCGCGTTGCGTGTGCATCTGTGTATGTGTGTGTGTGTGTGTGTGTGTGATATTTAACATGATTTTAATGTTGTTGTATTGTTATGTTGCAGGTTGCTTCTCCTACAAGTACGACACAATTATATATAAATTTTCGAAAAAATATCAATTTTATAATGTATTTATTTAATTATGAATTGTGAATTTTATATTTTGAATTTCAATTTTATAATGTATTTATTTAATTGTGAATTTTAAATTATATTTAATCATTTAAACAAATTATGACTTTATTTTATTTCACTCTACACCTCTGAACATGTGTACAATTAATTTATTTTTGTGAACTGTTACATCAGAAGACTTGTATGAATTTCAACCACCGTTTTCATGTGTGTGTATAATTTTAATTTATTTCGCTATATACTACTGAACCTATGTGTGTGTAAACTGTACCCATTAAACAGAAGTATTGTACCAGATTGCTAAGCCGTTAACGTATGGATTTGTCATCTGTAACAGCACACAGGTAAGTCGTTCATTGACAACAACACACATACATAGTTAATATTTGCCAAATATATATATTTCTAACAAGGATCAATCACACTGACTACATTATAAACTATTAATTAATTATTTGATACATGAAACATGAAGACGACGTTTGACAACGATAGAGAGAGAGAGAGCTAAAATTATTTACTCATCACACCGACTACTCAATGTACGGGAGAGAGACAGAAGAAAGGGTATGAAACCTTGCATAGTTGAAACGCGTGAGAGAGAGAGAGAGAGAGAGAGAGAGAGAGAGAGAGAGAGAGAGAGAGAGAGACAGAGAGAGAGAGAGAGAGAGAGAGAGAGAGTGAGAGAGAGAGAGAGGACGTTACTATTTGTTGACACATTGACACAAGTGAGAGTGAGAGAGAGAGAGAGAGAGAGGACGTTAATATTTGTCGAATAAATATAAACTTTCTAATTTCGTATACATGCGCACGGTACTGACCACAGAGAGAGAGAGACATACACAACATGTGAGAGAGACAGAGCTAACATTATTTACTCAATGTACACAGTGAGAGAGAGAGAGAGATAGAGAGAAAGAGAGGGAGAGGAGAAAACGGTTTGAACATAACGTTTGACAACAAGAGAGAGATAGTTTTACTTACATTCAAATGTGAGAGAGAGAGAGTAACAATTATGATCATATAGTTTGAATTTCCCACCACAGAAGAGAAAAAATGTTGGCAGATCTGCTCTATACACACACACAATAATGTAAGATTGGTAACCCTGATCATATATTTTAATATATACACTATATAACACATATTTGAATTTCCCTCCCCCCTCCCGCCGCAGAAAATGTTGACAACCCTGCTCATATAAAATATCTATACACTATAATAATAATACAGAGGTTGGTACACCTGATCATATAGATTTAATATACATTATAACACACGACAAATTTGAACTCATGCAAAGGTTGGTACACCTGATCATATATTTTAATATACACTATAATGCATCGAGTTGGAACCACCCCCACCCACCACCACCCACTGATATGCAAATCAGCTTTATTAAGGATGCTGGTGGTCCATTGAACCTCATCCCACCCCCTTGATATGCAAATCAATTTAATTAAAAAAATAAAAAATCAAATAAAAAAATAAAAAAAATAAAAAAAATCAATTTAAAAAAATATAAAAAAATTTATTCGCGGAAATTCGCGGATGCTGTGGTCCATTGGGATGCTGCGGGTCCAGCGGTGGTGCGGGACTCTATTAGTTGACATTGTGTTGCGTTTGAACCCCCATTATACCACTACTACCGTGCAAAATGCGATATTCTTAAGAGTTTCAAAAATCCTCCAAACTGTAGCAGTAAAAAAAAAAATGTACAGGCATTGTACAAATGCAATGCACAGAGAAGGGCATTGAAAATACTTCAATAAATTTAAAAAATATGTATATTTTTTTTCCTTCATTTACCAATGTACCATCGCTCCGTAATAAATTCTTGTCTGATGTACTACCTTAATTTAAAGGGAAAAGGCATTTAAACACACCAAAATATTCAAAATTTTCTAAATTATTGACAACAAAGAAGTCGTTTCTATGGAAACTCACCGGTTCCCATTTTCGATCACGCACCAGCGATCGGCCGCATATGTGCGAAACGTCCTTATAAACATTTTCAATGTTAAAATTTAGTGACGCAAAACACATGATACATTTATCGGATTATAATTAGTGTAATTTTTGTCAAATGAAAATTTAAGAAAGATAACACAACTGAAAAAGAATCTTATAGGACCATTTCTCGCTGCTTTATTTAATGTTTCTGACTTGTTATTGGAAAACCAGTTATTGCAAATAATATGGGACATACGGGACATATGGGACAATGGGACATACGTCACCCCGAATATTTCTAGGGTTATCTATAGAAAATCGGATTCTAAGAATTTGGATTATAGGCTGACAGACGTTATAAAAACAACAGTCTACGACCACTTTTTATCAACATCCAGACTGTTTTGACAAGTATAATTATTTTTTGTATGTTTTAATATATTCCCAGCTTTAATACATAAAACATAAATAAGCGTTAGAATTTATTACAATTTTTTAGTAAGCCAAACAAGTGAGTGATATATTAACATGTCTGTGTCAATGTTTCAGGTGGACAATGTAACTGGTATAAACGAAGGAGACAACAACAGGATGGAGAACGCGTCGAACGCTTCGGATTATGAGTACGAGTATGAATATGATTACAGCGACTCGTACAACACGTTCTTCTGGGAAGAACTGTGTCCGACGTTAGTGGTGTACGTGCTGACGATGGTGCTCGGTGTCGTCGGCAACTCGCTGATCGTGTTCACCATCCTCAGATACCGTCGCATGAAGAGCACGACCAACGTGTTTCTAGCCAGCCTCGCGTCGGCCGACCTGCTCTTGATAATTTTCTGCATTCCAGTCAAGGTAAGTCGTCTTATTGAATTTTTAATAAAAACGTTTCCAAATGCCTACTACAACATTCATGTGATGTCATCTTCGGCGTACTCTGTCCTGCACGCTATTATTTACGTGTTGTGAAATTCACCGTCGGACGATCCTCATACCGTACGACATACACCGTCCTTTTAACCTACCACGCGACGTACTTCGTCAATTATTTCAGTATTCTATTTAATACTGTGAAAAAAAAACAGTTTTTTAATCTCCTTTGTACCCGTCTTGCAACACATTCTAAAACGTAAAGTTGCTACCTACATTATAAAAATTAAAAAACTACCAGGTTGTTGGGCGGCGGTCGATAATATTAATGCCTACATTGTGGAAATTAAAAACAACTGTGCTGTTTGGCGATGGTTAATTGCTTGAAGCGTGATTCATACTTTCTTTGAAGAAACCCATTCGCCGAAAGACTTTTTCAGTAGCAAAATTTGGTAGAGGATGGCAGGCCGGACGCAATTCAGAGGTACAAGCAATTGAGGTTTTACTTCTGTACCACAGCGCTAAAACTATGTAGCCTGCCATAAAACCTATTTGACCCAGCATTCTGTCAAGGTTATGAAAAAAGGAATTTAACATTTGGAATGTTATATGTAACATCCAGAAACATAGTAAATAACCAAGAACAGGAAAATACAATGCAAGCTAAAGGAATGAAGTGAATGAGACGCGTAAGAAGGTAACTAAAAAGGACTATGTTAGAAATAAAGAAATAGAAATGATTTCTAAATGCAGCCGACGTTGTAGTGATAGGTGTCGTCTACATAGAAAAACAATATCGTACGAAAAAAGAGACTGGGGGGCCAAGAAAGGAAGGGAGGGCAATAGGAACGTCGGGAAAGTAATAATAAATACTGCAGACAAAAAAGAGAAAATTGGAGTGAAACAAAGATACAGACAATAAATGAGGAGCAGTGACAGAAGTTTGTCTTTAGTAGGTAATCACGAATCACGAGATTATTACTCGTAAAGAGTTAGATTTTTATAGATTTATTCGTTTTTAATAAAAACTAGACTCGTGTTGCTTGCACTTTATTGGTTGATGTATTTAATGGTTTGATTTCATAATTTCTTCCTAATTAACGTACAATTCCTTCTATAGCCTAAATAGGGATTAGTAAAAATCCTACACCATTTGGTAAAAGATAAAAAAAAAAATATTCAACTTAATTAAGTGACAGAGTCATTTAATTTAGTACCATACAATCGTAAACATAGCCGTTTGTGAGAAAATAATCCACAATTATTATCTAACAACCTGTCTGACTTCGTGTGAACAATACATCACGGTGTGTCGCCGTGGTTTCCGTCTTAATCAGCAGCCGATACGGTACGTTCGCAAGTGGTGAAGGGTTTGACAAAGCTCACGGCCGCCGTCGGATAATCACGTACAAACACAGTAGATACGTGTGATGATATATTGTCGTTCATTTCTCACTGCCACTTTCAGGACCATCTCGCTGTGTTATGATAGCATGTTAAGTCCGTTTACAAATTCCAACTGTTTTATCGAGTATTTCAACTGTCTAACTTACTTGTGTTTTCTTCCTTGTGTCTTGTGTCTGAGACGTTTATTTCTAAATCTTTCAGTATTTATTAAATATGTTAATCCTTTTTGCAGAAATAATCTAAGGATTTGTAAAAATCTATATTCATTTTGAAATTCTAACCATAGTTTTAAGTGCATTATATAATAACGTAATATAACCAAAGCCATGATCTTTAATTAGTGTTAAGCCGCAGACTGTTAAGTTTAGCGCTTTTTATAAACTTTAATTTTTCTTACTGCAAACATAACTCAAATTTAGTGAGCTATGCTTTGCTGTTTACATCTTCATAGCCTCTTTCTACCCATGCTGAAAGTACTTTCTTCAAAAAAGTGCCCTGTTCTCATTATTTTTCCAGTAACACTTGTTGATTTAACACTACTGTTACTGTATCCAATTGAGGTACTTCTATGTACAAGCATTTCTCACGCTGCGTTTTCTGCATTATCTTAAATAATTAATCATTTTACAAATAATAATCCTCTGCAATATCCTTTAGTATCGTGTCTCAGAAGCCTCTAATAATTAACCTATGATCTATTTTCGAATAGTCTTTGACAAAGGAAAACGTAAAGCTACGCTCTTCGGAAAATTATTTTACTACTCGCTGAACTCTTTTATCTTTTTAATGATAATATCTCAGGGTAATAAATAATTTAATTAATACAAAATATATCATAAATTGTTACTTTAATAATTCACTTTCAGTTACTTATTACAATAACATAGTCTAATATTGATGATAACAAAATTTAATCTTTTCTTTTGATAGTGGGTTCTTTTAGATCTGATTGAGTTGCAAATAGTGAATAAAGTATCTTTTAAATGTTCAATATAAATTACTTGATGGTTGAATTCCTATTCTGGGAAGAGACGCATCCACTTGAACGTCGTCTGAGAAGTATGTCTCTGCGCACGGCCGCTGGTTAATGTAGGTCCTCGTTGGCTGCACTTGATTGATTATCACAGATTGATTTACACACTGGCATCACATTCACAATAACACATCTCAAATATCTTATTTACAGTACGAACATTCCGTTATAATCAATATATCTTCTTAACACAAACTTTTATATATATATATATATATATATAGTTAACAAAATTTTATTCAGCAATACTATGATTTGTCTAAGTTCATAAATGTAATTTAAGCTAGGTGCTTATAACAAGGATTGTATTGACTGATAACGTCAGACTATTTAATCACGATTCTTTGTGTGAGTTCCGCGGATTATGCGTAACTTTCGATTGACTTTAGATAAACTGCGACTGAATTGTCACTCCTAATTCAACGGTAACTTTCAACTGAATAAAACTGTTTAACCATCTGATGACTGATTACTTGATTAAAAACTGACTTCTTTAACTGAACGGTAACTTTCGGATGACGATAAACTGAGCCACTGTTTTTACCTTCCAACGAATTAAATAACTTAATTTACGAGTCTTTACTGTTATAACTTCTCCGATGACTTAATTAACGAGTCTTTACTGTTGTACTACACCGATGACTTAATTAACGAGTCTTTACTGTTGTACTACACCGATGACTGCCTTAAACTTCTCGGTCTTGGGTTTTATACACAAACTGGGCCTACCCTCGCCTAATTTTGAATCTAAACGTTCCCATTGGACTTAGATGCCGCGGTATTCAATTTTACCCAATGTAGTATTAGAATTTTACCGCTTAAAAACTGACGCGTTTTCTTATTTGCTAGATAACAGCGCACTCCCTGGGTTCGTCTGCGTGGTGGGAAAAGACGCTTCAGTTGATTTCTCTGTCTAAATGTCTCACTCTAACATAACGGGATCCTTTGTTAAAAGCACTTAACTTTCACAAAGTTCTATCTATTTCTTGTTAATTTTTAGCATAATACAATTTTATTGTTGTCCGTCCGCTACGTGCCTGTTTTGGTATTTTGTGCCGACTTTCTGTCGCCAGACACAAGGGTGTGTTCTTTAGAAAAAAATACTGCTTTGACATTTTATAACGGTAGTTTCCTTTTTATGTATATCTGTATCTCTGTTTTTGACATATTTTAATATTAACTATTGCTAGTAAATTTGCACAGCATGCAAATACCAGGCGTTATAATTTATACAAACTTTACTTTTAAATAACCAAAAGATGGTTCAATTTTTGCAAAATATATTATAATTACTGGCATTTATTTTACACCATGTAACGATTTTTAAAGACATTTTAGTTCAACTAGTAAAATACTGTAACACACTTTACGTTACTTCTTGTAAATACAATAAAAATTAATTTCCTTTTGCAAAGTGGTTTCATCTGTACTTTAAACGATGGCCATTTTATTTAAATTAGTTATATTGAAAAACTGAAAATTAATATAATTACTATTAAACAGTTGAATTTTATTAAAAATTAAATTAAAAGCAGTAATGAATTTTGTTTATTTCTAGTTTATAAAGAAAAAATAAATAATTCTTCCTTGCGTATAAAGTTACACAGACCGCAGTCTCTAGTGTTCTTGTGTGTGTGTGTGTGTGTGTGTGTGTGTGTGTGTGTGTGTGTGTGTGTGTGTGTGTTTGATTGGTTGGTTGGTTGGTTGGTTGGGTTCTTCAGCGGTCCCAATTAGATTTCCTTTGTTCCTTTGCTTGATTATTATTTCTCTTTTCTCTACACCAGGCAGCTTCCAAAGCTTCATGCTACTATTAGGCCAGAATATGCGGCACACATATTAAATGCAGCACGCACAGTCTGTATGCGGCTTAGCAAAATATTGTTGTTAGATGTAGTTAATTACTTGTATACAATTTTATAAAACACTAGCAATCCCAACGTTCCTGTATGTCAGCCATACATGGACCCTTGGTTAAAAGGAAGAAAAGAAAATTCACTAGACTGAAATGAAATTTTTAAGAAGCACACAGGGGAAGGACACAAGAGAATTCTCCTGGATTCTTTTTTTTTTGTATATATACAAGAATGTATACATATATACAGGAATGTAGATAATAGACAAGAACAAAAATCAAATAATTGCACAAGATGATTAAAGGCAATAAGAGGCGTTGATGCCAACACTTGGACCGACTGCATAATAACTGACCAGTGGCAGCCTTCAAATATGAACCTAATGAAAAAAGGGACGTTAGAAGACCGTGGAGAAGATGTGTTCCGGAACAGGTCAACGAGGGCCTAATCGTGGAATGAGTGGAAGAAGATGTAGTTAATAAAGTGGATACGTATAGATTCAAATAATATTCCATAAAAGCAATGTTCATATACTGAACACAAAGTTGTCAAATCTTAAATTGTCTAAATTGTATCTAAATATAGAAATAACAAACCAAAATTTCGATAGACTATAAAAGTTAGACATAATGCCAGTTACCTCAATAATATCATTACAAGTTTCTATTTGAATACAAGCATTTTTGTACGAAGAGGATCGGTTTTTTTAAAACAAATTATGACAACTCACTTGTCAAGATTATTACCATATCTTCGAATTTTTATTGTACATAGAGACAATTTGGACTTAAAAGGTGAACGCAATGTTATAATAAGATTAAACCATATTCTGTACCATGTCATACAAGACAAGTCATTATAAAAATATAAATAAAATAATTTTAAAATTTCAGTTTAGAATAACCTTAATATCTTCACAGATAAATAAAAGTAATTTTAAACACATCCTGAAGGTAAAAAATCATGACAAAGGATAAAATATTATAGCATTGCCGAATTTTAAGTGTTTATAATGTTATGTTACAGTTTCCTTATGTTTTAAAGTAGACGTTCATAGTTTATTCAGTTTTTGAGAAAACTTTTTTAAAAAATCCGGTATAATGCTAAAATACAAAATTCAAGAAACTTTTCCAAATGTTATGGGCGTTCCACTCTTTTCTATGCAATTACTTAAAAATGTATTAAACTATTTATGGAGTCTAGTTGTAAGATTATAAAAATATAAAGAAGAGACGATAGGAAGGTACTCTATAATATGAGATTAAATACATATTCTCTATGCAACTTCAAGAATTAAAGAACGCAGACTTTATAGACAAGTTTTTATTTGAAAACGAGTATTTTTGTATGAACAGGATCTGGTTTGTTAAGACAAATTGTGACAACTCATTTTTCAAGGTAATATATTTAACAAATACAATGTTATAAAAATAAAATTAGAACCTAATAATCAAGATATTTAATAAATTGCTGGAAGTACGAGAAATTTGGCTTCATGTTAAGAAAAATATGAAAAGAAAGCAAATACTTGAGTTAAAAAACGTTAATTGTAGTGGAGTATTTGATTCCCATCAAAACGATTTTTAATCAACATATTATGTACTCAGGTTCATCGTAATTACCTTACGAACGGACAATTACTTTTACTGAGATGTCAGGCTAACTTACACATTGCTCCATATAGTTTGCTAATTTATAGGGACAGCAGATCCGAAGTTCCTCAGATTAGATCCCAGTTTTAAGACGATATTGGGCTACGTTATTTTCTCTGAATCGTCCTTATCATATTCATTTGACTTTTATTAACTGCAACGGTAAATAATATATCTTTGTATATGAGGCAAAGAATAATTGTGCTTAGAAAATAACGACAACCGCAGATTCAGTGAAGTGAAAAGTCAGTATTTCGCTTGCCTTCCTAGAATTTATAACGTTGGAAGTTGCAATAAACTTGTATTCTGGTGAGACGGTCCAGGATATTCATTAGACTGTTGGCTTAATGAACAAAACGTACATATAAAATGGAAACAAATACAGCTTAAATATCTTTGTAGAATAAACTGATACAGTTATTTTATCTGTTTCGTCTCAAAATAAACACTTTTGATTTCTTTCCGTGTTGAGTCATAGAATTTTTTTTTACAGACACCATATTTTTCTGTTGCTCACTCCTTGAATCGTCCTTATCATTGATAATTGATGTCCTTGACGTTGATAATCACATTCCTTGCATACTCTTCTAAAGTCTTCTCATTTTCTTTCTTCTTCTTCTACATCTGATTAAACTTTATGTTGAACAACAGAAGTAACAAAGTGCAGTAGTCAGCTTTTTTGTTGTCTGAATCTGTCTCTGCTTCAGAAACATCCTTCCACTTTACTTCCACATGATTATTTCTTCAAAACTCATATATCATCTGAATATCTACCTGTATAAAAGACCAAATTGCGTTAACACTTTCTTAATAGTGTATTGCTTTATACATCACTACTTTACGGTAAAACAAGGAAAACATTAAATATTACAATTATAGTACTGAAATATAAAGTTATGGTACTCTTATTAAACACAATGGTATTTGAAAAGAAAAATAGTTACTTGAAATACTAACCGTTTTTATTTTAACAAAATTATTATGAAAACGTGTAATTAGTCATACGATGTAGTGTTTCATAATCACATACCTCAACAAAGAGCAAAATTTTAAACGTGCTTAATTATTTCCGACGGATAATGTCGAAAATAGCAGCAGTACGTGAATAATAAGCTTTTACGTCACAAAAAAGAATAAAGGCAGCTTGTGCGAATAGAAAATACAAAATACAAACAGAGTTACTAGGATGTAAAAGGACTACAAAATATCGCGAATAGTTGGCGTTCTAACGAGCAATAGATTGCAGCTCTCAAACAGCTGTTTGTAAGTAGGCGGAAATTATTACCGTGATATGAACACAAAGCGAGTAGCTATACAATTTTTATGCAGACTATAGTGTATGCAGCCGTATTATGGCTTTTATCAATATTAGATCTGAATATTACATCCATGAGTGAACAAAATATTAAATCTAGTACACTAAATTGGGATTATTTTCATTTTTACTAGCTTTACCCGTGCGCTTCGCTGCACCCATAAATAAATGATATCTCTTTCTTCTTCACATTTTATTTTTAGTAACATTAAGAAGCTTATTTACATTAAATTAAACAAAATAGCAATAAATAATATTACCAGTTTGTCCATTTTTAGCGAAAATATATATTTCGGCAAGCAGAAACTCTAGAAAATCCAACGTATAATTGGCCACGAGAAAAACAGTTAGGTTCTTGATGAACTCCAGTAACATGAGTAATTTTCCCTTGAGATTATGGACATAGCTAATGCCAGTTTTATTGAAAACTGCAAGCATTTGAATTGAAACAGTAAATCTGTTAGAGCGACGGGAGTACTTGGTATAAATACTTCTTGACCACAGAAAGACCCTACTAATATCATAGCCTGGAATATATTATGCCCAATGAGTATGGCAGATCCTTAATCGAGTGTCCTTGCATAATCCGGAAGCATCTAAGATGAGCAGCAATATGACCGGATCACCTACTTTTAATAATTAATTACAATTATTGTAATACTTATGATGAAGTCCCCGCAATTCAAATAATTTTAAGAATTTTGTTGGATATTGGTTCTTCAGCATTCATTGCCGTGTTTAAAGAATAATTATTTTTGCATCGCCAGGTGTTAATTTCAGTATCCTTTGATTTATATTCGTGATGATATTATTTGTCAGAGCTAAAATGTCTCTATCACATAACCAGTCGTCAGAATAATAATTCTCTTCTATCGGGAAACACTAATGATATTAATTCTTCTATGTTAGGAGAAAGTTGTATCCTGCCATCACTGTTAGCTGTATTTCTTTCCACTCCAATTTTCATAAGCTGGATGGAAAATATCCCTGCTAAGGACCTAAGAAAATACAAATTTCAGGACCTAAGGCAGACATTTAGTTCATCTGCCGGCGTACCCCGGGGTATCACTGGTAATGCTTGCCTGAAATCTCCCACCCAATGTAGCACCAAATTGCCCATCAACTTTTGAACATCGATGTCTCTTAGACTCCTGTTAAAGCTTCGATTGCACGCTCATGCAACATTGTTGCTTCATCTCGGATCAATAGCCTACATTTACGATGCATATCAGCATTTTCGCTACTCTGCTAATATCATAAATCGGATATTATTCCCAGAACAAATGCAAAGTTAATTTAAAAGGGGAATGTTCTGTGTCTCTACCAGGGAGCAGCGTTGTTGCGATTCCCTGTTATGCTACTGCTACTGCTATATTCCTGTATAAAAAACATCTCGTTGTTCTGACGTACATTTGGCAGCATTTTTTATGTTAATCCTACAGTTCCCTGAAATTGTAACTAATTTCTCTACTCACTTTTGAATTAACACTGCCATGTCGTTGAGGTCCATTCATACCTCATTCGTTTAACTTCTTGCCACAAATTGCTTGGACTCGATCTTTAATATATATCATTATATAAATTACCTAGGTTGCTGCCACAGGAATGTTGCTCGAAAATATTGTCAGTCGTTTCTTCTTTAAATTTGTCCCAGACATGTTGTGGGTTCGATATACCATATGATGCTATTAATATCGCAAACCGATGTCTAATTTTTATAGGACTTTGAAACGCAACGACTTTTTACAAACAATAAAAATTAATGGCGTCACTCGTCCCTACGCGTCACCCTCTTTTACCTGTAGCTGTTCTTCTACCGTCGTACCTAGTTTCCGCCTTTTCCATTGTTTTGTTGATGTTTCCCAGACATATAGTTTGCTACATGCACGTTGTAACGAAATAAAACTCAAATATGGAATATTTAATTTAATTTATGGATCTCGTTACGATTAGTCGACTTTGAGTCGAAATACTTATTCACAGCTCGAAACTCTTATCTCAGGTCGATTTGGTTTCTTTTATTTAAATTAATAACATTTTTAAAATCAAGAGGTTCTTTTAACTGTTATCAGAAGTCAGAAAAGGGCAATGCTGAAAAGTACAATACTTACAATTAAAAGTTCTTACTTAATTAAATAGAAATAATATTTATCATAAAAATGTTAGTAAAAAATGCAAATATTCGAAACACAGGCTAAGCTCGGGCTGACGTCATCACAGCTGATTGAAGTCGTACACCAAATTATCTCATCAAAGATGGCCGCCTTCTTCGCCTCGGATTTATACAAAGAACTTCTCAACGATTTTCCTCCAAATAAATGTTTATTCTTTAAGTTTCCCTCATCAGAGTAGTAGTTATTAATTTTCTTCGTTGTAGTGTGATGATTCAGTGTCCGTAATCCGTTTTAGTTTCGGTAATAGGTGTTGGTTAGAAGTGTCTTCGTTTCAAATAGTTCATCCAGAATGTCGTGATAATATTCACTTTGGAAATTTCTCGACTAGTGCCTGGACTGTTCCGATATCTGGTATATAATTGCCAATCTTCATAAAAGTAATGGTTTGGTTTCTTTTATTTAACTTCTGTATGAACAACTCATATTTTAAATTTCCTTTCCGAAGCTTAATTCTTGTAAAAAAATATTTTATCTTTTTTAGCTATATCGATCTGATGTGTTCACCTTGACGTTTAACAATCAACTCCTAGTTTTTTCTTCGTCATACAAAAGGTCCTGGCTGATTTATTAGTAAATTTACATTGTTTTCAGTCAGCTGATACTTAAGTCTCAAGTTTGATTTTGTTAAAAAGAATTGAATTTTACATTATATTAAAAATTACATTTTGATTATTATCTATTCTTATTAAATTGTAATTACATAATCAAATTCCTTATTTAATTCTGCATAAGTTAATACCATATATGATATGTTTTATAGTATTTTTTAACTCGAAAGTCATATTTACATTATATTTGCTGGTAGGCCTTACCTACTTTACTTCCTTACAAATTAAATGGTTTATAGTATATGTTAGATTCCAATTATCATTAAACAAGATCATTGATTGAATTATTATGATTTGGTTTCTTTAATTCTCAGTAATTTGATGATTTACTTAGCTAATTTGAACATCACCTTCAATTTAGGCTTTTCTCTAGGCACCAGTGTTATTAAACTTGCCTCTTTTCTAATAATATCCTATACATTCCTTAATTACTTTTACAAAGTGTTGTTACATTTATAATAAATTGTTACTGTGTTAAATTTAACAATTTTCCTTCATTTAATTTGTTTCATTAACTTATTTACTATTAATTTATAATGTTGGTGAGGTTTACAATTTGGCCAATATTTTTATATTTTTATGTTAGTTCTATCACCAAGTTTACAATTATTTCAGATTGCTATTACCCTTTCTGACGTACAATTCCAATAAAATCCTAAAAACTAAATTGCCCTTACTTAATTACAACACAGTTTATGATTAATTGACATTATTAACACAATAAAGATTTTCTCTTAAAATAAATTTAATCCCAAGCATTCAATGCTATGGGTTCAATGAACTTTTAACACAACAAAACAAATCTGTTTTTATTTAAACAGTTTATTAAAGTTAACTTTCTATTCAGTCTATTGCTGTTTTTGTTTATAGATTTAGGGATTTACCCTGGTCCCCCTCGCTATTCACTGTATTCCCTAATCTTATCTCTAGTAATTTTAACTAGTCTTGGGGAATAAGGAACATCACTTAATTTGCATTATTAGTAGTCACTTTTCACAATAAAAATAAATTACACTTGTCCACCTTTAGCCATATATCTAATATCTTTACTTACACTTAATTTACATTTATTCTTATTTTATTGTATTGTACTTTCCTTATGTTATCTTTTTGGGGTTTTATTTTTATAATGTGGTATTTTTTTTCAATAGTTATTTTTTTATTCTGTGGTTTTGTTTATACATGGTTTTTCCTTACCTGCTCCTATTCTACCTGGGTATATCTACACTATAAGTTGGACTATCATCATCTTCCTATTATTTATTATAGATTGTATGTTTGGTTTTAATGATCTTCGTTTTTTTGGATCTAGAATTTCAGTTTACTGTTGTTCTTGATTAATTATTATAGTAATTTTTCTTTATGCCAGTTTGTTTTTATTTTATATTTGCTTATTTTTGGAATTATAATAAGGTGGATTTTCTGTCATGCTACAACGTATACATTCATTCCACGCATGCGCGCGCACACTCGGGGTACTTGGGATCCTGCTGTTCCGTTCTATAAAGCTGGTATCCTCAGCATCCTTATAAAGTTATTTTTAGGAAGGAATAAAATGACTTCATTACCTTACTGACAGATGATGTATGCTGTTTGGATAAATAGGCCATTACCTTGGAAATCACGTAAATATTTTCCAGTATTTTGAATGTGACTTTTCAGCCTACTCGTAGCCGCTATCAGAATATTATAGAAAGAGGGGGACAGTATATGAAGAGAGGGAGGGAAGAGACTAATGCACTGAAATTTGAATTCCTATTCTGTTGTTGACAGATTGTATTACAGAAAACGTAAAATGGAAAATTTAAATTAAAAAATAGAGTTTCTTATTTTTTTTAATTGCTTGTTACTTGTTCTTAGTGGCGTATTATCATGCTCATGTAAATTTTAAGAGTTGAAATATATTCGTTGGCCGTTTTCTAAATGAACAGGTAAATGAGTGGCTGACGGATGTCGCTCATATAAGGAAAAATATAAGGTTTGCAATACCGCTTCAATGCTAATTGCATATTGCGTGACTGATAGATTTGGAGTTCATCTAAGCGCTCTCTAGGTTTCACCTTCACGACAAGTGTTCACTGTCGCCTGGGCACTTCCTCTGTTTATATATTTACAAATATATTTTATAGCTTTAACCGAACTGCAAGACTCAACGTTTGTATGATCATCGAATATTTTGTATAAAATGGAGCGATACGATACTACACATTTCTTATCGATTACAACTTCATATATTCCACCAATTTTAACTGTCGTAGTATAGCCAACGTCTTCAGAATTGCGTCGCTGTTATAGTGGACAACCACGTTCATTCATTTGGGTCTCTTTAATAATCTGGCGGGGAGATTTTGTTAACACTTTCCGTTTTTCATACAGGGCTTTCACATTTGTCTTTCCTTCTTAGATGCAAAGACTGGAATCCGCTTATTCTAGCATCAATCATTAGTACGTTTATAACTAGCAAGCCGTTAGGGCTAAAACGTATTGTTGCGACGATCGTCGTCTTCTCCAGTGGAAACAGAATAACTGATACTTTTGAAGTCACTAATTACAAACTTTAAATAGACACAAAAACAGTTAGAAATCAACAGAAGCACTCTTATAAAATAATTCAAATTAACTTTGTCCAACACACAACTAAAAATTTCAAACGAAACTTCTGTTAGTTTTCAGCTCAACGTAACATTATTTTAATATGGCTGCTTGAATTTATCGTTACACCATTTAATCGTTGGTACAAATTTCAGAATCATCATAACCGTCTTTACCTTTTATTCGCAGCTGTGCTCAGCAACTTTTGATCCGTTCAGCTAGTCCTTATTTGAGGCAATTTAGTAGTGAATATGTCTCCTGGATATGTTACTAGCATATCGCAGGGTGAAACGTATGGTGGGGCTGCCACATTTAGGCTTAACGTCCAACCCGATTTACTGTTTAGGTGTCCTCCCATAAACTGGCTGTCTTACCAGATTAAAGAGACCAGCTTTCGCTGTTGAGATATCCATAAGGATCTTTAATGTGGTGATTTCTCCTTGCCTTCCACATCCTACCTCATTGTCCAATGGAAGCGGCTGAAATGAGATTTCTCAGGAATAGAAGGAACACAGATATACGGCTGGAACTGAATATTATAAATATACTAGACAGGATCGCCCAGTATCGGCTGAATTGGTGGAAACATCCTTGCCGAATGGATGACTGCCGCATCCCCAAACAACTATGGAACTATAAGCCGAGGGGACGGAGAGGTGTGGGACGTTCGAGGAAGCACTGGCGTGACCAGCTCTAATCTTTGCCTATTTGAAACCGGAACAAACCATCCTTAGTTTAATCCTTGAAGATGATGATGTTGATGATCATAACCGTCTCTGGTGTTTTGTTTATACCAAGAGCCGATTCCATTCGCCGTATTGTTCGCTCGGAATGTTCAAATTCAAGCCTTCCTAGATTCTCATCTACCTTATCTTCAGTCTACTTCTTGATTTTCCTATTATCCATGAGTTTTTGGGTAAAATGATTGTTTTTATGGTTGCTTTCGTCCAACCTTTTTAGTTGTCAGTCACATCTATCCTAGATCTATTTATTATTTTAATAACTCTCACAATATCAAAGTGCCCGTATAAATGATGCATTTTAGAATGAATAATCTAGTTGTTAGAAGATACTTATATCGCGTAATTCATCAACTGTTATAGACTGTGCATACATATAACTGTGCATACTTTTCACGATATGTATAATTTTCTGTATCGTTACTTCTTGGCCGGGCAACGTTTGACAATAAGTATACAAAAAACGTCACTACAAGAACACTTCATGTCATGAGGATTGTGCTGTGCTTTGATGACGTATAAAATCCAATTAACGGTAAAGACATTTTTTAACTGCTTACGAGTAGTGCGCAAAACCTGCTTTTAGTGTATACGCTACAAAATAATTTTCATGTTAAATGATCCGTGTTTATCTAGTACGCTAAATGAGTAATAACAAAAATGACCAACTGTCGTGCTGCTTGTAATTTATCACTGTTGTGACGGGCGCTATCAGTAATTTATTCGACAGCTTTAGTGTGAACTATGTGTAGCAATGATAACGGGTGGAAAGTAAGTTGCGATTTGTATGTGTGTGTGTGTGTGTGTGTGTGTGTGTGAGAGAGAGAGAGAGAGAGAGAGAGAGAAAGTGAGAGAGAGTGAGTCTCTACACCTCCTCTCGACCAGGTAAACATTTTATAATTACATACTACAGCTCCGCTCGCCATAGGTATTCCCCACTCTCTGGAGATGTAATAGAAAAACGTACAACGCTAAAATTTATTCAATCGGAACCACAGAAGAAAGAATAATTTCAAGAAGAGATGGTAACCATAATCATCCTGCCGATAGCCAGCGAGATATTCAACGACAGATTATTAGTGCTGCAGCGGAACGAAAGCTGAAGCAGACGTGCATGAAAGGCTATCCAAAATTTTCCGTTCCGCAGCCGAAAATACGGATACCAGCAGCATATGTGTGAGTGACGTGCGCGCTATTGGACAAATAATTTACCGTGCTAGGAGGAAAATTTTGCCACAATTACCAAAAAGTGCGGACGAAGTGTTCGGTGTTTTACAAACACTTGAACCAAAAACAAATCGCGGGGACAATTTTGTATACGTAGTTGATAGACAGAAACATATTATTATTTTTACATGTTATACGAACTTAAAATTTTTGTTCTAGTCAGCTACTGTTTATTTCAATAGTTTGTTCGAGTCAGCTACGAAACATTTCAAGTTTGAACAAAATGTTTTTCACAACTTTTTACAATCTACGGTTTCCGAAATGATCATTACTTACCACTCGCGTTTTGTGTTTTAGAAAATAAGACGACTGAACCTTACAAAAATATGTTTTATCTAATAAAAGAGGCGTGTGATTCAAAAGATTTACTTTGGAATCCCCGGAATGTGATGATTGATTTTGAGAAAGCGATACATCGGGCACTCGAAGAAGTTCTACCTCAGTCACATGTAATTGGTTGCCGTTTTCACTTAACACACTCTTGGTGGAGAAAAATACAAAACTTAGGTTTGGTTTGTGAATATAAGAATAAGGATTCCGAAATAGGAAAGTGGTTAAAATTAACATTTAGCATGATCTTTTTAGAACCTGACGAAGTGGGAGACTTTTCGGCATGGAATTAGCTGAAACAAAACCTAACGACTATAGAGTTGAAGCTTATGCAGATTATTTGGTTGTAATGTATGTGGACGAAGAAGCGGAATTTCCACCTCACATCTGGGCTTCTTTATCGGCAGACAGTAACAGGACCACAAATTGCTGGGCTGTGAATCTTTTCATAGTCATTTTAATAAAAAATTCTACCATAGTCATCCATCTTTGTATGTTTTTATAGACCCCTTACAGAGTATACAAATGGAAACGTACATAAAAATCCAAAGTTCGAAAAAGCCGGATAAAAGTAGAAGTGAAAAACAAAGTCAGCTGCGTCAAAGGACAATAGACATTGTAACGAGCAGAAAATTTAAAAAATTTTTAAATTTTCACCTCGGCAGAGTACGTTCACACGAGGCAGTGTCAAAGACTTATGGTGGAGCAATAAATAAGGAGTAATGAGAAGGTGTCAGTGAAGCGTCGCTGACTTGACAATAGAAACACATTAAGTTCAATCCAACTATAGAATTTGGTGGCGTAAGATGACAGGAAAAGTTTCGTCCAGAATTATTGCTCTCCGCAGCTGTAACAAAGTAAGCGAGGACATTCACACCCGTACCGAGAATTGTAGCAGATGTTGACCATGTTACGTCAGTAGACGATAAGCGACAAAAACGAGTGAAACTCCATACTAAAATGAAACGGATGCGCTGCACCTTAAGAAACAATACTGGAAGATAGGCTGACAAAGACTAAAGTCATGTTACGCAGCTGGAGGTATCGTCTAATTGACAGACGAGAATTTACGAAGGGAAAGTTGGGGTGACTTCAATGACCAGCAGATGTTCAAAATTGTTAATAGCCAGAAAAAAGGGGTTAGGACATAGAACAATACGCCAGGGAGACTGAAAGTACAGATAATAGGAATCTATAGAAACACAGAGTTTACTCAGACAATAGGTTGATCGACTAGTGTCTAATAGCCATAGTTTCGTCGAAACGGGTCAACGATCGTCAGGGCGAAAAATCGGGGTGACCTAAGGACCTATCAGATGCCCTCAGCCAGCGAGAAATTTGGTGGTGAGGGGTGTTTCCATAGCAACTGAAACGAAGAACCTATCGGGAGAACTATGACGTAGAATCTTGACATGGTAGGGCAGTATTTTCCAAGAATATCAAAAAACTGACCAATCTCGAAATGAAGTAGGCGTGAAGCGCGCCAGAGACAAAATTTTGAGTAGGGACGAATTAATAAAACCATCTGTCCA
The DNA here is from genome assembly GCA_034769895.1 of Magicicada septendecula. Classification (NCBI taxonomy): domain Eukaryota; kingdom Metazoa; phylum Arthropoda; class Insecta; order Hemiptera; family Cicadidae; genus Magicicada; species Magicicada septendecula. The sequence continues at coordinate 123,458,551 of CM068368.1, forward strand.
GGCCGGCGGAAAGAGAGTCTACACGCAATTTTTGAGGGTCTACAGTCTACAGTCGACACTTAATTTTGAAACGGTCATGCTAAAGTTTTCAGACAGTTTACATTAATATTTTCAAGTAGTTTAACTTCAAGTGCGAGAGACGGTATATCATAAACTTTCAACAGTTTACGCTAATTATTCGGAGTTAGTAATTATTCAATGTTCAGAAGAGTACATTAAACGGCGGAACGCTAACTCGAGTTCGGAAGTTAAAACGGTAACAAGTAACTTAAAAGACTTAATAATACATTCATATCGCGATAGTGATATTGAACCGAAGTGCGAAGTATCGGACTTAGTTAAAATTATACCAAGTGAACAATCAGACCGTTACACCAACAGACATCATCACTTAACGATATACAAATCATTTGAACTTAATATTGTGTACGACACATTATCAACAACATAATGAACACGAAACATTAAACAAACTAATAAATTATATGAACGTTTAATGAAGCAGCGACAAATGAAACTAGACATGTATATTGACATTAAAACGAACTCACAGCATACACAGTAAGATGAAACATTGATGAACACTGAACTTCAATTATTCACATATGCAAACGCCCACGCGAGTGATCGGAAGAGAAGTGTTAAGTGATAGTGATAAAGCAGCTTACGACGGAATGTGTCTACGAGCCATCTTCATCACCAGAACGAGACTTCGTCAACAACTAATGGATATTCAATAACCAAGTAACCATTACTATTAATTATTTCTAATTAATAACTTCTACTGACCTGGTTTCTTTCAAAGAATTCACACCTGAGAAAATTATTAAGAAAAGTAATGAATAAATCTGAATAAAGTAGTTAACGAACGTATAAACAAAAGCTTATTTGGGATTTAATGAACGCATTAAATAAGTAGAATATTGAATTGTAATATTATTTGATTTATATATGTATGTATGTTTTCTTTGTTTTTCAGCATATATTGAGACACGTATTTGTTTATTATAAAATATGTATGTATTTCAGGTACAGCGACGTAACCTATGTACTATTATAATATGTTATGAATGATAATTAAACTAGTATTTTAGTTGATCATAAATATGCGTTCATTATTACCAATGCAACCCAAATATTAACCTAAAGTTTGAAGGAATACAAATAGATTTAAGAGTTTCTTGTGTTCAATTAAAGTAAATGAATCGATAACTATCATCTATTAAGTGATATCACGTATGTGTTGATGAGAATCAGAATAGTTAGACATAATGTTAAATGGTTGCCTCATACACAGCATGAAAAGAATCAATGAAAACAAATAAATACACATTATTTATTGCACATGAATTTATATAAAATTCAGTATATAAACTGTGTTCCAACACGTGAGCATAGATAGCCAGAGTTATAAATAAGATTCAATTATACACATACATGTAAGAGATTGATAAATTTTGTATTTAAGAGCAAACACAATAACAATATTAGTTACCACAAGTGTGATTTTACATTTACTACACATTTGCATAAATTGACATTTATAATTTACCACTAATCAAATATGCAAATAAAAGTTATAAATTAACATTTATAAATGGCGTCCAACTTCGGGGCTAGATACATTTGAGAAATTATTAAATTTACATATTTAATAATTAACCCATTTATGCATATAATATATTTATAAATGACATTTATAAATGGCGCCCATCCGCACGGCATGATACGTATTAACAAAGATTGTTAACACGTACAGCTTTGGTAAAGAACAGGCAGTAGAAGTAGTAGAGAAAGTAGTGTCATAGAAATAGAAGTAAGATAAGTGTTATTAGTGTAAGTCAGTTTGAATGATTACGCGTAGTAGGGCAAAAATGGCGAGCAATTCAGACAGTGTAGAATTTGACATTAATAACCAATTAGGCGCAGTAAATACAGAGGACAATACTACAGCTAGTGAACCAAGTAGTGTGGTAGAGGGTCCAGAAGATAGGGCGCGAGGACAGACAGCGCAACTAGAAGATGGAACCCTACAAACGTTGATGGAGTTCATCCGTCAACAGAACAAAAAACAAGAAGAAAATATTAACAAATTAATTAGCGAGAAACAAGAAGAAAATAACAGAAAACTAGAAGAGAATATTAATAAATTAATTAGTGAGAAAATTGAAAAACAAAATGAAAAACTCGACCAGCATAAGGAAGAGATGACACAAATAAGGTCCGAGATACGTGACTGCCAGCAGACCTGGGAAAGAAAGGTCGACGAACTAAAGAAGAAGCAAGATGATGTCGTGAGAGATTTGAGAGAAGAAGCCAACAAGAAGTACGTAGAAATACAAGAAAAACAAGAAAATGATCGTCAAGAATGGATGGCAGCAGTACACACTACCCAAACGACCGTTAAAAAGATTAATCACAAGTTCGAAGTTCACGTTAAGGATTACAATAAGAAGCACGAAGAACTCAAGGCCGAGATACACTATACCATACTGCAGAAACAACAGGAGCAAGAAGGAACAAATAGTAATATTATACAGAAGTTGGAAGAAGTTGACGGTAGACAACGTTCAGCAGAACAGAAGTTGGACGAGACTACGAAAGAGAAGACAACGAGGATCGAAGAGTTAAAAGGACATTTGACTAAGGTAAGAGAAAACCAAGAAAGATTGCAGCGACAATTGATGGAAGGTGAGTGTGGAATATTAAATCGAATTAACGGGCCTAACCACAATGATCTTAAATATAATGGCACGGACAGATTCCCTATGGAATTCCTCAAGGAATTGTCCGAAATCCAAGAGTTATACTATCCCGCTGACAATATTAAGTGGATTGGCAAACACCTGGAATTGGACGCAGGAATTTGGTGGCGAGTGATACGTAACCAAATATCAAATTTCGAAGAATTCAAGGAAGCGTTCTCTCTGAAATATTGGGGCCAAGAACGACAGGACAGTATCAGGGACCATTTGGAGTATGGCAGGTTTGATTGGCGCGGACCAGTTACTGCTATTCAATATATTGAACGCATTTTGTTGGAAAGCAGGCAGTTAACACCTACTCTGTCTGACTATCAGTTAATACGTAAGATATCTCGTCACTTTGGGCGCGATATCCAGCTCGCGGTGGTCACAAGAGGGATTGTGACGATACCAAACTTCGAATCTTTGATCATCGAGTATACACAGATTCAACCGAGAAATAATAGAGAGTCGAACTATGTGGCGGCAAACGAGGGGAGAAATGCCTATAGGGAAAGTGAAAGCGGTCCGAACAAAGGAAGCGGATTACAGAAGAAAATGTGGGGTGACAGACCGGCCATAAATAACCAGCACCGTAATGCAGACCGGCGCGCTGTCAACACAATAGAGTTTACGAATACGACGGCTGGCACATCGGGCATTCAACCCAAAAGGAACCGTCAACAACAAGAAGAGGAAAAAAAAATCCCTCCACCCATTAACGGAGATAGCCGTCAAAACAAATGACTACCAGACGAATATAATCCTACCGGACTTACGAAGCGATTTATTATGTAATGATGATGAAGAAATTTCTCAACGAATAATCAGGTGTCCAGAGATAAATATCAAGTTCAACAATAATGTTAGTGTACAAGCGTTGCTCGATACTGGATCCGTTATTGCCGGATTATCTGAGTCGTGGTTTCACCAAAACAAACATAACATTACACCTTATGAAATATTACCGATGTCTAACACATTAATAGTTAGCGCAGTTGGTAATAAATCAAAGCTAATCAGAAAACAAATATTATGTGATATCTATATTGAAGAAATTAAATATGAATGTGTTTTTCTCATAATACCAGATTTGATAAAACCTTGCATATTAGGAACCAATTTTCTTCAAGAAACAGAGTGTCTCATTGACATGGGAAGAAGAATCGTCGAGTTAAGAAGAGAGGATAACGAAGCGACGTACACGGTGCCTGTGATGCATATAGAAGTGGTGGACGTAGAAGAAGAAGAAGAGATCATCAGAAACATTGACAAGAAGATAGAAAGTATTGAATGCGGAGATAAAGGAACGTTGGAAACATTAAGGGAGATTCTAATAAGGAATAGCTGTTTATTCAGAGAATGCCCCGGAAGAATCGAAGGGTATGTCCACGAGTTTCGAGTCACCGACCAGACACCGTACTTCCAGAGAGGATGGCCTGTCCCATTAGCATATAAAGGGAAGGTAGATGATGAGATTAAGAAAATGTTACGGTATGGGGTCATTGAGAGATGCAACAGCGCATATATCAACCCACTTGTTACGGTAATTAAGAAGGACGGTAGTGTACGATTGTGTCTGGATGCGAGAAAGGTGAACAGCGTGACTATCCCGGACTACGAGGGTGCTCCTCCGATAAACGACATATTGGCGAGATGTGGCGAAATGAAGTATTTATCTACCGTCGATTTAACTAGCAGTTTCTGGCAAGTACCACTGAAGCCTGAGTGCCGGAACTTCACCGCTTTTATGTACGACGGCAAGTGTTATCGTTTTACAGTTACACCATTCGGACTGAGTACCAGTTCTGCGGCACTGACCAGGGGATTGGACACAGTATTGGACGATGAAGTTAAAGAGAGTACCATTATTTATGTCGACGATTGCCTGTGTTATTCAGAAGATTTAGAAACGCATTTGTTACATTTAAATTTATTATTATCCAATTTAAGAAGGGCAAATTTAACCATCAATTTGGAGAAGTCGCAATTCTTCAGACAAGAAATCGCGTACCTCGGTTATCGATTAACGACCCAAGGAATACGAGCAACGGACGAGAAGATCGATGCCATTATGAAGTTCCCTACACCTCGGAACCAAAAACAATTAAAAGGTTTCCTGGGTTTGACAAATTTCTACAATCGATTTACAGACAAATACGCTGAAACCACTAAACCATTACTTGAATTGTTAAGGAAAGGACAGAAATTTACCTGGACACAGGAATTAAATGAATGTTTTCAGCAGGTTAAAAGGTTATTCGTAGAAACAGTCATCTTAAAGTTTCCCCGAATAAACCAAAGATATTATATGCAATGTGACGCCAGCAACTTTGCATATGGCGGACAACTATATCAACTAGACGAGGAAGGAAAAATTGGAGTAATAGCTTTTACCAGCAAGACATTCAAGGGTGCAGAAATAAATTATTACACTACGGAGGAGCAGCTTTTGTGTATTGTACGATGTCTTGAGAGGTTCCGTATATACATACTAGGACAACCGTTAACTATCATTATTGATAATAAGGCATTGACTTTTATGAATAAATGTCATTTAAACAACTCGCGTATTACACGCTGGATCTTGAGTATCCAGGAGTACAAATTCGACATTGTCCAATGTAAAGGTAAGGACAATATTATTGCTGATCTTCTGAGCAGAAATCCAGAAGATGCCACGCTAGAAGTAATTAGTGACAATATTTCCGAATACTTAATTAACCACCTGACAATCAAAATGGATAAGAAGGTAAGCAAGATCCTAATGGATATTGGAAGGTACCAAATTCAAGATAATAAGCTTAAGAATATTATTGATAAGATTAGGGAAGAGTGTATAGATAAGGAATTAAATAAATTTTATAGATTCGTCGATGAGAAATTGTATAGATTACGTAGGAGAGAGTGGAAACTATACGTACCGAACAGTGTGTCCGGCGATATAATTGCTGAAATACACCGTATGTATGGTCATCCCGGTGCGAAGAGATGTATCAAATTATTGCAGGAGTACTTTACCATAGACGGTATGTTAAAGAGGGTGAAAAATTACGTACGGGCTTGCGACACTTGTCAGCGAAAGAAAGATTCTGGTAACAGAAACTTGTTCGGAGGAACAAAAGCCATAATACCGTTACGCAAGGGTGACCTAGTGAGCGCCGATTATTACGGACCATTACCTGCTTCGTCCGCCGGTGTCAGATATCTGTTTGTTATGGTTGACAACTTTACCAAATACGTACGACTTTTCACACTTCGTAGGGCAACGACCGTCGCTACACTGAGAAGAGTACACCAGTATTGTAAGGAACTGGGGTCTCCTAGAGTGATTATCACAGACAACGGAACGCAATTTTCATCTAAAAAATGGTTAGATGGATTAAGTGAACTAAATATCCAACCACGATTTACCGCAATAAGGAACCCTTGTGCGAATCTGGCTGAAAGAATCAACAGACAGCTTGGGAACTTATTTAGGATCTTTGTTGGTGATCAACATACAAAGTGGTCGCGTTACGTACCAATTGTCGAGAGTTGTATTAACGAAACGTACCACGAGACGATAGAAGTAACAGCGTACGAAGCTCAGCTCGGGAAGAAACCTACCAGAGCGTGGGAAAAATACATAAACAAGGATATACTCCTAGTTAAAGGGGTGGATCATAACCAAATATTTATCAAAATGAAGGAGAAGAGAGAAAAACAAGCAAAATTATGTAATGAGGTCAAGACCATTACAAAATTCAAAATTGGTGAGAAAGTGTTAATCAGAACGTATCATCAATCGGACGCGGTCCAGAAAAGAATTGAAAAATTTTGCGAACTGTACTGCGGACCATATAAAGTGCATCAAATTCTCGGAGAAGCTACTTATCTACTCGTTGATTGCGATGATGACAAGAAACTCCGTGGAAAATTTAATGCCAGACAATTGAAAAAATACTATGAATCAGAGGATTGAAGATGAAGGAAGAGGAAGAAATTGAAGAAGATGTCTTAAGAAGCTAGCCGATGCTGATGGATCAACTGCGTTAGGGTAATTGACGCGGCGATATCATTCAAGCTGGCTTAACCAAGAAAGTTGTGTACTTTAATTGTTAAAACATAATATAAAAATGTATTTAGTTAATTAAGCACTAATTAAATGTTAGATAATAAGATAAATTAACATTTAGTGTGACATTTTATAAAAATATTGCAGTGAATGCAAAGGACATTTTAATTGCTATTATTTGATTTATATAGTAATAAGTTACAAGGACAAAGTGAAAAAATGGACACTTAAAATCAAATAAGTGGTATTATTCAAAAGAACTAGATAGTAAATGAACTTTATTAATGTGAGTGTATATAATTAGTAGGCTAAGAAGGTAAATGATGCTATCATAAAGTAGGTAAATCATTAAAACAAAATGTATTACGTGTATGTAAATTATTAAAATAATCACAACTAACGTAGCGAAGGTATTAATTAACAATCTAATTTTAAATAACATTTTAAAAGATTTTATTGGTAGGATCATTAGTAATGCACAAAGGTGTATATGTATAGGAGATTTTCCTTGATGTCATGTAAAGTGTTACATGGAACTGATTGATTGTTTGATAATATCTTGTGAGTATGATATTTTAGAAAGTAAAATTTCATTCAATTGATTAAATTAATTGCTCATTGAATTTATGATTTGTCTTATAATTATAAGGATAAGGTATTTATATGCAAATACGATAATGTGAAATGCGTTCAGCTATCCCAAATAGCTAGCAATAAATTCAGAGAACCGATTAAAACCAAAAGGGGGTGTACCACTTGTAATATAAGCTTTTGAAAGTAGGTTATCATGTATTGCCTTCCCCTGAAGAAGATGAACACGGCGAGGCGACGTACAGGGCGCAGAATTTAGATTTGAGTTGTTCCCTGAGGTCACATCGTCAAATCGAAATTGAGGACACTGTAACGAGCAGAAAATTTTAAAAATTTTTAAATTTTCACCTCGGCAGAGTACGTTCACACGAGGCAGTGTCAACGACTTATGGTGGAGCAATAAATAAGGAGTAATGAGAAGGTGTCAGTGAAGCGTCGCTGACTTGACAATAGAAACACATTAAGTTCAATCCAACTATAGAATTTGGTGGCGTAAGATGACAGGAAAAGTTTCGTCCAGAATTATTGCTCTCCGCAGCTGTAACAAAGTAAGCGAGGACATTCACACCCGTACCGAGAATTGTAGCAGATGTTGACCATGTTACGTCAGTAGACGATAAGCGACGAAAACGAGTGAAACTCCATACTAAAATGAAACGGATGCGCTGCACCTTAAGAAACAATACTGGAAGATAGGCTGACAAAGACTAAAGTCATGTTACGCAGCTGGAGGTATCGTCTAATTGACAGACGAGAATTTACGAAGGGAAAGTTGGGGTGACTTCAATGACCAGCAGATGTTCAAAATTGTTAATAGCCAGAAAAAAGGGGTTAGGACATAGAACAATACGCCAGGGAGACTGAAAGTACAGATAATAGGAATCTATAGAAACACAGAGTTTACTCAGACAATAGGTTGATCGACTAGTGTCTAATAGCCATAGTTTCGTCGAAACGGGTCAACGATCGTCAGGGCGAAAAATCGGGGTGACCTAAGGACCTATCAGATGCCCTCAGCCAGCGAGAAATTTGGTGGTGAGGGGTGTTTCCATAGCAACTGAAACGAAGAACCTATCGGGAGAACTATGACGTAGAATCTTGACATGGTAGGGCAGTATTTTCCAAGAATATCAAAAAACTGACCAATCTCGAAATGAAGTAGGTGTGAAGCGCGCCAGAGACAAAATTTTGAGTAGGGACGAATTAATAAAACCATCTGTCCAGGCCGGCGGAAAGAGAGTCTACACGCAATTTTTGAGGGTCTACAGTCTACAGTCGACACTTAATTTTGAAACGGTCATGCTAAAGTTTTCAGACAGTTTACATTAATATTTTCAAGTAGTTTAACTTCAAGTGCGAGAGACGGTATATCATAAACTTTCAACAGTTTACGCTAATTATTCGGAGTTAGTAATTATTCAATGTTCAGAAGAGTACATTAAACGGCGGAACGCTAACTCGAGTTCGGAAGTTAAAACGGTAACAAGTAACTTAAAAGACTTAATAATACATTCATATCGCGATAGTGATATTGAACCGAAGTGCGAAGTATCGGACTTAGTTAAAATTATACCAAGTGAACAATCAGACCGTTACACCAACAGACATCATCACTTAACGATATACAAATCATTTGAACTTAATATTGTGTACGACACATTATCAACAACATAATGAACACGAAACATTAAACAAACTAATAAATTATATGAACGTTTAATGAAGCAGCGACAAATGAAACTAGACATGTATATTGACATTAAAACGAACTCACAGCATACACAGTAAGATGAAACATTGATGAACACTGAACTTCAATTATTCACATATGCAAACGCCCACGCGAGTGATCGGAAGAGAAGTGTTAAGTGATAGTGATAAAGCAGCTTACGACGGAATGTGTCTACGAGCCATCTTCATCACCAGAACGAGACTTCGTCAACAACTAATGGATATTCAATAACCAAGTAACCATTACTATTAATTATTTCTAATTAATAACTTCTACTGACCTGGTTTCTTTCAAAGAATTCACACCTGAGAAAATTATTAAGAAAAGTAATGAATAAATCTGAATAAAGTAGTTAACGAACGTATAAACAAAAGCTTATTTGGGATTTAATGAACGCATTAAATAAGTAGAATATTGAATTGTAATATTATTTGATTTATATATGTATGTATGTTTTCTTTGTTTTTCAGCATATATTGAGACATGTATTTGTTTATTATAAAATATGTATGTATTTCAGGTACAGCGACGTAACCTATGTACTATTATAATATGTTATGAATGATAATTAAACTAGTATTTTAGTTGATCATAAATATGCGTTCATTATTACCAATGCAACCCAAATATTAACCTAAAGTTTGAAGGAATACAAATAGATTTAAGAGTTTCTTGTGTTCAATTAAAGTAAATGAATCGATAACTATCATCTATTAAATGATATCACGTATGTGTTGATGAGAATCAGAATAGTTAGACATAATGTTAAATGGTTGCCTCATACACAGCATGAAAAGAATCAATGAAAACAAATAAATACACATTATTTATTGCACATGAATTTATATAAAATTCAGTATATAAACTGTGTTCCAACACGTGAGCATAGATAGCCAGAGTTATAAATAAGATTCAATTATACACATACATGTAAGAGATCGATAAATTTTGTATTTAAGAGCAAACACAATAACAATATTAATTACCACAAGTGTGATTTTACATTTACTACACATTTGCATAAATTGACATTTATAATTTACCACTAATCAAATATGCAAATAAAAGTTATAAATTAACATTTATAAATGGCGTCCAACTTCGGGGCTAGATACATTTGAGAAATTATTAAATTTACATATTTAATAATTAACCCATTTATGCATATAATACATTTATAAATGACATTTATAACATGTATATAGGCGACAAGATATTTCGAGGCTGCAATATGCTAAACTTATGTCTAAGTTGTACAGTGCATGATACGAAACAGTACTGATTTCATTTTATAATTATTTATAAAAATATTACAAAAATTACTAAAAATAAAAAATTATAAAAATGAATGATAATAATAAAAAAAAAAGAATAAAAAAGCATATATTGTTGTTCCGCTCAGCGGATATCTACAACTGATGATCGCTAATAAGCGTGAATTATGCTTTCTATTTTAGTTTAAAATATTGAAATAAGTTTGACAAGCACTTTGAAAGCACTTTGTTAGTTTCACTATGCTTTAAGGGGGACGTGTTTCCCCCCTTTCCTCTTGAATTTACCTGCCGAATCCGAGAGGAGGTGTTATATGGGATTAAAGTAATAAAATAACACCCGAGCGGAGCTGTAGAGCGGTCGAGCGGAGGTGTAGTGCGTCCAGAGATAGAGAGAGAGAGAGAGAGAGAGACAGACAGACAGACAGACAGACAGGCAGATAGACAGAGAATCTACGTATCAGTCTGGATATAAATTAATGACCTACTTGCGTTTGTAGTTCAATGTTTGTGCGTTCTTTTCTAACGTTTTGTTAGCAGCAGAGACTTCTCTACAGACTTTTATCCTTTCATTTTTAACGCAAACCATTTACTGTACCCAGCTTTTTTGACATTTGTTTTATGTACTACAAATTTATTCCCGTCTCAAGCAGTTTACAAGTAAAATTTTAGTACCCTTCGGTAAGACTGAATTTGACATACGTTCGGTTTCCGTGTTTTTCCAGTTCAATAGTGAATGTGTCACTAAAATAAAATAACATGCCCTGTGAAACGTCCTCACAGTGTTTTTTTTTTGACGTTTGGGTCATCCTCCTTGATATTATTAAAACGTCATCATTTTATATAATCATTATTATATGATTATAATTATAATAATAATCATCATCAATATTTAGAGACGACTTTGTCGAATTTTGTTGCTTCTCTGCTATGTACAATTTTCCCTCGAACGAGGTCTTTTGGTTTCGCAACCATTATCAAGTTCTTCCTACAACAACAAGTTCTTCGTTGTTGCAGGAAGAACTTGATATGGTTGCGAAACCGAAAGGCCTCGTTCGAGGGAAAATTATACATAGCAGAGAAGCAACAAAATTCGACAAAGTTGTTATGAAGACTGCTAACACAGAGAAAATAACTGATCATTTAGAGACGGTTTATCGTGACAGTCAATAAAGTAATTTTAGATTTTCGTAGCCTGTCTATTAATTCTTCTGTTACTCTCAGCCACAAAATCTATTAATCTTTTGTTGTTAAATTAACTAATAGGCAACCTTTTACACAGCCTTTATTGAATTATACTGACAAATGCTCTCATTCCCTGAGGAAACGTATGTTTATTAAACGTGTTCATTATTCTCTTATTGTAATTCTCTACTCAATGCATGTCATTTCTTTTAGATTTTTCTTTTTCCTTTACTCTTCATTTAGCAGATTTTCCGGTTTATAACTAACTACGTTACTGAACACAATCATCCCATCGCAGTCCTGGTAGTCCAAATTATCTCTTACCTTTTGAAGTATTATTCCGAACCCTCCTAATTAATCAGTTATCATAAATGCTGTCGACAACGTCATTCCGGAGTTGTCGCTTTTCGTGTATCCAGTCCACTGTGGCACGTTTGTCAAATATTGACATTTGTTATTCTATCTCGCCGTTTCCTTTCTATCGTTCTTCTCAGTGACTTCATCTCTTGTATTTATCATCGTGGTTTCTTGCCTCTTCCTTACACATCAGGATAGACCTCAGTGTAATTTTTGTATATATCCTTACTTTTTTCCAATCTTAAACATTTATTGTTCCAGATAACATCATTTATACATTAAGACACTCTGTTTTGCTTTTGTTATCTGGCTGATTATTTCTTTGCCTATTGACTCGTAGCTAATTATTGTTACTCGTATACCGCTGACTTCAATTATCTGCTCCATAATTTTATTGTCTGCTATTAACTTGCACTTCATCAGTGTAGGAGCAATAGTCCTTGCTTTAGTCTTGGTTATAGAGTCCCCATATTATGTTGTTTACAAAAGTTGTTAAATGTTCAGAAGCCTTTGAATAGTCGGTATCGGCTATAAGTAGGTCATCATCAGCGTAGACAAAAATGTTAAAATTACTGTTACCTATATTGTGACTCCTTATGGCTTTTATGACTGTTACTTTTTTTTACTCATTACTAAGTTATAAAGTAGGGTATAAGTGAATCAGTTTGTCGTATCCTTTTACTAGCCGTGATGAGTTGTTAGAGTTCCCCATTACATTTTTTTCTCATGGTAGCATTTGTACATATTGTAGGGAAAACCGTATCGAACAGCCTAGAACGTCCTCCACCCTTCCCTCCTTTGTCAAGCATGCGTACCTCAGTCAAGGTTGCGCTCAAGTACGTTCCAGAGTACTCTGGAGAACACTAGAAATACACATTAGCTGGCACACCACAGTAAGGATGGGAAGATTCTAGAGCACGTGCACTACGCACATAAGGGACAGGGGGTGGCTTAGTGGGTCAGTTGACAGTGAGCGATTTATTTAGTCCGGATCGAGTGTTTGTAGTGAAGTGTCGTTGTGTTATAATTAGTGCGGAATTCTTTGTAGTTAACATTATTATTGCGTGTGGACAAATTTAAGTTGAATCATTGCACGAGTTGATTACGAATTGCTACTTGTGAATAATTAAAGCTGGTTATTAGTGACTTCATTGGTGTCTAATTTGTTTCCACTGCACTGTACAACGATCAGGGAGACTGTCGTAACAATACGTATTATATGATGTTTATGTCTTCCTTCTTCCAAGTATTTGCATGATATCCTGTTGTTTTATTCTATCGCATTCCTTGATTAGATCTATAAAACGTATTCCTACTCTGAGAAAATAGACTGTACCGCATCGCTGAGTGACTACATAACGCCTTGCATGTATGTTTGCACGTCAGAATTACGTAACGCTACGGATTGTTCAAGATGCTCCTTGCAGACGTAACTCGAGTATTCTACCATGTCACGGAGGCCCGCTTTGTCACTTCAGTATAATTTCGAAGTGGTTACGTTCACTTATAGATCAGCGATAATAGAGAGACTTTTCGGAGGCGTTTCTTATCGTAACTTGCGGATTAGTGGAAAGTGATTATTGTGTTAATTAACGCAAAAGTGTTATGAAACTTTATTGTGTGTTGGACACATTCAAATTTTAAACTAAAAGGCAACATATAAGAAGAGCTATGTTGATTTCTAACTGTTGTCTGTTTCTAATTAAAGATTCTAATTAGTGACTTCTTTGGTGTCAGTTATTCTGTTTCCACTTAACAACATGACGATCTGTGTGACCGTCGTAACAATAATAGGCTACTAATTTTATTAAGCTCCAGGGCCTCTAGAGTCGTTTCTTTCAGTATCGTCATTTTTTTTTGCTATGGTTGCAAGACAATCTCTCCGTCCCCTGTACTAATTTTACAATATCATCTCCATCGATTGTGACAACAGTGTCATGACAAACACAACCTTCGTGTGTATGTTCAAATCACGTGATATAATGTAACACAACCCTTATTTCTATCTCTCTCTCAAAATCATCAAAATCGTTCCACACATACACGTCATCAAATGAGAGACAAATCAATCGAATATACATAATGGTTATATTCTATTATTGTTAGAGTTAATACGTTTCTGGGAAAATATACTTTGTTACACGTGGAAGCAAATTATCAGCGGCAGTAACGTGGCAACATCAAGGTAAATACCGTGACACTAGAGATATCGTGCATTCAGATTCACCGTTAATGCAACGGGTAAATGTAAACACTGAATTCGTAATATACATGCAATCGCAATCCACGAGAATGATTACCCTGCGCTGAAACTGAATACGGCAGTCTATTAATATAGGATACTCTTGCATTCTGTGTGCAGTTTTATTGTACTGGTACACAGTTTTATTGTACTGGCAGTTTTCATTGTACTGTAATGGTTGCGTACAAACATTTGTTATTTGTATCCTACGTGTGTAATGCCTTATGTTGCATTCAGTACATTATATATTTCTTTTCTTTTTTTTTGTATCGGCGATTTAAGGACCACATGTCAATTTCAATTATTTATTCTTGTTCTTTTCTTTTTCTCCAATATTCTTTCATCGTTTCAATGTTTCTCTTCTTCCTGTCTTCAGTCCACTTTAAACCTGCCTTTTTCTCTCTCTTACCCTGGCCTCCTTCCATTTTTAACACTTTTGCCCGAAAAACGACTATTTCAATTGCTTCTTCTGCGTTTATATTATTTTTTTTCTAAATCCTTTTGGACTTCTTTAATCCAACTTAATTTTGACTTCTTCCTTCACAGATATTTGAAGATCTGCTTAGTTAAACTATTATCGTCCATTATCTATATAAATGTCCAAAAAATAATAGTCTTATTTTTCTCATTGTTTCTGTTATATTTTCTATACTCTGATATATTTCATCATTACTTCTTAATTTTCAAGCTTCTGAGGTATTTCGTGGGCCTAATATTTTCCTAATAATTCGTCTTCCCAATATGTCTAGCTTGTCTAAATTATAATTCAATGATAGAAATTCACTTGCATAGAGGCATTCTGGCTTTACTACTGTACTGTAATGCCTTATTTTCCCATTTTTAGATATGCACTTTTTATTGTACATATCTTTAGTTATACCATATGCCCTTTCCATCTTATGAATCCTTTCTTCTATAGCACATTTTTCTAAACCATCCTCTCGAATTATTTCCTCTAGATACTTAAATTTTCTAACCCTCTCTATTCCCTCTCTATATCTGTTAGCAAGAATTTTGGCGCGTTTTTAATTTTTAATGTTTGTGAGACACATATATTTCTTTATTTAACTGGATATTATTTACTTTTTGTTTCAAATTATTTAATTTGAAGTGATTTTAGGTTTTACTCACTGCTAGATTTTCTATTTATGTAATCTTCATAATGTAATACAATAAATTAAATTATCCATTTTATTATCCAGTAAAATGAAAAAAATTAATGAAGTGAATTTAAAGTACTACTAATATAATAAAAAACAGCTTTGGCTGCATTAGAAATCGGCAAGCAATCCGAACTTAAAAATACAAATTATATAAGCACCGACCGGCCTCTTCGATGTCGGAAACTTTCATTTGTACGCCACTTACATGAGCAAACAAAACCGCATAATTATTAAAGGTAAATGAGTGCAGTAATTTTATCGTAACAGAAACGCACACCCACACACACTCAGGGCACGTATTAGAGGAAAAATGCTCGTCCAATGGAATGATGTCTTTCTCTGTGTTTTTCCAAGTCTTCTTTTTCTCATTGTTTCTGTTATATTTTCTGTACTCTGATATGTTTCATCATTACTTCTTAATTTCCAACCTTCTGAAGTTTTTTGTGGGCCTAATATTTTCCTAATAATTTGTGTTTCCAATATTTTTAATCAATTTATATTTTTATTTTAATTTGTACAAGTATTTGTATTCAATTAACAATTTTAGACGTAGTCAATACAAAGTAAAGGTGATTAACTTTTATACGAATTAAAAACACTATTTTCAAAATATTATGGTTTAGTAAGAATTAAGAGAATAATTATAATTCTGTACACGCCCACATGTAGATAGCATACATGTGTCACTACAGCATAAAACTTTGATTATATTTTCGGTTGATGTTAAGGTACCTTCCTTGCTATATTATGACAATATGGAGCGTTAATTAGTCAGGAAGATATATCGCTATAATATGAAGAACAAGCTGGACCCTTTTTACTTTGTCCCTGTGCTGTAAACTCCTTGACGTTTTCCCAACTTGAGAGCTACTTGTGCGCTTGTCGAGCAATCCTAAAAGTTAGTTGTTATGACTTATGAAATAATGACTGTTGTTCAGTTACAATATGTTTAATTATACATCTGTTCTAAAGAGAACTAATTAATAAACTGTATTTGAAATTCATAATACAGTATGTGCCACGACAAACAATACTGATAGTTACAAACCTGAGACACATATGCATTCACTTCTAGATCCGCTGGCGTTGCAAGTAAATGTAAAAATATGTTTGTTGTAGTTTAAGCTTGACAGAGGTTAAAATGCTTCTAACAACTCAGGGAAGATCATTTTATAGTTGAACACTATTTTCGCTCACACGAAGTTGGACATTCAAATAAACCAAGATTGCTACTCGTTGAAAATGAATTTCGGCAACCGTTCCAAATGCCACCAACCATGATTATGGTAGCAGTCATTAAAAAGTTATGTTTCACTGGCAGTGTTCTTACACAGCGTAAAAAGTGCACGGGCCGTCCAGTTAGTGTAGGAACAGATAGCGATCAAGGACGGCTCCTCGAGCAGGTGTTACAGACTCCAAAGACAAGTCTCCAGTGAATATATTTAAATTTGAATTTTAGTCAAACGTCTAGAAGAAGAATGTTTGAGAAAATTTGTGTTTTACCAACAAGATACAAACTGGGCAAATTTTAGAAAATGCAGACTAGAGGCAAGAATCCTGTACTGTGCTTTGATGTCAGCAATTGTGTACGATGACCCTCAGTCCTACCATATGTGTGGTTTCCTGGTGGACACCATATTCATTTGATCTATGCCTTGGGAAGCAGCCTAACGCTGCTACTCGTTTAGCACTACCCAGGTGACACGTAGGCCTATAGCTTAAAGGATGCTACGGACGCGATTAACTTTGCCACACAACCTGAGACAAAATAAATCAAGTTACGACGCTGTAGTAGAAGCTATCAAAGTGGCATTGCAAAACCACATTTGGAGGCCAAATTCCTTTTCAAAAACTGTCCTTTTAGTAGACTCTAAGTCTGTTATCCAGGCAACATTCTCTAATACAGGAGCAACATCCAGGAGCACACTGGAAGCAAGGCTACTCACCAGGCAGCTTACAGCACTTAACAAGAAGATACTTATCCAGTGCATCCCATATCACATAGCCATCTCGGGAAATGAGACAGCGGACATCTTGGCAAAGCGAGGGACAAAGATCCACGAACGGGAAAGTACCCACGACTTCAGCACCCTAAGAAGACTGATGGCGAGAAAAACAAACTCTCGCTTCCTGGAAGAAGTAAGAAACATATCAAAAGGAAAAACATTTTTAGGGATTGAAGAGTTATGGAATAAAAGCTGTAGAAAACCCAGGAAGGAAGCAGTCGCCAACTTTAGATTGGAAACTCTCCATGACTGTCTCTCAGCGCATCTTTACAAATTAAAAATTTCTACCACAGAAGAATGTGTATTGTGCAGGAGAAAAGAGTCAAAAATAAACAAAAATCATCTATTGGAGTCTGTGAAGCAGAACTGGGAAATGCAAGAACTCAGAATTTACAGTGGTCTTTATTGGGAAGCTCGCTACCAGATGGGTTATATGTACCAAGTGGGAAGCATTGGAAAACAAACAACAACACCATATTCATTTTGTTGGATTTATTAATAAACAGACAATCGTTTCCTTGGCTTTGAAAAGAGAAACCCTTTGTATTAAGCGAGCAAAAATATTGTGCTCATTAGCAAACGGCATTCCGAGGCCTTTTTTTTATTGAGAATGAGCATGAAAGTCCTGTTATGTGAACCTCATGTGATACAGGAAAAAATATGTTTCCCTCTGAAGCAGACTTTCCGTATACTGTTTATTCACCTGATCTTACACCACCTGAAGCTTATATTTGGGGTATGATAGAAGGTGCCATTTTTTAAAGAAAACTCACCGTCAACCACTAGTGAATTACGTGACAAGATTGTGACATGCCTAAGGGGAATGAAGCTATCTCACTTTAGGGAATGTTTGAGAATCTACATGGAGCGTTACTGCCTGAGATGCAACGGAGATCATATCGAACACGTTCTCTTTCTTCGAAAACGTGAGAATTGAATTTCATGTGATAGATTCATTTTACGTACCTGCTAGATTTATAAAACATACTTTCAGTACGGTTTGGTTAATACCATACGTCATCTTTCTAAACTCTCTACATAAAATACCCTACAGAAATATATTTCTCCTCTGAGATTTCACCGTGTTACTAATGCTTGATTTTGCAATGCTTAGAAAACACCTCCAAATCACTTTTTAATTTATTTTCTCAAGGCAAAATTTTAAACAGTTCAGTCATTAGCTTAACCCTTCGTCCGAGATATCATCCTCCAACTTCCATTCACAAAGATGCACTTACAAAATTACAAAATAATATAATCTTAAAAAATATTATAAGGGTGAACTGTGGCACAAAACTACTTTGTTATTTTTGTATATGAAATAAAATGCAAAACGCGTAACGAACTTTGAATATGTGCAACAAAGACACATCTGAATTAGGGAATATGTGCAACAAAGACACATCTGAATTAGGGAATATGTGCAACAAAGACACATCTGAATTAGGAAATATGTGCAACAAAGACACATCTGAATTAGGGAATATGTGCAACAAAGACAAATCTGAATTAGGAAATATGTACAACAAAGACACATCTGATGAATTAGGAAAAATGTTGCCTGTAGATAAAAAAACTATACAATGTTAAGTAACACGGAGAGGAACCTGTCGTTAGATGCATTCAGATTTGATTGCGAGTATAATGCCCATCATTAGTTTTACAGTTACTTAAAAGATATTGAATACGTTTCTATAAAAGATACTAGATCATTTTCCTTCTATCGGAATTACAAAATTGACGACTTAAAATTAATACAATATTCTTCAATTCTGAAAAAAGGGGAAGTTAAACTAAGTTTATGTAGACGATAAAACTGATTTAGTGCAAGTATATTAAAGCCATTCACTCCTAACGGCTGACAGTCATAATTCAATTGCAAAGTAATTAAACTCGTCGGCAACTGAAAATTACAGATATAAATCGTTTCTGTCATATACCGCTCATAAACTCTGTGCGAGTCCACGGACAATATATTATAACTTTGTAATTGAAAAGAACAAATAAAACGTATTAAAAGTTTTAATTTGATAGAGATAAGTACATACAAGATTTGTCTTTAAATTAGTGTATGACGTTTTCAATGTAAATTCGATTGTTGAAATTGCAAAAGAATTAGCTGCACTTAAAGTTTATTGTTCGACTGTTGTGCAGTGAGTGTGTGTGTGGCGCGCGCGAGCGTGTGCATTTTTAAAATTGTCACATAAAACAAACGACTTTTAATTTACAAAGAATGTGTATTATGCGTAATTTAATGTATTATGCTGATTTATTATGAAATCAAAACTGATAAAATTATCGTCAGTGTCATATGGCTGCAGATAACTGAAGTTTATATTTCAAGTAAATGCAATTTATCCTCCAGGGCAGAATTTGTCACACACAGTACAGGAGTTTGCGTCATTGTACAGTATATACGGATATTGTTTTTGGAACAAGCAAAAATACTTTGAAACCTTGGTTTCCACCACGCATCTAAACTTGGTAAGTAAATCGTACTCCATAAAGGGCGAAAAATTTGTGTCTAAGTATTTCCGGTTCTGAAATTCCTATTTTCTTTAAATTCATGAATTAAGTTCTTGTTAGTTATGATTTACGTTTGCACCTTGTACATTCTTAATGTTCTTTGTATCTTTATCTTATGGACTGAATTTAATACGTTTCCAACATTCACAAACACAAGATTCCTTTTCGGAAGAAAATGTTAATTTTTTCTTTTTCTAATTAAATATTCCAGTGAACCGAATGTAAATTTAATGTCGTTTATAAACTTGATTTGATTATCATGTTTACTATTTTGTTATTTTATTTATTTGGGTACGATAATTTTTTCAAACCACGATAATTAAGCTACCTTTTTAATGCTAAATCTTCATACCCGCAGTAATGTTAAACTTAACACTTAGCTTTCCTGACTTTCCACTATACTTTTATACTTTTTCTTTCTTCCATTCAGACAGTTTTCGTTTGTCGGTTCTCTTTTCCTAAAGTCCACCTACCAATTCATTAACCTTTTCTCCCAAAGATGTCTCTCGCGAATGTATTGTCTATTGTAAACTCATGTCTATTTACTTTTCCACTTCTGTAAACTAACGGATTTGTGTTCTGGTAATTTTTATAAAAATAGCCGAATATTTTTTTATCACTCTTTGTGGCCTCATCTAGACAAAATATTCGTAGAATGTAATTCTTATTTTGTTAATTGTATCTGAAGTTTTTAATTTTCCAAGTAAACTTCTTTATTGTTTCTTTTTAAACATTCATTTGCATTCCTTTTGGACCAAGAAATTTTCTTTGTACTTTCCTTTCCATTTTTTGTAATTCCTCTGTTCCTTCTTTACTGGTGAATGCAAATAATTCTTCTGCGTACAGGCTTTCTGGTTTTAAAACTCTGTTGCAGTAAAGAGTTTCTCTTTTATCGAGACTTGTGTTGTAAACATTTTTCATTACCATATAAGGTAATTCTATTTTGCTTTATTGGCTTCTTCGTCTTGATCATTGGGCTGTGTTATTTCTTCAGCATACTTAAATATGTTTACTTTCTCGATTTTTCCATACAATGTGTTTGAGACGTTTAGAGAATGTTTTGTCATGAGGCATGTGTGTGATGTGGAATATCATTTGAATTATATTAAACATTTTCTATGAATTATTTAATGTATGTTACTAAATGTAGGGCTTAAATTTTAAAGAAATTATTAAAATTTATATTAATTTGTTTTCCTGATTTATTAATAAATTAATATTTTTACATTTAAAGAATTCATAAACTTCCCAAATGCTTATTTTTTTACTTTGGAAACTAGTAAAGATTTCGACGAAATGTGCATAAGTAAATAAAATTAATAAATAATTGAATACGAATGGTTCTATGATAAACTAAAATTTAAAATCATTTAATACCATAAATGGAATAGGTTGTAATTCAATCTAAGTCCATTAGAGAATGTAGCGTACGAAGAAAAAGAAGACTGGAAAACTATATTGGTCATTTGTTGGTTTTTAATAAATTATCAATAAATGTATGTAATCGACGCTGAGTCGATAGATACCGTGACGTTTTGCACGCGCTGTGTGAGCGGTAGCGTTACGCAGTGCTCTCGATGTTTCCAGACACGCCTTCTGGATATTTGTCGACTGTTCTCCCGGCGTCTAAACCAACTTTATCACGTATTACACCACTCAGGCGAAGTATAACCTAGCCGCTTCCGAAAAAGCGAGTTCAGTTTTTATACGGCAATCCTTGTGCGTTTAGTATAAAGTGACTCTGTACGAATATCTCCAAATTCATAACGTGCAATGTTTAGTGTGACAGAGTTGATTAGGTGTTATTGACGTTAATGTGTGTGTGTGTGTGTGTGTGTGTGTGTGTGTGTGTATGTTGTACACTCGTGAACTTGAACAATTGTTGTATACGAGTGTTTATTGTTGTCTTTCTTTGTTTAAACTGTCATTAAATTTGTAAACAGCGATTCTATATAGTGTAAATTATTCTGTTCCACTCTACAAACACAGCGATTCGTGCAACGGTTGTAACTATATATACTTTTTATTGTTAACTTTCCATATCAAGGTCAATCGAAATTTATTTGCTAACGCAAAACAACTTACATCGTAAAAAAGAAATTACGAAACGGAACGGAGTATTATTTTTACGTACCAAACATTCCTTAACCAAGTCCTGTTAGTCGGTACCGGATGGGGCCGTGACCGTCCACCTATCTGCTTGTCGATTTTCCTGAAGATAAGGTTACTTTTACGACCATTGAAAAAGTATGACTATTATTCTGGGTGTCTGTGTTTATGTAATTTGAAGACGGACCAAGTTGGTGGAGTAAGAGACATTTCCAACCCCCCCCCCACACCATCAAGCAGCATTACCATTTTTGCTCATAAGTGCAACACGTTCGAGCAACCGTTTTTGCATTTAAAGTTCTTAAACGCATTCAGATTTTTACATCATTACATTATTATCTGTGATGTATTTTGAAAGTGTTATTTCTTTTAGAAATTTCATGAGGGACAACGGAATAAGGAAGTATATGAAGACTGGAACATTATACGAAGCAGAATTGAATGTTTGAAGTGTGGTCGTAAAATGTATCTTTAACAGTGGTTTTAATAAAAATCTGTTATACAAGTGCAGGACAAAACAGTGCAGATGGAAAAAAGAATCTGCGAGACATTACGTTTTTTGGCATAGCGCGGATGCCACCAGAAACTTTGCTATGCGTTTCATTTGCGTGGATTCTTTAATACCCAATTTTTATATTACAAAAGAAAGCAAATTAAAACAAAAGCGACCAGAAACTTAATGTATATGTTTCGGGATATATTAACTGTGTGCTTGGTGGAGAACAGTACAAAAGTTGGTGGTGCTGGTGAAACAGTGGAAATAGACGAGTGTGGGTTCGGCAAGATACAGTATAACAGTGGTCTACTGACCAAGATTCGGTCGCCTATTTTTAGGGGTTATAAAAACAACCTTTCTAGAAGTAAAGAGGAACAAGCTGGTAAGCTGATGGCCACGGCCCCATCCAGTATCGTCAACACCCAAGTTCTTATTCAACTGCTGCTTGCTAAATCGTACACGGGACTTCCTGTATATTAAATTCAAATTTAAATGCACTAATGCACTATGTAACTAAGCCTAATGCGTTTAAACTAAATAGAATTAAATTTATTTACCTTATAAGTACACAATACACACTGCCTTATTGACATGTGTAGGTTGTACAGAGTACTAAGCAATTATCTCAGCTTTAATTACAATGAAAATAAAAATGTTAGATTCAGTAAAGTTGACAGTACTTATAGTACAAGATATTAGTTATAAAATCCTCTAGTATTTTTACAGTTAAGAAAATTATGTTCATTTCCTCGTTAAAAAAAGTTTACAACTTCACTACGATGAACGGTGCCTTTATTTAACATCGAAAAGACGCAAGACTGAGTAAAATAACACGAAAATTACCTCCACCTCTAGTGCTGTAATTTTGGAAGTACTGCTAACGGATTTATTTAATTCAATGAATGAATTTATTCTGACAGCAGCTGTACTAAATTACAGTCTGCAAATTACGGTCCATTGACATTTTGACTGCTGAATACATGCACTTCAAACTACACTAATGAAGTCTGTATAGGAACGTTCCATAATAGTTGCAAATTTTTAATGAGGTTTTCTGTTTCGTATTGTCTCTTTTCAACCGATCGTTTCGATATCTGAGCCAACTATTAAAGTGCTAGTGTTACGAGTGAAAATACCCAAGCCTTTAAACAAGTGTGTTTGTAATCGGTACAAATGTACACATTTTTGAATCTTTGGATAACGCCCTCACACCCTCCTTTACAATATGCTTCAAAGTGAGCACCACTAATAATTCGATTAAGAACTTCAACCGTCCTGAATTCGGATAACAGATTATATCACGTATTGAACGACCGTATTTCAATCTGAGCAGTATGCGTGTGTTTGCCTCTTGGGCACTAATTTAATTGCAAGTAAAATATTGTCAACAATTAGTTTATTATGTTGGGCCAAATACATCGCCTTATAGTCTATTCTTGATTTTTAAACCACCTTTACAATTAATTATTGTTACGTTAATTATCACAATCCTTGGAATCAGCGAAAGGAAACCAGAAACGCCAAAATAATCGCATGTTTGATTATTCTTCTTATTCCAATGTCCATTATTTTCCTTCACATACAATAATCTATTTACGTTTGAAAAGAAAGGCGTTATAACTACGTGTCTGCAGCTCATATTAAGTAACAACAGAACGTACTTATAGAGGTGAGTGAAGTGAAGAATAGATGATTGTGTACCTGAGTGGCTACAGCACGTGAACATCTCTCCCAGAAAGTCTCGTAGAACGGAGGTAAGACTACCATCAACATGTGAAATCGCAACCCCCACGAAACCTTTCCTCAACACGTAAACACCGGAGGGACAGGACATCCGGCCAGGCTGGTTTACGATCCCGTGGTACCATTTTTGGGTACGTCGCTGATCAACACAACCCCCGACGCCTAGAATGGTCCCGGGTCTTAACACAGGGATCGATAAGGAGGATCTCCCTCCGAGGTCTACGACTTTCCTTCCACCTTCCAGCAATAGGGGAACACTACCTACTGGAAAAGTGGAGGCAGCATGCCGTACCTTCCCCTCTCGCACGAACCAAGTTGAGACTCCACCGACTCAACGAACGCCAGTCCGCCGGTGAGGGAAGAGCAAGATGCCTGATTCCGATACTAACAGGGTTCGTTTGTGTGCTAAATGGACATCACGGACTGGCGCGAGAGGTCCGAAACAGCTACTAATCAGGGACGGCCAACCTGGTTCCCGTTCGCAATGCGGTACTAGGGAGAAGGCTGCATTCTTGCCATTCGCGCGTGCGATTTCCCAACCATTGGTGATGATGCCACCAAAAGAAGAGGTGCCCCCTGCGCTCGAAAGCAGTGCGTATGTAGGTAGGGTCTTGGATCTACGGGCGGCCACCCGCAATCGGCGGCGATAACCCCCCTGAGACCCCGGGGTTCCTCCCTGGAGACGCGCAGGGGTCGGCGCAGCGGTCGCGTGTTGAGGGTTAGCCGCCAGCTCTCCAAAGAACGGATTACTTTGGGGCTGCTTGCCAGGGAATAGAGTCCTGGTTCCTAACCAACAATAATTTTACTATAGACCATAACATCTCAACTTCTTTGAACAACGGTGGAAACCCTTCTTGCTTGCCGTAGCACGGGACAAAAGACTTTTGTTTTTTACAAAAACATGATGCAACAGAATAAGACGTACTAAGCCTACTTGTTCTAGAACGTTCTTTTTAATCAGGTACGTTCGGTTTTTTCTACGCAACTGTACGCTTGTTCTTCACCTTTAGGTGTGTATTTCTGCTTGCGTTGGGAAAGTGTAAAAATGCATATTTTCTAAGCAACGGACGACTAGAAGGCGGTTGGTTATACCAACATTTATTATGGTAAATAAAATCTGACCTCCATAGGAAATAGTAGAACAGAGAAAAGAAGTGGATAAATCATCACCACATCCTCTCTTTTCTTAATCTGTCTGTAACGTATAAACGCTATTTTTGTTTAGATTTAGACATTAGAAAATATTTGGTCACCCCTCGTTTGTGGATCGTTCAAATTACGATTATGAAAAACCGTGCTTGCATAACTTTATGGATAAGATAACACTGATACATGAGAACGACCAACAGTTTTTGTAATTAAGGTCCCAGCAGATACATACGGGGCGGATAATTAATGTATTCAAAACACGTTTGCACGACCCATCTGTAGCCGCGATAACGTGTAGATAACAGTCAACAGAGTTCGTGTGTGTATATCTAGGGGGGGGGGGATGGTTATGATAAAACAGGACAGACGTATAAACAAACAGTCCTTTCTCTATCTAGCGGTTCGTTTCTGTGGTCAGAAAAATAAATTCGAGGTGCCAGCGTTAAGTGAGTTATAACAATGGACAGCCATTAATAGCCGTCATTTGCTGCTGCGCTGAGCTTGCGTGTCTGTCAGCGCACCGAGTAGGACTGCACTACTTTAGTTAATCACAACACATAATACACACCTACGATCGGAACAGAGTGGTACTAAATCGATAGACTTAAATCCCACGTGTTGCCATATACGTATTGTGCGCTTCTGTATTATTAATTAAAGAGTAGCTACATGTTAATTCACCTTCATGATCCTCTGCTCGCTCTTCATCTTTTTCGCCTTGTATTGCCTCCTCCTCTACCTTCCACCTTCTCCCGCTCATCTTATAACACTCCTTAGCCGACCCCTCTCCACCTTCTTATTTTTTCGTTTTTCTATTTTTCTGTCTCTATTTCCTTTTTTAATTAACATATATTTGAATAAGTTTTACAAATAATATTTTACTGTAAAAAAAAGATAAAGTATTTCCACAATCCTTGTTTGTAAACATTTGTTTTACCAGCACTCAACACAAACGCGAGTTTTTGCGTACACTATATCTTTGTAGTGTAATAATTACATAGTATAATAACAATAATATTTTATAGTTACTTTAAACATAATCCGTTTAATGTTTGTTATACACATTGTCGAAGGCCTCTTAACACTGCCTTATATATTGAACAAATTTTTATATTGTAAATTGTGATTTACTGTTTTATATCCACAGTAGCTATACAGTTATTTTCATAAATAAGTAAATTACTGTAGCGATAGGTAAATAAGTATATAGCAGCGATACATATTTACATATTCACCCATTGTAATATTTTGTTGTATATAATTGTTATAGAAACTGTTAGGAAACATTATAGGTAGTCTGAGCGTAAACAGAAATGTGCTGCTAAAGGTAACAGTCTGTAACCTGTCTTAAACACGTGTCGATTTTAAGCTGTGCGCGCGTTTAAATGTGTATGTGTGTGTACAGTATTCAACGCATGTGTGTTTTCTGCCGGCCCATTCTTGTTTTGTATGACAAAAGGGGAAATCTCTGTGTATGCATGCATTTTACATACATGCAAAGTATGTAAAACTGGTTCAGACTTGAATAAATAATAATAATTAAATATTTATAAGGTTAACTCTGGTGTACTCGTGATACCTCTATACTCGTGATAAAAGTATACTCTCGTGATACTTTTTGTGAAGCTTGTCACGGGTTAACCAATGCTTCTACAAATACCTAGTTTATCCAGTTGAGCGCAGCGCATTCTAATGTTCAGTTTGAGATTAGTAAGCGCCAGTGCGACACGTGTTTATTGTTTTGCAACGTTTTGAAGTGAAGGGTAAGGGATATTTCTTATATGTCTGTATCTGTTAACAGGACGTGCATTTTGATTCTACCATAATTGTAATTCACTATATTAATTATCAAATAGAGTTTCCCTTAATATATACTAAATACGATGGTACATATTTTTATAGGTTCTGGACGGCGTATACGTTGTAGGACCTTATCTCCGGATCGTAGTTTAATAATGTTTTTTGTTGTTTTCCAAGTAAAGACGCTTCCTAGTAATGTAAAAATTTAGTTAATTTTTGACTTCTGAAAAAGATTTCCATTAAATATAAATCTTCTAAATTGTTGTCTACTAAAATTTTTGATAGTTTTTTCCTGGACTGGATTTCTCCGTACGATTTTAATATTAACGGGCTTTTAGTTTTAATGGTTTTTAACAGTATGATTTTAGCTTTATTTTATTTATGATTTTATAGTCACGAATATGCCTGACGTAACACGAGATTGCCTCAATCTAAGTAAAGTCGTGATATTACGAGTATAGAGGAGTGTTGTCACGAGATTACCTGGAACATCACGAGATTACCAAGCAAGAACATTGTTTCGAAATTTAATTGAAATAAATATAATATGTTGTTTTATCCACATTTTTTAGTGCGATAAAGTCCTTAGTAACCGTTCTTTCCAAAGATTAAAAACATAAAAAAAATGATTTTACGAGTTTACCCAAGTTTACCATATATAATGAAATTCGCAAGTTACGAAGTACGCATTGCTATTAAACATTAATTAAACACACAATTAATTCAGTATTTTGTTAAGCGAATTAACTTTAACAGATAATACTTAAATATGAGTCGCGTAGCGTTCACACACCTATAAAACGTAGATCACTGAATCTGAAATTCTCGTGCTGTTCCAATCATCTTCTATAAAGCGACCAATCTATTGGAAATATCGGACAATTCAATGTGTTGCTATTCCACTGCTTTGCCGTGTATGCATTTCAGTTTAATCGCAATGACAACATGAACATAATCGACCGGTCCTCTCAGATGGGTACCGTTGTAATTTTATAGCCACTAACCCTGAAACAATATTTCGTATATAACAGAGTTAAGCTGTTCGTCTTGGTTGGTAGACATACATGCTTTATATGTGAGGGGAAATCTAAATCTGAGTTAGTTTTTTTATCAAACTACATTTTATTATCAACAATATTTATGAAACACATGTCTACAATAGATATTTTGTTGACTAGTGTTTTACAAATACAGTATAATCAACACCCGTTTTATAGTAGACAGTTGGACAAAATGGGGATCCTAGTAGTATTTTGCATAACTAGGAGCCACTTGAATTTTTAAACTAGTTATTTTTTATGATACATGTCATTATTAGCCTACGTTACATTATGGTAAGAATATTCATTTTCCAAATTTATTTCACAGAAAAAAGTATTTCATCTGAGAAGAAGCCATTTCTTCTCGTTTTATCTAACTGGTGTAACCAAATGGGGATTAAATTTGTGAGTAAAATCAATTAACGAATGTAACTAAGTCAATAAATGTTTAGTATAAATTAGTTATAACATGTTCACGAGATGTTGGAGTAGTTGTAAACAAGCAAAATTTAAATAAAAAGATTATATTGTGAACTCTGAGACAAGGTTTACGATATTAACAATTATGTATATTTTTTATACTGTTTTAATTTCAGTTAAGCACAACTTATCGATTTACCAAAACCATACCATACAAAACATATTTAGAAACATTTTATATCAATTTCCCGAAAACAGAATAAGCTTAAAACTAATAATGTTTTATGAAACTGAGTTTAACAAACATTTAAAAATTTATAACTTTTACTGTAAATTAGAAATAAAGTTGACCACAGTTTTAATTATTTGAATTTAGAATATAAGATATTGAATCAATTAAATAGAAAAAAATTTTAAAATAAGGAAACTCATGTACAATATTCGTATACAAAGTAATCATCATTTAAGTCAGTTCCACTGCAAAGTTCATGTGCCCATTTCTTGCACTGAAGACACTGTATCCATTTTTTTACGGTTGGGATGTGTAAAATAGTTCATTGCGGGACAAATACCAAGTGTCATCAGTTTCGACCACCAAGCTTATGTCATCGGAGTTTAACTTTCCTCTCCTTTTACTACTGGATGGCTCATCAAACAATTTGCTGTTTTTCTGTTTTGAATGTTTGGAAGAGTTACCTGCTGTTTGCTTTTCTTTCGCTTTCTTACTCTTACGTTCTGTGATTTATTTTCTTGTATTTTTTGCAGTTTTAAGCTCGTCTTTATAATTATGGTGTTGAAATCAAAACTAGTTTTTCCACAAGTTTTCGTGGCTTGTTTAGACCTCAGGGCATCCACTGATCATCAAGCTTCGCCTTGTTGAAAGATTATAAATAGCATTCAATCACCAGTTAGTTAAATTTTGCTAAAATATAATCATCTTACTGGCAGATAAAAGTAGTTTCTACTATTACTGCTACTACTTACATTTTCGTTTAACGTCGTCAGTTCTGAAGCCATAATTGATTATACATTTTAAGTAAATTAATCAATTAATGAACAAATGCTTAGGGAAGTGTAGAATGTTACAACTTTTACTTGATATTTTTTATTATATTTAAAATATATGTGGTACACATATGTGCACCTCTGGTTTTTGTCGGGTAACATTTTACAGGTTTCACATAACTCCAAACACAAACAATAACTTTTAAAACTGGTAATAATCAACTAAAGCATAATAAGTAATCAATCAAACTTAATTAATAAGTACTTAAAGCTAATGAAAACAAATTTTTTTGTTATATAACTACTAATTAGAGCTACTAAAACAAACAAAATAATACAGACTTATCCCGATATACTTGTTTTTCAAAGAAGTTTTAAATGACAAATTTTATTCTACAAAAAGTATAAAGAAAATTATATATTTTACAATAAATAATAAAAATTAAGCAAGCATACATGATTAATAAAATGACTTTGTTAAAAATTTATAAAAATAGACCCCTTTTTCATTTATTATGATATTTTAAAAAGCAATTATTTTTCATGACACACAAATATAGTTTACATGTAGTACTTTATTCTTGTAAAAACAAAGAATAAATTTATGTAAGTGACCCACCACATCAAATCTCACTTCTGGTACCGCTTGTGGTACTACCTTCCTACTTCGTTTAATTTGAGGTTCATATAGTTCATCTTCTGATGAGTCATCATTTTTACTGTTCTGTAGAGGAAATTGAATTCTTGGAGAATGTGTTGACCCAGCAGCACCACCGCCGTAATATATGTGACCGCGAGCAAGGCGCATGCGGTATGTAAGTAAGGGTAAATAATCCTTTTTACGAACACCTGTAACAACCAAGAATTAAAAATTTTTAATATTATGATCGAAAAGACGTTACATACAGCAAGACACCCCAACACGAGCCAAGAGCAATAAATAACGAACAGTTTAACGAAGTGTCAACTGAACGTTTGCTTCGGACAATACGAATACGCTTCACATAACTTTACAATGGGAAATAAGGTTGGCCGTGACAGACTCGACTCAACCGAGATTTACAGCCTGCAACATGCAAGATAAAAGAAACTATGTCAGTAGCAATTTACGGAGAAACTGTGACGGACACACACTGCAAGGTTAATTTGAAGTGTACCAGCAGTAAGAAAAGGGTGTAAGTGCACAATGGTATTTACCCTGTATGAGAACTGACATCGATACCTAAAGAATGGAATCGAACTTGTGCACAGCGGGGGAACGTCTTACTGGCGACAACCGATATTTACGACAGGGAGAAGGAGTGTCGTTTTGGAAACGACGACACGCTGCGTCCGGATAGCTAACGGAAAAGGGTCAAGGATAGTGAAACAATAACGAAATACGACACATTGTTCGCGTGAGAACAGCAGCAGGGTCCGGAGTACGCTTAGACAAAGACCTGATCGACAGCCGAGAAATTGCTCTTGTTCCAGGAAAAGAGTACGGAGGCCTTCGACGCGAACTTGTGGGGAGACAAGATACCCAATCACAACCCAGCATCTACCCAGAGGAGAGGTGGAGAGGACCGTCGTCATCATAGCAACGGGAACGACGAATGAGAAGTGAAGAACGATAGTCTGGCATAAGGGTAGGAGTTCTTCTGTCCTATCATGTTCGACCTGAGGCGTGTCTTCCAGAAGATTGCATTGTGGTAAACGATGCTTAATAAAAACTGTTTGCAGAGCACGCGGGAGGACAGTCTTCTTATAATTTTCAGTCAGTCTTCATACAATTTTCGGACAGTCTTCTTATAATTTTCAGTCAGTCTTCATACAATTTTCGGACAGTCTTCTTATAATTTTCAGTCAGTCTTCATACAATTTTCGGGCAGTCTTCATACATTTTCAACAGTCTTAATACAATTTTCGACAGTCTTCATACAATTTTTTGGCAGTCTTCTTAAATTTCTCAATCGTATACTTTAACAGTCCTCACGGAACTTAAATCTTCTATGTCTTAATACAGTTCGGTTAACATACGGACAGCAGTTGGACTTTGAAACTCTGCTACGCGGTATATAATTAAGTGACTTAAACATTTCGATATTGGCGAGTATCCGGTAATAATGTACCTACAGCGACTAAATCATGCAACATACGCCAGTGCTTAATAACTCTCGAGTTCTTTATCATACTCAGTTACCGCTAATTCAGAACTGAACTAACCAATCGCAGTTTCATCAATAACCGACTCGCAGAACATTGTTAATGTTTTACCGGACAACGAAATCGTAACGTTGTACAGTGCGAAACGATACAATATCAATTGGGACAATTACACCACGGTATCAAAAACACTATACATTAATGTACACACAAGAAGTTCAACAATAGACAGTCAGATATATATACACCATAGTTAATGATGAACTTACCCACACGACACATGATTTCATAGACTCTAACAGTAACAGCCGAATCAACAGAAAATACACACAGCGTGAGTGAATCTGATCCGCGTGTGTTGAGTGTTTGTGACATCACAGCTACGCAACTTCACACATATGGACCACCAACGAGAAGGAGTTACACCGATGGAAATATCGGATAAATTACTTTACAAGTAATCTTTATGCTATTCTTATCATAAGAACTCTACTGTCCTGTCTCTTTTCAAGAAAACACCCTTGAGTATTTAAATTAAATATGATAAATATAATTAACGCTATTCATCTGAGGCAAGCAATGAACGCATTAGTATAGGATTTATTGTTTGACTATTTGTGTTTTTTTTTATATATCGATTGTATTATATATGTATGTGTATGTTTTCCAGCAAACAACGTATTGGATTCGCATTGTAATTTGATATATATACATGTGTTTTTTTATGAATGTATTTACAGGGAATCATCCATATTTATATATTGAAGTCTCTTTATTTAATGATGTTAATAAATAGGTGTTTATTTTATCCAGAATATATGCGTTCATTATTGTCAAAGTTACCTCAGAACAAGAAAGTAATGTCACTTGAATGATTTATAGTAGCTTTTATTAATTTATACGATAATTAGAGTCTCAGTCCAGTAATTATGCTAACATAAAAGAACTAACGTATCACTTAGCTTCAATCAGTTGATATGAGTAACCTAATTGAGTGATTACACGATCTCATTTTACAAATTAGTATAATTACATAATTAATTAATTATTGTTGGCATAATTAATCCCCAATTAAAGTTGTATTTGGCGCTCCAGAACGCGGGGCGTAATAGGGATCAACTCCTTATACCTTTATATTTGGCTCCGAAAGAACGTGGGGCTCGGCAATCACAGATTAATTAATTAAATCACGGTTAGCATAATAAATAATTGCACAACTTTGTACACCACTTACCCTACAACATCTACGGTACATTAACCAACAATTGACAATGACCAAATCTATGAGTTGATTGTAGACTCTAACAGTCCATTTCCTAGTATGTACAACACTTCTGTAATAATCAACCCCTCCCATACTTTTATTGTATGACTTTACAACTGCTGGTTGTTGGACATAAATTTTTGTTTTGGCTTCTTTTGACCACCTCTTACAAGTAGATAATGGTTCAGAGCCTACACTGGATGATAAAAGAGTAACACGCAAGGAGGAAGCACACAAGGGTCAGTTAACCGTCAAAATTAATCAAAAATTGATAACGTCCGACAAAATTCACAATTTTTAAAAACAAACTGAGTTTACTGACGTTCCTCAGAAGCTGAAAACAATCCAACTAAATGTACATGCTGTTTGGCCACAGTAGCAAATAGTTTGCTATTCATCTGGTAGATTTCGGAGCTACATTGTTCATAACATAAACTCTCCCCGTTTTGTCAAACTCACCCCTCCCCTTATTTAGCAACAAAACTTCAACTCCTTAGGATTTTTAGCCTGTAACCTTTCACGCAGGTGAACGCTGGATATTATATTCCAGAACTGTATGAGAAAGTCCTTTTTTTTCTCATTGCGTTTCATTGTATTGGTTCGTTTTCTATATGGTGAGTACTGTACTGAATCGGACAATAACCGTCGTACGATCTTATTTTTAGTAATAACCGTCTGAAAATTACTACAATACGAAAGTCGTATTGGGCATTGACTGGCTGTGAGGGTGTGTAGTATCCGCGTTCCCCCATCACATTACAAATTGCTATTAATTCTTACCACCGATGTTCTTGGTGAGATTTAGTTGCAAGTGGTTGTTTGTAGAGTTTTGCCACTTATGGATTTTTATAGTTTTGTTTTACTCTATTTCCTAGTACTTTTTTGTTTCAATGTACATTTGTTTTCATAATTTCAGTTGATGGTTTTATTATGCGAATATTATTTGTATTTTACACCAATTTTGTCACTAATTCCCACACTGCTAAATACTTCGTTCTTGACGAGGCCTTTTAGTGTCTCCACCATCTTCAGATCTTAAACGACCACCACCTTCAGGCAATAAGTAGTGACAAAGTTGGTGTTAATATGGCTGCTAATAAGACTAACAAAACTGGATTTGCATTTTACTTTTAAATATAGTTCAATTCAATTTTAATAAAAGCTGAAGACGATCAGAGATTTATAGTGTTCTGTAATCATGTGATTTAACCTATAAGTGGTTTAAAATGGAAAAGCTTATTAACTAAATAATGAATAAAAATATGTCCTGGAACAATCCAGCAATATTGAATACCTGGGACACAGTGTGTCTTATAATACAAGCAAAGACGTTGTGAATAAGTTGCATAAGTTCAACCTTATGTGCGGGACCATCAGGCGAACTCTTAACTCAGCAAGTAAAGAAATACGCTTAAAATTCTACACGGCGATGGCTCTTCCTGCATTTCTTTATGGGTCTGAGAATTCGACTTTACCGAAAGGCCAGACCAGTCGCATCCAAGCGGCTGAAATAAGATTTCTCACGCACGTGCCAGGGTATATACTCTCCATGATCATAGAAGAAACACAGATGTACGGCAGGAACTCAATATTAGCAGGATTGTCCAGTATCAGCTAAATTGGTGGAAACATCTGTGCCGAATGGATAACTGCCGCATCCTCAAAAAGCTATGGAACTATAAGCTGACACCGAACACGAGCCGAAGGGACGGAAAGGTGTGGGACGACCGAGGAAGCGCTGGATTGACCTGCTGTAGACTTTGACTGTTTGAGACCGGAACAAACCGTCTTTGGTTTAATCCTTCCAGATGATGATGATGATGATGATAAATATTAATAGATTCTTTTCAAATGGCTCAGCAGAGACAAGTCAGGCTAATCATATGAGCCGAACAAGGTGTTTACAAGGGAGTATGGCCAGCCGCCTACTATTACTGTAGGTGTTATCCTATTGTGTGTCCAAGCAGCCATGCGCCCTGAAGGATTAGGCGCATGTGTGTGGCGCATTGTCCTTCAGGGCGCATGGCTGCTTGGACACATTTTTGGTATTCATTTCTACAAGCTTAGTGGACATGAATGGTGACAAACGGAACTGGAGTTTGTGGCGCGTCCGCGAATTGATCACGTTTATACATGCACAGAACAAGAATTATACAATTAGAAAAGTAACTAATATTTGCGCGCGTGCGTGTATTTGTGTGTGCGTGGGCGATGAAACAAACACTGCCATGTAAACGTGTTCTACCACTTAGATAGGCCTATTTCGCATAGTCATTATCTTTAGAACTTCACTCATCATAAACAAGAACTTTTTTCTGACCCACCCGTTTTGCATTTTTCAGGTATATCTATCGCAACCATTCAAAATGTTTCAAACTATTCAATATTTACTTGAAGTAAATCACTGTAAAAGTTACTGAGGTGAATGGAACAGAACATTGGTAATAACTTTGATTATTCTGATGTAAATAATTTGATTTTATCTCAAATGGGGTTAGTAACGTTTACCAAAACATCCCTCTATTAGACATACGTCTGGGAGCGCACTTGCTTATTACGTACTAACCATTTCACAGATAGTTTATTTTGTATCATATTTTTTATTTAATTAATTTTATACATCAATGTTTACGGTAAAATACAACACATTTTTGATTGAAACGTCTCCCATCGTACATGAACCGTATGTAGTCGTTCTTCACGTACTTGTTACGATCGTTTTTCATGAATTGTCACTAGGACAGGCCCTCGCTGTATTCACTTTGAAACCCCTACTTCATTTTGAGTAGTTAAAACAGAAAGAATATTTCTTTTTGTAAAGAGGGGCTACAAGTTATTTAAAACTAGGCTAAGGCCTAGAGAAGCTAAAAATTGCGCTGGATCCAGTAAGACGAACTACATTATACAATAGTATACAAATACATAAAGGTCTCTTGCCACGCCCTTTTTTATATTACCCTTCTGGTGTATATAAATTCTAAACTTCTTCTTTATAGGAATCCCAATTAGGATTAAAGATTTATTTCTATAAATGTACCCCCATGGTGTGGGTTAATTGCACGTCATGTGTATCATAAAGTATTGCATACAAATGTCCCCAGGACATTAAAAATTTAAAGAAGTGCCTAAGTGGCTAA
This sequence comes from Magicicada septendecula, assembly GCA_034769895.1. Classification (NCBI taxonomy): domain Eukaryota; kingdom Metazoa; phylum Arthropoda; class Insecta; order Hemiptera; family Cicadidae; genus Magicicada; species Magicicada septendecula. The sequence continues at coordinate 123,494,733 of CM068368.1, forward strand.
GTGCTAAAATACTTAATTAAGGTGAGAAATAAAATTGTTTAAAATAATTAACGCCCCCCAGTTACCATGATTAATATAAAGAATTTATATATACTAAAATAGGGCCAATTCATGAAAAGAGAAAAATTGCACCATATTAGCACCTTATATAAAAAAAATACATTTGTGTGTCAGAGACGGACATGTTTCTTCAACTTATAACCAGTCTCAACAAATTTGTCTCAACAACCTTGTTTCGACAAACAAGTTGAAAAGTGTTTCGACAGGCACAGCTTGGTTGAAACTAATTTAAAATAACACCTACCTCCCCAGTAATCTTTTATACAAATGACATAACCAGATTTTAAAAATAAGAGAAAATATGTGTTTTTATGCATAGTAAATTAAACTTGAGAAAATTACTAATAACAAAACTGACTTTAAATCTGTAGCGAAAGCTCTATAAAGAAATGAGTGGAAAACTAAGTTGGATGCTGTGTTGTAGACATGTCAGTCTCTGAACTGACAATTTACTATACATATATTGAAATTTTACAATTAATTCTTAGTGTTCACACTAAACTGTCCCATCAATTGGGGATCCAAATGAATGTATACTTGAACGGTAAAACTGATGATTATGTACAACTGGTGCCATGTTGATTCTACGTGTGAATTATAAATGGATATTTTTCACCTGCTTATCTGTGCCCAGAAGGATGATCTCTTATTTGTAGCGTGGCGATCTCATGATTGGCATGTTGTTGTGGTCTTATTCTCTTCGGTGTCGAGTGTGGAGCTTTTAGGATGTCATTCTTCCAGTCGTGTAGCAGGACTTGTCTCTATTCGGTGAACCCTGTTCACACATTACATTTTTAGTGAGAGACCACACACAAATGCCCCCACTGTTTGGACACCCTCCAAAATACATAAATAAAAACAACACCTAGTTGTGTTGTACATAATAAAACTTGGTAACATTATTTTGGCCAACATGCCTTACTTAAAAAAGTTCTCTAACAATGATTCTTTATAACGCTTTATAACTTGAACCTCACTGAATGTGAGTTGCTTTTGCAATATAATAATTTATCTTGGCTCTGTAACATCTTATGAACTTATTACTTTGAGTGAAATTGAGGTTACCACGTGGCGCAGAATTTATTTAAAACACATATTTTTTTACTCCATAGAATCTGAGAATACTACTACTTTGAATGAGACATGATTTACGTTTAAAACGTGCCTGAGTAAGTTCCCAATTATATATGTATAAAGTTTTACTGTCATTGTAGCAAAACTTTATACCACTTAATGACGACACATTGTGTAACAGGTTAAGTGCTCAACCGAATCTCGTTACATCCGCGTTAATGAAAGTTCAAAGTTAATTATATGGTGGTTATTGTACTTTAGGTATTAAAGCCGAGATTCTGACACTCCAATAATCAAGCTTTATTGGTTTATAAAAACTTTACGAACAATTACGTCTCTCACCATGCATGATTCAACAAGTGGGCACGCTTACTCAAGCTTACTAAAAAAAACGTTTTCTCCTTTAAAAATTTAGTATATAATTAATATAATGAAATCAAAACTCACCGCAGTCGTGAAGAGAAATTTATCTAGACATAGTTATAAGAAGTTGTAGTTGGAATTCATTCCTCTCCACCGAAGAGAAAAAGCGTCCGTCAACCCTGAAGTATTTTGTTAGACAACCATGTTGAGACAAGACCTTAATAGAAATTTCCGTTCGTTGTCCGTTTGTAAGGAAACTCTCACCAGGACGCAGCACTGTTTAAAACTGCTGCAAAAACTCAGCAGATGGCAACACCGATCAAACAGTGAAAAATCGAAAACGGTAGCCTCTCCTATCCGCGGGTAGAGAGCAGCACTCATTATTACTTTAATTTTTGTACTGTCCTTACCGTCAAAACTGCCAATAAAATTACTGAACTCGCGCTGAATCTTTTGACTCAGCACAACTTGTAGCAGCCAACCTTCAGAAGCGTAATCTGGGTCAACACGAATTTTGAAAGGTATATCTCTTGACCACGGTGTAAATAGAAAAAAACTTATTTGACTGGCTCTGTGTATACAAATATAATACCACAGTCTATGTGATTTTACAACAGTCTGTTAAGTACTGCATTCCTACTTCCCAGATGAGTCGTGGTGTGAAATGCAAGAGTAAAGAACAACACTACTGAATGGATAAAGTATGGCACATGTAACGTCTCCGATAATTTTCTACATTCTATGACGACCATAAAGAAGTTAAAACTATAAAAATGATCATAAAGGGGTCAAATTAACGATCCCTACCACAGGCGCACCAAGGAAACGCATATAAAGAAAAATGTTCCTACCGGACGACTGGATAATTGGAAATTCACTAGAAACATAAGTAGTTACTCATTTAAATTCTAGGGTGAAGATTAATTGCCTGTGGTGAAGATTAGTGAGATAATCTTTGGTAAGTGTGGTATGATTGGTAGGACGCATTGTACAACAGTCACCTGAATACCTACATTTGATCTAAAGTTATAGACGTCATCCAATTAGGATATTTATATCTGTATCAATATGTCTGTATCGTGTTTTCACTGTTTATTCTCAATTATGTTAGACGTTTTACAAACGCGTCTATACGCTATGACCGTTGTTAAAGAAGTCTCATTTTATTTATCCGAAATTTCTGGTTGCTAAGGGTAAACTTGGAATCTGGTTGGTTGATTCGGATATACATCGTCATATACTTTCATTATTTCAAAATCTAAATTTGTTCAAAACCTTTAAATTAATATAACTTTTCTGTACTGATTGGGAATTTAAAACCATTATCAGCATTATTTTGATCTTTACATTTGTGACATTTAGACACTAAACATGCCTACTTTTACTTAAGAACTACAGATGTTACAATTTTGTTATTTGAAATTTTCTTAAATAACTTGAGATGTATTATTTTGTTTCTATATTCGTTGTGTACACTATTACCTATAAATCTATTTATCCTTCCACATTTGTTTTACAAAATCCCTAACATAATTATCTAAAATTTAAAAAAGTTGGTTTTACCTGGCCTATGTACTGGTGTTATTCTCATCACCATGTTTAAAACCTTTAACAGGTAAATTAACTTTTAACAATCATGAAAACTGTTTAACATATAACATTATTTTAACAAAACAAAAAGATTTACTATTCTATTAGTTTAATTTCGTGCCCACATGGCTATGATTTTACTGAACCTTTGAACAAATAAACTGTTTCTTACTTAAACTATACAATTGTTTGACACTTAGCAATAACATCTTTTTATAGTCTATTCTGCTTTGCCAATCAATTTATCACTGTTTAACACCAGTTCTATGGTTATATTTGTTAACATAAAAAAATGAAATTAATATCAGTTAATTGACATTCTCTTAAAACAACTGCTTCACCTGCTACATACAAAAAACAACATAAATACCATGATAATAAAACAACGTGATAAAACATAATAACATGCACATTTTTATAAAATAAATGATGCACTAATTAATTAGTCTTTTCTCAGTTAATTCATTAATTATTCTAAAACTGTCTATGTTATGTTTCACATTACTTTTCACTATGTTTATCGTTTACCCTTCTCACTGAACACTTAATAGTTCGTATTTATAAACATACTTATTGGTTTTTATAGGGTTTTACATTTTATTGTCATTAAAAGAACTTGACTCTGGTTATAAAAATGTTATTGTGAACAAGTTATTATTTGTTGTTTTCTGGACAATCTTATGAACACTATTTGTTACAATTAGTTGTATGGTTCATGTATCTATAATAAGGTGTGTTATATTTTCATTACATCATTTAAATTAATCATTTACTAATATTTCTTTTACATAGTATTACATGTTTGGGCCTATTATCCCTCAATTTGTATTTTGATTATCTTGATTTTATGATACTTTGAATGAAACCATTTGTTTCTTTATAGTACTGGTTCATAAGCCGTCTGTCTTTATAATTATTTATTTTGTCGTTATTGAAAGTTCATGTCATAATTGGGGTTGAATGTATTTTGCATCACTTTGCCTAAATCATTAATTTGGGTACGGTCAGTCTAAAATGGTTAGTCGTTCCTCTTCACTATCATCTTGGAAGATATTGTTCTTCTTGTTTAGCTTCTTATCCAAAGTCTTCATTAAATCAGGTACGATATTAAGTTGTTCCAAATGTAATGTTACATCGTAAATATAACTGTAAGTTTTAGTAGTCATTTTAGGCAACTGAAAGAACTATATTACATGATCTAAAAACAGGCTTAAGTAAGTAATGCTCACTTTTGTGTTTGTAACAATATAACAATCTTATGGTGCTTACCAGTAATTATTGCATTCGTCTCTGTCTGTCTGTCTATCTGTCTATCAATCTCTATGCACATATACGCGCGACCGCATACATACACACACACGCGCGCGCGCGTTTTGTTTGTAATTTTTGCGCACACCTTAGTACCATTGCTCAGAGAAATATAGAATGAAGTCGAGAGAAAATATTCGGGGACAGTATAAAGTAGGCAGCGGTAAATTAAGTTTTTAAAACAGTACTCAAGTAATACGGATCTTTGAGTCGAAGTTTCTCTCTTATGTTTAGTTCACAGCACCCTAATTGTACTCTTTACAAACTCAATTAAGTTGTAACTGAGTTATGTTACTTTCTTCCTTACTGGGTTATACAGAAAGCTGTTTTAGGTGGCACAGGGCTCTTTGTCATTTCTCAGTCATGAATTCAAGATTTGTTAACATCGCATGCTGTTTGCAACGGACTCGGGTAATTCGCTTATCCACGCATCAAAGACGTAACACCTTAGTGTCCACACGTGTTACCGTGTGCTCTGTTTTAGCAGAATATATATCTCCTGCTGCATGTTACCGTAGTTTTTTTTTAGCAGTAATCACATTTCAGACTAGTCAAGGTAGACCTTGCAAGTTATATTCTATAATGTGACACAATCAACTGTCTATTATCCTCAATATTTATAGTCAGTCAATTTGACTTCAAAGTAGTATTACATTGGTAAGGAAAATAAAACATATTTGGTCAGTTTTGGCTTCTTATATGTTACTGTTTATACAAGTAATTAGTTATTAACTTGCGCAGAAAGAAACATCCTGGCCTTCATAAATTTTACAGCTAACAAATATGCTACGGTATCCTGCCTTTTCTTTATCGCTACAAGTTCCTGTAACTTTACGTTATGTATATTGCTATTACATGGTAACCATCTATAGGTGGATTAAGCACCACTAGGGGTCGTGTCCTGATCAATCCATATTCACATTTTGAAATTATGTGTCTATAATTATCACTACAAGTTCCTGTGACCATACGTTACATAATGCTTGTATTTCATCGTCACCATCCACAGAATGGATTGAATATCATTAGGGTTCACGTGTCCTGATTAATCCATGTTGACATTTTCAAACTACGTCTACAATGATCGCTAGAAGCCACCATATGTATACTTCTGTTTGATCGTCACCACCTACCACATGGATTAGACACTACTAGTGGTCATCAAACCATGTTGACTCTCTTAAACTACGTCATTATATTGATGTGTTAACGTACCCGTGTTAATTTATGATCATCATCGTCATCACTTTATGGATAGGATTTCTCCTGTCCCGGCCTCATGACTTCCACCACCTTGTGGCTGGTCTGCCTACAGATCTTCTTCCAACCGGCTCGTACTCATAAGCCAACTACGAAAGGCGGGTATTGTCCATTCTTTCTAGATGTTGTTTCTAGCAATTTCTATAAATCTGAATGAGATTATTTAGGGAAAACATATCAAGTTCTCGTCTAATATACTCGTTTCCTATATTATCGAAACGTATATATCCCTTTATCGATCTCAACTAGCTCATTCCTGCAGCCTGTAATTGGCACCAGTCCTTCTTTCTTATAGTCCACGTTTCAAATTCATACAGCAATGCTGGTACTCCCATTGTCTTATAGAATTTGATACACAATGGCTTTCCGTATTAATTTATATTCTTTTATATCATCACAAAGTACGTATACTTGCAATTCAGTTTTGATTTCGTTATTTACTTATGATCTGATCTGTGAGCATATAAATAACCACGAATCGCATAAACGTCATTTTCGTGGTTTGTATATGGTGGTAGTGCCTTGTAGTTAACGTCCTGGTTTCATATCCGTAAAGCAAAGCAGGAATTGCTAACACTTAAAAATTTCACCGGGTGTCCTCTTGTGTACTTCATTTTTAAGCGATTTCATAATTGTACAAACACATATTCTGAAAAATTCAAATTTTTTGCTCCTAGTCATAATTAAAAAAAAAAATTACTCTTAGAACATCCTAAATATAAAAACGTCCCTTCAACAGGATGACGCAAAAAGGCTGAGTTTACTTGGTTGGTTAGTTGGTTTCTCATTTCAGAGTAATTAAAACCCGAAACCGAAAGAAGAATTTTAATGGTGCGCAAAGGACAGTAACGTAATCTGCACCTAACCCCTACAATGAAACTGACTGATTTTATCAGAGACCCTATTCCCATTTTACTAGGATATCTCACACTTACGTTTGTTAAAAATTCTTTCTTTTACCACTCTCGGTAAACACGTTCAGTTCGTACCAATTTTCGCTTTTTTATTCTACTAATAGACCTGTAACTCTTCACCGAAAAAACCAATTTCACATATCCTGTCGAGGATGAGATGCCTTGTGTTTTGGGCATTTTCGTATTAGCACTATGTGAATGCTCTGTGTGCACTCAATAATACTTATCACGATTTCCACATGACACATCCTGTCATGTGTGTGTGTAGTTCAGGCCCCAGCGTGCATTACCGTACAACTGTTCGAAAGAGCCAAGTTTTATACCAATTAATAATAGTACCTCCGTGCAATTTGATTATTCGTAACTTAAATTGGACATTTATTGTGGATGTGATATACGTACATCAGTGGTTTCCAACCGGGGTACGCGGAGGGATCCAAAGTGGCACGCGAGAAGATGTAGCTAGAAAATAGTATTCACTTAAAGTAAATACAAATTTAAGTTCAAAACAACAAAATTTTATATTCAATTTCAGTACTAACAAAAAATATGTAATGAAAGTAATGAAATGTCTTTTGCAAAAACTTTATACATTATTTTAGAATTGAACGAACCTGAAATTAATTTTAAAATCAGTTTCCGTTTTGTAAATTCTGTGTATTAGATTTAAATAATTATACATAAATTGGAATAAAAAGATATACTATTTATGTTGTATCAAGTTTTTTATTGAGAAAACCCCAATAACCTTTCTTTAAGCTCTCGTGCTACTCAAAATGATGCGGAAAACCAAAGTGGTACGCGGGTCCGGAAAGGTTGGAAACCACTGACGTTAAAGCGAGACAGACATAGAATGATCGAATTATTCTGATCCCAAGTCGATCAATCATGAATGTAGTTATTTGCAGTACTAACTCACATTTAATCGAAAATTGTCTAAGAAAAGACAATTACTGTCATTGTATTGAATTGTTGATGTTATAAAACCAACCAGTAATTTACGTCTGCGCTCCATTGAACGTTACAGACTATTAATTGGTGTTCGTTTTAAACAGGTTCACTTGTAGTATACTTGTAGTATGTGGTCTCTAACGGACACGCAAGCTAGGCAGGGCAGCAAATGACGACTATTAACTCTCGTCTATTGTTATAACTCAATCGGCACTGCTTGGTATTTATTTTTGTGAGCGCAACAACCACCATTAGGTATTAAAATATAGTTATGTATTTGTTCTATTTTATCCGTTCTTCTCGTTCAAATAGTCAGCGTTTACACAAACAGGCATACTTTGTTTTACTGTTATCGCCCCTAGAGATCAATCATGCAATCGTGTTATGACTATTTTTATTATTCCAAAACTTGTCAAATGTAAAATTGGTTACAAAAACTTTGCTTATTGATCATGTGCATAATACAGCCACAAAGCTACGGGAAAGCTAAGTATTGTTTTTTTTTTTAATTCAGTAATTTGGCGTTCACAAGTACGAAAGGTAGACTTCCTGGGTAAACACATATTCTTAGAAAAAATAACGTTCGACCAAAAGGCAGAAACACAGGAGAGTCAAGATCCACAAAAGGAAGTGTAGAATAGCGACTTCTTTTCGTCTTCTTCTTGTTTTCTGACTATTCCACTGTGATATTATTTGATATTTTTCTTTATAAATATAACTTTTCTCAAATCGCCTTCGAGGGCAAACTACGCAATAAAAAATGAATACATAATAAGATAATAATTAAAGTCATCTAGTACCTTATTTAACTGATCAATTTAAAAAAAACTTTATCTATTTTACATAGAAATGGTACTGAAACGGATTAATCTAGTTCTTTAATCTCAAATTTTGCTAGCACACTGCCAGCCAATACGCGTATTTGAATTGTAGGCCTACTTAAACTTGATGGGATTGACAAAAAGGTAGTTTCCATCCTTATTGTTTTCATATGTTATTTTACAGTTTAATTATTCTGAACTGGCTGTTTTGTAACACTGCAACTGTCGCTACTTCCTGTTCCTACTTCGTGTTCAAAGGATTTTCTTAGTAAGTCTGTCCTGCCTTCGTTTTTCTAATTGATATTATGTTCTAACCTATTTCAGATGCACATTCTGAACTCTTTACTGCTTATATTCCAGCCTCATCCGGAAAGATAGCGTAGGTAGATCAGTTAGATGCATATTTTAAGATTAATAAAATTGTGTTAGTGGTTACAATCACAAACAGAAATAACACATCTGTTTCACACCGATCTGATGATGAGCTGGGAAGCTTGTGAGCGCTGATCGGAAAATTTGTCTATAGTGGTGTGCAACAGTGTTATTTCTGTTTGTAACTAAATGCATGTAATTGGAATTATTTGGAACATTTTAGCAACCAGCAAGAGGCAAATTTTGATCAAGGAATTGCAATTTTATAATTATTTTTATAATTTATAAATTTCTAATTAAAATTATAATTTTAAAAATTTTACACGATGATGATAAACTTTTGAGTTAGCTATGTTAGTGGAACATGGACACTTAACGAATAATCAACGCAAAAATGCCAAAATGAGGTTCCTCGGATCAATATCCGGGTATAGCGGATTACACAGGAAAAGGAATGAGGACATCTGTCATGAGTTAGCTCTCTGACCAGTGAATGACATGGTGAGGGAAATAAGTCAGAAATGGTTTGATCACGTAGAACGCATGGGTCCATCAAGAATATCACACATAAATGCAAAATATGTGCCTAAAGGAAGAAGAAGTCTGGGACGGTCGATGAAAACATCAAGAGGGTTTGAGCCTTGAAAGTACAAAGGAGAAGAAGGAAGGGAAAATTTGTTACTAGAAGAATTACATTACAAGATTTTCTCATTTAAGCGAAACATATAAGTGAGACTGTTATACTGTCATGTATAGGCCTTCTGTACAGTGTTAATGAGACTGTGCGCTGTTATGTCTGCATTGTTTATTTTGGTTAAGCATAAATTAACTTGGTCTGGGCAAATGAAAACAATTTACATTGCGTCGTACAATCCCCTCCTACATCACCTACACCTTCATTAGGCTCGCACAGCACTGAAGGATAATGAACCAGGTAGCGAGAGTGGTGCAATATATCAGCACCACGGTCAACCTTGATTCCGGAAACTACCGTCATATATTCTGCGACCGCAGAGCCGGTCCCCTCTCGTCGCTGTATACAACAAACACGACCAACTAGATTGTCTACGTTACCGAAATAATTTGATGTATTAACATCACACGATGAACCAGCGGTGAAACGTTTCAAATTATTATTTGGTGCTCTAATCAGTGCAGGTTTATTGGATCCTTTGATGACATCCTGTAACTAATTCGTGTTAGATTTTATTGAAATGAAGGTGATACGGCTGTCATCATTTTTACCAACTCCAACGTTGATTTTCGAAATAAATGTCCTTCTACTGTCATATCTTGAACAGCTTCCGTTAGTAGTCTCGCTCAACCCGTGTGCAGTCTTAAACTTTCACGCCCAGCGTGGTAATTATTATAACTCCCTTTCTGGCTATCCAGGCCGCGGTTCTATATTTTTAAATGCAGACGTTTCAAACACGCAATTGGTGCTTATCTACAGTGGCTGAAGGATGTAACTAAGGTTTTCCCACAGTACTGTCGTGTTACTGACGGAGACCGTGTCAGTACTTTTAAGCCGGCTATGCAAAAACCATCCCCGCTGGACGTCCTGACGGACAGCAAGTCAAAAAACGACAGTGCGTAGCTTTGACATCCATCCGCACGTCGTGTATTTTTTGAAGGATATGGACGACGAAAAATGAGTCCAGCAAGACCATCAACTCAAGCCGCACGACGTGCGGATGGATCGTGTGTAGTGTTGACGGATCTGAAGGAATCGTGCATCGTGCATGTTTGATCATGTATACGCTTGCTGTATATCAAATCGTCATTTTCGAGCAAGTACAGTACATGTTGTTAGAGCACATTCGTTTAATAAATGTTTACTGTATAATTTTACTTACATTCATTCTTTAGTTTATATTTAATAAAGTAATGATTCAGATAAAATTTCAGTTTAATATTTAGTTTAGTTTATTCTTCGTTTACATAATACATTCAAATATCATTAACAGTTATTATTTTTAATATTGTTATTAGTAAATTGTTTTAATTACACTTCATAACGAGCCGTGAAATAACATTAAAATTTATCGAAAAATATAAATTAAATAGATATCTGTCGGGCGTATCCTATCAACGAGAACGTCTGGCACGCTGGACGAGTTGCACGACAGTATGATGCTCACATCCATTACCGACGTCGGGCACGCTGGACAGCGGCGATAGTTAGTGCTTGACCGGCTTTAGTCCTTCAGGCACTGAAAATAGCCACCAATGGCTTGGTTGAAACGTCTGCATTTAACAACATAGGAGCATGACCTGATAGCCCTGAAAGTGGTTATAGTAATAAAGTTTTTTTCTTTTATGAATTTGCTAACTGCTACAATTTTTATTGTTCGACAAAGCTTTTCGTCATTACTGACATCATCAGGTCTTAAACAACATGATGATGTCAGTTGTTTAAGACCTGATGATGTCAGTAATGACGAAAAGCTTTGTCGAACAATAAAAATTGTAGCAGTTAGCAAATTCATAAAAGAAATAGTAAGGATGGCTGCTAATTTAAACATTACGAAGAATAATAAAGTTTTGTTGTAAGTGTTTTACAACCTCTGAGCATTAGACTATCGCGTTAGGAAAATTACATTATTAGTACGTGGACTCGAGGTTACAACAATTAGACCGTCAGGTGCAACTTATCACCTTTAATCACACTGACCCGTCGTTTCGTCGTCATTCTGCGATTGGTGTAGCCTTTGACTAGGTCACGTGGAGAAACATGTCAACAACGTAACTGCATTGGAAGAGACGAAATTTATTTACGACCGATAACAATAAATTTTATTGCCGGAGGTAACGGTTTAAATGAGGGAGCTATAATACTTTGAGAGGTTCACATCCACAGAATTTTACACTTTGTCCTCACTTTGTGTCTTCTACATTACACTTCGTTATTCTTCATTAATTTAAGAACTCAATGGATAACTGCGCACGTATCTTCTAAGAATTGTAAAAACTGTAACGGTGTAATCAACGTTATTATTTTTAAACGATTCCAGGACTTTTCTTCTTTTACGCTCTTGAATTGGTCAGTACTGCTTCATTTTCATTATTTCGGTCACTACTAAACTACTGGTGTTAATTCTCTTTAAAATATATAATATATATTATGCAGGTATGTCTACTTTCTGTTCCTCAGACCACCCAGATTTATGTAAACTAACCTTTTCAACTCGGCTACTAACGCTTACAGTGCAGATGCGTTAGTACTGTACTGTAAAATAAAATGTTAAAATTGTATTTTAACCAGCGACGACCTCGTATGATGAATTTTGATAAATACTTTATAGCCTATAATACATAGAGTTTGAAAAGCGTCATAAATTGTAAGTAAGAAGTGGAAAGCCAGATTGGAAAGGTTAGTTTATAAATTCATAATAGTACCTATTATACCATTTAATAACGCCCAGATTTGTAAGCCATAAGTGTCAATACTTAAAACAAAATTAGTTTTGACAGATTTTACTCTAAGTCTTTCGCGGCCGGCGCGGCGTTAACATATTTTACCGGCTGGCGGTAAAGTTTTATTTAATTAGGGCTTCTTAGAGCGGAAACATACTTTGTACCTCAGAACTCAGGTTATCTGGCGATTAATTGCCAAAACGTTTTTCCCACTGAAGATGGTCTCCGATGGTGAGCACGAAACGTCTGGTTTTACGTCACGAGACCACGACCTATCAGCCGGACTAACGTTTGTGCTAACGTTTTTGACAAAGTTTTTGTAAAACGAATTTTTCCTCTCTTTGCAGTTATAACATTCGTTCTTTCACAATAGCCAATATTTCTATAAAGAAAACATTGGGTTCCTTTTATATTTGTAAAAGCATGTTTATCAGAGCTTTTCAGCTGTAGACCCGAGCTATGGGGTCCATGACTTCTCATTTTTATCTTCGAACTGGAGCTTAATTTATGGTAGAAAATCAGCGTGTTGCACAGGCAGTGAAACACCCAAACTTATAATAGTTTATATCTGCATGTTTTGCAGGAACTGGAAGACTATATACTGTCGAAGGGATTATGAAGCAGGCTCCGCATATAACAGTCCCTGAAATACAATTTTTTTCTGTAACTAAGACTGGTTCGTCTTATTCAGCTTTAACAGTCTTGAATATGACATTTTCTTTATGCGTATCGACCAATTTTGTCTACAGTTTTACCATAAAGGATATGCTCAATGAAGTACTTAATTGTAACATCGCAGAAAACTAAGGGAAAACACTGGAAAAAGAAAATCACTTTACAAAGAGATCGTAATATTGTCATCTCGCCTTTCTGTGACCCACTGGAATGAATTATTGCTGAAGTGAAGTAATGCATTCCTCTCTTAAAGTTCATTTACATACAAAGAGTATTATTTTCTGTAGAACTGGCAAAAAGAATAGAACCCAGTGGGATTGCGTAAATTGTTGAAACTAATCTTATTCACTAAAATAGGGATTACGAACACAACGCTAATGCAAGTTAAGTTGTGTCCTTAGCGGCGCATTTGCCTTAGTTAAATTGTGCGCTTCTTCTCTAAGAGAAGCTAATAAGCGATCAGTAGTTTGTAGTAGGCCTGTCTGTGTTCACTAACATTTATTTATTTTCCGCGATCACCACAGACGTACTTTGAATAGTGGTGCACACTGGATAATTACCGTCATTAAAAATAATTTGTGGTAACAAGTTTAAAATTGGATGTAGGCGTAAAAGTGAGTTCTGCGATTGTTTACCGTCTCAAAACGTCGGTACACTGTTTACCGTCTGCGATTTTACATAGGTGTCAAAACGTCTTTGAGACATGCGCTGAGCGAGTTAACCGATCCTACCGCAAAGGGCACATAGAGCTCGTAATTAATTTAACTTTAACTTGAGTTAAAAGAGTTTTTGCATAACTAAAGAAACGTGTAGTAAGAAAGAAAAGTAATATAGCTTTGACGCCTAATATAGCTTTGACACCTAATATAGCTTTGACACCTAATATAGCTTTTTAATAACACAGGAAGAAACAAATTTAAACTTAACATTGTTACAGTTTAATCGAGTTTTGTAAAAGAATAGAATTTATAGGACTCTGACAAGAGGTGAGAATAAAATTGACACATACCTAGAAAAACATATTGTTTAGAGTCTATTTTAGAAAGTAGTTTCTCTGGAACTTTTTGAAATTGGTTTCAAAACACTGAGTTTTTTAAATTATTTTGTCTCTTTATTTGGAATATGTGGTCCTTTTTTTGTTGAGGTATGGTTAAAAATAATTAATAATTTAAGTACAGGAGCAAACACACTTTATTGAAGAACAGTTTAGTAGCAAGTATACATACAACGGACACACGAAATACACATTACAAAAGCAGATTTAAAACTGAACTTAACTGGTCGAGTGCATCTCTGTTTATATAGAAAAAGGCTTCCAGATTTTTCCTTTTATTTAAAACTACCAGAACATTACTTTTGTAGACTTCTCACAGTAAACAAGCATGTGTGTGGGCTGAGGCCCCGCCCAGGTAGCTAGACCTCCCACCGCACAATACAAACTTTCACTTTACAATAACAGGTATACTTACTTAAAATTGAATGCAGAGTTTTCTAGTAAATTCTCAACATTTTTCATTACTGATTTCCAGCATTCTTTACCGAACCACTGTGTTTTTTATGACTTGCGCTTTCTTAAAACCTTCTCTTTCTTTTCCAACCCTGTTTTTCATTCCTGAAGGTAACCAGTCTCGAACCTATTTTGATAAAATTTCACACGCAGTCATTTTTATATGGCCGAACCACATTAGTTTTTTATGGAGAATTATGACGAACTACTAATTATTTCTCTTTTATCATCTGATCAGGTATTTTCAGTCCTAGATTCTTCTGCAGCTCATCGCCAAATCCATATTTATTGTCTTTAATAATGTTTTTTAATATCTCTATTTTGATTATTAAAATTTACAATGTTCGTTACATACACAGCACTAGGAATTACGTGCTCACCACATACTGTGAGCAGTGATAAGTTAAGGTATATTAATGTCCTTGCTGTATATTTAATTCAACAAAGAACAATCTTTCATAGGTCCGATTAACACTTATCGACAACAGTTATTGTCACATATTTATTGTCCAGTCACTGAAACCTTATACAGACCATACTAAATATTAACATATAAAACTTACTAAAAACATATATCCTTAACGTTTCAAAACCAATCTCAACTGAAGTAATCCTTTTTAACCTTAACTCACATCAATGATTACAACTAAGATATAGAATTAACAATTAATATTAACAACATAAAATAACTAACCCAATATTTGGCAGCATGGCAACATTCAACACAAAATCAACACTTTCACATTCAACTAAATCTGATATAATCTTTGCAAATTAAATGAAATTATTATGACAGCTGTTAACAATTTTTAGTAATAAACAAATCATGAATC
This sequence comes from Magicicada septendecula, assembly GCA_034769895.1. Lineage (NCBI taxonomy): Eukaryota > Metazoa > Arthropoda > Insecta > Hemiptera > Cicadidae > Magicicada > Magicicada septendecula. Next base: position 123,509,878 of record CM068368.1, read on the forward strand.
CTTTTACATCTTTTTAACTAAATCGAGCTATACTCTTTACAAGTAAAATATAAACATAAACTAAATGTCTTCCGTTCATGAGAGCCTCTCGTATGGTTAACATGAAATTTTTATGTTATGTCTTTCGTTGGCCTCACCTCATGTCATTGTAGCGCCGTTTGTACGGTACACGTGTTTGTTTTGTACATATTTGCTTCCCACACTATGCCGTTTTTCTTGCAAATTATTAATGCAAATTGTCGATGCAGTTAGTGTTTTGTTGATGTTTTCCGTGTTGGGAACCACCATAGGTTGTTATTTATTGTCCAAGATAGCTGCTGTCTTGTGTTACAAAGACCAGTGTAAGGAGCACATAGCTCTTGTCTTTCCCCCCAATGTACATTAATTTGTTGTTTGTTTAAATACATATTTGGTTAAGATAAAATAACATTACATGTTTTATTAAAAAAAAAGTTTTGATAAAAATAAAAAGCTTTTATCGATTCCATTTTTTAATAATATATTCTATTTGTATAATAAAAAAATATTATAGATTCTCAGATACAATTATTACAGAAATACAATTATTCAGAACATCAGTTTAACTACATTATCAAACAAAGTATCCACTGTAAAGGGAGTACGGTACATAAAAACTAAATATTCTTATAATGCTTCTGATTTCCATTCACGATGAAAATTAAAAATTAAGCAAAAATGAATACATATTTTATCCCAGATATTCTGCAAAGCAAATATTTATATAAGCAGGGAGTAGTTTAAGAATGTTTACGAAGGGTACTAGTGGGGGAGGATTTAAGCTCTAGCATAATGTGAGAACGTAGCCAAAATATTATTTCTGCGAAAGTGAGATAAGACGAAGAAAGCGCTTATTAAAAAATAATATCTATACTTGCAAAAAGAACTTTTTTGATAGTGTAGTGCGTTAACTGCTTAGTACGTTAATCGGAATACTTTTCACAGGTATATCGTACTGGCCTCTTACTACATTAGAGTGTAATAATAATAATAGTATATCCACATCGATTTTCCTAACTATAGTCTACAATTTAATGAATGTAAGATGATACCTTTTCATTTTGTAAGCAATTGGTATGTACAGTCAAATTTACCAACTAACTGATTCTACAAACGGCTTACTTATCCATAAACGGTACTAATATTCTTCATCATATCTTTATGTCTACGCTCCCCGTTGTTATTAATGAAAAGCTGTAGATAAGACACTATGGAAATTTTGTTATGTTTTATTCAAGATGAATAGAATTTTTTTCAATTATGATGTCATTAGGACTACTAATTGTAAATTGACATCAAAGGAATTATAATTTTGAAAAAAGTGTAATACTTTTCTTATCATAAAATGTTTAAGCTTATTAAAATTGTTAATATAATTTCCCTTTTTGCGTTCTTTTGACTAAGACAACAAGGAGATTGACAATTAACTGATTGAGTTACTGAATAATAAAATTATTATTTTACACCGATATAAAAATTTGAACCTGGCCAATTACGATAGAAAACACCGTCCTATCAGCTACAGATGCAAACTGCGTCTATCAATGGTGTGTAAAGAGATGAAGGAATGATTATTACGCCTGGATGATTATACGTACCCATGTTTCCAGTGTTTTATGGTGTTGCAACCACATAACTTTCTCTGTACATATTTTTGCATATTTACACTCTACATACATAAGCGTCGAAACGGAAGCTTTTGATCGCTTATCGATTTCCGGATTACTGAAATCATCACTCATGTGTTACGTGACATATGTCAAATATGTTTCGACATGTGTCGAAACATTAGATCGCAACACGTTGCCCTTTAACGAGCCGTTCTGCTCGCTAAGAGGATATCACATGTTTGCCCACCACTGCACAACAAACTTACAGTCTCGCCGGTACGAAGATAAGGTAGCGACCGCTCAGTGGCAAATTGAACGTGAACGGGTGCGCACCCTACTTCCGCGCGCTGTTTATATGCAAAAATGTTTGACATTTTATATTATGTAACGAACTCGGTAAGAGTGATAGTTTTATCTTAATCTATATCTGATGATGGAGCATAAGCTCTGAAACACGTCATAGAAAAACTATAAGAAGTCACAAGGTGGACAATTTAAGGTAATTTAGTTCTTAAACTTACAGTCACCTGTAGACCTACTATTAACACATTTCGTCACGCCATAACTCAATAATTGCTAGGGCGTATCTTTACATGTCTAGTAGTCAAATACTAATGGTTTAACATGTATAGTACAACTATTTTCCCATTTTAGACTAACTTTATAAATCTTTGTCTTATTTGTAGATGGAAAACCAAACTAAAAGTACGCAACCTAACCAACTTAAACTAGGAGGAACCAATCTAACTATTGGAAGGAAGAGGTTGCTTACACAAATTAAAAAGTTACATAATTGAAATCTCGTCGAAGTTTGGAACAGTAACGTTTCTAGAAGTTTCCACGGATTTGGTCAGTTACGACAAAGTGAAAGTGCGGGGCCCAATTGACCGGTAAGACCACGAAATAAGTCGTTTCGTCGCAACTGAGCGAGATCAGACAAAATCTTGCTGCAACCGTGTCGTTAAATTAACGAGGGGAGGGTAGGCCTATATATATCTTTTAGTACAGTTTAGGATAAACCGGGTTCCTTAGCTCGGAGATATGTTGTTGCCTATGGCGGAAGAGCCTGATGCACATGAACGGAACACGCACACAGTATACGTCATTAAGATACTGCAGATCGACTTTGGAGGTGTAACAACTCCGAAGGAAAACTATATTATAAATAATTTTGTAGAGTCAATAAAGTACTAGTTTGTCATTGGTGTCTGCCTACATATTAATGGGTAGTGACTTCTGGGACGCTTTGTATACACGCGTACAAACATGGATGACGTAGACACATGACAAAAGTCTGGTTCACTCGAGGAAATTACTAATAATATATTTACGTGATAAATATCATCAACAAACGGACAATTGATTAGTTCCCTGGCTTTGAATGCGCCAGCGCGTAGCGTGTGAACTGACTTTGCTAAACACTAATTAATCACAGTTTATATTAATAACTTGTTATTGATGTTATTGACCTTATTTATATGCTGGAAGATTATGCACCGCAATACAATAAACATTAACAACAATTATCGATCCCTATATATACCACAGGCTCAATACTCACTATACATTATCTGTGTCTATTCTCATTGCACGTGTATTAAGTTTAATGAAAGCCAAGTCATTAAACCTAGAAGCCAAGTTTCTTACCTGGAAACAAGGAGACATAATCCCGTTTTCATACTCCATCCACTTCTAGAATACCTACTACTGTTTATAGAAGTGGCTTGTTCTCGACTATCATCGATCGATTTACTCTCACCTGATCTAAACGGTTGGTATTACGTTTATCGGTACGTGACACACCAATTATAATCTTAAACCCTCCTAAAATAAACTGCATATTTGAAGTAACGTAACAGACACACTAATCTTACTTGTAAGGTTTTACCTTTCTGTAGCCATTATATTTGAATTATGCTTGATTTTTCGAATAAATGTTTGTACTACAATTATTCATACACTTATTTAAAAGAATATTCCTAATAACTCCTTTAGCCAGATAGTAGCTTGTAAATGGTACAGTGGGGAAGTAACGCTCACATTTTGAAAATAATGTTAATAAAGCACTGGTTATTTTTGCTATCGTGTTTAAGTTAAATCAACAACAGTCTGGAGAAATTGTCTTACTAAAAAATTGTAAACTCCGTAGATCGATAAGAAGATGGGTTCCAGAACAGGTCAGCTAAATTACAATCCTTTGAGTAAAAATTATGACAGTTGTGTTTAACTTGGACAGTATTCACTGACAATTTAATTGCGTCACCATCCGCCAATTAATCAGATTTATATGATTGTGTATGACATATGTATGTGTTTAAACATTTTATAAACTTTGAAATAATAGACTGCTAAGTAAATTAAGGACGATTCAGATATTATTTCCTCCTCCTTATATGGTTTACAAGTATATAAATAAATAAACATATCGTTACACGAGAGCCAAGTAGGAACATCGATTGTAGGCATCAAAGGTGGTACACCACACCAGATATAGGTTTTTGTCGATAGCTTTTAGCGACTTATATTCACCTAGTAATTGTATTATACGTATTTCCTATATGTACATTTTCATTAATTTAAATGACACGTAGTTTGACTTGTAAATTGGCTTCGACACAGAAGCTTATTTTATATGATTTATAATTATCAGGTAACGGTAATTTTGTTAGTTCCAAAGAGTAAAAAAATTCACATTTGTTCACTAACCGTTTCCCTGGGTTTTCTCCGATTGTCATTTTTGTCATACACTACCTCATCCTCTCTACCACCATTCATGAACTTCATTCTTTCAGTGGAAATCTAAGTTCTGAAGCTGTGGTAACTGGTGAAACAATTGACAGGAAAATAAAAAGTATCTGGAGAACTTAACTAATTTATTTTTTTTTATCGGCCATCTGAGGACCACATGCTAATTTCAATTCTTTATTCCTTGTTCTTTTCCTCCAATATTCTTTCATCTTTTCACTATGTCTCTTCTTTCTGTCTTCAGTCCACTTTGAACTTGGGTTTTTATCACTCCTATCCTGGACTCCTTCTATTTTTAACACTTTTGCCCTAAAAACTTCTCTTTCAGTTGGGTTTTCTTCGTTTATACACACTACGTTAATACACTACGTTGTATTATTTTTTTCTAAATCCTTTTTGACCTCTTTAATTCAACTTGATACTGATTTCTTTCCCCTCAGATACTTGAAGATCTGTTTTGTTAACCTATTGTCGTCCATTCTGTATAAATATTCAAAAAATGCTAGTCTTCTTTTTTTCACTGTTTCTGTTACATTTTCTATACTTTGATATATATTTCATCATTACTTCTTAATTTCCAACCTTCTGAAGATTTTTCGTGGGCCTAATATTCTCCTAATAATCCGTCTTCCCAATATTTCTAATTTTTAAAATTATAATTCAGTGCTAGGCATTTACTTTTATATAGGCATTCTGGCCTCACTACTCTACTGCAATGAATTTTCGCATTTTTAGATATGCACTTTATTATTTTAAATATCTTTAGTTATACCATATAAACTAAGCGATTATTATTTATTAAGGGGGTAGGGACCTGAAAATTTTTGAAAAAATAAATTTTTTGTTTATTGCCTAAAATTATTCTACGTATCTTCCTTAACACATACATATACAACACGTACATGTAAACAAATTATTTATGTATTTAATTGTGTATTTTATGAAGTCTCTCCACTTCGGATTTTGTCCTATGAGCCAGTGTAATGGAGCACTTTGATAATACTGTATTATATACTATAACACTAATAATAACTTTATAATTTTGATTTTTAGGTTGGTTAACCTGGTCTGAAAACTAATATTTTACTGTATTGTAGTGTCAGCTGTTTTTACTCTTGAGTTTTGTTTGTTTACTTTTTGGTTTGGCGGTTTCAATGAAAGTTTGTAAAGTGCTGTGATTTTAGATTAGTGTCTGGAGTTATTATAGTTTTTTTATTAGATTAATTTACATTCTTGAGTGTTCATTATGCCTAGAATAAAGAAATTTGATTCAAGACGTTTCCATGGAAACCAAAAAAAAAAAAAAAATAACCTCTCAGGGTAATGTTATGCCTAAACCAAATAGGGATGAAAATGGAAAGGAAAAACCTGCAAGTGCTTCTAACAGGAAGATATCTTCAACCAATTTAGATGTTATTAAAGATGAATATGTCGATGACAGTGTAAAAGGTCATACCATAATTAATTTAGATTTGTTACAAGAACTCATTTTTAGTTCATGTGTGTGCAAAGTGTGTCTTGAAGGAAAGTTAGTATTATCAGAATTGCAGCCAAGAAAAGGCCTTGCTGTTAGTTACAGTTTACAATGTGACAGTCGTGATGCAAAAACTGTATTCTGTAATTCTAAACAACTATCAAATAAGGCCAATGAAGTTAACGTTAGATGTGTATACGCCTTACGCTCAGTCGGTAAAGGTTTAGCTGGCGGCAACATGTTGTGCTCTTTATTGGGCATTCCATCGCCACCTCAGAAATTCATGAGGCTTACCAAAATGTTGGCGCCAGCTATTAAAACTGTTGCTGAAGAATCAATGAAAACTGCAGATAAGGAAGCAGGGGAACAAAATGATAGTGATAGGCCTACCGAAATTTCAGCTGTGATAGACGGAACGTGGCAGAAAAGGGGATATACTTCACTGAATGGCGTTATTACGCTAACTAGTTTTGATACTGGTAAAGTATTGGACTACGAATGCCTCAAAAGATTTTGTCATGTTTGTAAGGGGGAAAATAAAGGCCCTCATGAATGTAAGATTAACTATGTAGGCTCAATTGGGGGGATGGAATGCTCTGGCGCAATAAATATCTTTCGGCGCTCAGTTGAAACCAGAGGGGTCAAGTATACAAAATATCTCGGAGACGGCGACTCAAAAGCTTTTAGCAGTGTAATTGAGGACAAACCATATGAAGATTGTTTCATTGAAAAGCTGGAATGTGTAGGTCACATTCAGAAGCGCATGGGTAGCCGTTTGAGGAGACTTTGTAAGGCGTGAAAGGAAAAAAAACTTTCTGATGGCAAAATTATCAGAGGAAAAGGAAGACTAACCGATGCCACCATAGATAAACTTCAAAATTATTATGGTCTGGCAATTAGAAGAAACTCAAATAACTTACAAAATATGATACAAAATATGATAAAAGATGTTTGGTCAATTTATTTTCATAAACTCTCTACTAACGAGAACCCCCAACATGGGCTGTGCCCAAAAGGCGAAGAGAGCTGGTGTCAATACAATAGAGCCATAGCCACTAACACGACGTACACACAACCATTCTCTCCCAGAGCCTGTTTTACTGGCTACAAAACCCATTTACAAAAACCTTTCAAACCCGGACCTCCTAAGGAAATGTCTCCATGGCCAAACTCAAACCCCTACTGAATCCTTCAATAGTGTCATTTGGAAAAGAGTACCAAAAACAGAATTTGTGGGGATAAATACATTAGAATTAGGAGTAGCGGATGCTGTTCTAACATTTAATGATGGAAATATAGCCAAAAGTACTGTTCTAAAGAGTTTGGGGTGTACCAAAAACACAATCCAGGGCCTACAGACTCTTGATCGCACAAGAATTTACAAGGTTGAAAAAGCTGCAGAAGATATAACAAAAGAGGCAAGGATGAAAAAAAGGCAGTTAAAAAGAAAAACAGAGGATGCAGAAAAGCAAGAAGAAGAAAAAACGGCCCAGATTATGGACCAGGACTCTTTTAGGAGTAAGTTACCTACATTATTTATATATATTTATTTTCAAACGCAATTTACCGAAAACGCAATTTTTTTAATTTTAGGTACACGTAGATTATTTGTTTTTAGTCCTAGAGGTCTGAAACTTATATCAATAATAAAACTAATTTTTCTCTACATGGTAAACCACATATAATGTCTATAAATGTGATAATAAATTTTATTTAGCCTAAAAAATCTTTAAAAGTACAAGAAAAAAATGTTACATTACTTTTTTTTATATGAACATTTTTTGGGTTGAGCAGAAAGAAAAATTGGTGGTCTACCATGTACTCACAGCTCTATTCTTTAATTTAGTTCTTGTTTGAAAGAGTTATGTCTTATACTTTTTGAGTTATGTGAACCTAAAAATGCGTTATTTAACATGCGTAAGATAGGGAGGTCCCTGCCCCCTTAAATTTAACTATTTTTTAGTTCTATTCCAAATAAATAAAAATCCAGAGTTTTGGTCTGGATTCCAGTCGTATGCGCAGTTAATCAGGAGATCACCGCATTTGCTCATCAGTATTTAAAATACGTTTAACGTTTAGACAAGCTATTAGAGAATCCAGAGAAAGCAATATGAAATCCTACTCACTAAACTGAAACAAGTAGGTATAAAACTCAGACATCTGTCTTATAACATACCAAAGCAGTCACAGTTGAAAACAGTAAGTTTGCACATAATATATTCTAGACAGTTTCAAATTATGGACCTATGGAGTAGTGCAGCTCTGAACGACCGACAGCGACTACAATATAGACAAGGTTCTAAAATTTCAAAACAATGCCTTGAGAACCACTATCGATGCACCGTTGTAGCCTACTTACAAAATTCAATAATGCAACGCAATTTTAATGTCCTTGTCCTTTACGAAATGATGAAACGTTTCTGTCTGAAATACAGTGAACGTTTATCTGACTCAAGTAAGAGTGCTTTCTGCCATTCCACCACACTTGTCTTTCACGCATGCGTTCATTGTCCTGTCGTCTTTCTGCTTGTTATGCTTTCCGTCTTCGTTTCCCATCTTGTAGTCTCTGCGTTTAAGTAATAATGCGTGTAACACTTCCATTATTAGAGTAGTCTCATTTTTGCAACTTACTTATCACGCACATCAAACTCTTCTACAATACAATTGTTTTCTGGCCCCAGAGTTAAATGTCCTAGCTCGCTTCTGAACACTACTTGTTATGATGATTGCACGGAGTATCGCTTTTAAATCAGTGGAATAAATATTTAAAACCCAGAGCATTCGTTACACACCACTTTAATTTCAGTACGAACACACAAAAAAAACAATAAACGGACATAGACAACAGTTATTCAAAACTTTAATTAAGGAAGTTGTGTTAGTGGTTATAATTCCAAACAGAATTATCACTGTTCCACACCAAAGTAGAAAAATTTTTCCGATTAGCGCTTTCAAGCTTCACAGCTGATCGTCAGCTCGGAAATGTCTTATTTTTAATTTTAACTTGCGCGTATTTTGGAATGACATTATTAGCCAGATATTGTTTATTGAACCATATTTTACTTAAGACTCTCTTCAATATGACTTTTAACTTGAGATATATAAAGGCTTTACTAACCTTATTGTTGTCGTTTATTACCTGATTGTTGTCGTCCATTACCTGTCGTCGATTTCACATCTTATCAGAAATTTAATTAAGAAAGTTGTGTTAGTGGTTATAATCACAAACAGAAATATCACTGTTGCACACCAGTATAGAAAAATTATTTCGATTTCCGCTTGCACGAGAAATTTCATTTCCGATGTGACGATAAGCTGTGAAGCTTGAAAGCGCTAATCGGAATAATTTTTCTATAGTGGTGTGCAACAGTGATAATTCTGTTAACAATTCAAATTTACGACTAATATACACACACTAATGTAACAATACGATAAAGATCACCTAATTAACACTGTCACAACAATTTAAGTCACCAATTACAAATTTACCGCGTACAAAATAATTGAGAATTTAACCTCTACAAACACACGCAATGAATCGCAGTCTCAAACTGACCGATCGCTTCCTAAACATCATTATTTGTTGTTGCGGAAGCAACATTTGCTTTTCAAGGTTGCAAGACTGTTCCAGGCACATCCTCGGCTCATGAAGAATAATTGACTAACCTCCTTTAAAAGGCTTATAAGAGTTTAGTGCCTTTGGATTTGGATAGATAGTCACCGTGTAAACATCGCTGCGAGCCCTATGTCGAACTTGCTACGTAGATTGTCCGTTTTATAGGCCTAAGTGATTATAGGTTAATAAATGAGCGTACTTGAAGGAGTGATCATTAGGAAACACTTACGTCTAATGTAACGTAAAGTGTATATACTATCCAGCAGACTAGTCAGATTGAATACTACGTAGGGCTTTGGAACTGATAGAAAACTTCAGCAGCACAAACGCAAGAACTTTTGGGAAAGTTTAGGTGGGAGATTTTCAATCGTCCCCCATACAGCCCTGATCTGGCAGAGAGCGATTATCACCTGTTCATGCATATTAGAAAGTGGCTGGCAACACAGCGCTTTGAAGATGACGAAGAGCTGAAGGCAGGCGTTAATGAATGGCTAAAATCGCTGGCGGCAGATTTTATGATGAGGGCTTTCAAAAACTCGTAAATCGTTACGATAAGTGTTTGAACTTAAATGGAGACTATGTGGAAAATAGTCTAAGAATATAGTTTTCAACTGTGTAAATAAAAAATTTTTATCTCGTTTTTTTATTTATTTTATCTAAAAGGTAAGTTACTTTCTAGACAGACCTCGTAAATGAATTTAAAATGATTAACAAAGCTTCTCGCTGGTGGCGGGAAAGCCGCTTGCTTTTGGAAATGTACACTCTCTCTTCCACGCAGTATTGCCTCATTTCTCTTTCTGGATCGCTGTCACACGGTGGATGATAAGTGCTACCAACAAATCACCAGTTACAACTAGTAATGTGACAGAATGTATGCGGCATTGTAGTTGCCGTAATATATGCGTTGTTGATCATATTGTGCCGACAAAATAGCTTCGCTCTAGTCAAAGGATGAACTACTGTGAAATTATGCACAGTCGATTTAACTATTGTTTGCAACAAAGTTGTGACATGCACCCGCTTACTCATCGAGTTCTGCCGATAAGCCAACTGTAATAATTACATAATTCAAATTCTCTATTCAAAACAAGACTCCGAACTGATTACATTACAGCTTCGCCATCGCCAGCATCACAACCTACGTCATTATAGAATAGTTTAACCTAATTTAGATTAACCTCTTTCCTTCGGCTTTTAGCTCAGTGATATAGCAGTTAATCACGGCTTGAAATAATTGCAATCTAGTCGTTTGACTAATGAGCGATTTTAATCTAATGTAAACTACTACTACACTTATATCTAAGGGTTTCTCATTAGCGTCCTTAAGCTTTGTTTATCAATATTAACTACACATTTCCTTGTGCAATATACGCGTACAATACCAATCTTGATTAACGTTTGAAATTTACCTTAAATGCCAACTGGAAGAGTTTTCGAACTTTGTGTCGTATCGTCATTTCCGTGTTATCCAACAGTTGTATAACGTCAGTTTAGTATTTCGTCTAATACACACTATTGAAACAATACAATGAATATTACCTAATGTCACCTAAAAAATGTCGCAACATGTAAACCATGTGATCAGTTACAGATTAGCGTACTCAATAATTCATAATTTAGTAGCTGTAAGCATACGCACTGAATCGCAGTCTCCAACTGACAAGCCGCTACAAAGCCAATTTTATTACACAAGGTTGCGAGATTGTTCCAGACTAACTCTTCGCTGCGTGGGGAATAATCGGGTAGCGTCTGAAAGGCTTAGAAAAAAATCTATCTCCTTCGGAATTGTGTAACAGTCGCCTAATAAGTCATCGCTGCCAGATCTTTGACGTACATGCAACACTGAATACCTGTTTGACAGGAGTAAGTATATAATACACTTAAAGGAAGCGTACTTGATAAAATTATGTATAGAAAACAATGTATTGTAAGATAAATTCTATTTATTGTCCAGTTGATGATCAGTCTGGTTGACTGGTTATTACTTATTAGAAGCACATAATCATCAGCATATTCCCAGAGAGCATTACGCTAAAAAACTATTTATCTCTTTAACCGTGGTATAGCTTACACCTCACAACACTGCAGAATAATCAGTTTGTATTTAACCTCTTGCAATCGCGAGCTGCACGTTGGGAAGTGGAGTTGTGTTCGTTTATGTGTAGTCTTCGCTTTGTTCCTGACGAGTTCCACAAATTTTGGCCTGATCCTTCAATTGCCTCAGCAGCAGTTAAACGAGATTTACTCAACTATAAGCCAAACCTACAGATCACTATTGGAAGTAACGTCGCGCAAACTGAGTTTTCTTTCATTGAAATTATTCCAGTAGGATTTACACAATTTTGATATAGTTCCCCCTGTTATCTAAAGTTTAGTACTATACATTCATACGATTTTAAAATCTAATTACACAAGAGAAAAGTATTGCGCAGTACATTAACATAAACGTAGTATCCTCAAGTAATCGGTAAAATATATTAAAAAATCAGTTCCAAGTTACCGTATTTTCTTTATTTTTATACAAAATTTATAATTTTATTGTACAAAAATATAATTTTATATTTATAAGCGTTAATTTATAAAAGTTGATGTAGAGTAGCTGCCTTATATAAAAAAAACTACTCGTAAAATTAAAATTAATCGTTAATGTCAGTCAATACAAATAGTAACATAATCAAATAGTGTGTTTCTACTAGCACCGTAACACTTTTATAGATCTTGTGACCTTCGGATCAACAAAAAGGCTGAAACTAGACACTAGCTATATGAGTTTAACCATAGCCGTAATATCATATTGACTGACTGACTGTTGGTGTCAATTTCAGTCGAATGTTGGTGTTTAAAGTGCCTTAGCATTCGAAATTCTGTTCCCTGTTCGGACAATACCCCAATATGCGCCAGTTTCTTCCGGTAGTGCGCGAGTACATGTTTACAGCAGCGACCGGATCTGTCCATGTCAATAAAATGTGGAAATTGTATTAGTGGACGCTGCCAGATCTCACGTCGCAAACAGCAACTCTACGGTTCCTATGGAGTTTATCCACGAAAGGTTAGAGCCTTGATACGCCTCGGCTGTCATGGGGCGTCACCGTTTTCGATGGAGTTTCAGAAAATATAATGCTCTTAGTATAAAATGCAACACCAAGAATTTACGGAAATCTTACATATTTCGAAAACGTTGTCATTGGTGAGTGGAGAGTAGTTATGCGTAATAATAGAATCCAAAAGAGTAATTGAAACCTATTGCAGTGCTGGAAACATGTGTAGCGAAACTAAACGATAGCCAAAGATTTTCTTAATTTCCAACAGTTTTAATGACAGAAACCCCACCATCTTTCAGAAATTCATTCCCAGTTATCGCCGTTCTTTTTTTAATTTTGTCAATTTATAATTTTAATAGTAATTAAATGTTTATTAATTTTTATAATTTTATGACTTTATTTATAAATATTTTGTTTTTAAAATACTTTCAATGTTTAATTTTTAATAATTTTTTATTTTTTAAACTTTAAAAGTAATATAACTAATTTACATTTTATTTACGCAGTTTTTTTACAATATTTAAACATACCTAATAAAAAAAATTTTGTTTCGTTAATATCAGTTGATAAGTAAACGAACAATATGTCGTTCAGTTACCACCTTAATGTTTTTAAAGATCCTGTGATTTTCTGCTTAAATGATAACTGTTTGTATGTGTTTTTTCACAACGTCATATTACCCAATTTGTTTACAGGTAATATTCAGGTCTCTCACATAACTTGATTGGTTGTGATAGCTTTTTTATAGGTTTTTATATGCACTTGTGATTAACTTACAATGATTCCAAATTTTTAGGGTAATTAAGTAATGCTGTGTTACTATTGAGGTGGATTGAATTCGAATTTATTAATTATAATATATTATAACATGCAATCTGTAAGCTCTAAAGAACGAATTACAAAACTGTATTTACATTCTCCATGTACTTACTCTTTCCAAATTCTGTATATACAGATACCACAAATAATATTTTATCGCCCAAGATTTACCTGAACTAATGACGCTTGACTGCTCGCGGCCCAATAAGTTTTCAAAATTTTAAATATCTCACTGTACTACGTATCACCTTACCTCCACGTAATAAATATAAACCTCCAGCCTTCATTTCCGAAGACCAACAACTTTTGAAACATATAAGGATGATCTGTGACACAAAATTAAATTAGAGTGAGAAATTAAAGGCTAAAACATGGGTAATGAAAGGAGAACGTGTAAAATACTGTCAGATATGAAGGAAGATGTGTGCTGTCTGGAGATGAAGAAAACTGTACAAGATAAGATAACATGGAGAAGAACCATGTCGTTGGATGCGTGTACATTCAATTTGGTCTATAATGGGTATCATCGATTGATTCACATGTACGAGAAAAGAGAATTAATACACTTCTACAAACGACATTATACGATTTTACTTCTATCTAATGGAAAACTGCGATATCTTTTACTTAATATTGTAACGAGAAGCCTGTGGAACTTGTTAGAACGTCCTCCACCTGTGCCCCCTTCGTAGCTAGTAAAGCAGGTGTAGCCTCCAGAGTACACTGAAGAACACTTGAAATATGCATTAGCTGGCGTGCACTAAGGAGCGAAAGCTATTTTGGCTCTCCGCGCGACTTACAAGAGGGTCAAGTCAGTTGACAGTGAGGGATTTCCTTAGCGCGGATCGAGTGTTTGTTAGAGTACTGTAGCGAAGCCTTGTGTTATAATTAGCGCGGAATTCTTTATAGTTGACATTATTATTGCGTGTGGACAAATTTAAGTTGAATTGTTGTACGAGTTGATTACGAATAGCTATTTGTGATTAATTAAATCTGGTGATTAGTGACTTAATTGGTGTCTGTATTTTGTTTTTCCACTATACCATACGACGATCAATGAGACCGTCGTAACAATATTGTTTAATTCTGCCGAAGTGATAAAAATCGACTATATGTCGACAGTGAGACATATTAAAACCGTTCAATCTTGACAACGGACACTCATAATTCAATTGTTAAGCAATTAAACGTCGACGACTGAAAATTGCAGCTATATATTGTTTCTGTCAGAACCCTCACAAACGTTGGGTAGGTTTACGGACAATATATTAGAATTATTTTTATTCAGAAAAAATAAAATAAAGATTATTACAGATATTGAACTGCTTAGGGCAAATGCGCTCAGAAGTAGTTACCTGCAAATTTGTTAATGACGTTTGTGGTATAAATGCGATTGTTGTAATGCCAAACAAATAAGCTGCATTACTGAAAAAATTTGTTAAACAATTTAAAAAAAATATTTCAAAATAATTCCTTGTGAACCACTAGAGCTACACCAAAATTCAATAACAGAACGCGATTTGAATGTCTCCACCCTCCTAAGAAATGATAAAACGTTTAATGTAAAACAGTGTGTGTGTGTGTGTGTGTGTGTGTGTGTGTGTGTGTGTGTGTGTGTGTGTGTTATTTTTAAAAGTTTGTCCAACTTTTACAGCGATTGAGTATTATGAATATCTTAATGTATTATACTGTATAGTCGTTCCACAATCTTTATGGCTTTACGCTGTTTCAGAGGTAAAATCAGTTTAAATCAATTAAAATTTAAAAATGAATTGAAAATTTGATTTCGTCAAACATAAACGTCCTTTGGGAAAATCATCTTCTACAACGGCCAAAAGACTTCTTCTAAATGTCTGATTCTGACACTGTCGTTTTCTTTGCATTCATAATTAACTTTTCTGATTGTCACTCACGCTTTGCAGCTTGCATGTTCTTCATATTCTTTGTGTGTGTATCATTAAACTGAATTTAATTTTTCCTCAATCTTCGTATGTACGTTTCCTATTTTTCCTACGTTTCCTGCCTACACTTCAGAAGCTAACCTACTTTTGGAATGTTAAGTCTTAATGCTTACAGACACTTAATGGAAATCAGAGCAGCAGGTTAAAGGTAATGTTAACATATTAACAATAAAGTTTAAAGCTAACGATAGTACAGCTAATTGATATACTTAATTTAATGTTCTAGCAGCTTTACCAAATTTTGGTCTAAAAATTACAGTGTGTTCATATTTTGCATGTAAAAATTCATGAAGTAGAAGTTATATTAATAGAGTCGTAGACAAATAAAGTCTGCATTGTTGTCTTTTTTGTGCAGAACTTCAGTTTCTCCAGTATGGAAAACAATGATTTAAAGTTACTACTACATTTTTAATTAACTCACTAACCGTAATTGTTAACTAAGCAAATAATCGATTTTCTAATGGAACAATAAGTTTCCATATGGTTAGTAAATTTCCATAATAGTTTTGAAGTATGTTATGTGTTTCTTTAGTTTATTGTTAACCGGGGATTTTGATATTAAGTCTAGACACATTAACTACCTGCTCTTAAGAATAAATGAGCGCCGTTTCGTATGTCTAATTTATAATCAGTACTATTCTGTACTATTTGAACGTGGTTGAGATCTATAAGTAGATCATACTTTACTATGAATATGACGTGTGCATTCAATTACTGTATTTCAATCTAAGCAATATGCGTTCGTTTCCGCTTGCGAGTTAATTGAATTTCACGGTACACACAGGATGTCCTTGAACATGTTTTCAATGATTTATTTATAATGGTAAGCCATTATTTATTTTTGTATTCTTGTACCCTGTATTATTTGGTGAGATGTTTATTCACAGAATCAGTAGTTTGTGACTTTGATCGGTTTAAATCACAGTAATGAAAAATATATATTCCGCGCTTACGCAACTTTATGTGTAAGATAACACTGATAGGAACAACCAACAGTTTTTTGTTATTAATGTCCGAGCAGATACATACGGGGCGGATAATTAATGTGTTCATATCACGTTTTCACGAGCCATCTGTAACCGTGATAACGCATAGATAAAAGTAAACAGCGTTTGTTGCGTGCAAGCGTGATTGTGTAGGCTATGTAATTTTTTTTTTTGGAGGGGGAAGAAAATTGTGATAAAACAAAACAGAAATATAAACAAACAATCCCTTTGCTGTGTAAACAATCCCTTTACGGTTCGTTGATGTGCTCAGAAAAATAATTGCGAACCGCTAGTGTTAAGTGAGTTATAACAATGGACAGCGATTAATAGCCGCCATTTGCTGCCTTGCGGTTCTTGCGTGTCTATCACCGAACCGTGTACAAGTGAACTAGTTTTAATGACGATATGACATTAAGACACGTACGTTCGTCGTAGTGTTAAATCACCAGAATTAACTGCATTTTAGATAGACACATGTGAGTTACTATACATGTGTACGTATTGTACATAGATATGTTATTAATTAAATAATATTATGCATTGTTCACTTTTGTCAACTTCTGTTCGACCTTTATCTCGTCTTGTACGCCCTCCTCCTCGTCCTCGTCCTTCTCCAACGGCGTATCTTCTTCTTCACCGTCATTGTCGTCTTCTCGTTTTAGGTTTTGTTAAAGAAGGTTTGAACAGGGGTTTTTAATTTATTACTATAAAAAATTAATAACAAAATATTCCTTCAATTCTTTTTGGCAATCAGTCTTTTACCCTTGCCCAAACACACACACACACACACACACACACACACACACACACACACACACACACACACACACACACACACACACACACACACACACACACACACACACACACACACACACACACACAGACAGAAAAGAGTTTTTATAATAAGAGTATCTCTTCTGACGTTTTCAGTACATTCTGACGCGCGCGCGCGTGTGTGTGTGTGTGTGTGTGTGTGTGTGTGTATGACTTTATCGGATTATTTCAATATTTCTTTCAGTATTATGAAGCACTCTTCTCGTTAGACTTTCTCTGATCAAACGTTCAAACAAGAGTGAGTTGACCCATTTTCCAGATTAAACTATTCTTGAAAAAATAAACTTTTTCTTCTCACTTTGGTTTAGTTTTACACTAAAATGTTTTTAAATTTTACTTTCGTCTGCTACACCGCTTTCTATTTTTACAACACAATTTACATTTGATACCACCGCCGGCCCCAAGCCCGGATAAAGAAGGGGGCCCGGATAAATTATGAAGTCCCGAATCAAAATAAAATGTAACACTTTTGACTACAACTTTCCCAGTGAAAGTTGGTGGACAAGGTTAACCACCTATCCATTTAAAGAATATGGATGGCTCAAAGAAGCAACGGACAGCCTCGGAATTGAACGGATGATACGGTAATGACCAGAGCCAGAAGTGGCAAGAGATAGGCAACCAAACACCAAGTGGAGGATTGGTCGGGTAAGGAAGAGGTGGAGTGATAGCGTGTACGACATTGAACAGCGCAGAGTTCTAACAAGGAACAGAATAATCACTGTTGCACACCACTATATAAAAAAATTATTCCGATTAGTGCTTTCAAGCTTCACAGATCATCGTCAGATCGGAAATAACCTTATTTCGGGTTATTTCCGATCTGGCGATGAGTTGTAAAGCTTGAAAGCGCTAATCGGAATAATTTTTTTTTATGTAGTGGTGTAAAACAGTGATTATTCTGTTTGTGATTATAACCACTAGCACAGCTTTCTTAATTAAATTAGTAACAAGGAAGTTAAAGAAGAAGAATTTAATTGCACTTTTTATATGATTTACATTCTGTTGATATTTTACATTTTGTATATTATTAACTAAATTTTGATTACTTTCACTATCACGTACACAATTTTAAGTTAGCTGTTTACATTTTTTTAAATACACCAGTTAATGTTACTTATTATTATCATTATTTTAAATAATTTATCATATTTTCTACTTACACTACAATTTGACATTTCAACCAATCTAATATGGTTGAAAGAATTCTTGCTTCTGTAGAATTTAAAAATTTTTTAAAATTTTATAATTGTATATTAGGGAAATAAGCTTTATATACTCGTAAAAATTTACAACAGCACTGAAAATACTGCCTATATTGGCTATAGACAAACACGTGTTTACATACATGTGTATTATTGTGTGTGTGCGCGCGCGCGCGCGCATTTGTGTGTATACATAACCATATTAGCGATTACTTATTGATACAAAATTTATTTTAAAATTACTGTTTACTGTTATTACGTATATGAGTATGACATTTTGGAATAATAAGATATTTTAAATAAATAAATTTGTTCATGCGATACATGCCTAATGTAATTCTAAAAGACATGGGAAATATGGATTAGCAAAACTAATCAATTCTTGCAATACAAATATTACAATATTATAAACTAAAGAAAATTTATACTACACAAACATTCAGATTCAAAATGTATAGAATATTTTATACTCCTTTGAGCGATCGGGAATCAGACGACTGAACAAAAACAACATATTTAAAATCTGTTAGTCAATGATGATTACACAAAACGCTACGCTATGTTTATTCCAGTTTGAACGAATGGATGAACTGGACTGAATATTATCGGTATTACTTGGTTGATTTTTCTATTTGGATGCGAGCAGGAAGACGCTAAGAGTATGGTACGTTTCACATGTTAACACAAAAACCTTTAAACAACAAAACAAAGTAAATACGCAAAGCCACAAGTCATACAGTATTCTACTACATTCCGTAAACACATACTGAAGAACGCACAAAGGCGTAGCAGGATGTAATTACTTACAGTGTATGCAGTCTGTAAACATGCAAAGCAATACAACTGTGGTTCACTATATTATAATTACAGTGACAAGGACAAAATAATGGCTACGATAGTATTACACATGTTGCATGAAATTTACAGTCATGGCGGCCACACAGATTGTCGTATTGTACAGTGGAAACAGAATAACTGACACCAGTGAAGTTGCTAATTACAAACTTTAATTAGACAAAAAACAGCAGTTAGAAATCTACAAAGTCCCTCTTATACAATAATTCAAATTAAATGTGTTCAACTCACTACAAGAAATGTCAGTTTATTACAGTTTTATACTAATTAACATAACAAGCAATTTCCATTAAGCCGCAACAGTCACTTGGAACAGCACTCTAATAACGTCAGATCTGAACTGACTTGCTAAGCCGGCCGCTGACGCATATACTGTACAGTACGTATATACCTCGTAGAGGTTCTATAGTATTATCAACTAGGGAGTGCGGCTGGGCGAGTGCCAGGCCCACTCACAAACACGCAGCCCGCACACACACAAGCGAAGGGGATTAGGACCGGCCGGATTCTCGCCCCATTAGTCACCTAGTGGACTCAGTTGATCAAACTTTGATTTATTTTATTTGACATTTTATCTTAAAATGTTTAATATATATCAATTCTACACGCCATAAAAAGTAAATGATACCAAAGAATCTATAATTTACTAAAATGGAGCCCAAAGTATTAGCTATGTTTGGTACAAAATTATCGACTGTAAGCTGATTCATAGGTGTGAATCATAAAGACAGTGACTTTATCCCCTGCGCTTGTGTGTGTGCGGGCTGCGTGTTTGTGAGTGAACCTGACCCTCGCCCAGCCTCACTCCCTATTTGATAATAGTATAGACATATCTCTAGAAATATCCGAGATATCTACTACTTTCTGACCGAAGAATCGAGGGCGTTGTAAAATTAAAAAGTAAAGCTCTCTGCGATTTGTTGGACGCAAATTTTTTGTTTACTACTTTTTACATGTTTGGTTTTTGTACAATTAAAACCATTGTCCTGTTGTAGTACGAATAAAAAATATCAAGTTTATTTCAGTTAGCCTAATATTTATACTGTAGTATTCCCTGAACTGCCCTCTTTGAACCATATACGTTTTATATACATTAGATAAATATATATTATTAGTAAAACTACAAGAAAAGCGAAGGAGTGTAACAACAGTCAAACTGTACGTTTACTATGGACGCGGGACACGGCACAGTCTGACAGCAGACTTGGAGTGTTCCTGAACTCCAATCCCATTTCAATTTAAAGTATATATGTCAATGCACGATCTGAACACACTGTGACGAACGAATGCAATCTCGATTTATCTAGAGCGTTTCGTAATTATGCCGCGCCAATATACGCGCAAGGCGTCATGTAGTCAAGCAGGATGCGGTATAATATACTATCTATTTCCTCAGTGTAGCAGTATCAATAATAGTTCTGAACGGTATACAGTATGTTGCATACCTTCAGTATTAAAATTTGTAAACGCGATTCCGAACAAAAGTTTACATTGAAACTCTAAATCTGTCCGTTATTGAAATTTACGCCTAAAATGGAATTTATTATTTAAGCCAAGCAAAAATATAAAAACGTAAAATTTTATAAATGTAATAACGTATTTTTACACAAATTAGCCGTGTATTATATTAAATAACCGTGAAATTACACGTATGTAATATCCGTATAACACACTTTACTGTTTGATAAGCAAAAAGACACAGAAGCGCATTATTAGTTCCGGTGCATTAAAATTTGCACAAAATAAGAAGGGAAATGCATTGTACTATAAAATGGTATAAACCAATAACAAATAAGAGTAAAAGCGTATATCATGTATAAAATAGATATCGTGAATAGAGAAATTTTTATAAAAGGTTGTAAATTGTTTTAGTTCCATAAGCGTGAGAGCCCGTTTGCACACAAAAGTAAATTACAAAACTAAATGGATTATTTTATTGCAAAATCTGACAAACGTTCGTCTGATAAAAGGTTTAGTACTGTAGACAAATGAAGTAGATAAATTTTAAAGGACGCATACTTACACAAATGAACTCTTATTCAGTTAAACAAAATAACTGTGTGAAACATGTGCGGTAGTACCTAGTAGAGTGTGTTGATTTTTCATAATTAGGGCCCGGAATGAAGTACAAAGACATGCAACCTGCATAATTATTTCCTCTAGATAAGGTCTCTGTCAACAGAGGATGTTGCACTACGTTCACAACGTACAATGAGTTCCGGCACGGACAAAAGAAAATAAAAATATTTTATGCAAGAGATAAATATAAATATCGTAACTGTTAGTTGGTTTATAGAATATTGTGAATAGTTACCATAGTAACTAACAACGGCGCTAAGCTAGAGAAAATTGTAGTCCAGAGTGAGGAACAATTATTTCCATACTAACATAATTTAAAGCGAATTTGAGGGTTTATGGAAATCATTATGGTGTGCGGACATTATAGTATCGTCCATACCAAAACATTTATTTGAACTGCTACTTGTCATGCTCTAGACGAGGCCTTTCAGTGTCTCCACCATTCAGTTGATCAAGTCCTTAATCAACCAATGGTTGAGATACTGAATGGCCTCGCCGGAGCATGGCAAGTAGTAGTTCGGCAAGTAAGCACGACAGAGTTGAAATTACAGATACTGTTGATTAAAATAACAAGATGAAAACATTTGTGTGTACAGAACACGTTTTTGCTTTTTTCCATCAGGGAGTCAGCGAATGTCTCGCCCAATCCCAAAGGAATCACATCCACATCACCAAAGTTTATTACGTCATACTACACCTCCTTGACCAATAGGAGCTTTGTATTGCCACAATTCCTTGGGCAACCTATCATACAACCAACGGCCAATAATGCACCAACGGTCATGCAGTTCTTGCGTGTCTATCACCGATCCGTGTACAAGTGAACTAGTATAATGACGATATAGGATTATGACACGTACGTTCGTCAGTGTTAAATCGCCAAATAAACTCCACGTTAGGAGGAAACGTGTGAGTTACCGTACACGTAACTAAGTTCTTGTTTTCATTCTTTCCTGATTTTTATCCATCCAATCCACCTTTATTAGCTCAAGATTACAATGCGATTTTGAATTTAAAATAGTTTTAGCTCCTTAGATATGTTGTCTTAGAAGAGCCTGTAAGAACAGTAAACATCTTTGAATACAGGTTGTAAGAAACCAAAAGTATCTCGTCTCCGATGCCTATATTGTTCTAATATAGTGGTTCTCAACCTTTTTAAGTCCGGGACCCATCTCGAAGGATATTATATTTGATAGAACCCGTAAGCCTGGCCCCTTCAGAATAACTTTTAGGGATATGCACGCAGTTTTCCTTCCTATTTTTCCTAACATCGACAACTTTAGGCCCTTTATTACGCTTAACCAAATTCTCTGTAGCTCTATACACTTTATTCTAAATAAGTAAATATGTTTACTCTATTAAACACATGCTGAAATTAAAAACAAAACAGCTTTCATTCAGCAAAGTAATCTTTAGTTACTAATGTGAAAATTGTGTCTTCCTTTTCCTCATAATCTAGAATATGTCAGAAAACAAGAATAATTACTTTGTATAGTTGGAGTATGAGAAACAGAAGTGGAAAACAACAAGAGTCGGTCAAGGGAGACCAGGCAGGAAGTGTTAAGAAATGGGTCTACCCAAGGCAAATTGAGTCAGTTAATTCGATTACTAACGCCATATGTACGAGATAAGGATACCAGATACAAGAAAGGACAAGCTAAATGGTATGGTTACTCAAGATTCATGTACCGGAATAATAAGAGGACTAACAAATGCACAACATTATAAAGCTTTTACATATAAATTGTACTTAACTGTGTTCCGATAATAAGTACTTTCCTTCTTTACAACTCAAGCTGAAGTATCCCTTTACGGAAAGTTTTGAGTGAAATGTAAATCTATCTACATTACGTAAGCCACACGGCGCACGAATAAGAAAATTCTGTGTAACCTATGCCGCCTGCAGTTTCCCCAGCTGATGAGGCGTTATTGTGAACTGATAGTCTGACAGGATGTTATAAAATTCAATGATATTGAAAAGGGTTAGAACTCACGACATCTGCTTTAGAAGAGAGTCGACGAACTCCTACGCTACCAATATTTAGGAAATTTGCTTCCCCCCTTATAATGTAGTTAAACAAAACTTAAGCTAAGATTAAAGTTTAATCTTTCAACAGTGTCTCACCCTTTTGTTTTTCATTAATCAATGTTGTTAGAACTAACTTCATTCTAAATTGTTTCCGATCGATTGACAACTGTTGGGCTTATAATTCACACAGATTGTGGGTTTTAATTTACTCCTTAATTGTAGGATCCCCAGTCTTCTGTCGCGACCAATGTTGAAGATGTAGCGGGTTTTGGCAGCGCATTGTTTTTACCTCATATCTACTTGGTAGCACATCATTATACTTATGTACTACGTTTCTTGTCATACAACCGGTATTACAAGGAACACTTCTCTTGTTTTGTTCATAGATGGTTCAGTTTGTTAATGTGTCATAGTGTGTTTGGAAACAGAAAAGTAATAAAATAATGTATTACACCATATAAAATATAGACGGTGGTTTAATGGCGTTGCCCATTCACCAGCCATCAATGGACATAAACGAGTGTGCGTGTAATTACAAAGATTTAAAAGACAGAAAAGAAAAATTTATAATAACTCATCTAACTAGTCGAATATGTATAATCTTTTCAACGTAAATGACATAAAATAAAATTTGTTAAAACCATTTTACGTTTAAACTCAGTTACACTCATAGTTAATTGATCAATAATTTTTTACACGTTTTGTAATACGCATTATACAGAGTTAACTATTTATGTAATATATATAATAGATAAATTTACTAAATCACAGTTAGTAACAAATAATATTTCAATTCAAATTGCACATTGTTAATGCATGCATAAAAACAGAAAATATAATGTCTACTACATTGAATCTAAAATTCTTGTAATACTACAACCCACTTCTACAAAGCGACCAATCGAGTGGAAGTATCTGACAAAACCGTGTATTGCTATCTCACTGCTATATTGTGTGTACTTTAGTGTAAACACAAAGGCAGCATAAAGATAATTGTTCGGACGTTGTGCTGTTGTCTCACTTCGGACGCAATAACCGTGAAAAACTGATATGTGTACATCGCAATAACTTGGTTAAGCTGTTCATATTGTTTTGTTAATATACCGGCTGTACGGGTGAGTGAAAATCTAAACCACATTTAGTTATTTATATAACTACATTATAGAATCAACTAAAAGGACTATTCAGTACAATCTACAAGTTACACTTTATTCAAAATGTCTCCATAAAAAGTTCATATACATTAGCGTAACACACATGCGTGCGCACCACACACACACACACCCTGTCTAATACAACGCAGAAAATCGTATTTAATTATTATTAGTCACATGATAAACTTATTAATATATAATAACAAATAATCACTTAATCACACTAAGTCGCACATAGTCTACGCATAATTCCGCTGCAACACACCGCTAAGTGAATGATATCGAATACCGTCCCGTAATTGCAACCTAAAACTATTTCGGAAAATACGACAATGCTCGTTAGTACACGTTCCCGTCAAGCTCTACGATCAATAAAATCGGTTCTATGTGTCTGCTCTTTTTCAGACACCGCAATTATACTCTTTAGGATATGTGCTACGTAGTGTACATTAATATGTACATAATGTATTAATGTACATATGTAATCTACATGTATGTATATAATTTATTATATTATTATATATTATATTAGACTGTACGTCCAAATCCTTCGGGTTTGTAGTCTGCAACATTTCACATAGCTGCGTAATGGAATGTAGGAAATGAGATTGCCAATGATTATTTGCTTCCAATACGTTTTAATGCTCATTCACTTACTTTATGTCCGAGTACAGTACCAACCATGGTACGATAGTCTAACTATGGTAGGTACTATATCCTTTATATTGGGATATAACCATGGTACACTTTTAATTTGGTTAAGAAAAGTACGGCAATATGTAGGTCGTGGTGGGCGTTGACTGACCTTGACGTGTGACTAATCCGCCTCGCCCCACCACTTAGCGAGTTTGCGCGTACCAAGAAGATGTTGGCTTATATCAGAAATGTTCTCTGTGATTTTTGTTGGGCGCGATTTTGTAAACGCTAGCTGGTTATGTTCAGCTGACTGATCAAGAGTAATGAAGGTCTTTAATTATTTTATTTTGTACTTTAACGTTTGTTTTCTTAATTGTATTGGTTGCTGTTTAATTTGAGGGTTGACAATCTATTCTTATAATTACAAATAACTTTCTAACATTTAGATTTTAGTTAAGTGTTTTGTTTCGCACATGGGGATTTTTTCTTTTGCTTGTCAAGGAGAAGTAAACATTTTTATTTTACTGCATCTTTGAAGTTAATTTTGTTTGAATGCGTATAATTTATTGAAATTTTAAACTGATTATTTGCTGCTGTGTTTGCAAATAATGTTTTGTGCTTATAGTTTTAACAGCGTTTAGGTTAATTTTCATAACATTTAAAGACATTCACAGATTTTATAATGATTCAAAACTTAGTTTTATTAAAACTGAGGTTAATGTTCGACTTGATGACGCTGTACATGTGGTTGATGGGAAATTAGCTTTATACAAATTTCACTGGAAATTCTGTTTGACTGTCACAGTATTTTACCTTTCTTGTAACGTACCGCCTTGTCAATGTTTACACATTAAGTCGATAAGAGAAAACTCTCAGAAAGTTATTGTTAGACTTAAAAATTTACTTACAAAAATACATAGTCAAAAATAATGAGAAAAAGACAGTTGTGCGTATACATCATAGTATTTTACAATACGCGGTAGGTATCACGAGGTGGTTGCGCAGTAGCATGCTGAGTCAGTCACGTCACTGGTGCAACTGTCAACCGTTGACTGTTGCTTCGTATACAGTGTTTTCAGCTTGAGTTTCCGTTCTCTTGTATGCAGTGTTTATTTCATGTTTCTGTTTGTTGTGTAGTGATTTGAAGATACCTTGTCGTGCTATTGCCGGGTACAGTAACAACGAAAGACATTCTAAAGGTAAATGAATTTCATTTTACCGTTTTCCAAAAGATAAACTCTTGCAAAACACGTGGGTACACGCTTGTAAACGTTCAGACGAATTCTGCATCGATTATGCTCGCGCGTGCTTTGACCACTTTAAAGAAGACGATTTTGAACACGATCTTGAGAAAACACTTTAAATCAACAGCAACTTCGCATATTACAATCCCATCAGTGTTCTCTTCAACCGACGGAGAAATACGTGATGGAGCTCAAAAACGGGAATCTCAAAAAGTAGTACAAAACCT
Organism: Magicicada septendecula; assembly: GCA_034769895.1. Classification (NCBI taxonomy): domain Eukaryota; kingdom Metazoa; phylum Arthropoda; class Insecta; order Hemiptera; family Cicadidae; genus Magicicada; species Magicicada septendecula. The sequence continues at coordinate 123,536,414 of CM068368.1, forward strand.
TTTTGAAGTTCAGGAAGAGAGTGATGAAGAAAATAATTAATCTAGCACAGACTAAGTTTAATGGACTACGCAAACATAATACCAGTGTAAATTATACTTGAGAAGTGGTAGAAAATGTGAATGAGTCTGAAAACTGCTTGTTTTGTAAAAAGAAAACGTATTTTTAAAAGAACAAATTGCAACAAGTTTTTGTAGGATTTGCCTTCTATGTGGACAGAAATCACTTTCTCAAAGGTCAAATTGAACAAATTTTAGTCTCTGTTTTCAAACTGACAACAGAAATTGTTACCGAAGAGAAATGCTCAATCTGCATGTGAGACGATTGTTCGATCTTTCGGATCGAACCGGTCATTCTTTTCATTTTCCGAGGTTGGCACTATGGCTTTGTAGAGCTCATACCTGCACGTGAACTTTTAGCTCTGTCGTACGCCAGCCTTTTCAGTGTCAACGTCCACGAGTCGGGCCCTTCTCGGCAGGTAGAAATCCATGCATTTCACCCATCCTTTTCCCAACCAGTCTATCCTGCCTTGAGTGTCAGGATCACCCAGTCGTGAGATACGGTAAGTCATTTTTTTATATTATTTATGTCTGATTAGCAATTCGGCATGCTGCTGCTTTCGAGCTCACCAGAGGCTATTAAATTATCATGTAAGAAAGCCGTCTTACTTTCCATCTTTTTAAACTATTATCTCACATATATTTACTGCCAGAGGGGTTCATGAGGTTGCTAGCTTTTCAATTAAATATTTTGCCGTCACGACTGGGAGCACGTGCTTCGTAATTTTGCGCATGATGCTGCTGGTGGGTTGAGTTTCAGTAATTGGGTTGTAAGTCAGTTTTGGCTGCGTGATTTTTATTTTAATTACCAACGTGCCGTGCCGTTTCGTTTTTTGTGCCTGCTCGTGGGTGTTTTTGCATGCGGTTAATTTTTTAAATTTCATGAATGTTTGTCATTTGCATGCTTGCACGGAAGCACGTTGGTATAATACGTAGGCATGTGAACTACGAGTTTGCGTTTATGGCTATTGCTTGTGATCAGCAGTGTCGTCGTGTGTGCATCGCCAGGTGGGCAAATTTTGTGTAAAAATTTTGCACCTTGTTTTTTGGGGTAGTCGTTTAATTACTGGGTCAAGTCTGGTAAAGTTTGTTTCCGGCCTGTTACGGTTTGCGTCCCACGTGAAATTGTGCGCTACGTGTTTGTGACTGTCATGCGTAAAGGGAACGGTTTTAGGTTATCCGGATTTCGGAGTAGCCTACCTTTGTATTTAATTTAATTTTTTGGCATGACTATTACCTTTAGGTGCGATTTATATTTTGCATATGCGATATCCTGTCCATGCACGACGCGTTGACCATCAATTTTGGCATTTATTGGGTCCCAGTTATTGTGTTTGGTTCGGTAACTGGTGAATTGTTGTACATTGTACTTTGCTGTGTTTTGTGTGTATTTATTCTATTTGGTATTATACATGTTTGTTTTTGGGTGCACTTTTGTGTACCATTATTTTGCACCGTATGTGCTGTAATCTTGTGTAACTTGTGTTTTTGTTGTCGTGCTTTTGCGCTGTGTAATTCAATTTGTTGCGTGTTTAATTTATTGTTTTTGGTATTATTTGCCTGTTGGATTGTGTAAGTTGTATTTTGCCTTCACTAATTTACTTTTGTATTTGTCTTGCTCGGTATTGTTTATGAAAAGTAGTTGTGTCAGACGCCTAGTTATCTCGAGCACTGTTAGGCTAAGTCGGTGCGTGATTATTGTTCAGTTTCTAATTCTCTTATTAAGGGTGGTTGTCGGTTGCGCGATATTTGTTAATTCAATATGCCTGCTAAATTGTCGTTGGCAGCTTTTGACCGGACCACTTCGGTGGGAATACTTGCGTTGCAGCATTTGATAAATAAGTTGGAAGGGTTGCCGCAATTGAGAGCCGTGGATCAACATGAAGCCGGTATTTTGGCCTCCAGGTTGTCCGAAGAATATCAGGACCTTCTAGGTAAGGTCGATCCTTACCTATCGGCCGAGTCATTGCCCCAGGGATTGGACGAGGACCACATTTTTGCGGTGGTAGCTCAAATTAAGGATATTTATGTCCGGGGTAGCATTTTAGCGTCCAAACTAACAAAACCAGACATACCGGTTGGTTCCGGTCGATTTTCATCGGCAAGTGGCGGGCACTCAGGTGTGCTTGTTCATGAGTTGCCGAAGCTTTCGTTACCTTGTTTTGATGGCCAGGCCAAATGTTGGTCCGAGTTTTGGTCAAAGTTCACCACATTGGTGGACGAAAGTCCTGCCCTCACTCCGAAGCAAAAATTGTTATATTTACTGACTCATCTTAAGGGTGAGGCTTATGAGAAGGTTGCCGCGCTTCCCATAGTTGATGATAGTTATTCACTTGCACTGTCAACTCTTGAAAGTCGTTATCACAATCCTCGTTTGGCCGCTCGGGTTTATTGTACCAATCTGCTTCAGTTACCAGCCGCTTCTATGCGATCAGCTGCGTCTATTAGAAAGTTGGTGGACAGCTTCAATGCTAACTTTTCAGCGTTGTCAGCTCTAAACATTGCTGATATATATCAATCAATATATGCGTCTTTTGTATTGTCTAGGCTGGATCTATCATTGCGTGAACGTTTTGAGGCGTCTGTTACGGACAAAGAGAATCTCCCTGCCCTAACAGAAATTATGACATTTTTAACCGCTATGGCGGAACAGAAAGAACAGGCATCTTTGGAATCGGCTTTACCTGCTCTTCCCAGCACTAGCCACCAGAAAACCCAGAAGGTTTCTATTTCTAAGGCTACTCCTCTTGCTGTGTCTACGTTATCTGCGGAGGTTACGCAACGGGATGCATCTGGTTCACGTTGCCTTCATTGCGATTCCCGGACCCATTTGCTTCCCAAGTGTCCGGCGTGGCTGAGTAAGGACCCTAGGGCTCGATTTCAGAGTCTTAAAAATAAAAAATGTTGTCTTTCGTGCCTCCAACATAAACATTCGGGCTGGTGCAAAAATAGGTGCAAAACGTGTGGCTCTAAGTACCACCACACTTTACTTCATTTCAAAAGTGCCCGTCCGTCTCCGTCTCGTTCACAGATTTCTGACACAGCTGAACTCAAGGCTTCGGAGTCATCGCTTGTTGATCTGTCTAGCACTACTCTGACCGTGTCTCTGCCCCATCCTGCAGGGGTTCTGTTAGCCACCTGTCTAGCAGTCTTGTCGTCTCCGAATGGTGGTTATATTGTAGTTAGGGCCATCCTGGATAGCGCGTCCCATGCTTCTTTCATCACTGAAGCATGTGCATCTCGCTTAAAATGTGCTTGTTTTGACGCTTCGGTAAGTGTCAATGGGGTAGGTGATATTGCCACCAAAGCAAAAAAGGTGTGCCATCTGTCCTTGGAAACTTTAAAACGCGAGGTTGTGGCATCTAACCATGCCTTTATAATTCTTTTAAGATCTCGTCGGACTCACCTAGGTTCCAGGTGTTGCCTGAAGTTAAGCAGGCTACAAAAGATCTTTTGTTAGCTGACCCTACCTTCGATGTAGCAGCCCCAATTGATGCGTTGTTTGGAGCCGATATTGTAGCGGCTATTCTTATGGGAGAGACTATTCCTTTGGGTGCAGGTTTGCCTGTTGCAGTTAGGACACGTTTTGGGTTTGTGATTATGGGTAGAGCCCCAATTGCACTTAATTGTGCATTGACTTGTACTAGCGGTCTCACTGGCCTTCCTTTGGATCTGGTATCTGCACATCAGCTTCACTGTCATTTCCACCACTTTTATCCTTCCGTCACAACGTTATCTACGGAGACAACCAACCTAATTGAGCAAGTTCATCGTTTTTGGGAGGTCGAAGAGCCTCCAGCTGTACCCCACCAATTATCTGAAGAGGATCACTTTGCTGAAAGGTTTTACATGGAGTCAACAAGTCGGTTGCCGTCGGGTCGTTACCAGGTGCGCTTGCCGTTCTTCAAAAACTCTTCTCACATTTTGGGAAATTCCCTTAAGGGAGCCATGTCTCGGTTTTTTGCGTTGGAAAGGAAATTTGCGGCGAACAGTCAGTTTAAGAGCCAGTATGTACAATTTATAACGGATTATGTGGCTCAGGGGCATATGTCGTTGGTGTCTGACCCCAGGTTTCCAAAATATTTCATTCCTCATCATGGTATCTTTAAAGTTAGAGGTGATACTTCAAAAATAAGGGTGGTGTTTGACGCCAGTATGAAGACGTCCTCTGGGATTTCCTTAAATGATGTGTTATGTGTCGGTCCTAAGTTGCAGACCTTACTGTCCGACGTTTTGACTTTGTTTCGGCGGTTTAGCCATGTTTTTACGTGCGACATCGAACAGATGAACCGCCAAATTGCTATGCATCCTGATGACTCGGCGTACCTGTGTATTTTATGGCGTGAGGAGGTTACCGCCCCACTAAGGGTTTTCGCTTTGCGTACCGTTACTTACGGGCTGGCTTGCGCCCCTTTTCAGGCGTTGCGAACCTTGCAGCGGCTGGCTCAGGATGAGGCAGTTAATTTTCCTGCGGGAGCGGCGGTACTTAGCCGTAATATTTTTGTGGATGATATTGCTGCTGGCGCTGATTCAAAATCAGAGCTTTGCAAACTACAACGGGAATTAATTCTGTTGTTGTCTTCAGGAGGGTTCAATTTGAAAAAATGGTGCACTAATCAACCCGACTGCCTACCTGAATCAGCCGCTCCAAGTGATTCCGTCGTTGCTAAGGATAAGGATATTCTGGGTTTAAGTTGGGACCATTTTACCGATTGCTTCTCCTTTCCTCCTTTGGCCTGTTGCAGCAATGCTCAGGTGCAATTTACCAAACGTGTCGTGTTATCTCAGATGGCACAATTATTTGACCCATGTGGTTGGCTTTCGCCAGTGATTTTCAGGGCCAAGGCTTTTTTCCAAAAACTCTGGGCTGAGGGCTTGGACTGGGATGCTCCTCTAAGGGATGACTTAAACGACTATTGGAGTCAATTCCTGTCCTCTTTGAATCATCTTCCGGTAATTACTATTTCCCGGCCATTCTTCCCTAAAGGTGGGCATATTGAAAGGGTAATATTGCATGGTTTCTGTGATGCTTCCCAGTTAGGTTACGCGGCCGTCCTCTATCTGTCCATTTATACTGACTCTGGTCCTCCGGTGGTTTCGTTGGTGTCGTCTAAAACTAAAGTGGCACCTCTTAAAACTTTATCAATCCCACGTTTGGAGTTGTTGGGAGCTTATCTTCTAGCCAAACTTGTTCATCATTATGTTGGCTTATTCTCATCATGTATTCAATTGAGTCAAGTTTTCTTATGGACGGACTCGACGATTGCCTTGGATTGGCTGAATATGCCTACTTTTAAATTGAAGACATTTAGTGCTAATCGGGTGGCTGCCATTACCGAGTGGTCCGATACTAAATCTTGGCGTCATGTTCATGGTGTTTCTAACCCCGCTGATTTAGCCTCTAGAGGTACGTCACTCTCTAGCCTCCGGTCGTCGACATTGTGGTGGTCAGGGCCAGATTGGTTAAAGCTTGATGCTCTATGCTGGCCCCCTATTAATTATCGCCCGAATCACGACGTGCAAGATGTTGCCTTGGAAACCAAGGTCTCTTCGTTTCTCAATCAGGAGCCCCGGGTGGAATTGTTTGAGCACTTGTCCTCGTGGCCCTTAGTGGTGGGGGTTACCTCAGTCATCTTAAGGTGGGCTATGCCTTCGCGGATTGAAGCTTCCACAGCCATGGATTGGAAGAAGTTGGCTGTTAAGTATATTTTACGCTACATTCAGCGCAGCGTGTATGGACAGGAGCTCGCGGCTCTTCGTTTAGGTAAGCGGCTCCCGGTCCGCATTCAGCGCCTGGTCCCGTTTATAGATGATTTGGGCCTCATTCGAGTACGCGGTCGCTTGACTAACTCTGCGGTTACTAGAAATCGTTTTCCGATTTTACTGCCCAAGCATCACCACCTAGTAGGGTTGCTAATTCATCACACTCATGTGTGGTTAGGTCATGCTGGGCCCTTGCAAGTTCAATTTCAGCTTGCCCAAAATTATTGGATTTTGTCCGCACGTCAGGCAATAAGAACTATAATTTGGAAATGTCTTCCTTGTTTCAGGGCGCGTCCTCACCCCACCAACCCGTTAATGGGGGATCTGCCAGTTCCTAGGGTTAATCCGGCACCTCGATTTTATTCTTCCGGCATGGATTATGCTGGCCCCTGTTTGGTACGGGCCTACGCTGTTCGGAAGGCACCTATAGTCAAAGCGTATCTCTGCATTTTCATCTGCTTAGCCACTAAAGCAGTTCACTTTGAAGTGGCTATGGATCTTTCAACGCCCCAGTTTATTGATGTGTTGAGACGGTTTATTAGTCGCCGTGGGGCTCCGAAAACACTGTATTCGGATTGTGGTAGGAATTTTGTGGGGTCGCGCTCCGAACTGAAACGGGAGCTCAAAAATGTTCTTTCCAATCCTGACCAGTCAGGACCAACAGCTCTTGCTGTTGACAATAACATTGAAATTTATCCCTCCGTCTGCCCCTCATCAGGGTGGCTTGTGGGAACGGGCTGTCCAGTCGGCCAAGTTTCACATGAAACGTATGATTGGGACCAGGTCGCTGACCATAGCAGAATTTTCGTCGTTATGCATTCGCATTGAGGGAATCTTAAATTCCCGTCCTTTAACTGCTCATCCTCAGATCCCAGTGATTACCAGGCTCTAACGCTTGGTCATTTTTTGGTTGGCCGCCCCATTACCGCGCCCCCGGAAGCTGAAGTCTCATTAAATGAAGGGACCGTCCGTCATTACAAACAAATTGCCGCTTTGCTCCAAGCCTTTTGGAAAAGGTGGCGTTTGGAATACTTGACGGCACTTCATGCCCGATCGAAGTGGTCGTCTAAGTCAAGAAATTTAATGGTTGGGGACCTGGTGGTTATGGAGGAACAGAATTCTCCCCCCCCTGATGTGGCCTCTTGGCCGAGTTTCAGCTGTGTTTCCGGGGAGCGACGGGGTTGTTCGTCGCGCTTCAGTTAAAACATCCACAGGTTCTTTTGAACGACCGGCTATTAAATTATACCGGTTGCCCATATCTTCTTAATTGGGTTTATCTTGTTTTTTCGGGTGAGCAGAATTAGTTTCAATGATTGTTGTGGACTTACTGGACACTTTGCTGGGATTTCCCAGGTGATTCCTTCCAGCTGTTGTCCGCAGTGAATTTTACATTGTGGAATGTTTCTGGCATGGCGTTGTGCCAGTTCATTGGGAGTTATGGATGCTCAACAAATCAACAACAACAAAAATAAGTTAAAAAAAAATGATAAAAAAGGGGGGATAAAGGGAACAAAAAAAATAAAATAAAAATGGAAAAAAAATGGAAAAACTAGGGAACTAACTAAGTTGATTTGCTGAGTTTTACATTGTATTTGGCTGGGCCATTGTTTATTGTATGTTATTGGGTTTTGTCTGCTCTACCCGAACCTTTCGGATTGCTCGCCTGGTCGATGCGCCCGCGGCGGAGTTATTCGGCATAGTTTTCTGATTAATTGCATGTTTTGCCTGTTTTCTGTATGTTTGTATTTTCTTGTGTTTGCGTGTGACCCCCTCCTATATTGGAGGGTAATTTTCAGAGAACGTTCCTGTTCACCAGGAAGTGAAGTGAAGTGAGTGTCAGGATCACCCAGTCGTGAGATACGGTAAGTCATTTTTTTATATTATTTATGTCTGATTAGCAATTCTGCATGCTGCTGCTTTCAAGCCACCAGAGGCTATTAAATTATCATGTAAGAAAGCCGTCTAACTTTCCATCTTTTTAAACTATTATCTCACAACGATATTTCTAAAACCGTTACTTTGAGGTGCATACCAACAAAGCATTGAACTTTCTGTGTGTACTTTGAAATATCCACTCCATAGCAAAATTACCATAAAACGTTGCCATACTCAGTTTCTTGTTTTTCAAGGAATCTTAGAGTTTAAGTTTCACTATTTTGAAAGCTCACGTAAATGTTTTTACATGCTTTGAGAAAGATGTGAGTTTATATTTTGATGAAATGTAAGTCCAATCACATCTCTGCTACGACAGCGCTGAGAACATGATCTAAGGACCACATACTGGTTTGGACTGAACTCTTTTTTTCCCTTAGAGGAATGTAAAATAGAGAGAGAGAGAGAGAGAGTGAGAGAGAGAGAGACGCTCACGCGTAAGCACGCGCAGTGGTGTAAACCAGCCGACTACTGAAAAATACCGATTCACATTACACAATCAAAACTCACTCAACGCTCACCTTTCTGTCATTAAAAAAAAAAAAAAAAGTTTCTCCCAGATTCCCAAAAATTTTGAGTTTGCACAGGGTACTCATAACATATCATTACATTTTGTTTTCAATTAACACTTTTCTTTTACTTCTACATTTCTTACACTTGAATCCTACATTTTAAAACCGTCGCGTTAATGATTTAGCGCCCCATTGGATTCTTTCTTTCACGATAGGTAGGAGTTTTTTTAACAGTGAGCACAACAATTGTTAGACAATAGTTACAGCTTGATGGTTATGTTATCCTCCGACCAAAATACCCGTTCTGCCCACATTGTATTTATTCTGGAAAGTATAAAAAAAATGTAGTTTTTGGATCTCACTATTTTTTTACTCCGTTTAATATTTCTACCGTAATCTGTCTTCTACCGTATCTAAAAGTTTCCTTTTAAACACAATGGAAATTTACATTGGGTTTTTTGACTGACCACTTTTTACAGTTTTTACTTTTCACTAGATTTACAGCAATTATACTCTTACTATCGCCTCAAATTTATGTGTTGTTTGTGTTTTTAAAGTCTTAAACTAATTGGACACTTTTGTAATCGAATTCATAAACCTTCTTTACCAAACGAAATGAGCTTGTATTAAGAACATTTTATTGTTGTAAATTTTAAAATTAAGTCTACCTATTTTAATTCCCTGGATTTTTGTTTATTATTCCATAAACATTTTATCTAACAATGCAGCAAAAGATTTTCTTTGCATGCTGCTGTTTTTGCTTCATCCATTAACTCTTGCCAACCAAATTATGTCTCTTAGTAAGAGTTTAGCTGGAACCACTGTATACAGATGGCAACAATAATACCGTTCTTGGGTATGCGTGTGACGAGAACAGGTTCTAACCTGTAAACGTATTCCCCTATTTTGTAAGACCTACGTTGCAAATCGAATAAAGCTGTTATATCGCATTAAATGTTGGCCAGTTCAAATGACAGCTGACGTTCATACACTTATGTTCACAATAAAACTCATTTCATGTTATCACATTGAAGGGCGGGCTGCCTGTTGTAAATCAACTTTGATTTAGTAAATCTTATAGCCAAATGTAAACTTAAGGTAGGGCTGGGGCAAACATTTCACAGGATTAATTTAGTATTTTGATCTATTCACCCATCCTTGTTTTACGTGGCGGCGGAATAAAGAATTAATATACGGAGGTCAAAGAATAAAGCACCCCCCCCACACACAAACTTCTTTATTCTGCAAAATTTTTTAATGTAAAACGTGTGTATGATGAAGTGACATCGAATATTGAAGTTACATTGAGTGATTTACCATCCAACTACAGTGTTACTATACATAGTTCTAAGTTGTTTTGATTGTTCATCATCTTTTTTCACAGCACTAAACTATATAGAATATTGAAACTTTCAACTTGTGAAACTTACTTGTCTTTTCTTCTCGTACGCGTTTCGGCGTGGTGTTCGCCTTCGTCAGCTTTGAGACAGACTGCCATTAACTTGTAACGGTTTTTATTTTGAAAGGTATAGTGGGGGTGGAGTGTGGGGGAAGGGGATTGGAGCGGGGATCCAAATTATTGTTAGTTTTATGTATAATTGTGTCAAAAAGTGTGTGTGATTTATACTGTAATTGGTAATTGCCCCAGCCCTACCTTAAGTTTACATTTGGCTATAAGATTTACTAAATCAAAGTTGATTTACAACAGGCAGCCCGCCCTTCAATGTGATAACATGAAATGAGTTTTATTGTGAACATAAGTGTATGAACGTCAGCTGTCATTTGAACTGGCCAACATTTAATGCGATATAACAGCTTTATTCGATTTGCAACGTAGGTCTTACAAAATAGGGGAATACGTTTACAGGTTAGAACCTGTTCTCGTCACACGCATACCCAAGAACGGTATTATTGTTGCCATCTGTATACAGTGGTTCCAGCTAAACTCTTACTAAGAGACATAATTTGGTTGGCAAGAGTTAATGGATGAAGCAAAAACAGCAGCATGCAAAGAAAATCTTTTGCTGCATTGTTAGATAAAATGTTTATGGAATAATAAACAAAAATCCAGGGAATTAAAATAGGTAGACTTAATTTTAAAATTTACAACAATAAAATGTTCTTAATACAAGCTCAGTTCGTTTGGTAAAGAAGGTTTATGAATTCGATTACAAAAGTGTCCAATTAGTTTAAGACTTTAAAAACACAAACAACACATAAATTTGAGGCGATAGTAAGAGTATAATTGCTGTAAATCTAGTGAAAAGTAAAAACTGTAAAAAGTGGTCAGTCAAAAAACCCAATGTAAATTTCCATTGTGTTTAAAAGGAAACTTTTAGATACGGTAGAAGACAGATTACGGTAGAAATATTAAACGGAGTAAAAAAATAGTGAGATCCAAAAACTACACTAACGATCACACTAACTATACACTAAGGTATAGTGGGGGTGGAGTGTGGGGGAAGGGGATTGGAGCGGGGATGCAAATTATTGTTAGTTTTATGTATAATTGTGTCAAAAAGTGTGTGTGATTTATACTGTAATTGGTCGTTAACGATCAATTAACTTTAAATATAACGTATGCTATAAGTGTAAGTATACGTATACTTATAAGTATAACGACCAATTACAGTATAAATCACACACACGTTTTGACACAATTATACATAAAACTAACAATAATTTGCATCCCCGCTCCAATCCCCTTCCTCCACACACCACCCCCACTATACCTTTCAAAATAAAAACCGTTACAAGTTAATGGCAGTCTGTCTCAAAGCTGACGAAGGCGAACACCACGCCGAAACGCGTACGAGAAGAAAAGACAAGTAAGTTTCACAAGTTGAAAGTTTCAATATTCTATAAAGTATAGCTGTAAGTGTATTGGTATATCACAAATAAAACATCTGTTGTTCATAAACACAGTAGAAGGCTGTATCTACGTGTAGAATAGAATATCAGTATGTCTGTTCTAACAAAAGTATTGTTTGTCATCGCTTTCACCATCGTCATCATCACCATCACTGTCATTATAATCAGCAGCGGCACCAGCATCAGCAACAGCAACAGCACCAGCAGCAGTAGCAGCCCATCAGGAGAGTCATTGGTATCACCACAATCGCCGACGTTGTCATTATCTTCACCACCACAGTTATCAAAACAAGGAGTATCGTAGACAGTCTTTTCTAGTAGTAGTAGAGTGGCGTTTGAGATCTTTGTTCCCGCCTAAAATATAAATGTCCAACATAAGTACAGTCGAAACGTATGGCAGTACTTGTAGACATGTCTGGACCACAGCCTAACAACTCGACAAATTTTGATAATATAAAAGAAAGACTTCTTTCTGTTGCTTGCGTTTTGTTATTCCAAAACTGTATTTCGCAGCCACTTAAAATCTTTCAATATGTTCTAACTTTATGGTTTGCTACTTATTAGTAGGCATCGTTTAATAAAATTATTGTATCGTCTCTCAAAACATGTCTCAGATAGACGCACGCATAAATGCGTATGTTCTTACTTCTTACTTGCCGAATAACTCGTACATCGCTTATTTTTACTTCCGTTTTTATTAATTTATATTTACAAATCATATAGTATTCACATATTAATGTTTTAAACTTTGAAAAAATTTATGAAATATATTTATTATTTACGAGACTTAGGTTATATCGCTTGTTATGAATTACCAGTCCGAATGCCCCGCCCCCCTCATACTGACCGATGGTAGCCACACGTCAGGAGCTTAATCTGAATCACAGGAGCACTCAACAAATGTCTCATAACTAAGGTCTCAATGAAAAAAAATTTTTACTGGTTATTGCCTATGGAAACAAAATAGGAGACGATATATAAAATCGATGCCGATTGTTAACCACTAGACCCCTACGTTTAGATCACCCGTGGTTGACTGTCTCGAAATGTACTAGAAAAGAGCTCAGATTTTTCTTACGTTTTTGTTATTGAAAACTATAGTTTAGACAAGTGTTAGTAAGCGTAAAGCTCCTCACAAATCTTTGGTTACCGTTGGGCGACAAAAAGTACAAATGTGGTCAGAATAAATAAAACTGGTGATTATTTGCCGCAACTGCTTTTATGATACAGATAATAACAAACAAAAAATGGCGGATGTCTCAAAAATGGTACCGAAATTTGGACACCAGTTCCTGTTTAGTCAACTTCCCCAATTGGATTGTATGCGTAATCTGTTGGGGTTTGATTAAGAGGAGTAGTTAATGAATTGAGTGTTACGGGATTGCATAAATCTCTGGTATCATCAGTCTGGTATCAAGTCTGTAAGACTCTAAAAATTAGTGAACATAAGATTGATGGGACCCGTGATAGAATTGTTATTTGACTACTTTCATGGCTATTAGGAAATCATTTGATATAAAGATAGAGTTGTCAATGTCATCAGATTATGACGACGGCAACATTCTTGAGGTGATGAGTTCGCTACTTTCTCTGAAGATTGCGAATCAGTTTGAACAATCATATCTCCTTACTTACAATGGAAACTCTTAGCGTAGATCTTTGAAAGTATCAAAGCGGATATAACATTATAGTAGTTGAACTTGACTGTAGCAGATAACAAAGTAGATTAACCTTTGTGTCAAATAACTAAAAAGGATTAAAGTGATTCTATTTAACTGGTGCATTCCTATTGCGTGGGAGAGGTGTGTCTGTCAGGATTTTAATTTATAAGTATCGTTTTCTCAGTTTACAATTTCCCGACCAGCTCTACACTGTACTGTTCCTGTTGTTCACTATTATTTAGAGTTATTACATCTTTTTTGTCTACCTGTTGATTTAAGAGATCACAATTATAATTGTAAATTGTAATTATAAAAGAGAAACGTTTTTAAGAAACTGGCATTTTGTTTCCTAACAGAGTTAAATTAAAAAAATCAGAAATAAATATTCTGGCTTTTGTGGAAGTTGTTAGAAAATTAAGATTGATATAAATAGGCAACAATCAGCAAGTTTGTGTGATTAACGTTACGCCAGACAGTTGGAGGATTAACGTAGTTATACCACTTTCACAAGTATGCCCGCGAGTAAACATTTACTCGGTATTTAACAGTGAGGTGGTCACAAAAATATTTCGGAAACAACAATAGAAATCAGTAAACAGCCATCGTATATTGGTTTGCAGTAGTAGCAAATTTATCAGTGCACCTTGGAAATGGAACCAGTTTAACGAACGTGACATGCAGCCAGTTGACTAGAATTCCGTTACAATTCACGGTTTGATTTAATATCACAAACCTCCTAATCAACATGAATTTCATTAACTGTTTTGTAAAATGTGACTGAAATATGATTACAGATTACAAATAATGTGACTGTGTGTATACGTAACTGCGGTCATGTTTTGTTGATTAACTACTGCGTTGCTATATTTTCTATTACGCTTTGTTGTAGAAGATTCTACGATCCCTTGCCTAATCTGCCATTCGTTCAGGGAAAAGGAAGTAGGTATTTAAGTAGACGTATTTAAATAAGAATCGTTTTTAAATTTTGATACTGACAAGAGTAAGCTACTTCTATTGTAGTTATGTCACACAAGCGGATTTATATTACTGTAAGCCAGAAAATAATGCACACTTGATATACGCATTTAGAGAATTATAATACTTTTTGAAAAATGTTGAGAAGAATAATTCTCTGACACCGAAATAATAGAACACCAGTGTTGTCAGCATGTAGTGTCCGAATTATAGCTGAATATTGATAAAGACACTTCGTTGAAAATTTTGCGAGAGAATCTTAACATGAAATAAGCTTATGCCAAGACCACAACTTTCCTCACACCAGAGCAAAAAAAACCCCGCAAGAAAATTTTTGCTGAAATAATGCAGCAACTTGAAGTTGAACCCCCTTTTAAAAACAAATAATCATCACTTTTGACGAAACCTTATATTATATGGAAGGCTTGTTAATGTTTTTATTATTGAAAACTATAGTTTGGATAAGGTTTGGGAAGTGTAACGCTCTTCACAAAATTTTGATTATTGTGGGGTGACAAAAAGTGCAAATAACGTCAGACTAAATCAAACTGACAAGTTAATAAACTGACTCTTCTCTGTTCACAGTGCTTTGATTGTATTCCGTACAAACTGAATTAAACCGTAACAAAGTTACGTTAAGGCATTCTTCTTGTTCCGTTATTTAGAAACCTATTTTAGGTGTCAACATTCTCTTTGTCTATCTCAGTCACAAAAAAATTCTTTTGACTTAATTGTTGTTTTTAACTTGTATACTTTTTATAGCGGAAACGGTGCCTACACATTTGAACGACTAGATACGTTACTATGCTTTGTCCAAAAGGACTCTATGTGTCATGTTACATGTTGCTTTTCAGCTGGGGTCACATTTTTGGTGTAGACAAGGTAGGCCTGTAATATAAATTTGGTCTTTTAATATTACAAACCTATTTTAAAATTTTAATCGGAAATCATTTTACACTAAATCTTAAAATACTATAACATACGATATGAAAGGATATCAGATCATGTTTGGTACACTTGTTGTTTATAAAACTTAGAAGTTGTCCTCTACCACACACAAAGCAATCTGGAAATTAATTCAGGCTTAACATATTGCTTCCTATTCTCCTGCCCATCGTGTAAGTCATGAGTTACCATATTTGCCTATTCTGTCCCCGAACGTCCCTGTGACCATTCAATAAATATACACAGTTCCTTCGTCATAATTTTCAGCTAACACATGGATTAGGCACCACCAGTTGTTCCGGCCCCGCAGAGGTCACATGTCTTTCTCCTTAGACTCAATTCATCATCTCATTGACTATCTCAAACTTTGTCTACTTCATGGTATATAACACAGCACCTGCCTTGCTATATTATTTGGTGTTGGCCTTCTAGATTTTCTTTCCGTTTCTTCCACATTCTTTTATTTTATTTCAAAATTCTCAATTCAACTCGAGTTTTATCTTTCAATTTTATACGTAACTGTCGAATTTTATCTTTTTCTTATGGTTTATGAAATTATAACCTGTTAGAAGCTCGCGCGAAGCGAGATGTTAATGTCACGTGTTCCCTGACGGAGAGACGTAATGTGGGACGTGTGACCGGGAGACGCGTCCCTTCGACGGTGTAATGTGGGGTGTATGAGTCTTGCTTGGCAAATAACCTCGAAGACAGCAAAATCTCGAAACACTTGTCCTCTAGGTTGGGGACTGTACAAAGAGCTGGTTAGCTCTACACGGTAAACGCATATTGCTCGTTAGTCTAACAATGAAACGCATTGACTTTAGGATAGTAGGTTTATATATGTTCAACTCAGTTTTGCTAATATTTTCCTACTTTACCACGTTTACTAAATATCTTTAACTCGTACCATTGTACATTCTTTCTTATTTTGTTAGCACACTCTTATTTATCACCATTCTGGACTCCAGTATGACCACATTTCTCGCATCGTGAATTCCGTATTTTATGTTTGACCTGTAACTCTCTACCATGTAGCTGTTGACTACTATGTTTGGAACAGTTGTGGGAGATTATATGTGGCAGTTGAAAGGTAGCATATGAAAAATACAGCATAATGTAATGAATAAATATAAACGAATTAACCAGTTATAAATGTGTTTATTCTATTATTATTCGGCATTTGCGTGTCAGAAAACGTATTTCGAAAGGATTTGCTTACTCCAAGGTAAACACGTTTTATTTGAACACATGTTACGCGTAGATCTCTAAACAGCTCACGGTTTATAAAAGAATTATGCTGACTAAATTGTTACGACGCCAACGGTCGCATGGATTGTCGTGTTTGAACGGTGAAAACGCGCGCGCGCGGACACACACACATCGCCTTACTCTGAACTCACTCTTAGTCGCAGTCTTAAACGTACTGGCTGATCGCTTCTGAGTCCTGTACTCATACCTTGCCACGGTTCGAGGCGAATCCACCGCTTTTACGGTCATGCGTCGAGAACTGAAGAGTAATTGAAAGACTCTAGAAAATAATTATAAAATTCATATTTAACTGTTTTGTTTTTCGTAAAACAAAAGCTAATTAATGTCGTTTATATTGAGTTGTTGCTGTATGTTATTAAATCAATAAGTAATGTACCTCTGTAATCTGGTGAACGCTAGTGACTATTACTTGGCGTTCATTAAACTAGCTCACTTGTAATACACGGTTCGTTGACGTTCACGCGAGCTCTGCAGGGCAGCAGCAAATGACGGCTATTAATTCTTGTCCAGTGTTATAGCCTAATTGCCACTGATTGGTAATTATTTTTCTGAGCAAGAAACCAACGAACCGCTAGGTAACAAATTAATCGCACATTCGTATGTTCATCCTATTTCATCGAAACTTTTTATTTAAATAGTGCCTGTAAGCACAAACGTACATATTTTTAGTTTACTGTTATCTGGACACTATAGCCCTACAGGTAACTCACGCAAACGTCGTATGATTATTTTATTTCAATCAATATTTATTTCATATAACAATGATTACAAAAACGGCTGATTGCTCCTCGTGTTACAAATTTTAGCTTATCGTAACATTAAAACTTTCACGCCGAAGTCAACTTCAGTAAAATTATTTTCCTGGCTGTTTGGCTATGGTCCTCTTGATATAAATCCAGACATTTCGACTCCAGCTGCGGTAGTAATCCGCAGTAGGCCTTCCGTTCTGCTCCTCCGGCGACTGACAAAGTGACACTCCAAACCGTCGCACTTCTATAGACATCTGCGCCCGGACTGATGCTCGGAGCTTGGCCAATCCCGTTCCTCGAATGTGTCAACAACGGATTTTGTTGTTATACCCGAGGTAGAGATACCAGGCCTCATTCACCCCTGTTGAGGCTGTTATTGTGATTATGTATCTCGATCACTTCCCAGTATAGCCTTGTATAATAGTGCAACTTAGAAGACGGGATCTTCGTCTCCTCAAACTACACCACATGGTCGTCATTAACCAGAAGGTGCTTCGCAAGCGCCGACTTCTCCGATTGCCCTTGTCGACAGCCACTCCCTCGTGCTCGCGCTGCACTTCTTTGAGCCAGTGTACACTCATGGGCACGAACAGGGGAAGCCACTCGAAGCCAATGGGTCTCTCGAATTTTAGCTTACGTATTAAACTGTGTAAGTTCAGATTATTTATCCTTCGTTTAAATTATTTAAATGGCTCAAAAATTGTAAGAGGATTCCAATTTGGTGCCTTTGGGACGTCTGCAGACATTTACAGCAAATCGCTCCACTCGTGTGGCGACAGAAGTTGAGAAGAAACGTTAAATGATCACTCTAGGCCCTCAGAAACAAACAATTCAGAATCGCGCAGTTTTGTTGAAGACATCATTTTATCGGTACAGGATATAATGTTTCTAGCCACGCGTTCGTTTTGAATTTAAAACGACCACTTGTAGAGCCTTTGTACCACCTTATTGTTATCAAAGCGTGTTCAAAGCATTTCCATAAAGTCTGTCCTGTCTTAGTTGCCTGCCATCGTCTCTTTAACAGCACATAAAGTGTAACGCTAGGCTTTCTCCTTTTTACGTTTAAGACTCGGCGAGAAAATAATATAGGTAGAATTACTAGATAAAAGGAAACCAAATTACGCTACTTTTCAGCACCTTAGAAAGCGGTAATGACAAAATACAGTTTGTTACAAAAGTTCTTTTCATACTAGATATTATGTTGTCTGATTGGGTTTTCTGCTTCCCTCTCACAGGCGGTAAGTAATGTTCATCTGTGTGTTTGTGTGGGCGCGCGCACGCAAACATATTGTTACGTAATGCGGAAAAAGTGTTACACCGTTAAAGAACATTCTCGGCTATTCCAGTGAAATCCGGCTGTAATGTTGTGTGCGTACGTGATGTCAACATGCGCTAGCCAGACTTTTCCAGATTCACCGGCCTCACGCACTGTGTCAAGGTCGCAATCAATTACGTTCTGGCGTTTCCTAGTAGCGTTCTTGGCGCGTCGTATGGAATTTGCTGGAATTTAAGCGGGATATAAATACAAGTACTCAGTGACGCTTAGTTCAGTTAGTATCGGGCGATTTACATAGTGCGGTTCGAAGTATTGTGACGAAGTGTTGTGTGTTTTATAGACTAATTGTGCAGGACGATTGTAATACAATTGTGTGTTATATTAGTTGGCATTATTATTGCGTGTGAAGAATGTTTATTTGATTTGTTGTATGAGACTATCTTGTTGATTACAAACAGTATAATTGTGGTAATTAAAATCTGGTGATTACTCACTTAATTGGTGTCTTGTATTTTGTTTTCCACTGCACCTACGACGATCACTCGACCGTCGTAACAATATACATACATAACTCTTTAGACATAATGCAAAGCGATATGTTAGGCAACATTTGGGGGGGGGGGATTAAATTTGTAGATACCTGTCTGCTGTGTCACTGAGTTTGTATCCTAAGTTTGATGTCTCAACTTTATCCTGTCACAAAAAAAGGAAAACTGTTTTACAAAATTGTCCCTACAAAAACTACATTACAATATTATCTCGTTTAAGCGAACATATAAGAATGTGTCTACAGTGTTTACATGTGTTACGTGTAAATTAACTTGGTCTGCGTAAATGAAAACAATTTACATTGCGCCGTACAATGCTGCCGACATAAGGCACACCTTCATTAGGCTCGCACCCCACTGAAGGATAATGAACACAGGTAGCGAGAGTGGTGCAATATATCATAGCGCCACTGCCTACCTTGATTCCGGAAACTACGGTCATACATTCTGCGACCGCAGAGCCGGTTCCCTCTCGTCACTTTACACAACAAATACGACCGACTAGATTGTCTACGCTACTAAAATAATTTAATAAATTAACATCACATGGTAAACTAACAGTGGAGCGCTTTAATAGTTACTTGCTATTTTAATAACTCTACCGTTACTTCATAACAATAGTAGTCTATCATTTAATTAATAAAGTGTTGTGTTAGTGGTTATAATCACAAAAAGACGTAACACTGCTGCACACCACTATAAAAAAAATAGTTTTTCCAATTAGAGCTTTCAAGCTTCACAACTTATCATCAGATCGGAAATATAGCCTACACTAATATAAATTGTATAGTTTAGAAAAAAAATCTATAGTGTTGTGCAAGACTGTTAGTTCTGTACAATATCTTTTAATTTATTTTGTTTTATATACTATTGACATCTTGATCGTCAACGTAATAATTTTAATTACAAATTATAAGATTTTGGACGTGAGCCATCGTAAGTTAAAATTAATAAACACGACGTTTCGACCTCTACAGAATCAGAGGTCGTCTTCTGGCGAACAATAAATTAATACAACGATAAATCTATCACTAACAAATAGATATAGTCAAAACTCCAGCCTTAGTTAGACAAATACAGTGCTCAAATAATAATAATAATAATAATAATAATAATAATAATAATAAAACACTACTCACCATTCCATCAAAGAAGGATTCCTACCGAGGTCGCAACGTAAACAACGATGGCTAACGGCTAATGTCCGAAATCTTAAAATATTTTGTTTTCAATTTATTGGAGATTTGTAATCTGTTCGAGTAAGCGAGGATTGAACAAATTGGCTGACAACACACATACAGGATTATGAAGAGCTGAACATTGACAGCTCTTCTTGTTTTTGTTAATAGATTAAACAGATACACAAATTACAAACTAAATACTAAATGACAAAAGCATGTAAACAAATGAACAAAAATCACTTCCACTTGCTGCTGGCATGATACAGTGAGTTCAAATGTTAAACACTGGTCCCATAAGGAACATATACTGGTTGACATTAACACTTAATATTGACACGAATACAAAACATACAGAACAGAACAGAACAGATATCACAGACATTACAATACGGATAATACAGAGAATACATTATTAATTAAACCTGAATGGTAAGTCCAACAGTTTGTGCCTTTTTAGTTTATAACTATCTTCACTGTTACCTAACAAATTAATTGCCAGGTGATTTCTAATTATCTTATAATTAGTAATGAGTATATTGTGCCTTCGATTAATAATAATTTTAAGAATCGCCGTAATCATTTTCATAAAATCTAATGTCACCTTTCAGCTGTAAACGAGTGCCCTCGGGCGGTTATACCCTGAACACTTCTTTGGTTCCAATAACACTTAGCTGCTTTAAAGCCACGCGATGACCTACTACAAGTTGTCCTTACTTTATTTCTTCTGCTCTCCAATTTTCTTTCGCGTGCTTCTGCCCATGGTATAGAGGGTCAAATAAAAATCAGTTATCGTTAATGTTGGAAGGGACACGGACAATTAGTAGCAGGTTAAGATTTTGAAAAATACATGATCATTGATAAAAAAAAGAAACATGGTTAAAACATGTTATAGTGGTCTTAAGCAGTGGCGGATTTGGACATTTGCGGCTCTAGGAAGTTTATTCCCGGAAGCTCCTCTTTATTAAACAGAAAAAATTTATTATCCCGTTTTAACATATTTTTAACAGTTCCGTATCACTCCTCTGCTTAAGGTTTTGTTTTAATATTTCATTTCAGTAAAAATCATTTAACGATTTCTTCAAACATACAATTTACATTAAATAATTTGAAAAACGTTGTGCCTGATCATTAAAAATAAATTAGAAACAACACAATAAAATTACAAAATTAAATAATTTGTAAGAAATTAATCATAAGTTGGCAGATTTATATTTTCTCAATTTCAAATAATTACAGTTTTATTGATAGATTTTAAGTGAGAAATAAAACTAAAACAAAAATAAAATAGGTATTTCGTAAAGAAAATGTAACAAAAGCAATGAAAAAAAGAAGACTATTATTTTTTTGGACATTTATATATAATGGACGGCAATAGGTTAACAAAACAGATCTCCATATATGTATATATGAAAGAAGTGAACATCAAGTTGGATTAAAGAAGCCCAAAAGGATTTAGAAAAAATAAAATAAACGCAGAAGAAGCAATTGAAAGAGAAAAAATTGAAAGAGAAGCAATTGAAAAGAGAAAGCAATTTCAGGCAAAAGTGTTAAAAATGGAAGGATTCCAGGGTAGGAGAGAGAAAAACGCTGGTTCACAGTGGCCTGAAGACAGAAAGAAGAGACACAGTGAAAAGATGAAAGAATATTGGAGCAAAAGAAAAGAACAAGAAATAAGGAATTGAAATTGGCATGTGGTCCTTAGATGGCCGATACAAAAAAAAAAGTTATTTCTGTTTATTTAAGATGCTAATTTTTATTAAACAGTACAGAGCTCGTTTTAATACTGCATTTAATGTTTTATGTATAAATATAAGTCTATAGTCTTGAAGGGTAAAGCAGCCTATTTTAAAGGATTTAGTTATATGAACTAAAAAATATTTATCAAAAAGCAAAAATGTTTAAACTACAGCTTATTTGTACTAGTCAATTTTTTATTTTTTTGTAACACTATTCTGCTAAATTAACTTTTATTGTGAACTTATTATTTTATATTATCATTAGTATATTTTTTATAGTAAAACTGATTTTATATTTTTACACCCTTAATTATTAATACTAATAATTTTGAAAAATTCTGTGTTTCGGTATATTATTTAAATCTACTAATTGCCTGTGTTAAATAATTATACATTGCCCCTAATATTCCCGTGCATCCCCCCACCACCATCGATGCGGCTTTAGGCAGCTCCTTAATCCGCCTCGTCCGAAATTCGTCGCTGGTCTCAAGTAGAGTAGAAACGAACCTCGCCTGTCTTTTCAGAATAACAGAACGGACGAGAAACGATTAATAGAAGGCGATTGTAATGACTGAGCTTTACAGTGGCAAGGAATAATGTTTAATATAAAGGAGGTCAGACGAGAACACAATTGTCATTGCCGTGTAGATGTCAGTAAAACATGCAAATAACACAGTTTTCCTATAATCGACATTTCTGGTTAATGTAAATTGCAAACCCTCGTTCCAATTTACGAATGACAGTATTAGTCGCTAACAATAACAGCAGACATTCAGGCCTGGTAATTTAATTCTACTTTGGAACGAACATGTCGGTACATAATAGACTTGTTAAGCCCATTACGTACATATATAAGTATTGAATCAATATAAGCGTTTTGTCGAATGTCAGATTGTTCACCGAGTAAGCTAAACAACGTGCTGTGGTTGACTTAAATGATATAATTAAAAGAGAACGCCACTTTAACTGTTTAAAGTTTACACATATATCGTATCGAGGTTAGGAGAGTTACCAACATTTTAATTCTACCGCACGCAGGTTAGTGTTTGCAATTTTAGTGGCAGGGAAGATAGGATAACATCTGACTTCCGAAAGCTTCATAACGGAAAAGTGCATACATGAGCTTAATAACGCAGAAGTGCATAACATGTAACAGCATACTCAGGCTGTTACAAGTTAGAAGGATTGTAACAGCCTGAGTATGCTGTTACATGTTAGTAACTAGAATGAAACCTGCAGCTAATACATAGGACGACTGAACACAATGCTAGCAATGACAATTTCCTTGAGTATCACAGGCCTCACAAACAAACGCAAATTACTCATTTTTCTCTTTAGCTACTTCCTATTTGTATCGGCCGTCTGAGGACCACATGCAAATTTCAATTCTTTACTTCTTGTCCTTTTCTTTTTCTCCAATATTCTTTCATCTTTTCACTATGTCTCTTCTTCCTGTCTTCAGTTCACTTTAAACCTGCGATTTTCTCTCTATTACCCTGGACTCCTTCCGTTTTTAACACTTTTGCCCGAAAAACATCTCTTTCAATTGCTTCTTCTGTGTTTATATTATTTTTTTCTAAATCCTTTTTGACTTCTTTAATCTTCTTTAGCTACTTCAATAATACTAAAAATTATTAATTTTTATATTAATTCTACTAATAATTCTATACATTATTTATTACAATAAGTAAATAACTTGGCATTACTGCAGTTATTAGTTTATCAGAATGAATAGCATTTACAAGAAAACTGTACACGTTATTTTCTGATGATACATTTAGATTTGCATTAACTGAAAGTAGATTGAATACAACAGCTTACAAAAATGTCCCTACAAGTAGAACAGGAGCTTGTAATTTAATACATTCTTATATAATTATTATGCGTACATATTCTCATCTAGTTGTTACTGCGTTAATGCAAATGTTAAGAGTAACAAAAACTTTAAAAATTCATATATAACAGAGCTGTAAAGTTATACTGATCTATGTTTTGCTTCGATGTCTAAGCTAGAGCAGGGGTCTGGTCTCTTACATACGGGTTTTGTATGTATAGTATAAATATGTAAAAATAAGCACAGAAATAATATTAGTCACAACAGTATATAAAAACTGGAAACAGCCGTACGCATTACCATTCCAGGCGGGAGACTTCATCTCTTCATATACCTTTGTGTGTTTAATTTATCTTTTGAGACTGTAGAGGTTAACACCGTTTTCAATATTTTTCAAATTTAGTTTACATTACAGGAATTTCCTGTCAAAATATTTGTGTCAGAGAGATAAATATTAAGTATACAACAGACACGGACGCAGTAAGACTTTAGAAAATTATTCCAATTGCTGCAAAAAACAAAATATATATTTTATTGGACAAATATCATCTTTTATATAGTGTGGTTACAAACGCTAAGAATAACCGCAATTTTATCATTTACGATTAGCTTCTGTAGATCAGATACCACACTGAAGCTCAGAACAGTTGCTCTATGAGATGTTTAATGGAAAGCTTATTGCATTATTTAGCTTTTTACGTATTACCAATTTAATAGAATTTAATACGTTTACTGCGTGTTTTCTTTAATAAACTGCTTTTATCTATACAATAATTATTCATAGCTGATATACAATATCTGACAATTTGCTTTTGGGGGCTGAAAAATAGCGGATCAGCCCTGATGGTAATGTATCCTGGAATTGGAATGGTGAAGATGATAGCAATGATCTGTATGATAGCAAAAACTTAAAAAAATCCAGACAAAGCTGAGAACAGCATCAGTGGATGGAATCGAAAAAAATGAATATGATATCAACATAAATATTAGTTAAATTTAGAGTTTAATTTTTAACTTACTTATGTTCGCTAGACGATAATGCTGTTTATCAATTTTGTACTGAATATATGCTGATATTCTCACTTATTATTTCCTGACAAGATCTGGTATAAAGAAGCGATATTATCTAATATGGAAGTACACTTGCTCATATCGAATGCGACTGCCTCTGATAAGCTATGAGGAGATGTGTCATAATAACATATATAACATCTGTGTCAATTACATATGAGGTTGTGGACCCAACAAATCTAGACGCTGCAAAGTGAATGGTGACAACGACTTTGAAACATGTGCTAAGTAAGTTAAGTAAGTCAAAAGAATTTTTTCATAACTAAGAAATGCGTACACTAAGAAAGACAAAGAGAATGTTACACCTCCTGTAGCTTTCTAAATAACTCAATAAAGAAAAATGGAAACTTAACATTGTTACAGTTTAATTGAGTTTTGTAAAAATAGTATGGTTTGAAGTACTGTAGCGAGAAGAGAGAACAAATCGACTCTGACCTGGAAAATCATATTTAGACTCTTTCTCATAAGATTATTTCAGCACTGTCACTTAAAATTTTTCTCTTTTTAAGGGTCCTTTTTCACCTTAGTATTTCCTGTATTCTTCATCGAACCAATGATCTTGTTGTACTTCCAATTTTTTAAACTTATTTTTACTTCACTTCGTCCTTGGTGACTTTCCGTCAAGACCTGTTTGGTAGAAGTTTCTTCACCGTTTGTGTACCTAGGAAAGCCGCATTAGTTTCGTCTGCAACATACTCTTGTATGTTGTATTATCCGTTATTTTTATTGTCTTGACGTTGGACAATTTTCTACTCTCGATTCGTCTACAGCTCGACGCCAAAAGTCTACGTCTATTGCGTTAAATAATTTTTCTACTTATTCGGATTTTGGCCACACCTGGTGTGCTGTATATAAAATGGTTTTTATAAAGAACTGTATCTACCATACTTGTTGGTTTCCTATAATTGTGTCTCACGTAATGTTGTTTCCCTTGCAATTTTCTGTTTCCCTTGTGTGTTTCTGTCTGTTTTAATCTCATCTAAAATACTTGTGTTCCAAACACCATGTATGTGACTGACAGTTTTCCTGTTTCCGCCTTTTCACGTATCATCGGCTCTGTATATTTATACAAATCTAATTTTAATTAGGTCTCATTATCTCAGTAGATTGTAAGACGTTATAGTGTGGAGCCAGTCCAACATCGGTTATCTGTACAGCCTAATTGTGCAGAGCGTGTCAAATGAGTAATGGTAAATTTGGTGTTATTTTCTCTGTTATTTGTCGCTCTATGGTTCCGTACTCATTAAAAAGTTTTTGAAATTTATATAGTCTATTTATTATTAATTTAAATATATAATTCAGTAGGATAAAACACAAATTATATTGTTACGACATTACACAACAATCTACGTGCTTCTCGAATGTTTCAGAGGAATCCGGCTGTAATGTTGTGTGCGTACGTGATTTCAACGTGCCCTGGCGAGACTTTTCTAGACGTCGCCAGCCGCGCACACTGTGTCAAGGCCGAAATCAGTTGCGTCCTAGTGTAGAGCTGATGCGTGGTGTGTGGAATGTTCTGGATTTTCGGTGGAGTATAAATACAAGTAGGCCTACTAAGCGACGCTCAGTTCAGTTTGAGTTGCGAGTTATTGTCGGGCGATTACTCTGTGCGTTCAAGTGGTTATTAGTGAAAAGTAATTGTTGTGGCGAGGCGTTATGTGTTTATTTAATTGTGCGGGACATGTTTTACATTAGTAGACAATTTTATTGCGTGGGAACAATTTTTATTTGATTTGTTGTAAGAGACTATCTTGTGGATTATAAACTGTTTATTGTGATAATTACACACAGCTTTAATTATTAATTAATTAACACAGCTTTATTGTGATAATTAACCAGCTTTGTGGTTACAAAGCTGGTGATTAGTGACGTAATTGGTGTCTTGTATTTTGTTTTCCACTGTACCATACGAAGATCAGTAGACCGTCGTAACAATATGTTTATTTGTAAAAGTTTGAGCAGAATAAACAATAGAAAGGAATATTATAGATTCTCTAAAAATACACTTATTCAAAGCATCAATTTTGAGCATATTGTCAAATGAAATGTCCACAGAAGATATTCTACACACAACACCAACTATTCTTAGTTGTTTTGTTTGATTTCTACATTTAGGCGGTTAAAATGGAAAAAACTTAAAATAGGCTAAATATATCTTTTATGGAAGATACAGAGTAAAGCAAATATTTATATGCGCAAGTGAATAGGTTAGGGATGATTACGTAGGCTGCTAGTGGGCGAGGTGTAGATACATAAAGAGACGAATAGTGTGACACTGCCAGGAAAAATCGAACATTATTTAAGCTCTAGCATAATATGAGGACGTAGCCAAAAAAAATGTCCCTGCAAAAGCGAGATAAGACGACGACATTGCTTATTTCACAATAATATTTAGGCTTCTAAAAAAAGAACGTTTCTTCATAGTGCAGTGCGTTAACTGCTTAGCGCGTTAATTGGAATTCTTTTCACAACGTTACAAACTCGTCTCTTACCAGAGTTGCAAATAATGATATATTCCAATCGATTTTACTTACTGTATTCTAGAAGTTTTTATTCAACACAGCGTGCTGCCATTTTAGTTTTTAAATAAATATTGACGAGTACATTTTGTTCGATACTGTACATTTTATAGCATGTAACAAATTTTACAAAGAGTCGTACTTATCTATAAGCGGTAATTAGATTCTTTATTATATCGAATTCTCCAAGCACCCCAGCTGTTATTAACGCAACGTTATAATAATCTGTAATATTATTTTTATTATAATAGACACTACGGAAATTTCTTAAATATTTTTTTCAAGACTAACGCAAAGAAATTTTTTATTAAAATGTAATTAGGCCTGCAAAAGAAAATCTGTTACTAAAGAAATTGTAATTTTTTAAGAAAATTTTTAATTAATTTTTTAACATAAAATGTTTAATTTTGTTAAATTTGTTATTATAATTTCTGTTGTTCTCAACAATGTCCACAATGATATTGGGGATGTGATTGAGAGTTATCAACTATTTTTATTAATTAAAAAAAAAATAGCCTTAATGAAATTCTAAGCCAGTCGTATTCAAGATGACGAAATGAGATTTCTCAGCTACGTAGCAGATTATACTCTTCTAGATCGTATAAGGAATGCAGATTAACAGAAGAAACAGAATAATATGAGTATACTCGATAGAATTGCTCAATATGGTAAAAGGGTTGGAGCATGTTAACCGAACAGATGACTTCCACATCCCTTAACAACTATTGAATTGTAATCAAAAGGAATGGTGAGGTCTGAAAAACGTTGGCGTGACTAGCTCTTGTCTATATGCTTGGAACCGGAACAAACCATTTTTGGTTTAATCCTTGTTAAAGATGATGATGATTTTGTCAATTTAAGCTGGCTAAGTTTTAGTACTATGAACTTCTCAATAAAATGGAAACGTTTTTTTATTTTAGTTATTAATAGCTAGCTAGCTTATTTTAATTATTAATCTTAAAAGCTACCAGCGTACGGTATTATCAAGTGACTATTCTTTTTGCGACAAGAACGTAGTTAACGTTTTAACATCAACTTTACTTGTAGGATTTGGTATGCTGATCAAACTGGTCTTCAAACTGGTAATGACAAATCCTCTCTGAAAAAATCAAAAAGTACTGTTAATGAAGAAAAGTAGTATTTGTTATGGCAATCTAGAATAGTCTGCGTTTTATAACACAGGGATATGTCGCCTGTGGCGGAAGAATCTTAAGTAGACCAACGGAACACACACATTATTCACGTAATTAAGACTACTGAAATGGAAAACATTTACCTTGACATTCCAAGGTGTCTGAATATTTAATTCTCAGCGTGAATGGTAGAGTATACACAGTCATGGTTTGACTTACCTTAATCAGTAAAACAGAGAAATAGAGCGAACACAACATATCTGAGGAAGCTTTGGAAAACAAAAAATTATGACTTATCCAAAAATTGTGGGAAATACTAGATAGGACAGAATGAAAAAAAGACATAAGAAGTTAATGTAGTATACAAACAATAAATGAAAATATCAAAGTGAGGATTCAAATGTAGAACTGTCACATCGCTCGGGTGTGTAAACATCGTTTGATTTGCATAACTAGAGAGAAATTGCCAATACATAACACACGTCAAAACTGACCAGCAAGTTTGTGACGATAATCTCAATAATTTGGTATGAACAGTTGATAGTATATTGCGCACAGAATGGAAAGAAGAGGACACTGATAGTAATGGCAAAACCTAGTCGACTGAATCGCTAAAACACGGAAATGTCTCGTTCTTTGCCGTGAGACAGGACTCCCAAAGCATAGTTCACAAGAAGCTTACGTATTTAAACACATGCAAACATAGATGAATTGTAGTCACGTGACTGATGTCTGGTTCATGCGAGGAAATTAAATCTGGTCCTATAATAGTGACACTTAAACTATTTAAAACACAGCAAATGTTATATAACATTGAATCTGTCTGTTGTCAAAGAGGTACATTTATATTACTGTATCGTGGAGATAAAGTGCAATTTCTTAATTAGTTTAGTAGTTGGTCGTGTCTATAATAATTCACATATGCGATAGAAACCATCAGTAAATAGACCTTTCCTTGCTTAGGCGTGCGCAAACGTAGAGCGTGTGTAACTGACTTTCCTCATCAGTAATTAACGGCCGTCTATGTTAATAACTTGTTATTTATGTTGTTGATCTTATGTATGTGCTGCCTGATTATACGCTATAATGTAACAGACAAACAGTAATGATCGATTAGGTATAATATATGACAGCCTCTTCCTACTACAGCTACTTAATGCGTTTCCCGTTATTCTCGTTGCCTGTATCTTAAGTTTATTCAAAGCCAATTCTCTTGCTCGCTAACAAGGAAACCAATTCTCAGTTCGCTTACTGCAACTGAAGTACACCTGCTCATAGCTCCTGACTGTTCCCGTTCCCTTTTTTTTCATCTCGTCACACGCAGCAATAGCTACTACGCCTATTGACGCGCGCTACTTCGAATTCTAAACCGCCCGAAATGAACTGGATAATTGAAATACATAAAACAAAAATTCTAACCTTACACCGGATGTCTGGTAATTTTAGCCTTGTAAATTTTCATTGTGGTTCATTTTCTAATACATTTTTGTACACAATTATGTGGGTTTAGCCAGATTGCCGTCTATTATAAGTAAAAGTGATGAGTAATGCTCACCGTTGTGAAAACAATGTTAATGAAGCGCTGGAATTTTATGACAGCTGCGTTGAAGTTAGATAAATAACAGTCCTGAGAAATGTTCGTACAGCAAAGAGGAAATGGGTCCAGGCACAGACAAACTAAGGTGTAATCCTTCGAGGAATAATACTGATGACTTTTAAGCTAGATAGTAATCACTGATAATTTCGTTTCGTAGTCGCTATTCAGGTAACCAGGTTTATATTAATTTTCAAGTTCCATCAATTTAGAAAGATTTTTAGATGTCAATGTTTTCTAAACATTTGATGAACCCTGGTATTATTTAGATATGACTAGACAGATGCTTGAATGTGGTGTTGTTTGCTGACGACGCGCTTGTAATTCAAAATACAGAAATGCTTTACAAAAAATCTGTTTTTAAGCTTCAACAGATTCGCAAACAATACAATATAAAATATAAATATAAAATCTCCAATGCAAAAACAAAGGTAATGGTATTTTTAGGCAAGGAACAAACAAGAACGAAAATAATAATTAATCATGAAATTCTTGAACAGGTAAGCCATTTTAATTATTTGACAAATGATACTGGCTATGATAGAAATGATGACATTGATGTTAAATTAGGTAAGTTCCACACGATCTCTGGTACAATCAACCGTAATTTTAAAAACAAGGTACACTCGATATACAAAATTAAAATTTTACAATGTTATGGCAGTCCCTACGGGTGTAAAGTATGGACAGAACAAAGAAACAAAACAGTAAAATTCAGGCCTTGAATATGGCGTTCTTAAGAAGCGATAAAAGGTGTTATAAAGTTAACCGTAGCCCTATAAAGAATGAGACCATAAGAGAAGAGTAATATGTTTTTACCTTGAATTGAAAATTAAAATATTACAAAAAATAGTGTAAGAGAAATAATATCAGATTCCAGAGTGCCCAAACAAGTCTGGAAACTCAAACCTATAGGACATAGATTTGTGGGTAGACCTAGAAAGAGATATATGAAGGATCTTTGAAGGCGAAACAGGCAACACATTGCCTTTGTCGTGTCGCGAAGATGATGATGAATGTTTTCTCTTTATAGCCTACGATCTATAAGTAAATAAATACGTGAACACATTCTTACATGCTAGCAAGTAAGAATGTCGTCCCTAGTTATCAGAGGCGCTAAACCAATTATAAGTTTTATTTTATTTTGTTTTTCTCCTTTTGTCTATTTATTGCATACTTAATGTATGTGTACAATTAATCATACACGCAAGGGTAAGAAGATATTGTACTCGAAGGAATGCTAGCTACAAGGCAATTAAGTTCAAATAAAGTAGGTTTATTGTTCAGGTAATTGGCAAAATTGAAACTAATTTAATAGAAAAAAAGTAACTTAGCTTTCTCGAGAATTACGAACAAAATTAATTGGCTTTACAAATTTATTTTCTCTCTGCTACATTCAATTGTCGCATTTCTCTTTCTGCGTTGGTATCACGTCGTGGATGATGAGTAGTGTTAATAAATTACCAGTTAAAACTTGTACTGTGACAGAATGTATTCACGCACTATAACAGAATATGGCTGTGTAGTTACCATGCTATTTGCGTTGTTGATCAGATTCCGTCGTCAAAATAGTCTGTCTGTATTCAAAGGATAAACTACTGTGAAATTATCCACAATCTATTTAACTATTGTTTGCAACAAAGTTATGACACAGTCCCGCTTACAATTGAATTTTGCCGTTAAACCAGCTCTAATGATTACTTTATTCAAATTCTCTATTCAAAACTAGAGTCTGAACTGATTACATTACAGACTAGCCATTGCAATCATCATAACCCACGTCGTCATGGACTCGTTTAACCTAATTTCGCTCAACTTCTTCGCCTTCGGTTATTAGTTTAACGATAGGGCTCTGTATCTCCGCTTGAAGTAATTGCAATCTCGTCGTATACCTAATGACCGATTTGTGAAATACTATTACGTTTATGTCTAAGAGTTCTTCATTACCGTCTTTTAGCTACATTTGTCAATATGAACTACACTCTTCATTGTGCAATACTTACACGGAACCACCTTTGATTTAACATTTGAAACTTATCTTTGTATTCCAGTGGTAAGGTTTTGTAACTTCGTATCTTTGCATCATGTCCGTTGTCTTCTTAAAACTGGGTATTTTGAACGCTTTAACGGTCCCGTAGTATTTGCGTGTGCGTCCTTTCAAGTTCTTGGACACGTTAAGACCACAGAAATGCCGTTTCCAGAAATTATGGAAACCAAATTGTAATGAACCTGTATCAAAATTTGTTCCTAATAATTCATTTTAAAATCTCACCACATCGTCAGTGTCGTATTCACACAACCATTGCTCCATACACCCGTAGTGCAATTCACGGCACACTATCCGCTAAGAGTAATCAGTCCGTATTTAACGTGTACAATGGCGCGCTACATGGTGTCAGATCATTTTACGTTCATAGAGACTAATTTTCCATTGTATAGCAATCAATAAAATTTTTTGAAAGTAGATTTCTTGATTTTGCATTTTGACGTAAAATACGTCTTATCTTTCAGGCCAGCAATAGGCACCCCCAACCAGAAAATCGAGCGTTACGTTATCACGTCACGATTGAAATTGAAATATTATCTAAACGACAAAAGATTCACGCTTATATGAGGTACCATTTGACAGATAAAGGAACAAAGATAATAAATATCACAATATAAGCTGGGTATTGCATCATCCATCGTATGGTGAGCGGGGGGAGAAATAGAAATGTTTTGCGCCGCTCGGCGCGCACTAAAATTAGTATTTCTCCGGTTTCCGATGCGACAGAACGTTGAGTGTGGTGTCGTTAAAATTTTCTCATCAAGTACTATCTACATAGTGTACCGTAATAGCGGTGATTTTATTAAGAGGTTTGAATAATCGTAATTAAAGTTGTGAAAATCGTGTGTTCGGACAAAATGTCGCGGTATATGGATGGTAAACGTGCTCAAAAGTAACGTAGACGCATACAGGAGAGTAGATAAAATCATGGGGAATTCAAAAAATCCAAAATGAATAATGCCGAACGTCAGAGGATTTACCGACAACGCTTAAAAGACAAGGAAATAAATACTGAACTCGAGTTGGATGAGGAAGAGCGCCCGACTTCGCAAGTGTATCAGCCGATCGAATTCAGCAAAACGTGGCAGTTAGCTACAAAGCACATCCACAAAACATTCTTTAATAACGAATCTGGACACGCGTGTGACGTTTGTGACAGACTGTGGTTCCAGATGGACGTAAAGATAGTGGCTGTTTTATCACGGTACGGGGAGCACAGCTCCGATGGTGAAGCAAATTCGAGACGAATATTCCAGATTGCTACAACACCGGTTGTCTACGAAAACACAGCTAGTGCGATGCTTCACGTCCCGCCACGAGGTGGAAGACGAAGAGGATAGTGGAAGAAAAGAAAGCGCGATCACGGTTTTATAATCACCAACATTAACGCCCAGAGTTTGGTCACACACGCTGCTGAC
The DNA here is from genome assembly GCA_034769895.1 of Magicicada septendecula. Lineage (NCBI taxonomy): Eukaryota > Metazoa > Arthropoda > Insecta > Hemiptera > Cicadidae > Magicicada > Magicicada septendecula. Next base: position 123,569,505 of record CM068368.1, read on the forward strand.
ATCGCATCCGATAGTCAACTTCTAAAGTCGGACTATCTCGCGATTACGGAAACGTGAATGGAGTTAGACAACCCGGTTCAATTGTCAGGCTTCGAATTGAAGGAGCAAAGAGACAACGGATCGCAGTCAGTGTCGCCCAACAGTAGAAAGCGACGACGGAAGGCCGGAGGTGTCGCAATTTATAGAAATGTACGCAGTCCCACCGAATGTCGAGTGGTTGACATCAACTTGAACAACAAGAAACAAATGATCGATACCGATGTTGGAGACATGTGTCTTGTGGACATCACGCTAAATGGGAAATCGAGATTCGTACTCCGGTGCGCTTACATCCACCCGAACGTCACCATTTCCAATCTCATGATGTTTCTATTCGGTAATATGATTAAATATTCTGAAAGAACGAAGAAAATATTTGATGATGTGAGCGTAGACACCGAAGTGCCAATGGTGATCATGGGGGATTTCAATGTCGACGCACAGACTAATTTACCTGCGCTGAACTTCATGAAGGAACAATTCAATTTAGACCACGTGCCGTCGCCACAGACTACGCTGGGTAACACCACCATCGATTTGACTTTCACCAGAAACATCAGCGTTGATATCTTACCTTATATCAGCTACTTCTCCTATCATAGGTCCATTATAAATAAAGTCTTGCTTGAACCAACTAATTAACTTGTGTGATGATTTTGCAAATAAAATTTTGTACGTTGTAAAACTAAATATGTGTTTGTTCATTTTATTCATAAGACATTAGCAACCCTAAAGCACACAGACGTATTCTATGCTCTGAAGATTTGCGGCCGTGGCTCCGACACAGCCCCCGCCAACTTCTTTATTTATTTATACACCGTGCAACCATTGCAGGTATATAACAGCTGCATTATCTAAAATAAGTTACTAGTAAAAATTAGGTGTTTACCATTACTGTCAATTGAAAAATAAACAAGAAATTTGTCTTTAAATTGCCCATGTTAATAGACAACCCTGTCTTTATAGATATTGTTACGTTTCAGTTCAACAAGAAGGCTGATACTCGTCACTACCTGCATCGGTTTAACGCTACCCGTAAAACCAACTTGACTGATTGACTGTAGGTGTTCAAAATGTGTTAGCGTCCGAATTCTGCGCGCTGCCCGTATCGAAGTCCAATGAACGGCAGTTTTTTCGGGTATGCGTGAGTATGTGTTTACAGCACGGAGCGGGTCTTCAGGAACTAGCGAATAAGGTACGTGAAGAAAGGCGTGACGTTTTATGTATGGTTTCACCCCTCGTACCTTTACGTCACAGGGAGCGACACCATGCCTTCGCATGCAGTTTAGCGACGAAAACTAATGCCGTGTTGCGTGGCGGTAGGCCGGGACCTCTACAGGAAGCCTCGTCACCATATTGTATGGAGCTTCAGGACAAAACTTGGCCGAAATTGAAACTTGGTTAAGGGTTTATCAAGTTCTTTTTTTAAGAGTAATAGTTGCACTCTGCGACACCTCACGTCAGTGACTGCGATTGCATAGCTTCATCTGGAGTTTATCGACAAAAAGGTGGGGATGGCCGACGGTTGGTTCCGTAGCCGAGGGCAGAAACTTTTATAAAGAAGCTCACGAAACAATATCTCGGAAGTCCTGGACGTGCACACAACGCAACTGAAGCGGTTAAGGCAACTTTTATCTTCTTAATGGCGAACATATAAACCAGTACATAATCTTCATCAAGATGCCGAGATAAACTGTGAAGACTGAATATTCAATGTGCCTACTTCGTGAATTGAAGAAGAAGAAGAAAAAGAAGAAGAAGAAGAAGAAGAAGAAGAAGAAGAAGAAGAAGAAGAAGAAGAAGAAGAAGAAGAAGAAGAAGAAGAAGAAGAAGAAGAAGAAGATATTCGTTATTTATAGTCAGAACCGTATAATAAACCTACTATGCAGCATACCTTCTACTGATGCAGCAGAATGTTACGTACACGAAGTATATGACGAAAAGACAGTCACTGACGAATGCAAAATAAGTGAACGTAGTAATGGTTGCCAAAAGTAGTCTCGGTTTCTAGCGATGGAAACGAGAATGGACTGTAAATGGGAACGTATGTGACGAAATTAAATAAGAGCGGAAAGCTTTCAGTACTCCAAGAGTTTTATTTACAGAAACGTATTCATCTTTTATTCTTAACAACTTTCGGTTAGTATTTTTTCCGATTAAACGTTATTACCCAGTAAGTTTGTGGAAAATATTAGTGTTTCTCACTTAACGTGATTGGTTTCAATGGTTTCTTTATTGATTTTAATATGCATCTGTAGTTACCTTAAAAAGGATACCGAATTTTTAAAACAAATTTTAATCTTCTATTATTGTAAAAGTGGATTGAAATCTAATATGTGTAGTACAGAAGCTAACTTCACTTTTCTTTTAAAGAAAATTTAACATGAATTCAATACATTGTTTAGTATACGTTTTCCATCGTTGTGTTCAATCATAAGTGTGCTAATATAGAAGCATCCTACTGTGATGATAATAAAATGGAAATTGTGAAGGAATGAAAAGTATCACCAAGTGAAGTCTGTCACACACAACTGGATTAGCTATATTCTACTAATGCGTCATCGCAGACAGTTAAGTATAGTTTTAAAAAGCTGACTAGAGAATCTTTCCATTGAACAACTAGACACTCACGAAAATTGAATTTTAAATTGAATATTATAAAAATTGAAACTATAAAAGCGCAAAAGATGTAAAGATAGAGATGGAACAGACGTACTGGCAGCTCGGGAACGGGTAATTGAATGAAATCAGGCAAGCATTCAAGTCTCGGCATATTGTATTTCCTGTAGGCCAGTCTACTTGAATCTCAGCAAATCTGTTATTAAAAATAAAATATCGGTTACTTGTATGCATATAATATCAAGTAAAATTTACCTATTCCGACTTTATAACAATGTTTATTAGACTATTGAGAGAGAGAACGAACATTTGTTTAAATTAATTAAATTAGAAAATTTGTTTAACTAGAAAATTAATTTAATTTTATGGAACGCCATTGGCACAAAAAATGTTGATCCATATACCGAATCTGCAATACTAAATGGAGATTCAAAATATTCATAAACCTAAGCGCTTTTTGTAATACGCAATTTTTATATGGAAATGACATAAAAATTGTTGGAATACTCAACAAAAAGGTAAAAAGATAGAGGTAGTGTGCATATATAGATGCGTGTGTGAAAGAGAGAGAGAGAGAGAGAGAGAGAGAGAGAGAGAGAGATGAGTATTTAAACATAAGATGAATCGAATAAGGAAGGAAATAAGCAATAACTCTTCTTACATGTATTAAATAATAACACTTAATGTTATGGATTCATTAACTCTACGTCATAATTTCTTACATTTTAGATATGTAGGGCATTGTATTTTTTTTACTGACTAATTTAGCAATTAAGTACAATACTTTCTTAACAGAACACATACTGATAAAGCGTTGGCGTTGTTGCCAATGTTTAGCTGAAATTTCAATGTTAAATTCTCATTTTCATAAGCTAGAGTTGTTAGTTTTTAACCTTTCTCTTTATAATTCCGTTACTTTATTTCGACGGGAAAAGCAAATGTCACTCCTAAACAGCAACAAATTTTAAACGATCTGATGGCTTATATTTTGTATCGAGCTAACCCTTAATGTTGAAACAGACTAACAACAGCCATTATGGAAAGGAAACTCCAAAGTAAATAATGCTGTAACACCTAACGGTAACTCCAAACAGCATTTAATATTGCCGATCGGCATATTGACTTCCTCGAAGCGAATATTCAGTATCGTAAACTAGTGTCTCTTCACGATATTAATTGACGACTCGTTGGGCACTTGGTAAAACATATTAACACAAAGGTTTTCAAAAATATATAAACACTTGGTACGTTTCACAGTTTTTATTTAACTGTGATAGCTGTTTCAGCTTCTCAAGCTATTGTCAAAGAGATCAGTGAACAACTAAACAGAGTATGTTAGAGTGGTGAATACATAGATAAAAAAACATAACACTACGTACAAAAAGGTAAAAAAATGGAGTTGTTAGAAATTGTAGAAATTAGAAAAGCAATAAAAAGTAACAACAATTTATAAATGAACAAACTGAATTCTGTGTATCCCCTTTAATAAAAGCTGTCTCTCTCATCTTTTATATTTCTTCTATATAATTTAGGCTTAACGTATAATATCTTGGAGTTGATGTAAAACGTAAACACTACAAACTCGTAGCCTTTAGTTAAGATTACAGGCCTCTTAGAGAAACACTGGTTAAGTCTGTAGAATAGATATACGTCTATAGACTATAATGTTTTCAATGTAAAAGAAATATTGATTAATTATCAGAAGTGTATTATTTAAAGCTACTGAAGTATTTCATGCAATTTTTAAATGATACCACAAAGGCAGATAATCAGAACATTTAGTTTAGAGTAATTATTTGGAATCATTTAAAAAAGAGATGGAACAAATCTTGTGACTGTTTGTAGTTGATGTTAGGGAAAATAAAGTCTAACCTTTATTTTATAAAGGCCAAGAGAACCTTATCTAACAGAGATCATAATCGTTCAAAACGAATGAAGGATTGAACAGTCGAATGTAAAGGATAGACGCCGTGAAACTGATACGGAGGAGTCGGGATTGTATACTCAAAGACAAAGGTACAGAACATAAACTTTTGCAGACGAAAACATTACTACGAGTCGCTGGAATCTGTAAAGAAATGCAGAACCCACTACATTAAAATCCTCTGTCAGATGTCCTTTACAGTCTGATATTTTATCTCCTTTAGTCGAACGGAATTTACTGAAACGGAATCGTAAAAAATAAAAACAGCGTTAGTGAGTCTTCAATGGACAAGAGACACAGTGCAGACGTCTGTACAAGGCATTTCAGTAATTCCTTGAGAAACAAACTGCTTTGACGAGAAGAAACTCATTTGAAGTCGGCACTTTTGTAATACCCGACTTTTACGTGAAGAGGCAGATAATGTAGTGAGAAACACTAAATCAGAGCTGCTCAATTGTGGCCTTTATCTGGTTGAAAGTTTAGACCTTACAGTGGTCGTAATTACAAGTCTCAGTGATGAAAGAAACGAATATTTCAACTTCTATCCCTCGTACTTAATATTTTGTTTTCATTTTCTCTGTATTTTGCGTTCTGCAATTTTTAAAAGTTGATCTAATTTTGTAGAAATGTTTTCTTTAACCTTACATACAAAACAGTTATTCTTCTTGCGATAATACATGAGGCATACTTTTATCAATTGTTGAAATTCGTTTCTTTCGAGTGTTCTAAAATCGCCAGTTTTTTGCGTCCTGAAAAAATTGTTAAGTAGTTTAAAAATTAAAAAGTATTGTAACTGACACATTTCAACAAGTGACTATCCATACATATGATAGATGAAACGCGCGCGCCCGCGCGTATGTGTGTAAATACGCGTGTGTATTTTGAAATTAATATATACCGATGAATAAAGCCACGCTTGTATAAACGCCATGTAATGTGTCGGGCAGTTAATAAAAGCCTCATATTTAATTTAAAAACTTATCACAGGGAAAATACTGGACAGGATATAACCACACGCTACAGGATTCTCCAGCAGCTGGTTCAAAAGAGAATTTATAATTAACGGTAATTGACAAAAGCCACTACTACACTGGCTGCAAACACACTGACCGCTGAAATGGCATCAGAATTGATAGTGTTGGTGTGAAGATTAAAATTTCTGATGTGTCTTTTGCTGATTCAGAAATATTTTTAATTTACGTGATTCAATTTTATGTTGTTACATTACAATTGAACGTAAAGGGTATCTGGTTAACTGATCATAAGGGTAACACTTCCATACAGTAATGTGGATACAGGTCTTGTATTATAGATTTATAATGTTAGTAGGGGTGTTATGGGGGTTCGAAACCACTATCTTCCCCATGAGTGCGAGTGAGAGCGAATGACATGTGCAATGAGTGCGAGTGAGATGGAAGATGACACCACTACCCCCCCAATCCATCCCCACCCTCTACCGCGGAAGTGACGTCATACACCCACTTTTGGCGCAAGATTCAAAAATCGTGGTGGTGGGGGTATACATCCGGTGCAGTGTGTCGTCGTGTGCATATTTGCGGATGGACCGGGGGGGTAGTGGTGTGTCCCACGTGACCTTGTTGGGCGTGTCGAAGTAGTCGGCCATGTTGTCGGCATTCGGCCATGTTGTCGTCGTCGTCCATTTTGTGGGGTTATGTGTGCGTTGATTGGCGGAGGCGTGGCCGCCGTTCGCTGTTCGCCGTTCGCCGTTCGCCGTTGACGTCGTCGTTGACGTCGTCATCGTCGCTGGGCGGCGGCCTGGTCGTGGCTTGATCGTCGCCCGTCGTGGTGGGGTCGTCGTCCATTTTGTCGGCGGCGGCGGCCATGTTGGAAAAGGTGCGATGTTGTCGGGTTGTGGTAGGAGTGTGCTGGTTAAGGTACGGCCGGGTTGCCGATTCGTGCATGTGTTATAGTGTATGGGTATGTATATGTAAGGGGTTTTTCCGGAAGTTCGGCCATGTTGGAAAAGCGTCGGTGTTGCCAACTGTTGTCGGCTCGGTGTTATAGTGTACGGGTTGAATATATGTGCCGCCATTGTTGCCAACTCGGTGTTATAGTGTACTGGTTTCGTATATATTTACACTGCCACAATTGTCTCGATATCGTCGATGTTGTGTCTATTGTTAAGTAATTGCATTGTTGCCAACTCAGTCAAGTAGTGTAAGAGTGTGCTGGTTAAGGTTCGGCCACGTTGGCGATTCGAGCGTGTGTTATAGTGTATGGGTTTGGATATATACTGTGTTTTCCGGAAGGGTGTCCACGTTGGAAAAGCGTCGACGTTGTCAACTTGTGCATGTGTGCTGGTTTAGCGTCGGCCACGTTGTCGGCTCGTGCATGTGTTATAGTGTACAGGTTTCAGATATATTTACACTGCCACCATTGTCCGGATATCGTCGATGTGAAGAGGTGAATTGCATTGTTGCCAACTGGAGAACTGTACTGGCATCGGTCACGTTGTCGACTCATGCATGTGTTATAGTGTACGGGTTTCAGATATATTTACACTGCCACCCCATTGTCCGGATGTCGTCGATGTGGAGAGGTGAATTGCATTGTTGCCAACTCGAGAACTGTACTGGCGTTGGTCACGTTGTCAACTTGTGCATGTGTTATAGTGTATGGGTTTAGATATTTACACTGCTGCCGTTCGGATTTACTACTACGGTGCAAAATTGAATATCATTTCACTTGTAAAAATTGATTGTCGTGCATTTGTGCAATTGTTCTGATTGACATTTCACTTATGAAACATGCATGTTGGAAGGAAAAAAGGATAGTTGAAAATAAACAACTAAGCAAAGCAAAATTTACATATATGTAATCAAACACACATAAAAATATACAATAAACTACACACACACACACACACACACACACACACACACACACACACACACACACACACACACACACACACACACACACACACACAATAACAATATATGTAATCGTACGCGACAAATGAAGATGTCCATTCGGTCCTACTGTACAATTTCTACTATGTAAGCTCTATCCTTTTCTCCACGATAAATTAGTTGTAGCGAACACGGTACTAAATTTTTTAATTCCTCATCTTCGAAAACGCCTGCGTATCTCTTTGGTAGATATACACGATATTTTAGTTTAGGGTCTCATTAATCTTGAAGAGTGACGAGTCGGATCGGATATTTTACACCGATTATCAATTCCTTTATTTTTTTATACTCGATTGCGCTAATAGTTGCAAACTTTTCAGTGATTGACGCCATTTTAAAATAAAGAATTTATAATAATTTCTGGCACGTCTCTCAACGAATGAACGAATAACGCTCGTGCACAGCGAATATATAGGGAGGTAGTTGTGGAGGTGGAAACCGGAGAGGGGAGAAACCACTCAACGCACAGTAAGCGTTTATTTTTAACCGTGTGAACAGGTCACGAGCTGATTTCTCACGGATCGATGGGTAGGTGGGGAAGAGGGGAGTCGGTTATTTTTTTATACGTCTAGACAGCACTCGTTCTTGTTCGAACATGTCGTCGACGCTAATTTATTTTTAGACAGGTGATGTATTTAACTGTGTGAACAGGATAAGACTTGATTTCTCACGGTTCGATGGGTAGGTGAGGAAGAGGGGTGTCGGTTATTTTTATACGACTAGACAGCACATGTGCTTGTTTGAACATGTCGTCGATGCTAATTTATTTTTAGACAGATGATGTAATCGATAGAAAGGTGACGGCTGTTATTTTTTTACATAAGCGCTAAACAATAATGTTAGTAATTTATCAGAAACATATAGATTACTCTAAAATCTGATACAACCCACTCGCGTAAAGCGTGTACTCTAGTATTTGTACATGTTAAAAGGAAACGTGTACTTTACTAATATCGACACAAGATGTTCATCTCAAGGATGTACACGAAAGACATGGTAACAACAAAAAAAAAAAGCTCCCACACAAAGTCACGGACGCGCACTTAGTTTGGCTTGCGTTCTGTTTCCCACACGCTGTGATAACAGATGGTGTCAGACAGCTTGTGTGTTCTGTTATTTAAAAAAATTTATGTACGACTACGTTCACACGCCGCGATAAACAGACGGCCAGACAGACGGAGTCGATTATATCATCATAACAACTAATGCACACTCATCAACAAAAAAAGTAACAGCTGCCACACACACACACACACACACACACACACACACACACACACACACACAGTCAAAGATGCACACTTAGCTTGGCTAGTGTTCTATTTCACACAATAATTTATGTACGTCGCTAACTTTTCGTTCACACGCAACGATAACATATTTTCTGGAAATAAGCGGTACACGAGACAGGCTTTTCCGTGTATTGAACGTAATCGAGTTTAGGACAACTGAAAACTTCTAAATTTATAATAATGAAATGTACAATACGCTTCTCCAGAAATCTTTTTTCTGTAATCCTTTTACGAACATAAAGTTAAAAGGAAACGTGTACTTTACTAATATCGCCACAAGATGTTCGAACGATGTGTCCCCGTCCGTCCACTCTAATCGATAACAATGCTCCGTTAACCAACGGTTTGTCCTTACGTGATTGTGATTCGAAATGATTGTGTTTACTACAGGTGCAAATATCAAATGCCTGCTGGCATATGCGATGATGTCCATAATGGCTAGTTACTTGCCGAGTTCGTTTCCATCGTCGTCAACAAAAAAGTGAAAGTCGTCAAGTTCATTGAAAGCTCTCAGACCAAGGTACAGCATGCCATAACCGATCGTAACGAAATATCCATAACCGCAATTTCAACATGCCTATCGTTAACGAAACCATTGCCACGTTCATTGAAAGCTGTTAGACCAAGGTACAGCATGCCATAACCGATCGTAACGATTTAACAACAACCGCAATGTCAACCTGTCTATCGTTAACGAAACCATTGCCAAGATCATTGAAATATGTCAGACTAAGGTACTGCATGCCATAACCGATCGTAACGATATACCCATATAACCGTAATATCAACCTGCCTATCGTTAACGAAACCATTGCCAAGGTCATTGAAAGCTGTCAGACCAAGGTACTGCATGCTATATCCGATCGCAACGATATAACCTTATCCACAATATCACCCTGCCTATCGTTAACGAAACCATTGTCAAGTTCATGGAAAGCTGTCAGACCAAGGTACTGCATGCCATAAACGATCGTAACGATATACCCATAATAGCAATATCAACCTGCCTATCGTTAATAAAACAATTGCCAAGTTCATTGAAAGCTGTAAGAACAAGATACTGCATGCCATAACCGATCATAACGATATACACATAACCGCAATATCAACCTGCCTATCGTTAACGAAACCATTGCCAAGTTCATTGAAAACTGTCAGCCCAAGGTACTGCATGACATAACTGATCGTAACGATATACCCATAACCGCAATATCAACCTGGCTTTCGTTAACGAAACCATTGCCACGTTCATTGAAAGCTGACAGACCAAGGTACTGCATAACATAACCGATCGTAACGATATACCCATAACAGCAATATCAACCTGCATATCGTTAAGGAAACCATTGCCACGTTCATTGAAAGCCGTCAGACCAAGGTACAGCATGCCATAACCGATCGTAACGATATACCCATAACCGCAATATCAACCTGCCTATCGTTAACGAAACCATTGCCAAGTTCATTGAAAGCTGTCAGACCAAGGTAATGCATGCCATAACCGATCGTAACGAAAAACCAATAACCGCAATGTCAACCTGCCTACCGTTAACGAAACCATTGTTACGTTCATTGAAAGCTGTCAGACCAAGGTACTGCATGACATAATCGATCGTAACGATATACCCATAACCGCAGTGTCAACCTGTCTATCGTTAACGAAACCATTGACAAGTTCATTGAAATCTGTCAGACTAAGGTACTGCATGGCATAACCGATCGTAACGATATACCCATAACCGCAATCTCAACCTGCCTATCGTTAACGAAATCGTTGCCAAGTTCATTGAAAGCTGTCAGACAAAAGTACTGCATACCAAAAGAGATCGTAACGATATACCCATAACCGCAAAGTCAAACTGCCTATCGTTAACGAAACTATTGCCAAGTTCATCGAAAGCTGTCAGACCAAGGTACTGCATGACATAACCGATCGTAACGATATACCCATAACCGCAATGTCAACCTGCCTACCGTTAACGAAACCATTGCCAAGTTCATTGAAAGCTGTTAGACCAAGGTACTGCATGCCATAACCGATGGTAACTATATACCCATAACCGCAATATCAACCTGGCTTTCGTTAACGAAACCATTGCCACGTTCATTGAAAGCTGACAGACCAAGGTACTGCATAACATAACCGATCGTAACGATATACCCATAACAGCAATGCCAAACTGCCTATCGTTAACGAAACCATCGCTACGTTCATTGAAAGCTGTCAGACAAAGGTACTGCATGCCATAACCGTACGTAACGATATACCCATAACCGCAATCTCAACCTGCCTATCGTTAACGAAACCATTGCCACGTTCATTGAAATCTGTCAGACCAAGTTACTGCATGCCATAACCGATCGTAACGATATACCAATAACCGCAATGTCAACCTGCCTATCGTTAACAAAACCATTGGCAAGTTCATTGTAATTTGTCAGACCAAGGTACTGCATGCCATAGCCGATCGTAACGATATAGCCATAATCGCAATATCAACCTGCCTATCGTTAACAAAACCACACCAAGTTCATTGGAAGCTGTCAGACCAAGGTACTGCATGCCATAACCGATCGTAACGATATACCCATACACGCAATCTCAACTTGCTTATCGTTAACGAAACAATTGCCAAGTCCATTGAAAGCCGCCAGAAAAAGCTACTGCATGCCATAACCGATCGTAACGATATACCCATAACCGCAATGAAACCTTCCTATCGTTAACGAAACCATTGCCACGTTCATTGAAAGCTGTTAGAACAAGGTACTGCATGCCATAACCGATCGTAACGATATAGCCATAATCGCAATCTCAACCTGCCTATCGTTAACGAAACCAATGCCAAGTTCGTTGAAAGCTGTCAGACCAAGGTACTGCATGCCATAACCGATCGTAACGATATACCCATAACCGCAATTTCAACCTGCCTATCGTTAACGAAACAATTGCCAAGTTCATTGACAGCTGTCAGACCAAGGTACTGCATGCCATAACCGATCGTAACGATATAACTATAACCGCAATCTCAACCAGCCTATCGTTAACGAAATCATTGCCACGTTCATTGAAAGCTCTCAGACTAAGGTACTGCATGCCATAACCGATAGTAACGATATAACCATATCCGCAATTGTAACCTGCCTATCGTTAACGAAATCATTGCCAAATTCATTGAAAGCTGTCAGACCAAGGTACTACATGCCATAACCGATCGTAACGATATACCAATAACAGCAATGTCAACCTGCCTAACGTTAACGAAACCATTGCCAAGTTCATTGAAAGCTGTCAGACCAAGGTATTGCATGCCATAACCGATCGTAACGATATACCCATAACCGCAATATCAACAGGCCTATCGTTAACGAAACCATTGCCACGTTCATTGAAAACTCTCAGACCAAGGTACTGCATGCCATAACCGATAGTAACGATATACACGTAAACGAAATCTCAACCTGCCTACCGATAACCAAACCATTGCAAAGTTCATTGAAATCCGTCAGATCAAGGTACTGCTTGCCATAACCGATCGTAATGATATACCCATAACCGCAATGTCAACCTGTCTATTGTTAACGAAACCATTGCCAGTTCATGGAAAGCTGTCAGACCAATGTATTGCATGCCATAACAGATCGTAACGATATACCCATAACCGCAATATCAACCTGCCTATCGTTAACGAAACCATTGTCACGTTCATTGAAACCTGTCAGACCAAGGTTGTGAATGCCATAACCGATGGTAACGATATACCTATACCCATAACCACAATGTCAACCAGCCTATCGTTAACGAAACCATTGCCACGTTCATTGAAATCTGTCAGACGAAGTTACTGCATGCCATAACCGATCGTAACGGTATACCCATAACCTATATGTCATCCTCCCTATCGTTAACGAAACCATTGCCAAGTTCATTGGAAGCCCTCAGACCAAGTTACTGCATGTCGTAACCAATTGTAACGATATGCCAATAACCGCAATGTCAACCTGCCTATCGTTAACGAAACCATTGCTACGTTCATTAAAAGCTGCCAGACGAACGTACTGCATGCTATAACCGATCGTAACGATATACCCACAACCGCAATGTCAACGTGCCTATCGTTAAAGATACCATTGTCAATTTCATTGAATGCCGCCAGACCATGTTACTGCATGCCATAACCGATCGTAATGGTATACCCATAACCGCAATGTCATCCTGCCTATCGTTAACGAAACCATTGCCAAGTTTATTGAAAGCCGCCAGACCAAGTTACTGCATGTCGTAACCGTTCGTAACGATATACCCATAACCGCAACGTCATCCTGCCTATCGTTAACGAAACTATTGCCAAGTTCATTGAAATCTGTCAGACCAAGGTACTGCTTGCCATAACCGATTTTAACGATATAACCGCAACCGCAATATCAACCTGCCTAACGTTAACGAAACCATTGCCTAGCTCATTGAAATCTGTCAGACCAAGGTACTGCATGCCATAACCGATCTTAACTATATACCCACAACAGCAATGTCAACCTGCCTATCGTAAAGAAACAATTGCCATGTTCATTGAAAGCTGTCAGACCAAGGTAGTGCAAGCCATAACCGATCGTAACGATATACAGATAACCGCAATGTGAGCCTGCCTATCGTTAACGAAAACATTGCCATGTTCATTGAAAGCTGTCAGACCAAGTTACTGCATGCCATAACCGATCGTAACGATATACCCATAACTGCAATGTCAACCTGCCTATCTGTAACGAAACCATTGCCATGTTCATTGAAAAGTGTCAGACCAAGATACTGCATGCCATAACCGATCGTAACGATATAACCACAACCGCAATGTCAACCTGCCTATCGTTAACGAAACCATTGCCACATTCATTGTAAGTTGTCAGACCAAGGTACTGAATGCCATAGCCGATCGTAACGATATAGCCATAATCGCAATATCAACCTGCCTATCGTTAACAAAACCACACCAAGTTCATTGGAAGCTGTCAGACCAAGTTACTGCAAGCCATAACCGATCGTAACGATATACCCATAACCGCAAAGTCAACCTGCCTATCGTTAACGAAACCATTGCCATGCCATAACCGATGGTAACGATATACCCATAACCGCAATGACAGCCTGCCTATCGTTAACGAAACCATTGCAAAGTTCTTTTAAAGCCGTCAGACCAAGGTACTGCATGTCATAACCGATCGTAACGATATATACATAACCGCAATGTCAACCAGCCTTCCGTTAACGAAACCACGTCAAGTCCATTGAAATCTGTCAGACCAAGGTACTGCATGCCATAACCGATCGTAACGATGTACCCATAACCGCAATATCAACCTGCCTACCGTTAACGAAACCATTGCCACGTTCATTGAAAGATGTTAGACCAAAGTACTGCACGCCATAACCGATCGTAACGATATACCCATAACCGCAATGTCAACCTGCCTATTGTAAACGAAACCATTCACGCGTTCATTGAAATCTGTCAGACCAAGGTATAGCATGTCATAACCGATCGTAACGATATACCCATATCCGCAATGTCAACCTGCTTATCGTTAACGAAACCATTGCCACGTTCATTGAAATCTGTCAGACCAAGGTATTGAATGTCATAACCGATCGTAACGATATACCCATATCCGCAATGTCAACCTGCTTATCGTTAACGAAACCATTGCCACGTTCATTGAAAGCTGTCCGACCAAGGTACTGCATGTCATAACCGATCGTAACGATATACACATAACAGCAATCTCAACCTGCCTATCGCTAATGAAACCATTGCCTCGTTCATAGAAAGTTGTCAGACCAAGGTACTGCATGTCATAATCGTTCGTAACGATATACCCATAACCGCAACGTCAACCTGCCTATCGTTAACGAAACCATTGCCAAGTTCATTGAAAGCTGTCAGACCGATTTACTGCATGCCATAACCGATCGTAACGATGTACCCATAACCGCAATGTCTACCTGCATATCGTTCAGGAAACCATTGCCACGTTCATTGAATTCTGACAGACCAAGGTACTGCATGTCATAACAGATCGTAATGATATACACATATCCGCAATGTGAACCTGCTTATCGTTAACGAAACCATTGCCACGTTCATTGAAATCTGTCAGACCAAGGTACTTCATGTCATAACCGATCGTAACGATATACCCATAACCGCAATCTCAACCTACCAATCGTTAACGAAACCATTGCCAAGTTCATTGAAAACTGTCAGACCAAGGTACTCCATGGTATAACCGATCGTAACGATATGTACATATCCGAACGATATACCCATAACCGCAATGTCAACCTGTCTATCGTTAACGAAACCATTGCTACGTTCATAGAAAGCTGTCAGACCAAGGTACTCCATGCCATAACCGATCGTAACGTTATACCCATAACGGCAATGTCAACCTGCCTATCGTTAACGAAACCATTACCAAGTTCGTTGAAAGTCGCCAGACCAAGGTAGTGCAAGCTATAACCGATCGTAACGATACACCCATAACCGCAATGTCAACCTGCCTATTGTTAACGAAACCATTTCCAGTTCATGGAAAGCTGTCAGACCAAGGTATTGCATGCCATAACCGATCGTAACGTTATACCCATTACCGCAATGTCAACCTGCCTATCGTTAACGAAACCATTGCCACGTTCAATGAAATCTGTCAGACCAAGGTACTGCATGCCATAACCGATCGTAACGATATACCCATAAACGCAATGTCAACCGGCCTATCTTTAACGAAACGGTTGACACGTTTATTGAAAGCTCTCAGACCAAGGTACTGCATGTCATAACCGATCGTAACGATATACCCCTAACCTCAATCTCAACCTGTCTATCGTTAACGAAACCATTGCCAATTTCATTGAAAGCCGCCAGACCAAGGTACTGCATGCACTGTCGGACCAAGATATTTCATGCCATAACCGATCGTAACAATATACCCATAACCGCAATGTAATCCTGCCTATCGTTAAAGAAACCATTGCCAAGTTCATTGAAAGCCGCCAGACCAAGGTACTGCATGTACTGTCAGATCAAGGTACTTCATGTCATAACAGATCGTAACGATATACCCATAGCAGCAATGTCAACTTGCCTATCGTTAACGAAACCATTTCCACTTTCATTGAAAGCTGACAGACCAAGGTACTGGATACTATAACCGATCGTAACGATATACCCATAACCGCAATGTCAACCTGC
Organism: Magicicada septendecula; assembly: GCA_034769895.1. NCBI lineage: Eukaryota > Metazoa > Arthropoda > Insecta > Hemiptera > Cicadidae > Magicicada > Magicicada septendecula. The sequence goes on from CM068368.1 coordinate 123,585,559, forward strand.
CTATCGTTAACGAAACCATTGCCACGTTCATTGAAAGCCGTCAGAACAAGGTACTGCATGCGATAACCGATCGTAACGATATACCCATAACCTCAAACCGAACGTTCGACGACTGTTTTAGTTAACAGTGAACAGTTGTTACGTGCATTTATGCGAGCAGTCGGGGGTTATGAGAGTTCGAATACACTATCTTCCACCATGTTAACGGACGGGTGGTGGGTGGTCGTAGTCACGGAGTTGGGGGATGTCGTCCATGTTGATAAAGTCGTCGCCCATGTTGAAAAGTTCTTCGACCAATCATCGATGACCTCCGGGCGGCGGTCAGGCGGCGGATGGCGATTACGACTACGACGTCAACGACGACGTCAACGTCAACGACGACGGCGACGTCAACCAATCCGTCAACAGAAGCGGCGGACCCGATCGCTTCGACTTCGAGTTATAATGTCCACAAAAATTTATCGTGCACAATATACAGGTGTCTGTTTATTATTAAAAATTGATTAAAGTTCTTTAGCCGACATAAATCCGTTGTCGTCCTCACGGTGTCGTTCGTTGACGGCGAAGTCAACCAATCCGTCAACAGAAGCGGCGGACCCGTTCGCTTCGACTCGAGATAGAATGTCCACAAAGATTTATCGCGCACAATATACAGGTGTCTGTTTATTATTAGAAATTGATTAAAGTCCTTTAGACTACATAAATCCATCATCGTCCGAACGGTGTCGTTCGTTGACGTTGACGTCGTCGTTGACGTCGTAGTCGTAATCGCCATCCGCCGCCTGACCGCCGCCCGGAGGTCATCGATGATTGGTCGAAGAATTTTTCAACATGGGCGACGACTTTATCATCATGGACGACATCCCCCAACTACGTGACTACGACCACCCACCACCCGTCCGTTAACATGGTGGAAGATAGTGTATTCGAACTCTCATAACCCCCGACTGCTCGCATAAATGCACGTAACAACTGTTCACTGTTAACTAAAACAGTCGTCGAGCGTTCGGTTTGAGGTGATGGGTATATCGTTACGATCGGTTATCGCATGCAGTACCTTGTTCTGACGGCTTTCAATGAACGTGGCAATGGTTTCGTTAACGATAGGCAGGTTGACATTGCGGTTATGGGTATATCGTTACGATCGGTTATAGTATCCAGTACCTTGGTCTGTCAGCTTTCAATGAAAGTGGAAATGGTTTCGTTAACGATAGGCAAGTTGACATTGCTGTTATGGGTATATCGTTACGATCTGTTATGACATGAAGTACCTTGATCTGACAGTACATGCAGTACCTTGGTCTGGCGGCTTTCAATGAACTTGGCAATGGTTTCTTTAACGATAGGCAGGATTACATTGCGGTTATGGGTATATTGTTACGATCGGTAATGGCATGAAATACCTTGGTCCGACAGTGCATGCAGTAACTTGGTCTGGCGGCTTTCAATGAAATTGGCAATGGTTTCGTTAACGATAGACAGGTTGAGATTGAGGTTAGGGGTATATCGTTACGATCGGTTATGACATGCAGTACCTTGGTCTGAGAGCTTTCAATAAACGTGTCAACCGTTTCGTTAAAGATAGGCCGGTTGACATTGCGTTTATGGGTATATCGTTACGATCGGTTATGGCATGCAGTACCTTGGTCTGACAGATTTCATTGAACGTGGCAATGGTTTCGTTAACGATAGGCAGGTTGACATTGCGGTAATGGGTATAACGTTACGATCGGTTATGGCATGCAATACCTTGGTCTGACAGCTTTCCATGAACTGGAAATGGTTTCGTTAACAATAGGCAGGTTGACATTGCGGTTATGGGTGTATCGTTACGATCGGTTATAGCCTGCACTACCTTGGTCTGGCGACTTTCAACGAACTTGGTAATGGTTACGTTAACGATAGGCAGGTTGACATTGCCGTTATGGGTATAACGTTACGATCGGTTATGGCATGGAGTACCTTGGTCTGACAGCTTTCTATGAACGTAGCAATGGTTTCGTTAACGATAGACAGGTTGACATTGCGGTTATGGGTATATCGTTCGGATATGTATATATCGTTTCGATCGGTTATACCATGGAGTACCTTGGTCTGACAGCTTTCAATGAACTTGGCAATGGTTTCGTTAACGATTGGTAGGTTGAGATTGCGGTTATGGGTAAATCGTTACGATCGGTTATGACATGCAGTACCTTGGTCTGACAGATTTCAATGAACGTGGCAATGGTTTCATTAACGATAAGCAGGTTCACATTGCGGATATGTGTATATCATTACGATCTGTTATGACATGCAGTACCTTGGTCTGTCAGAATTCAATGAACGTGGCAATGGTTTCCTGAACGATATGCAGGTAGACATTGCGGTTATGGGTATATCGTTACGATCGGTTATGGCATGCAGTAAATCGGTCTGACAGCTTTCAATGAACTTGGCAATGGTTTCGTTAACGATAGGCAGGTTGACGTTGCGGTTATGGGTATATCGTTACGAACGATTATGACATGCAGTGCCTTGGTCTGACAACTTTCTATGAACGAGGCAATGGTTTCATTAGCGATAGGCAGGTTGACATTGCTGTTATGTGTATATCGTTACGATCGGTTATGACATGCAGTACCTTGGTCTGACAGCTTTCAATGAACGTGGCAATGGTTTCGTTAACGATAAGCAGGTTGACATTGCGGATATGGGTATATCGTTACGATCGGTTATGACATGCAATACCTTGGTCTGACAGATTTCAATGAACGTGGCAATGGTTTCGTTAACGATAAGCAGGTTGACATTGCGGATATGGGTATATCGTTACGATCGGTTATGACATGCTATACCTTGGTCTGACAGATTTCAATGAACGCGTGAATGGTTTCGTTTACAATAGGCAGGTTGACATTGCGGTTATGGGTATATCGTTACGATCGGTTATGGCGTGCAGTACTTTGGTCTAACATCTTTCAATGAACGTGGCAATGGTTTCGTTAACGGTAGGCAGGTTGATATTGCGGTTATGGGTACATCGTTACGATCGGTTATGGCATGCAGTACCTTGGTCTGACAGATTTCAATGGACTTGACGTGGTTTCGTTAACGGAAGGCTGGTTGACATTGCGGTTATGTATATATCGTTACGATCGGTTATGACATGCAGTACCTTGGTCTGACGGCTTTAAAAGAACTTTGCAATGGTTTCGTTAACGATAGGCAGGCTGTCATTGCGGTTATGGGTATATCATTACCATCGGTTATGGCATGGCAATGGTTTCGTTAACGATAGGCAGGTTGACTTTGCGGTTATGGGTATATCGTTACGATCGGTTATGGCTTGCAGTAACTTGGTCTGACACTTTTCAATGAACGTGGCAATGGTTTCGTTAAAGATAGGCAGGTTGACATTGCAGTTATGGGTATATCGTTACGATCGGTTATGGCATGCAGTATCTTGGTCTGACAGCTTTCAATGAACATGGCAATGTTTTCGTTAACGATAGGCAGGCTCACATTGCGGTTATCTGTATATCGTTACGATCGGTTATGGCTTGCACTACCTTGGTCTGACAGCTTTCAATGAACATGGCAATTGTTTCTTTACGATAGGCAGGTTGACATTGCTGTTGTGGGTATATAGTTAAGATCGGTTATGGCATGCAGTACCTTGGTCTGACAGATTTCAATGAACTAGGCAATGGTTTCGTTAACGTTAGGCAGGTTGATATTGCGGTTGCGGTTATATCGTTAAAATCGGTTATGGCAAGCAGTACCTTGGTCTGACAGATTTCAATGAACTTGGCAATAGTTTCGTTAACGATAGGCAGGATGACGTTGCGGTTATGGGTATATCGTTACGAACGGTTACGACATGCAGTAACTTGGTCTGGCGGCTTTCAATGAACTTGGCAATTGTTTCGTTAACGATAGGCAGGATGACATTGCGGTTATGGGTATACCATTACGAGCGGTTATGGCATGCAGTAAAATGGTCTGGCGGCATTCAGTGAAATTGACAATGGTATCTTTAACGATAGGCACGTTGACATTGCGGTTGTGGGTATATCGTTACGATCGGTTATAGCATGCAGTACGTTCGTCTGGCAGCTTTTAATGAACGTAGCAATGGTTTCGTTAACGATAGGCAGGTTGACATTGCGGTTATTGGCATATCGTTACAATTGGTTACGACATGCAGTAACTTGGTCTGACGGCTTCCAATGAACTTGGCAATGGTTTGGTTAACGATAGGGAGGATGACATATAGGTTATGGGTATACCGTTACGATCGGTTATGGCATGCAGTAACTTCGTCTGACAGATTTCAATGAACGTGGCAATGGTTTCGTTAACGATAGGCTGGTTGACATTGTGGTTTTGGGTATAGGTATATCGTTACCATCGGTTATGGCATGCACTACCTTGGTCTGACAGGTTTTAATGAACGTGACAATGGTTTCGTTAACGATAGGCAGGTTGATATTGCGGTTATGGGTATATCGTTACGATCTGTTATGGCATGCAATACATTGGTCTGACAGCTTTCCATGAACTGGCAATGGTTTCGTTAACAATAGACAGGTTGACATTGCGGTTATGGGTATATCATTACGATCGGTTATGGCAAGCAGTACCTTGATCTGACGGATTTCAATGAACTTTGCAATGGTTCGGTTAACGGTAGGCAGGTTGAGATTTCTTTTACTTGTATATCGTTACTATCGGTTATGGCATGCAGTACCTTGGTCTGAGAGTTTTCAATGAACGTGGCAATGGTTTCGTTAACGATAGGCCGGTTGATATTGCGGTTATGGGTATATCGTTACGATCGGTTATGGCATGCAATACCTTGGTCTGACAGCTTTCAATGAACTTGGCAATGGTTTCGATAACGTTAGGCAGGTTGACATTGCTGTTATTGGTATATCGTTACGATCGGTTATGGCTTGTAGTACCTTGGTCTGACAGCTTTCAATGAATTTGGCAATGATTTCGTTAACGATAGGCAGGTTACAATTGCGGTTATGGGTATATCGTTACTATCGGGTATGGCATGCAGTACCTTAGTCTGAGAGCTTTCAATGAACGTGGCAATGATTTCGTTAACGATAGGCTGGTTGAGATTGCGGTTATAGTTATATCGTTACGATCGGTTATGGCATGCAGTAACTTGGTCTGACAGCTTTCAATGAACTTGGCAATTGTTTCGTTAACGATAGGCAGGTTGAAATTGCGGTTATGGGTATATCGTTACGATCGGTTATGGCATGCAGTACCTTGGTCTGACAGCTTTCAACGAACTTGGCATTGGTTTCGTTAACGGTAGGCAGGTTGAGATTGCGATTATGGCTATATCGTTACGATCGGTTATGGCATGCAGTACCTTGTTCTAACAGCTTTCAATGAACGTGGCAATGGTTTCGTTAACGATAGGAAGGTTGTCATTGCGGTTATGGGTATATCGTTACGATCGGTTATGGCATGCAGTAGCTTTTTCTGGCGGCTTTCAATGGACTTGGCAATTGTTTCGTTAACGATAAGCAAGTTGAGATTGCGTATATGGGTATATCGTTACGATCGGTTATGGCATGCAGTACCTTGGTCTGACAGCTTCCAATGAACTTGGTGTGGTTTTGTTAACGATAGGCAGGTTGATATTGCGATTATGGCTATATCGTTACGATCGGCTATGGCATGCAATACCTTGGTCTGACATATTACAATGAACTTGGCAATGGTTTTGTTAACGATAGGCAGGTTGACATTGCGGTTATTGGTATAACGTTACGATCGGTTATGGCATGCAGTACCTTTGTCTGACAGCTTTTAATGAACGTAGCGATGGTTTCGTTAACGATAGGCAGGTTGACATTGCTGTTATGGGTATATCGTTACGATCGGTTATGTTATGCAGTACCTTGGTCTGTCAGCTTTCAATGAACGTGGCAATGGTTTCGTTAACGAAAGCCAGGTTGATATTGCGGTTATGGGTATATAGTTACCATCGGTTATGGCATGCAGTACCTTGGTCTAACAGCTTTCAATGAACTTGGCAATGGTTTCGTTAACGGTAGGCAGGTTGACATTGCGGTTATGGGTATATCGTTACGATCGGTTATGGCATGCAGTACCTTGGTCTGACAGCTTTCGATGAACTTGGCAATAGTTTCGTTAACGATAGGCAGTTTGACTTTGCGGTTATGGCTATATCGTTACGATCTCTTATGGTATGCAGTACTTTTGTCTGACAGCTTTCAATGAACTTGGCAACGATTTCGTTAACGATAGGCAGGTTGAGATTGCGGTTATGGGTATATCGTTACGATCGGTTATGCCATGCAGTACCTTAGTCTGACAGATTTCAATGAACTTGTCAATGGTTTCGTTAACGATAGACAGGTTGACACTGCGGTTATGGGTATATCGTTACGATCGATTATGTTATGCAGTACCTTGGTCTGACAGCTTTCAATGAACGTAACAATGGTTTCGTTAACGGTAGGCAGGTTGACATTGCGGTTATGGGTTTTTCGTTACGATCGGTTATGGCATGCAGTACCTTGGTCTGACAGCTTTCAATGAACTTGGCAATGGTTTCGTTAACGATAGGCAGGTTGATATTGCGGTTATGGGTATATCGTTACGATCGGTTAAGGCATGCTGTACCTTGGTCTGACGGCTTTCAATGAACGTGGCAATGGTTTCCTTAACGATATGCAAGTTGATATTGCTGTTATGGGTATATCGTTACGATCGGTTATGTTATGCAGTACCTTGGTCTGTCAGCTTTCAATGAACGTGGCAATGGTTTCGTTTACGAAAGCCAGGTTGATATTGCGGTTATGGGTATATCGTTACGATCAGTTATGTCATGCAGTACCTTGGGCTGACAGTTTTCAATGAACTTGGCAATGGTTTCGTTAACGATAGGCAGGTTGATATTGCGGTTATGTGTATATCGTTATGATCGGTTATGGCATGCAGTATCTTGTTCTTACAGCTTTCAATGAACTTGGCAATTGTTTTATTAACGATAGGCAGGTTGATATTGCTATTATGGGTATATCGTTACGATCGTTTATGGCATGCAGTACCTTGGTCTGACAGCTTTCCTTGAACTTGACAATGGTTTCGTTAACGATAGGCAGGGTGATATTGTGGTTATGGTTATATCGTTTGCGATCGGATACAGCATGCAGTACCTTGGTCTGACAGCTTTCAATGACCTTGGCAATGGTTTCGTTAACGATAGGCAGGTTGATATTACGGTTATATGGGTATATCGTTACGATCGGTTATGCCATGCAGTACCTTAGTCTGACATATTTCAATGATCTTGGCAATGGTTTCGTTAACGATAGACAGGTTGACATTGCGGTTGTTGTTAAATCGTTACGATCGGTTATGGCATGCTGTACCTTGGTCTAACAGCTTTCAATGAACGTGGCAATGGTTTCGTTAACGATAGGCATGTTGAAATTGCGGTTATGGATATTTCGTTACGATCGGTTATGGCATGCAATACCTTGGTCTGACAGCTTTCAATGAACGTGGCAATGTTTTCGTTAACGATAGGCAGGTTGACATTGCGGTTATGGGTATATCGTTACGATCGGTTATGGCATGCTGTACCTTGGTCTGAGAGCTTTCAATGAACTTGACGACTTTCACTTTTTTGTTGACGACGATGGAAACGAACTCGGCAAGTAACTAGCCATTATGGACATCATCGCATATGCCAGCAGGCATTTGATATTTGCACCTGTAGTAAACACAATCATTTCGAATCACAATCACGTAAGGACAAACCGTTGGTTAACGGAGCATTATTATCGATTAGAGTGGACGGACGGGGACACATCGTTCGAACATCTTGTGGCGATAATATTAAAGTACACGTTTCCTTTTAACTTTATGTTCGTAAAAGGATTACAGAAAAAAGATTTCTGGAGAAGCGTATTGTACATTTCATTATTATAAATTTAGAAGTTTTCAGTTGTCCTAAACTCGATTACGTTCAATACACGGAAAAGCTTGTCTCGTGTACCGCTTATTTCCAGAAAATATGTTATCGTTGCGTGTGAACGAAAAGTTAGCGACGTACATAAATTATTTTGTGAAATAGAACACAAGCCAAGCTAAGTGTGCGTCTTTGACTCTGTGTGTGTGTGTGTGTGTGTGTGTGTGTGTGTGTGTGTGTGTGGCAGCTGTTACTTTTTTTGTTGATGAGTGTGCATTAGTTGTTATGATGAAATAATCGACTCCGTCTGTCTGGCCGTCTGTTTATCGCGGCGTGTGAACATAGTCGTACATAAATTTTTTTAAATAACAGAACACACAAGCTGTCTGACACCATCTGTTATCACAGCGTGTGGGAAACAGAACGCAAGCCAAACTAAGTGCGCGTCCGTGACTTTGTGTGGGAGCTTTTTTTTTTGTTGTTACCATGTCTTTCGTGTACATCCTTGAGATGAACATCTTGTGTCGATATTAGTAAAGTACACGTTTCCTTTTAACATGTACAAATACTAGAGTACACGCTTTACGCGAGTGGGTTGTATCAGATTTTAGAGTAATCAATATGTTTCTGATAAATTACTAACATTATTGTTTAGCGCTTATGTAAAAAAATAACAGCCGTCACCTTTCTATCGATTACATCATCTGTCTAAAAATAAATTAGCATCGACGACATGTTCAAACAAGCACATGTGCTGTCTAGTCGTATAAAAATAACCGACACCCCTCTTCCTCACCTACCCATCGAACCGTGAGAAATCAAGTCGTATCCTGTTCACACAGTTAAATACATCACCTGTCTAAAAATAAATTAGCGTCGACGACATGTTCGAACAAGAACGAGTGCTGTCTAGACGTATAAAAAAATAACCGACTCCCCTCTTCCCCACCTACCCATCGATCCGTGAGAAATCAGCTCGTGACCTGTTCACACGGTTAAAAATAAACGCTTACTGTGCGTTGAGTGGTTTCTCCCCTCTCCGGTTTCCACCTCCACAACTACCTCCCTATATATTCGCTGTGCACGAGCGTTATTCGTTCATTCGTTGAGAGACGTGCCAGAAATTATTATAAATTCTTTATTTTAAAATGGCGTCAATCACTGAAAAGTTTGCAACTATTAGCGCAATCGAGTATAAAAAAATAAAGGAATTGATAATCGGTGTAAAATATCCGATCCGACTCGTCACTCTTCAAGATTAATGAGACCCTAAACTAAAATATCGTGTATATCTACCAAAGAGATACGCAGGCGTTTTCGAAGATGAGGAATTAAAAAATTTAGTACCGTGTTCGTTACAACTAATTTATCGTGGAGAAAAGGATAGAGCTTACATAGTAGAAATTGTACAGTAGGACCGAATGGACATATTCATTTGTCGCGTACGATTACATATATTGTTATTGTGTGGTGTGTGTGTGTGTAGTTTATTGTATATTTTTATGTGTGTTTGATTACAATATATGTAAATTTTGCTTTGCTTAGTTGTTTATTTTCAACTATCCTTTTTTCCTTCCAACATGCATGTTTCATAAGTGAAATGTCAATCAGAACAATTGCACAAATGCACGATAATCAATTTTTACAAGTGAAATGATATTCAATTTTGCACCGTAGTAGTAAATCCGAACGGCAGCAGTGTAAATATCTAAACCCATACACTATAACACATGCACAAGTTGACAACGTGACCAACGCCAGTACAGTTCTCGATTTGGCAACAATGCAATTCACCTCTCCACATCGACGACATCCGGACAATGGGGTGGCAGTGTAAATATATCTGAAACCCGTACACTATAACACATGCATGAGTCGACAACGTGACCGATGCCAGTACAGTTCTCCAGTTGGCAACAATGCAATTCACCTCTTCACATCGACGATATCCGGACAATGGTGGCAGTGTAAATATATCTGAAACCTGTACACTATAACACATGCACGAGCCGACAACGTGGCCGACGCTAAACCAGCACACATGCACAAGTTGACAACGTCGACGCTTTTCCAACGTGGACACCCTTCCGGAAAACACAGTATATATCCAAACCCATACACTATAACACACGCTCGAATCGCCAACGTGGCCGAACCTTAACCAGCACACTCTTACACTACTTGACTGAGTTGGCAACAATGCAATTACTTAACAATAGACACAACATCGACGATATCGAGACAATTGTGGCAGTGTAAATATATACGAAACCAGTACACTATAACACCGAGTTGGTAACAATGGCGGCACATATATTCAACCCGTACACTATAACACCGAGCCGACAACAGTTGGCAACACCGACGCTTTTCCAACATGGCCGAACTTCCGGAAAAACCCCTTACATATACATACCCATACACTATAACACATGCACGAATCGGCAACCCGGCCGTACCTTAACCAGCACACTCCTACCACAACCCGACAACATCGCACCTTTTCCAACATGGCCGCCGCCGCCGACAAAATGGACGACGACCCCACCACGACGGGCGACGATCAAGCCACGACCAGGCCGCCGCCCAGCGACGATGACGACGTCAACGACGACGTCAACGGCGAACGGCGAACAGCGAACGGCGGCCACGCCTCCGCCAATTAACGCACACATAACCCCACAAAATGGACGACGACGACAACATGGCCGAATGCCGACAACATGGCCGACTACTTCGACACGCCCAACAAGGTCACGTGGGACACACCACTACCCCCCCGGTCCATCCGCAAATATGCACACGACGACACACTGCACCGGATGTATACCCCCACCACCACGATTTTTGAATCTTGCGCCAAAAGTGGGTGTATGACGTCACTTCCGCGGTAGAGGGTGGGGATGGATGGGGGGGTAGTGGTGTCATCTTCCATCTCACTCGCACTCATTGCACATGTCATTCGCTCTCACTCGCACTCATGGGGAAGATAGTGGTTTCGAACCCCCATAACACCCCTACTAATGTTATTTCTCTTTTGTCTTCTTTGTTTCCTATTTTTAATTGATTCACACATATATTAATATTTACTGATTTTTTGAATGTGTTTTTCGCATTCATATTTTATATGTGTGTGTGTGTATGTATATATATATATATATATATATATATTGCGACAGTACAAATAAGTGATGTACTGAGCATGGAATATAAAAATTTAAATTTACTTAATAAACTGTAAATAATTAATAATATATTAGAAATAAGCATGTTAGGGATTGCAGGCTTGGATCAGACAAAAATATGAACAGGTGTTTCGACCTGAATCAACGTGCACACACACACACAAATGTAACTGAAAGTGTGTACACCAGTATTTTACTAGTGTGTGTGAACGCAGGTCTCTGCAGGCGAGTTTGCCACCCCAAGATGAATAATTGCACAATTACTGTTTTTCCGTAATTATTCATAAACTAGGATTAAGAATTAAAATCCAAAAGCACCATAAAACGTAAATACATTTACTAAATACTGTGTACGAAAACCACGCGAAAGTGACACACCGTACGAATGCAATAGTGAAATAACTGTGTACAAACCGAAAGGGTTAAGTTGAAGTATCCAAAATTACAGTGAACATGTGTTGTAAAATTAGTTATAAGATAAGTATAAGAGTATACTTACAGGACTCTGCAATTCGCAGAAATATAAAAAATAGCGAATTTGACAAAGAGTGGGGGAACTGACGCCAGAGACAGTTTCTAACATGTCGATTTTGTATCACTGCAGGGTGTCGACCAAGACATGGGTATAAATAGGACACGCAAGCTACAGTGGTTCTCTTTCTTGAATCATCCACGGTGCAGCGGGAGCTTATGCCCGTCAGCACGGCGTATTTATTTTTTTTCCGTAAACAGTTTAAATTTGCCAGTTACGTACAAATACGTAACTAAGCTGTAAAGACAATCATTTTAATTAATAACAGCACTACTTAAGAAGATCCATTAATGATTCGACACTAGACAAGAGGAGAGTTCCAGAGAGAGATACGACGCTGGACAAGAGAAGAGTTCCAGAGAGAGATACGACGCTGGACAAGAGGAGAGTTCCAGAGAGAGATACGACGCTGGACAAGAGGAGAGTTCCAGAGAGAGAGAGACAGCCGACGCTGGACAAGAGGAGAAGAGAGACAGCCGACGCTGGAGGCGAGACGAGGACGAATACCGATGGAACAAAAAATGATCGAGTATGATTGACGACAATAAGGTGATAGACAACTTATTCATATCTTAATCATACAAAGAATTCAAAGACAGTTAAAGACATTAATATTTTATTTAAAAATAAGAGCAATGTTTCTTGTATAGTAGAGTTAAAATCATAGATGTTTTAGAAATACGATTAACGTAACAAGAGCTCAAATTAATATGATATCAAATGATTGCAGAGCATTTAAATAAAAGCAATTAGTATTTGAGAAAACAGTACTGAGAAACAATAACTATTAATATTTTGAGTACGTTACAATATAGAAAAAAAAAGATTTAAATATTGATATTTTGAAACATATTAATAGACTGAGTAGTCTAAAAAATGAGATTTTTCTTTTATATAATAATTAGTAGCATAGAATATTTAGTCAGTAAGGATGTATATATCTTAAGCCTTACGGCATAATAACAAATAATAACTAATGTTTTAAAATCGAAGTCAGTGCCATGTGCACATATTTTTTTTATAGTATCAAATAAATTTTAATTACCGTTTCAAGTTACATAGAGTTCTTATTGCAGATACACCTGAACCCCAATTTAAATGTTATATTGTTTAAAGAATTTGTCAATCTTGAACGTGAGATCGTTCACGCCTATTTATGTATATGTAACGTTGCATAAATTTGGTGCTCCAAGATCGTGGGGCTCCACAAATTTAAATTATAATAAATTTGCAAATTGTCACGTCGCATAATTTGTAGCCCTGGTCGTGGGGCCCGACATGCCTAAATTTATGTACAAAAATTTGTGACATAAATTGTAGCTCATGAATGTATGACCCGATCCCCATCATTTAACTATTAAAATTTTCTTTATGTAGCTAAATGGTTGCTCTAAAATATAAAGAGTGTGTTAAATGGAAAATGTATAGTATGTAATTATTATTTATATTAAACAGTAACTGAATGTAATGTTAATTGTTGTGTAATCACACAGCTGGCGCCCACAAATAATATTGTTGTCTATGTAACAGGTGTAACTGTAATGAGTATTAATAATAACTATTAATAAAAATGAAGAAGTAAATAAATAAGTAGGGAACGGTTATCAATAATAATTTTTAAAGAATTACTATTAAATAAATATTTTAATAATACTTCAACATGACGACTCCAGAAAATTTAGACGTCGAAGCATTCCAGATGATGATGCGTGCCTGGGTCGATGAATTAAGCACAAAACAGACAGAAAATTTAAATAAACAGGCAGAAAATTTAAATGCTAGAATAGACGAATTAAAAGAATCTAATAAGAAACAATTAGAAGAACAAACTGAAAATTTTAGACAGGACACCATAAAAATTACCGAGAGTCTAGAAGAGTTAAAAATTGATAATCTCCAGTTTAAAGAAGACAACATAGAAATAAAACAAAGTATAATCGATAGTAATGCACAATTAACCGACAAAATTGGTGATACCAACATACTTATTGATACTCTAGAGAATAATTTTAAACAAGCCTTACATGAACAAGTTGTACGGATTGAAAATAAACAAAAAGAATTACGTCTCGAGTAGAGAAAAGATTTAAAAGAAACGCATAAACAAATAAATGATACTTTAACTACTATAACGCGAGAGCAGGATGATAAAATCCAAACTATTAATAATGTATCCCAAGTAAATACCAGTAAACTTAGAGAAATAGAAACACGTACTGTAGTTATTGAGAATAAAATTGAAGAAACTACGAAAGACCGTTCGGGAGACGTATCACATATGAAAGAAGAGATTCAAGAGGAAATGAACCAACTACGAAGTGAGTTAAGAAGACGACAGAACCAAATGACCATATTTCCTACACCAACAGAAGAAAGGAGCAGACTTAAGTTCTCAGGTGGTAAAGGGGAGAACAGTATGGAATTCCTAGCAAGAGTAGAGAAGGAAATAGAAAAAATTGGGAGTGCAATAAATGACGACGAGAAGATAGACTTCGTCACGCGATATCTTAGAGATTCAGCCAGCCAATGGTACTCTATTATTAGAGATAACGTTAGTACATATCAGCAGTTTCGTGAAGCATTTGAGAACCGATACTGGAATCTACATACCCAACGACAAGTACGGGATCAACTCGAATATGGAAAGTTCAATCCACAAGGACAGCAGAGTATTGAACAATACACAATTACACAAATAGAACGTGTAAAGCATCTCAAACCTATATTCTCAGAATATAAAATTGTTTCAAAATTATCTTACCATTTTCAGCGAGATATCCAGTTAGCAGTTTATACACAAGGGATCAAAACCATAGAAGAATTTTTAATCCTTGTAACACAGTCGGAGAATATCAATAAAGGTAAGAACACACAATACTGGGAACAAAAACACGCAAATCATCACCATAATTATCACAGAGATGACAAGAAAGCAATAAAAAACACTACACCGCACCGTGATAATTATAAAATAAATTATTCGCCACCAATGTACAACACTACAACACGCACAGCTAAAGAAACTGAACAAAATAATACAGTTAGACGACAAGGAGACGTTATATGGTCATCCAATCATAAACAGTTTTCAAAACCAGCTAACAAACGCGTTGCCGCAGTACGAGGGGACGACGAAAAAAAATTGAAGAGAGAAGGCCAAGGAATGAATGAGACAGTAACATTCCACAGCCGACCGTCTACATCAAAGGCGTCACAATGACTGAATAAACGGAAGCAAAATTATAAAATAAACAACATATACGATATACAACATATACATATGCGATATTAGGGAAGACTTATTAAGCACCGAACAGGATATAAAGCGAGACGCGCAGCAAACACAATGCCCTATTGTGACTGTGAACATAAACAGGTGTAAAATACGAATGCTAGTTGATACCGGCAGCCAGCTGTCTGTTCTTAACGCTGCATGGGTTCAACGCAACAAGAAATATTTTAAAAATACTGCAATTTTGCCCGTAAATAATTTAAATATTACAACAGCTACCAATAAAAAAGAAAGAGTTAAACAACAAGCATATGTAACTCTAACATATAAAAATCTAAAGTTAGAACACCCTATGATAATTATGCATAAATTGATTTATGATGGAATTTTAGGTATCGATATACTAAATACAATAAATGCTAAGATTAATATTAATGATAATATAATTATGTGTAATTATAAAAATGTTCAATATGAAGTAAACATGAACAGCGAGGAAGAAGAGTGCAAGGTAAGTGAAACACCTATTACTTTGTACAAGCCACAAATACAATATGGTCCAACTCGACATGTGAATGCGGTAAATGAAGGGATGACGACACAGGAAGAAGAGAAACTGCACGAGTTAATAGAAGAATATAGTGATGTATTTAGTGAAGTACCGACGCAGACGACAGTATACGAACATTCTATAGTTGTGTCAGACCCTACAAAAGTTATTAGGAAGACATACCCTATCCCAATGCGATATGAGGAAGAGGTTGAACTCGAAATTCGGCGTATGATCGAAAGTGGAGTCATAGAATGATCGAACAGCAACTTCCTGAATCCTCTAGTGGTAGTGAAGAAGAAAAATGGAGAGATACGTCTATGCCTTGACATGAGGGAGCTGAACAGCATTGTATTAAAGGAGTATGACTGTGCACCAACTGCGGACGAACTATTTACTAAGTGTGAAGGAGCAAGGTATCTGACGAAGCTAGATTTACGCTCAAGTTTCTGGCAGATTCCAATTCGTGAAGAAAATAGAAAGTATACTGCTTTCCTGTATAAAAATAAATGCTACCAACACAGGGTAGTGTACCCTTCGGATTAAGCACGAGTTTAGCAGCCATCGTAAAGTGTCTAGAAAGAGCCCTAGGACCTGAAGTGGAACCCTACACCATGATATTTGTAGATGATATCTTAGTTGTATCTAAAACGTTAGATGAACATATAAAACATCTAAGCACGATATTCCAAAAGTTTAGGCAAGCGAACATATCCCTTAACCTAGACAAATGTGAACTTATCAAAACCTCTATCCAATTCCTAGGTCACATTATTTCATCCTCTGTTATTCAAACCGATCCTATCAAAATTTCCAGCATAACTAATTTCCCTATACCCGAAAATCTCAAAGAGTTAAGAGCATTCTTAGGACTCACAGGATACTACAGAAGATTCTCACCGTTATATGCAAGATATACGCAACCGCTTCTAGAGCTGACGAAGAAAGAAAAAAAATGGAAGTGGGAGAAGAAACATCAAGATGCCTTTAACCAAGTGAAAGAGTTGTTCATCGAAAATATTATGTTACATCATCCTCAAAGAGAAGGAAAATTCGTAATATACTCCGATGCTAGTGACTACGCAGTAGGAAGTGTACTATATCAACAAGACACGATGGGAGAGCACAAAGTTATTGCCTACACCAGTAGAGTCTTGAAAGGAGCTGAAAAACACTACTTCACATCAGAAAAAGAAATACTTGCTATAGTATACGCTCTTAAGCAATTCAGATATTATGTTTATGGTACTCATTTTGAGATACATACTGACCACCAAGCATTTTCATTTTTATTAAAATGCAAAGTAACAAATGCCCGATTATTAAGATGGATTTTAGCCATTAGCGAATACTCATTTACCATTAAATACTGTAAAGGTAAAGACAATATTGTAGCGGACACACTAAGCCGATACATCAAAGAAGAATGTGAAGAAGTTTATGTGAGCGAAAAGAAAGAAGTACGATTGTTATCAATTAAATTCAAAGAGAATGATGAAGTAAAACAAATGCTGAAAAACTTAGCACATCAACAAGATTGGGACGTGACGATAAGGGAGATGAAGAACCAAGAACAGCTACCAAATCATTATAAGGTACTAAATGGAATTCTTTTCAGGTTAGTAAGATAAGACTGGAAGATAGTACTAACGAATGACATGCTACAAAAATTAATTCGACCAGCACATGAGAGTTTAGCACATGCTGCCGCTCTGAAATGTTATTTGAGTCTACGAGAAGATTTTACGATCAATAATATGTATCGAAAGATAAAGAAAGACGTAAAGAAGTGTTATGAGTTGTCAAACGGCGAAAGGGCCGAATTTACACACATATGTAGGAATGCAAAGTATACAGAAGGAGAACAAAGGAGAGCTAATTGCAGTGGATTTTCTGGGACCATTACCACGATCAAGTCGAGGTGTGAAGCACATATTGGTATGTATCGATGTGTTTTCCAAGGCAGTCCGACTGTACCCAATTATGCGACCCACAACCAAACTTGTTCTAAAGATACTACTGCAGAAATATATTCCGTTATATGGAAAAATGAAGAAGATACTCAGTGATCAAGGTGTACAATTCCAAAGTGAAAAATGGGAGAGGACGTTAAGGGAAAATGGAATACAACCAGTACTCACATCCATAAGACATCCTCAAGGAAACCTTGCTGAGAGAGTTAACAAAGAGTTAGGTAAATATTTACGAATATATTGCCATAATCAACCCAATAAATGGGCAGAATATTTACCATTTCTTGAGAAAGCCATTAACGAAAATTATAGTGAAGCAACAGGATAAACTCCAATGGAATTAGAAGAAGATAAGAAGCCAACCAGATTTTGGACTAAATATATAAACAAACCTAATAACCAAAATGTACCTGTACCAATAAGTGTGAAAATTGGATACGCAAGACAACGGATAACATGTGACGATTTAAATTGTGACAATTATAAAAATAAAGAAATAAAAAAAAAATTTTTAAGTTGCGAACAACTAACCATTTAAACCTCACAATGATAATAAAAAACATGTAGGTACTAAGTGTGAATGGAAGTAGTAATTAATAAGGGCAAAGAAACGGTAAAGAAAAGACATATTGTAAATAATTATTATTGTCGCATTTAACCCTTTGCTTGTTATCAGGCGCCTACCTGTTGATACCGGACTCGACATGTTTACCGAGTCTTCTGTAATTAAAATAATATAGAAAAATAATGTTAATAATTAAAGAATCTGAAGACACAGATAGTCACGAAAACAACTAATTTAAATGATGTATTTTTATCTAGCGATAGTTTGTATAAATAAAAAAGTTTTAATTAGAGAGAGACCGGGACTATATTCTCGCGGAATAAACACCCCACTATCTATTGTCCTGTACAAGGGTAGCGGACGAAAAATCTCTCTCTCGCAATGACGACTCCAAGCAGTGCACACGCACGAGCAAAATGCTCTGTTGAAATGTTATGTGATTGGTTATTAGTTTGGATTAATTCTTATGTATTTTACTAACTGCTACAAAAGAGTGTAATATGTAACGTTAAGAAAAAGAAAAATTAAAAAACGTTGTAACAAGAAGAAATATGTGACAACCAATAGTACGAGTGTTAGTAACTATAACAGCTATCTTCTCCGATTGACGACTCTTCACAACATCCTGCCTGGTGACATGAATCATCAGAATTACAACTCTAGTAGATCCGACCGATAATGCAGTTCGAGACTTCTGAGAATCAACGAGTACCTGTGTAGAAGGCCCACTCTATCCTGCAGACGTTTAAGCCGTGAACAACTGAGACCAGACCTAGACGAGGACGACGCTCTTAGGATTCCCAAGATGTAACCATATGGAGGAGACTTCTACATCCCAAATTAAAGGTGACTCGATAGCACGTCTATCGAGGAATAATAATACTAGTAATTGTAACACAATACTCTCTTAAAGAGACTTTCAGAGACGATTGACTTTATAAGAATATAAAAATTTAAATCTAAGAATGTAATTGTAACTATTCAGGCTTCTTGCAATTGTAACAGTTTAGATTTTAACGTATCGTAGTATAATTAATACCATTCTTCAAATGGAATAATAATGAAACTTAAAAGTAAAAGTAAAAGTAAAGGTAACAGTCTTGCAAGCTAATATCTTGAATTGAATATAATTAATTTTTAAAGTTTAAAGACTAAATACCAAATGGTTACCCGGATCCGGGGAAAAGCTAAATATAATTTGTTGTGATCCCACAGTCTATATAAAGCAATTTAAACAAGTTAATAATTTAATTAATAATGTAATGGGATCTGTTTTTGAGTAAATGTCATTTGTTTTATTTTAAATGTTTAATAAAGGGAAATCTTCTTGTTGCACACATATATTGAGTACATAAATCAACAGTTTTCCCTTCCATGATTCCTTTTATATTTACTGTGTGTTGTTCTGTTTAATTTCAGCTCGTCCCGAATAAGGCAGCCTGAAGTAATTGGCAGAACCAATTACTTTGGGTTCCCTCTGTTATAACTCAAGAGAAGAGGTTATAAATTGCGCCACTCTGCTAATTAGTTAAAATTTTGCTGCTAATTAAAAATCACAAAAAAAAAAGAAATTTTTGACTTGTGTTATTAAGCAGTAATTGTGCCTATTATCCCAGACCATAATCTGTTGATTTATTTACTTATGTACTTTAAATGTGTCTAAAATCTTAAATAAAATTAAACGATAATAGTTATTATAATAGTTTTGTAAATAGGTAATTTTAATTATTATTTAGATATAGCAATGAACATAATATTGACTAAAGACGCCCCGTGTATTCGATATAACATCAGGTATGTGCTTGTCAAGAGTTCATTCAACAACACGTCTGTTTGTAAACAAAATCAAACCAGTTTAATTCTTGTCCAAGCCTGTGTGAGAGTGTCCTTGTCACCCTAGTGCAAAGTTGCGTTAGACAATACATCACCTCCCTCTATTGTATTACAAAGTGTGTAACCCCTTGCCCAGTAACAAAAGATTTCAGACGTTGTTGAAAATTAAAACAAAAAAACAAGTAAATAATTTTATTATTAAAATGCGCCACTGTTTTTGGTTTCATGTTGTGTAAATGCTTAGTGTACTTAGTGTCAATTATAAAATACTCCATTCTGTATATCGATGCACTCAGTTAGGAAATTGTATGTAAAAAGAAAGAGGCTAAGTAGCATATATGAATAATATTGACGATATTTATAAGTGTATATTTTGTGTGAGATTACGCACATACTCGTATATAATTATACGTGAAAAGATTAGATTGTATTATACCAATTCATGTATGTACGTGTCAAAGTATTCAGTCTCTAACACGTAAATTTTGCGACGATTTAAGACCTGTAGTTTTCCTGTACAAGCCTGCATAAATGTGTAATTCGTGTTTCTATTGACACGATGAGTTATGTGAACTACTGACTAAACAAAACAAGTGTACTAATTAATTTTATGGAATGATGCTTCCCGAAGTAAACAACCGAGTCCTAAACAAATGAAAAACGAAGTTTCTTAAATCTGAGTAAAGTAAATAATAAGTAATAAATGATTAGTCATTTAAAATAAAAAGTTTAATAATATCGTAAATTATTATAACACGTTAGTATAATTATAATTATAAAAGTGTAACTAAACTCAGCTTGGTAACGGGCCGTAACATTGCGTACGCATCGCTCACGCCACCCCTTTTGAAGCAAGCCAGTGCAAGTTAATAAGGTGTCCGTTAGCTATTGTTAAATGAAACAATAGAGAAATATTCTCCCTCGAGTTGACTTATCCCCTTAGTAAGCAAAACTATGTCATTGTTTAAAACTAGTCTAACCTACTTTCCAGCGAAACAGCTGATCGCATAAATAAAAAAAACTAATGCTATGTCTAATTACCTATGTTAATAAACGTTTACCATGTACTAAAGTGTGTAGGAAATAATTGTGTAGTATAGTAAAGCGAATAATATTGTGACTTAAATTTCAAATGAATAAATGACTTAGTTAACCCTCCCTTGTTAGATAAAGTATTATACCCCAAATCCCAAAACAAAGTAAATAAAGAGTATTCTAAATAATATGGTAGTAGATAGTAAATAATTCTAGGTGCGTTTCGTAAATGTTCCAAAGTAATTAATTAATTAATAAAGAAAGTAAATCAGAATAAAGAGAATAATAATTGTTTAAATAATAAGGCTAATTAATTCTTGATTTAAACTAATTGTGTGAAGTGTAGCGTAGAAGTAAGAGAAAGGAATAATAATAATACAAGTAACGTAGATTAGTAAGCACCCCAGTTGTGGTGGCCAGTTAGAAGAAATAATGCGTGTTCAGGATTGTACTAAGCAGCCACCCTCTCTATTGTATAAACGGTAGCACTCCCTAAACAATGAATGCCACCGCGTGTGAAATACTATGCAGTGTGTAAAGTGTCCCCCTTCCGCATAGTTTGTCTGGTTATTGTTAAAGAGTTAAAAGAGAAGTATCCTCGTGAAATTCCGCTTCTCTCCAAGTAACTATAATCAAGAGTGTAGTATGAGACCCTCTTTGGATTTGTCAGATATTTTGTTTTTATAACAATAGTTAAACTCACCCTATCTATATTTCATTATCTCTAATAGAATGCACTCCCATTACCTGTTTCAAAGTTCAATTCACATTGTAATCAGCAGTCATAGTTAGAGCGTTTTTCTTTCCTGTAGTGTACGGTATATCGTGCAGTTCAGTTCTTTTCGTTTATACCCGCATACCGCAAGAATAGAAAGACTATTCAACGCTCTTGTTATTTTACTTTGTGCTTTTTTTCATGTGTTTAACGTTTGTTGGGATATTATTGTTAAGTTTAGGACTGCCTAGAAAATCACCAGTGTTGCTTACAACAGGACATTTACAACGTACAAGGACAAGGTCAGTAAACGCTTAATTTTTATGCATTGCTGATTACATGGGAATAAAGCCTTTTAACTATTTATTTTGACAATATACAGTCCACTGCAAATCAAAAAGAACCCCACATTTTTGGTCCGTCCAGCCCGGATAGCATCTTTCATTCAGAATCCAGCACGTTGGAAAGCAAGATTTTTATTAATTATTACGCTCTTTATTATTATGTTTATTGAATTATTGTAACGCTTAAATAAAAAAAAAACATTATTTACTACTGGCAAGTATTGCCAATACTCAGTGCTCTTTTCAGTTTGTTATGATTTTCTCTTGTTTTTTCATGCAAGCATAGTTTTATTGATTCATTGTGCAGCGTGTGTTATTTCATGTTTTATCTAGCAAGCATAGTTCTGAAGTGTAGTGTGTTTCTTCAAAACCGACCTCTGTATTAGTTTCTAAAATACAGTAGCCATATTCCTTTATTACCATATTACCATTATTATTGTCATCTACGCTATTGGTATTAGGGTGATAAAAAAAATAAATAAATTAAAATTATTTGGACTGGAAATTACTGAATAGTGGAAGAACATTGTGAATTACAACTTTTACTTAGAACTCTTTTGTTATTTACATCTGAATCTGTTTTTAAACCGAGTGTATTAATAAATTACCAAAATGAGATTTTCTTCTTTTGTGAAGCAATGTGAACTGATTGAGAGTAGGCTTCATAATATTAACAAGCAAATTGTTGCTCTTGAGGTTATTGGTATAGGTAATTTAACTGAACAGCAAACACGGAAAGTTAGTTTGCTTAGTTCCACCGCAGAAAATAAATATGCTGAATTTGAAAGGCTTATAAATAAACTATTTAGTACAACACCTTTACCAGAAGATCTGGATAATGAACAGATTTCAAGATTACAAGATTCTATATCAGACTTAAATATATCTATACAAAGTTTGTGTGCTCCTCTTCTACCATCGCAACCGCAGGAAACCTTGGATCAGTCTCACACTGGTGCACCACAACTAGTTGCACCCACTCCCACCGTAAATTTACCTCGCTTAAACTTGGGAACATTTTCTGGACAACCTGAGAAATGGGTAGCCTTTCACAGTCTGTTTGAAAATGCAGTGCACAAAAATGAAACCATTTCTAATGTGGAGAAATTTACATACTTGCTTTCTTGTTTGACTGATGAGCCGCTAAATTTAATTAAATCGTTGCCTGTTACTAATACAAACTATGCCATAGCCTGGCAAACTTTGCTAAAAAGATATCAAAATTCTAGATTGTTGATAACACTTCACGTAAACAATATATTTGAGTTACCACAATTGCACAATCTTTCAGTTAAACAAATGAGGAATTTTCTGTCGACCTACAATGAAAATTATCAAGCGCTCAAAGCACTAGGACATGATATTGCTAGTGAAAGTTTGTTGTTGACCTCATATATTTTGCGTAGATTTGACACGGAATTCAGGACAAAACTTGAACGTTCGCGAGATAATTTACAAAATGTTCCTACCATTACAGAAGTAATTACATTCTTAGAAAATGAATGTTCTTGCAAAGAGGCAGCGGGTTTAACTAATATCATCTCAAAAAATGAACCTTCTCTTCAAACCTCTCAAAAAATCAGTGGCTTTAAAATGAATACAAACCAGTTTAAACCGCACAAAATAGCGATGGTCACTACTCACACTCAGCATTGTATCTTCTGTTCATCAAATTCACACAACATATATAGATGTGCAGATTTTTCCGCACTTACTGTACAAGAGAGACAAGCTTTTGTTAAAAATAAGAACTTGTGTCAAAATTGTTTTGGAACACATAAGTTAGTCACCTGTAAGTCCGTTCACACATTCAATGTATGTCATAGGCGTCACCATAGCCTACTACATTTTTTTGTTGAGAACCGCTCCGCACAACCACAACAAAAATTGACTCAGTCAAATAAAGCTACCTTGTGCCCTTCTGTTGAAACGACGATGAATAAGCAAAACCACTCTGCAGAGTGTCACCAGGATACTACCTTGATAGGTGTTTCTTGCAACCAGAATAACACTGTGTTACTCGCAACCGCTTTGGTGCATATCACATCTGCCAATGGAAATGCAGCAGTTGTACGAGCTGTGCTTGATAGTGCATCCCAAACAACAATTATTTCAGAAAGTTGTGCAAAGACGTTGTGTTTGTACCGCTCTCAAACAGATGTTCCAGAACTTAGTGGCATCTCTACAGCCCCAGTGAAAACGAAGGGACTTACCTTTGTGACATTGTCTTCGCTCAGTGGGAATATTTTAGCAAAATCTCACCCAGTCATGATTCTTAATAAAATATCATGCAATCTGCCTCGTGTTCAGCTCCCACCAGAAATTAAAGAGCGACTCAAAGGTTATATGCTAGCGGATCCAACTTTTGATGTTCCGGGTCCAGTTGACCTTCTGATTGGAGCAGATTTATTTGCATTGACTCTTAATGGTACCTTTATCAATCTCGGCAAGAATATGCCATACGCTGTCAATACAATCTTTGGCTATGTTGTGCTTGGTCCGACACCTGTTTCACTTAAGTCTAATCCTTACTCAGGCTTAGTGACTTTTTTATCGACGAATGATCGTGATCTGCACGCAACATTGCAACGTTTTTGGTCCATAGAGGAACCACCTCACACTACAAAACTCGCTCCACAAGATGAAAAATGTGAAGCTCACTTCGTCTCTACTCATAAGAGAGATGCCTCCGGCAGATATGTTTGTCACTTGCCTTTCAGCGGAAACCCTGCTCAACTAGGTGACTCTACAACTTTGGCAAAACGCCTGTTTAATACACTGGAATGCAAATTTGAATCTCAACCTGAGTTTAAACAGAAGTATGTCAATTTTATGAATGACTACTTAGCATGTGGGCACATGAAACTGTGCACATCTGTGCCATCTCTGAACAAGCCGCATTACTTTTTGCCACATCATGGCGTTTTTAAAGATAGGAAAATCCGTGTTGTTTTCAATGCATCAGCACCATCTTCTTCAGGTGTCTCACTGAACCACATTCTACATCAGGGTCCAAAGTTGCACAATGATATTACTGATATAATTCTTCGCTTTCGTCAACATAAATTTGTTTTCTCTTGTGATATCAAACAAATGTTTAGGCAGATATCCATCCATGAAGATGATCAGATCTTTCAGTTAATATACTGGAGAGAAGACACTTCAGTCCCGCTAAAGGTCTACCAATTGACTACTGTCACTTATGGTATGACGTCCTCGCCTTACCTTGCTAATAGAGTAGTACAACAGCTCATTATGGACGAAGGAAAAAATCATCCACTTGCTGCTGAAGCACTCCAACAGCAAATATATGTTGATGATGCTCTATTAGGGAGCAATTCTCTGGAAGAAGCTCTCCACCTTCAAGAGGATGTTGTTTTACTTTTGAAAAAGGGTGGATTCGAACTGAGCAAGTGGTCTTCAAACCATCCTAAACTCTTAGAAAATGTCATGCAAGATAATCCTGAGACACCCCTCATGTTACGCACATCGGAACAGCCATTTTCAAGTGTATTAGGGCTAAAATGGATCCCAGATATTGATGTCTTTTCATATGTGATGCGCACACCTTCAAGTAATTACACAAAAAGAACTTTACTTTCATCAATTGCTCAGATTTATGACCCTTGTGGTTGGATATCCCCAATAGTTTTTTGGTCTAAGGTCTTAATGCAGCATGTATGGACCTTAGGCTTAGATTGGGATTCTCCATTACCTGATCATATTTCCGAGAAGTGGTCACGATTCGTGAAAGAACTTCCAGAAATAGAAAAGCTAAGGATACCACGTTTCATATCCTTAGCAACTGCAGTCAATATCCAGCTTCATGGATTTTCAGAGGGAAGTGAATCCGGATATGCAGCTTGTGTCTTCCTGCGCACAGAAGACGCAGAAGGAGATGTCAACATACGACTGCTGATCGCAAAATCAAGAGTAGCTCCACTGAAGCGTGTGACTATTTCCCGCTTGGAACTTTGTGGTGCGCACATGTTAGCCAAATTGCTACATTACTGTACAGAACAGCTCTAACAACATCACAAGATTGACAACATTTCAGCATGGTGCGACTCTACAGTAGTTCTATCTTGGATACGCACTCTATCTTTTCGTCTCAAGGTGTATGTTGCTAATCGTGTGGCACAAATACAAGACTTAGTTTCACCGCACATCTGGAAATATGTTTCAACTGTTGACAATCCTGCTGATTGTGCTTCTCGAGGCTTGACACCCACGGTTCTGATGAAACATAGTCAGTGGTGGCTAGGACCACCATGGCTCGCTAAATCAACGCAGACCTGGCCACAATCTATCCTTCATCCAATTTCGGAGGAGTCTATTCCTGAAATGAAACCAAATGTGCTTAATCTTATGATGACCACAAAAGAAGTCCCAACATTTGGATTTCTTACAAAGTTTTCTTCTTGGAAGACTCTTCTTCATGTAATGGCTTATGTCCTTCGCTTTATAACCCGTTTGAAATTTAAAACCACCATAAGTGGATCATTTACAATAACTGAATTAAATAACGCCTGTAACCGCATTTGCTGGCTCATTCAGAGACTTCACTTTGCAGAAGACATAGATCTGCTCTCCAAGAAAAGGACATGCTCAAACCGCATCCAACGTCTAGCACCCTTTATTGATGATGCAGGAATAGTCCGTGTCGGAGGTCGACTGAAAAACTCTGCGCTTACTTACAATGCCAAACATCCTATTCTTCTGCCAAAAAATCATGTCGCTATTCATTTACTCATTGATTACTATCATGGCATGTACCTGCACGCTGGTCCCCAGTTCCTCCAAGCAACACTATCTCAACGCTTTTGGATCCTCTCCGCCCGCAGTGTTATACGCTCAAGAATATTTAAATGCGTACGATGTTTTCGTGCAAAATCAACAAACACGTCTCCGCTCATGGGTGATCTACCAGCCGGTCGTGTTACCCCTACTCGTTGTTTCAACGCTTCTGGAGTTGATTATGCTGGCCCTTACACGGTCAAGTTTTTTACACTTCGCAGGATACAGCCTATAAAGGTGTACCTCTGTCTGTTCATCTGTTTTGCAACAAAAGCTGTACACTTGGAACTGGTTACTGATTTAACTTCAGACGCCTTCATTGCAGCCCTTACGAGATTCATCTCTAGGAGAGGTCTTGTATCAGACCTGTACTCTGATTGTACTCTGACCTGTACTCTGATCATAGGAGCTGCTTCTTCGCTCAAAAGATGTTTTCAAGATCTCATGAAGCAACCAGAGATGCAAGATTTTGCTACAACCAACAGTATCACATTCCATTTCATTCCTCCGCGTGCACCTCACCAAGGTGGACTTTGGAAACGTGCCATTAAAGGTGCAAAATATCATCTCACCAGAGTCATAGGTGAACGCATTTTAACGTACGAAGAATTTACCACCTTAGTTGTCCGTGTTGAAGCTATCCTTAATTCGAGGCCGATAGCTCCTCTCTCGAATGACCCTTCAGATCTTCAACCTCTTATACCAGGACATTTTCTAACTGGAGGACCTCTTAATGCCCTGATCGAACCTCAACTAACCAATGCACCACTTAATCACATAAAACGCTGGAAATTGGTTCAAGCCTTCACACAACATCTCTGGAAAAGATGGCAAATGGAGTACCTCTACACACTTCAAGAACGGTCCAAATGGATCAGACCTCAAGAAAATCTCAAAATAGGAGATTTAGTCGTTATTCATGAAACAAACCTGCCACCCCTCAAGTGGAAGCTCGGGAGAGTCATCTCCGTATCTCCAGGGAATGATGGAGTGGTACGTGTCGTCAACATGAAGACTGCCGGTGGAACCTTGACCCGTCCTTCTGTTAAAGTATCCCGTCTTCCCATTTACTAAAATCCTCGACCAGTCAATTGGCTACTGCCCCTTATAATTTAGTTTTATTATACTCTTCCAAAGGATCAAATTTGTTCTTATGTTCTTTTAATGTTTCTTGTTGAACCAGTTAGTTCAAAGGGGCCGGTATGTCAGATATTTTGTTTTTATAACAATAGTTAAACTCAGCCTATCTATATTTCATTATCTCTAATAGAATGCACTCCCATTACCTGTTTCAAAGTTCAATTCACATTGTAATCAGCAGTCATAGTTAGAGCGTTTTTCTTTCCTGTAGTGTACGGTATATCGTGCAGTTCAGTTCTTTTCGTTTATACCCGCATACCGCAAGAATAGAAAGACTATTCAACGCTCTTGTTATTTTACTTTGTGCTTTTTTTCATGTGTTTATTTATGTGTTTAACGTTTGTTGGGATATTATTGTTAAGCTTAGGACTGCCTAGAAAATCACCAGTGTTGCTTACAACAGGACATTTACAACGCACAAGGACAAGGTCAGTAAACGCTTAATTTTTATGCATTGCTGATTACATAGGAATAAAGCCTTTTAACTATTTATTTTGACAATATACAGTCCACTGCAAATCAAAAAGAACCCCACAGGATTATTTAAAAGTAAGTCTATGGTATATAATCAAGATAGAATTATATACCGGTGTATAATCAAGATAGAATTATATACATGTTAAGTAACGAGTCACAACGGCGCCGGGTGAAAAGGATAATGATGAGCCAAGAGAGCCAAGAGATCATTTATGAATGCTGAAACCTACCTGTAGTGTTAGAGTAAGCTGATGTCAGTCGGGCCATGATATTGTGAGTTGCTGAAATTAGGGAAATTAGTATTATAAGTTAGTACTGTAAGAAGTGAGAAAAAGGGAATTTCACGGAGGAGGAACATTTAAATGAGAACTAGATCATTTAAAGAGAATTTAAAACAAACAAACTGTGCACTAATAATAATAAAAGAGAATAATAATAAATAATGATAATAATAAGAAATTTCTCACTGTACTCCCCAAGCATACTCTCGGTACGTATCTAACCAAATTTTCCGGAGTCGGTGTTGGTTAAGAGGCGGAGTATGTGACGATTTAAATTGTGACAATTATAAAAATGAAGAAATAAAAAAAAAAAAATTTAAGTTGCGAACAACTAACCATTTAAATCTCACAATGATAATAAAAAACATGTAGGTACTAAGTGTGAATGGAAGTAGTAATTAATAAGGGCAAAGAAACGGTAAAGAAAAGACATATTGTAAATAATTATTATTGTCGCATTTAACCCTTTGCTTGTTATCAGGCGCCTACCTGTTGATACCGGACTCGACATGTTTACCGAGTCTTCTGTAATTAAAATAATATAGAAAAATAATGTTAATAATTAAAGAATCTGAAGACACAGATAGTCACGAAAACAACTAATTTAAATGATGTATTTTTATCTAGCGATAGTTTGTATAAATAAAAAAGTTTTATTTAGAGAGAGACCGGGACTATATTCTCGCGGAATAAACACCCCACTATCTATTGTCCTGTACAAGGGTAGCGGACGAAAAATCTCTCTCTCGCAATGACGACTCCAAGCAGTGCACACGCACGAGCAAAATGCTCTGTTGAAATGTTATGTGATTGGTTATTAGTTTGGATTAATTCTTATGTATTTTACTAACTGCTACAAAAGAGTGTAATATGTAACGTTAAGAAAAAGAAAAATTAAAAAACGTTGTAACAAGAAGAAATATGTGACAACCAATAGTACGAGTGTTAGTAACTATAACAGCTATCTTCTCCGATTGACGACTCTTCACAACATCCTGCCTGGAGACATGAATCATCAGAATTACAACTTTAGTAGATCCGACCGATAATGCAGTTCGAGACTTCTGAGAATCAACGAGTACCTGTGTAGAAGGCCCACTCTATCCTGCAGACGTTTAAGCCGTGAACAACTGAGACCAGACCTAGACGAGGACGACGCTCTTAGGATTCCCAAGATGTAACCATATGGAGGAGACTTCTACATCCCAAATTAAAGGTGACTCGATAGCACGTCTATCGAGGAATAATAATACTAGTAATTGTAACACAATACTCTCTTAAAGAGACTTTCAGAGACGATTGACTTTATAAGAATATAAAAATTTAAATCTAAGAATGTAATTGTAACTATTCAGGCTTCTTGCAATTGTAACAGTTTAGATTTTAACGTATCGTAGTATAATTAATACCATTCTTCAAATGGAATAATAATGAAACTTAAAAGTAAAAGTAAAAGTAAAGGTAACAGTCTTGCAAGCTAATATCTTGAATTGAATATAATTAATTTTTAAAGTTTAAAGACTAAATACCAAATGGTTACCCGGATCCGGGGAAAAGCTAAATATAATTTGTTGTGATCCCACAGTCTATATAAAGCAATTTAAACAAGTTAATAATTTAATTAATAATGTAATGGGATCTGTTTTTGAGTAAATGTCATTTGTTTTATTTTAAATGTTTAATAAAGGGAAATCTTCTTGTTGCACACATATACTGAGTACATAAATCAACAGTTTTCCCTTCCATGATTCCTTTTATATTTACTGTGTGTTGTTCTGTTTAATTTCAGCTCGTCCCGAATAAGGCAGCCTGAAGTAATTGGCAGAACCAATTACTTTGGGTTCCCTCTGTTATAACTCAAGAGAAGAGGTTATAAACAGAAAGGTGTAACAACAGAATAGAGAGATTTAATCTAACTCACAAGCTACAACAATTCAACGTGGGAGAAAGTATACTACTCAAAGCAAATCCAGTGGGAAAACGGAGTGATAATACGGCGAAGAAATACTTCAGACTCTATAATGGACCGTATACATTAAGACAGCAAGTAGGACAGAACACTTTCATCGTATATAATGAGATACAGAAGAAAGAAATTGGTAAATTCCACGCAACGTCATTTAGGAAGTTCTACACATGAAAACAGAGGTCAATGAAACCAGTTAAATCAGCTGTTTGTAAAGCCACCCTACTACAAGGTCGCGAGCAGTGAGCGTACGAAGAGGGGAGGTAAGACATTTGTATACACTCCAATTAAGGGTGAAATGACGAATATTATTCTTTATTATTTGTTACATTTTTTTTGCAAATAATAATAATAAATAAATAAAAAAAATTATAATAAATAAATTTATTAAATTTTTTTTTGTTACCAAGCAGAGGAATAATGCGACAGTACAAATAAGTGATGTACTGAGCATGGAATATAAAAATTTAAATTTACTTAATAAACTGTAAATAATTAATAATATATTAGAAATAAGCATGTTAGGGATTGCAGGCTTGGCTCAGACAAAAATATGAACAGGTGTTTCGACCTGAATCAACGTGCACACACACACACAAATGTAACTGAAAGTGTGTACACCAGTATTTTACTAGTGTGTGTGAACGCAGGTCTCTGCAGGCGAGTTTGCCACCCCAAGATGAATAATTGCACAATTACTGTTTTTCCGTAATTATTCATAAACTAGGATTAAGAATTAAAATCCAAAAGCACCATAAAACGTAAATACATTTACTAAATACTGTGTACGAAAACCACGCGAAAGTGACACACCGTACGAATGCAA
Source organism: Magicicada septendecula (assembly GCA_034769895.1). Classification (NCBI taxonomy): domain Eukaryota; kingdom Metazoa; phylum Arthropoda; class Insecta; order Hemiptera; family Cicadidae; genus Magicicada; species Magicicada septendecula. The sequence continues at coordinate 123,616,961 of CM068368.1, forward strand.
TAGTGAAATAACTGTGTACAAACCGAAAGGGTTAAGTTGAAGTATCCAAAATTACAGTGAACATGTGTTGTAAAATTAGTTATAAGATAAGTATAAGAGTATACTTACAGGACTCTGCAATTCGCAGAAATATAAAAAATAGCGAATTTGACAAAGAGTGGGGGAACTGACGCCAGAGACAGTTTCTAACATGTCGATTTTGTATCACTGCAGGGTGTCGACCAAGACATGGGTATAAATAGGACACGCAAGCTACAGTGGTTCTCTTTCTTGAATCATCCACGGTGCAGCGGGAGCTTATGCCCGTCAGCACGGCGTATTTATTTTTTTTCCGTAAACAGTTTAAATTTGCCAGTTACGTACAAATACGTAACTAAGCTGTAAAGACAATCATTTTAATTAATAACAGCACTACTTAAGAAGATCCATTAATGATTCGACACTAGACAAGAGGAGAGTTCCAGAGAGAGATACGACGCTGGACAAGAGAAGAGTTCCAGAGAGAGATACGACGCTGGACAAGAGGAGAGTTCCAGAGAGAGATACGACGCTGGACAAGAGGAGAGTTCCAGAGAGAGAGAGACAGCCGACGCTGGACAAGAGGAGAAGAGAGACAGCCGACGCTGGAGGCGAGACGAGGACGAATACCGATGGAACAAAAAATGATCGAGTATGATTGACGACAATAAGGTGATAGACAACTTATTCATATCTTAATCATACAAAGAATTCAAAGACAGTTAAAGACATTAATATTTTATTTAAAAATAAGAGCAATGTTTCTTGTATAGTAGAGTTAAAATCATAGATGTTTTAGAAATACGATTAACGTAACAAGAGCTCAAATTAATATGATATCAAATGATTGCAGAGCATTTAAATAAAAGCAATTAGTATTTGAGAAAACAGTACTGAGAAACAATAACTATTAATATTTTGAGTACGTTACAATATAGAAAAAAAAAGATTTAAATATTGATATTTTGAAACATATTAATAGACTGAGTAGTCTAAAAAATGAGATTTTTCTTTTACATAATAATTAGTAGCATAGAATATTTAGTCAGTAAGGATGTATATATCTTAAGCCTTACGGCATAATAACAAATAATAACTAATGTTTTAAAATCGAAGTCAGTGCCATGTGCACATATTTTTTTTATAGTATCAAATAAATTTTAATTACCGTTTCAAGTTACATAGAGTTCTTATTGCAGATACACCTGAACCCCAATTTAAATGTTATATTGTTTAAAGAATTTGTCAATCTTGAACGTGAGATCGTTCACGCCTATTTATGTATATGTAACGTTGCATAAATTTGGTGCTCCAAGATCGTGGGGCTCCACAAATTTAAATTATAATAAATTTGCAAATTTTCACGTTGCAATATATATATATATATATATTGTAACACCTTCTCTTTATATAATATATTTGTCAATTTACATATGCCTCTTATTTGCGGCGACAAATTATATAAAGACTTTTTTCACTATCAATCTACTTTCTATAAATATAATGATAGAAAAATGTTACTTACCCGTGACTTTTTTTCTTTTCCTGGGCGCCAGAACAAATCCCAGATACAAATGACACGGATTCAGTTTAGCTCAGAGCATAGAGACACACTATCTCAGGATTCGTTCAGTGAGTGTGGAATTCAAAGGGAATCGTTACAAATAACACTTTAAAATTTGTTGAAGTTTGTTTAATTAACGATTAAATGTTATTCTTTCAAAGCTAAGTTAAGGACTTATTGCTAACCTAACTCTTATTATTAATGAGTGTGCGTGAAAAGTGAAGATTAAAACGTCCAAACAACCAATTGTTCTTATCTGGCTTAATTAGGAAAATTTATATCTCCCAAACCAGTCCTAAAGAACGGGTCTGCAATAATTTGCACGTTCAATACTACACCTCACTCTCCATTCAGCACTCCTATATTACGTTATTATTAATCTTAATGTTTAAATACAAATTATGAATTTACTTAGTGTCTTTTAAAATGGTTTATTGATTTATTATTTATTTTATTACTTATTTCATTGATCAATGAATATATTTCTTACTGATTGATGCGTCGACCGTAGATAGGAATCCGTAGAGATCCTCCTTTTGATGGTTCGGCTCAGAGGAAATTGTTGTTGACCAATATCGTTGACCGATGACCCTGGGCGCTTACAGATGCTATAGCTACTCTGGTACACAGGTCACTTCACAATTAATTAAATTTTTAATTAATTAATGAGTTGTTACACAGCGAGAGTATTTATTAATGAACTTTACTATTTCCTCTGCTACTGCGGACCACTTCTCGAACTGTTATTTAAATAAAACTTTGCGTGCTTTGCGAAATTTAGCTCGTATCTAACACACGTCTTGCCTGTTTAATGTTCGAACGAAGAGTGCTCGATTCCCTAAGTCTGAGTTGGCGTCTCTTCTGAATACAGCTTTGTGATTGGTTGCTCCAAATAAATCATGCGTTTTCCGTTTGAAACAATACCGAACCAGTCGACCAAACGCCCCTTAACAAGTTTGAGATGGTAGAGAATTACTGGCTAATTTCATACTTCCTCTGTTTGCAAATCGTTTGATTATGGGTATTTGCAAACGTGATTTCACAGATCTGACCACAGAATATTATTGCTTAGGTCTTTCTCTGTGAGTGTGTGAAAACACCTAATTCGTACCTAGACTAATTTTCTAGTTATTTCTCTTGGCATTCTTCTTCTGTATAACTTCAGTAAATGTTAATTATATTTGTTGATATTTTGGCTACTTATAGAGCTTTAATTGCTGAACACTATGCAGGTCTCAGAATTGCTGTATATTTATTAGTTTTGAAGATATTGTAGTTTTAACTAATAAAAACTCTAATTTACTGTATTCACTGTAATTGAATAAAAATTCATGTCTGTGCCGGCAACATTCGTAGCAGTGGTGAAGTTAGACAGAGATAGCTGTGATTATACCCTCTCCCTCTTACTTACGCCGCTATACTCGCACAGTATGACACTTTCATATAACGATCCGATGGGTCGGCTTTATGAACCGTTATAATATATATATAATAACGTACCAAATCCCATAGATTTGGGGTTATATGTAGAAAGTATCAAGAATCAAATATAAAATAAATTTAAATCGATAGATCCATGTCTCGCGCTGTAGCGAGCATTTGAAACAATTATAAAACGCCCAGCGGCTATGTTCCGGTGGCGTTATGTAATCGCACACGCACCGTTATAAATTAGGGACACGCCCTAACTTTAAAATATTAATATTTCGGAAACGAATAAATATAGGCAAAAACGAAAATAGACAAAATGTTTGCCGAAATATTAAGAATACGGTGTGCAAATTTCAATAAATATAATTAAAGAGTTAATGAGATAATTCATTTTATTTAAATAACTTCCATAGTAAGAGAGCTAGGTAGTTCAGATTTGAATATGTTATAATTATAAAAATTACGAATCAAATGTATATGTTAGAATAAGCATAACTTGGCTTGCAGCCAAGATAATCGCAATACAAATTGCAACCGGACGTCCGACCGACAATTGGTTCCGATGTATTCCCGAATATTAAAAATAATAACAATTCTCGAACTGTGGGAATTATTTTTCGTTCTCACGGAATGAGGTGACTAAATTTTAAGTAGAAGAGAGAATTTTTCAGCCAATCAGATTATTCTAAAAATTTTGAACAACCGTTGGTTTCGAGCTGAATGCTCTTCACTCTTCTGTCAACACTCAACCTGTAAAGAGACTCTTCTGTTAACATTTAACCAGTAAACACATACTCTTCTGCCAGGACTCAAACTGTGAACACACACACACACTTCTGTAAAGATTCAACTTCTGAACAACACAGACACTCTTCTATAACGACTGGACTGTGACGGCGTCTACGTACGATACTCTTATTTATCAACAAATAAGCGTACTGCGCAATACACCAAACTGTTGGCGTACGCATATAAGAGATCGACCATATACTACGAGAAGTCACACCCAGAGTACGACAGAATGAGGCCGTCTAGAACGTGGTACGAGCTGAAGAATTGACGACGCAGAGCGACACCCGAGACGAGGTACACACACACGAGTGCAGAGTATCCGGACCGAGGGCCTGAAGCAGATGTGGGAGTTAAACCACGGACGTTAAATCCATCAACAGTTGCTGAAGGAGCTGAGTTACTGATCCCTGAACTCTTCATCGGAATCCAGGACGCAGCGGAAATCATCGCCACTACCTGATTGGACTAGGACATCGAGGGACCCCAGAGGGCTTCTTCGAGAACTTCAGTACCAGGAAAGTCAAAAATCATTCATAAATTTTGTATATAAAAAGATCATTTTCTTTTTCTATTAAAATCAATTGTAAAGTTAACTTCATTCTGATGCCTATAAAAACACAGACTCTAAATTAATAAGAACCTCAATATTGTGATAATCTGTAGAACAAGTATAAGTTAAGTAAGAAGGAATAGATAAGAAATAGACGTAGATAAAAAGCGCTATACAAATCTTAATATTGAATCACTTATAAACTTATACTGCAGTATACGTGAAACAAATCACAAGTAAATAAAAAGCACGTTGAACAAGATTCACGGCTAATTTATTTAAGAGTATTTAAAAAGCATCTTGAAGTAGTAAAATCAGTATTAAAGTCTTGAAAACTCATTAATTAAATTATTTAAAAGAATTAACTTTTGAAAGCAATAAGAAACAAGTTCGAATAAATTCGTATTTATAAGCTTTCCCTCTGAAAGCTGATATTCATTCAGAAAACATTGATCAATTTACTCATTACTCTTTAGTACGTAAGAATTACGTTAGATGTAAGTTTTTCATTTTATGTGCTATTAGAATAATAAACCCAAATTTTATACCCTACACTGTTTTGTTATTGCTGTACTCCAAAATCTACCAACATCACAAGACTATTCGAAATAATTATAACGATACTCTTTGTGCTTGTACTTTTGAATTAACCTACTTGCGAATTCAAAACACAAATTCCTACGGCCCTAGTCGGAAGAAGAAGACGCAAGAATGCACAGCAGGTAGGTCAGTTCACACACCACAATTTATAAGCATTATAAATGGCGCTCCAAGATCGTGGGGTTGTCCAAATACAATTATAAAATTTGCAAAGTTGTGTTAAGTTATAAATGGCCCTGAACGTGGGGCTTCCCGAATTTAACAAATAACCACAAGTTTAATAAGTTATAAATGTCGCCCGGAACGTGGGGCCCGATTTAATTTTGATTAAATTTCAAATTGTAAAATTTAACTGTAGTGAATTAAATTGCAACAAATTTGCTGTTTTAACTAGTAAAACAGATGGCGTCCAACTCAAACAATCCCTAAAGGAAGTTTCGTGAATTGGTAATAAGTACAGCAATAGAGTTTTAAGAATATTGTGTAATAATGGAGACCGCCAAAATGTTAAAACAATTGTTGCAAGAAATAAAACAAAACGCGGCTAAAGCTTAACAAACGAACGCGGAATTAACAGCTAATATGAACGCGAAATTTGAACAAATTACAGCCAACGCTGAAATAAATATCGCGGAAATAACGGCTAAAATAGAAGCACAGAAAACAAGTTTAACCGAGACACTAGAACAGAGTAACGCGGATATAAACGCGAAGATAAGACAAACCGATGCAAAAATCAATGCAAAATTCGAGCAAGTAAATAAAGAAATAGCTGCTAAAATCGAAGAAAGCGCGAAAAGCTTAGATTCTAAAGTTACCGAAGTCGGAGAAAAAATTCATACTGTCGAGACAAAAATAAATGAACGTTTTAAGGTTTTTGAGACCACAATGCATAAATCGTTTATTGAACAGATTTCGCGTATGGAGGGGCGATTTAAAGAACACATCAGCAAGTGTGAAAAACAGACCGCGGATGTAGCTAAAAAGTCGATAACCTTGAAATACGGATACAAACCGACGTAAACGAAACACAACGACAAGTTGCTAGGTTAGACGCGTCGATTGTAGAAGTTCGTTCCGATGTCGATACAAATAGAGTAAATGTATTACAAACGCTTAGCGAGGAGATTTCTAAAGTGCGACAGGAAGTACGGAGGAAATCGGCACCAAATATTCTAGTACAAGGGCAAGTAGACGAAAAGAACCGAGTCTATTTCACCGGTGAAAATAATGAAAACCCGATCGAGTTCTTGCTAACTTGCGAAAACGAAATGACAAGGGTAGGTTCGCGATTAGAGGACCAAGACCGGATACAGTGGGTAGTTAACGCGATGCGTGATTCAGCCAGGCGATGGTATAACATTGTACGTGATAAAATTACCACATACACGGAATTTAGACAAATGTTCGAAAACCGATATTGGAATTCGCACACGCAAAGACTCTTGCGTAATGAATTAGAATACGGACGTTACGACCGGAAGCAGGGTATAACGCCCGAAAACTATATTATACAACAGGTTGAACGCGCTAAACATTTAACACCAGCGTTTTCCGAGGTCGATATAGTCACGAAATTGGCGTACCGTTTTAATCATAATATTCGTGTAGCCGCATTTACGCAAGGTATACGTACGGTTGACGAGCTATTAATATTAATATTCCAAAGTGAAACCGTTTTCGATTCCGGCGGGTGGAGGAATAGCCCGAACTATAATCAGAATATTGATAGCCAAAATAGACGTGGGAAATATCATACCCAAACTGATCCAAGGCCTAGTACTAGTTCGGCTCCACAACAAGCACCGCCGAAACCGCAAAATAAACCCGTTGAATATAAGGGGAAGCCGAGTTTCAATAGGCAGAAACCGATAAGCAAAGGCAACAATGGAACTCCAATGAGAGCCATACAAACAGTCGCGGTATCAGAGACCGGTACGAGCGCACAAGCCAGCGAAATAGAAAATGTTAGAGACCCTATTGCAAAAGTGGAACAGTATCCCCATACAAAAAACGTGCAACAGGTCACACCCAAAAAGGATGCGCAATAAACCCTGTAAAAATATTTAGAAATAAAATTGTTAGATATAAGAAAAATATTAGGTGTGAGAAATGTAAAATTTGTCGTGAAACATGTTTGCCGGTTAATAATGTGTTCCCACCGGATGTTAGAGAACCATTGTTGGAGTCAAATACAAAACAACAATGCACCTCTAACATAGCGTGTCCGGTATTACAGGATCATGGAGACGGCGTTCCCACGCAGGTACTTTGGGAGACCGGTAGTGTGGTATCCGGTAGTAGCAAAGGATTTTATGCGTGAAATAGAAAAATATTTCGAAACAGCAATAAATAGATACCAAATGATAGAAACGCTGTAAATATAAATCATATAAAGTTAGAAAAAATTTAAATACTAATATTTAAATATCAATAATAATTGTTTAATATAAATTAGAGTATTAGATATAAATAATAATAATTGTGGGCAAGTTATAAATAAATAACAATCAGTCGTAGCGCGGGTAAACAAACGCACAAGTCAAGGTGTGAGGACGGGTGACGGTTGCCGGAAATACGTTCACAAAGCAACGACGCGCCCACGAGCCCGCACGCAGCTGGTTTTTAAACGCATAGGCGAATTAACGGCGTTTACTACGCGATAATAGGGGTAGCAAAATGGAAGCACATTCCTAAGAGCACGCGCCGCAATTGTCTGTTATCATCTGTGTGAAATACCTGGTTAAATGTCTCGCTATTAAATACTACCCATGCTACAAACATTGTCTCACAATATTTTTATACACATAATCTTAATGTTTTAGAAGTAAGTTATATATATAAAGCTTGTATGAATAAGATAATTATATCAGTATATGTTTTTGTAAGCAAATAGAACTATGCATACTTGTGAAACACAAAGAAAGTACATCTAAAAAAAAAAAAAAAATGTATAATCTACATTCATTTTTTTTTAAACGGGTAGGGGTGTATATAACGTACCAAATCCCATAGATTTGGGGTTACATGTAGAAAGTTTCAAAAATCAAATATAAAATAAATTTGAATCGATAGAACCATGTCTTGCGCTGTAGCGAGCATTTGAAACAATTGTAAAACGCCCAGCGGCTATGTTCTATGTTCCTGTGGCGTTATGTAATCGCACACGCACCGTTATAAATTAGGGACACGCCCTAACTTTAAAACATTAATATTTCGGAAAGGAATAAATATAGGCACAAACCAAAATAGCCAAAATGTTTGCCGAAATATTAAGAATAATGTGTGCAAATTTCAATAAATATAATTAAAGAGTTAATGAGATAATTCATTTTATTTAAATAACTTCCATAGTAAGAGAGCTAGGGAGTTCAGATTTGAATATGTTATAATTATAAAAATTACGAATCATATGTATATGTTAGAATAAGCATAACTTGGCTTGCAGCCAAGATAATCGCAATACAAATTGCAACCGGACGTCCGACCGACAATTGGTTCCGGTGTATTCCAGAATATTAAAAATAATAACAATTCTCGAACTGTGGGAATCATTTTTCGTTCTCACGGAATGAGGTGACTAAATTTTAAGTAGAAGAGAGAATGTTTCATCCAATCAGATTATTCTAAAAATTTTGAACAACCGTTGGTTTCGAGCTGAATGCTCTTCACTCTTCTGGCAACACTCAACCTGTAAAGAGACTCTTCTGTTAACATTCAACCAGTAAACACATACTCTTCTGCCAGGACTCAAACTGTGAACACACACACACACGTCTGTAAAGATTCAACTTCTGAACAACACAGACACTCTTCTATAACGACTGGATTGTGACGGCGTCTACGTACGATACTCTTATTTATCAACAAATAAGCGTACTGCGCAATACACCAAACTGTTGGCGTACGCATATAAGAGATCGACCATATACTACGAGAAGTCACACCCAGAGTACGACAGAACGAGGCAGTCTAGAACGTGGTACGAGCTGAAGAACTGACGACGCAGAGCGACACCCGAGACGAGGTACACACACACGAGTGCAGAGTATCCGGACCGAGCGCGTTTCCTACATCTACTTCACTGGTTTCTCATTTTATATATCCTGATGGACTTCTTTCACTCATATTACTCGGTTTCCTGGAAAAAGAGATTTATGTTTACTATCCTGTCTGGTTCCAATCCTTCTAATATGCCATAGAAAGACGTTTGTGTTTTCTTTATCGTGCTAAGATTTTTTCAAAATTTTCATTCAACTGTTGGTTTGAACTCAAAATCTAAACTCAGTTATTATAGCTATTGTTGTCGTTATTATCCTTTGTCGTTAATATAATTATTAATGTGAATAAAGCAATATTTTAACCTCCCAGGACCCGTACTATGGTTCAGTGGCAGGAAAGATGGACCGCTAGGCTCAGAAAACAGTTAGCTGAGTGGACTGACTGCAAACATGGCGAGCTTAATTATTTCATAACGCAGTTTCCTACTGGCCACGGCCTGTTACCTGCTAATCTATATAGGATGGGGAAAGTAGACAGACCAGACTGGATTTTCTGTAAACAGGGATTAGACGATGTGAATCACACGTTTCCCACCTGTGATAGATGGAAAGAGGAGAGGCAACCCCTGGAAAATGTAGTGGAACAGATCTCGCCCGAAAATATCAACGGAATAATTCTGGAGAGCAAACACCATTGGGACCAGGTAGAGACCTACATAGAGAAGGTACTAAGGCAAAAGAAAGAAGCAGAAGATGATCTTGTTAGGGCCGCTGACAGAATAGCAGAAAACAGGTAACGTGGACCCGCTGAAGGTTTAAAACAGATGAACGTCCACAGGACGAAGTACAAATGGCACAACCTTGAAGTACTGCGAAAGCCGAGTCACAAGGTGGAGCCATGCCGTGGATAACACGGTTTGTGGTTTTGGTGGGTTGGAGTCCCACACACCGTAGGAGTGCGGACCTTTCTGCGGGGAACATTAGTTTTCTATAGTCTCCCTCGTAAAAACAAATTAACCTCCGTATTGAAGAAAATTCGGAATATGGTAAGTTGAATATGAGATTAAAATTACAGTTAAAACTTAGAAAGTCTGTTATACGTAAATAAGTATTGTAGCTAATAGAAATTAATTGACGTATGTATGTATATATGAAAAAAAACTGTGGAAATGAAACAACCTACAATGGAGAGCACCAGGAAGGAGTCAACGCGATAGATCGAACAAGAGATTATTGGAGTAAATTTCAAGGGCCACGTGTGAACAAGATAGGACAAGATCAGTCGTTGACTAGTACAGAATAATAAATATTTCGTATTAGAAGCGACAAGAACAGAACAGGCTAGATAAGAAAGATAGAATAAGTGATTTGAATTTAGACAAATGGAACAACAATAAAGTAGGGGAAATTAATTTAATGAAAATAAGGTACAAAAACCGAATTTTATTTATTAGTTAATAATTTTAAAATCCATATTGTTTACTAAAGGACGATGTAACGCTGATGCACAACAGGTCCATTATAAGTGTGTACAAATGTGATATTAAACATTGAGTGTTATTTAAACAAAAGTAGATTTAATTGTCATTGTTTCCAAAGGTGTTATATTTTTTCTTTATATTTCGTTATATTTTACGTACGCTCTGCAACAGAATGTAGTAGTATCTTTCAAAAATGATTTTCACAAGTATTTTAAATTCACTTAGGAAAAAGCATTTTTTTAATTTACAGAAAAACAAAACATTAATCGACAAATTACATTTTAATTGTTTTTCTTTTTAATGCGTATTCTCTTCATATTCATGGACAATATATAACGCTCATTTCAATATATCCATTGAGTCATATTGAACATAACTTGGCTAATTTTTATTGCGCAACGGTATTGTATATCTGAATTTGAAGAGATCTGAAGTATAGTGGACCCCTTTCGAGGACATATAAACAATTATTAATTGCTTCTTCTTTTTGTATCGGCAATCTAAGGACCACATGCCAATTTCAATTCTTTATTCTTTGTTACTTTCTTTCTCTCCAATATTTTTTTATCTTTTCACTGTGTCTCTTCTTCCTGTCTTAAGTCCACTTTGAACCTACTTTTTTCTCTCTCCTACCCCGGATTCCTTCCATTTTAACACTTTTGCCCGAAAAATTCTCTTTCAATTGCTTCCTCTGCGTGTATATTATTTTTTCTAAATCCTTTTAGACTTCTTTAATTCAACTTGATGTTGACTTCTTCCCCCACAGATATTTGAAGATCTGCTTTGTTAACCTATAGTCGTCCATTCTATATAAATGTCCAAAACAATAATAGTCTTTTTTCTCATTTTTTCTGTTATATTTCATCATTACTTCTTAATTTCCAACCTTCTGAATTTTTTCGTAGGCCTAATATTTTACTAATAATTTGTCTTTCCAATATTTCTAATCTGTCTAAATTATAATTTAATGCTAGACATTCACTTGCATATAGGGATTCTGGCTTCACTACTCTACTGTAATGCCAAATTGTCGCATTTTTAGATATGCACTTTTACTGTAAATATCTTTAGTTATACCATGTGCTCTTTCCATCTTATGAATCTTTTCTTCTATAGCAGATTTTTGTAAACAATTCTCTTGGATTATTTCTCCTAGATACTTAAATTTTCTAACCCTCTCTATCTGTTAGCAGGAGTTTTGGCTCATTTTTAATATTCGTGAGAAATTTATTTTTTTTCTGCTGAAATTCTTAAGCCTGTTCTACTGGCTATGTCTCTAAAAAAGTAACTTGTGTTACTGCAGATGTCAGATGTTCAGAAAGTATAGCAAAGTCATCTGCGAATGGCAAACATTTTATTTCAGTACGTTTGTTCCTTCTTCCCAAGATGATTGGTGATATTTTGCATTCCTTCAATTTTTTATTAAAACTTCTCACTACTTTCACCAGGATATGGTTGAAAAGAATTGAGAATAAAACATTACCCTGTCAGACACCTGTATTTATTTTGAACTGTTGAGATATTTCTCCGATGAATTTTATTTTTGAGACTGTGTCCGTAAGGGTTTCACGGATTAGATTTGCCAAATTAGATTTAACACCAAATTCTCGGATTCTTGTATGTATAGTTTCTCTATCAACAGAATCACAGGCCGTTTTCAAATCAACAAATGTTACTACAATCTCCTTTGAATTCAGTAGCCTGTGACGGATTATTTACATCAGATTGAATATTTGTTCTGGACAGGATCTGCCCTCCCTAAAGCAATCCTGACATTCACCCAAATGGCTATCCAATGTTTTTTCTACTCTGTTCAATAGACTCTTTGAAAATATTTTATATACAACTGGAAGTAAACGTATTCCTCTGTAGTTGTTAACCTCTTGCGAAAAACCTAAGGTTTGAAGAATAGGAAAAAAGCGCTGATTACAAAATTTTCTATCTCAATAAATATTTATGAATACTGAGCATATTAAATCGCTTATTGTTATTAAGTATGTAAATTTTATAGTTAATTATTATTACATATTTGCTTGCTAATATTCTTGTTTTGGAAAATAATATGGAAACCCCGTGTTTATATTAGTCCATACCCTAATTTAAAGATGTTTTTCTTAAGAATGTTTTGCCGAAATTTTAGAAATTATTAAACAACAGTAGTTTTATTTCCAGAAAATGAATCTTCTGATCTATATTTATCCACATTAGGTATAACAGCGCCAATTATATTGGGCTATTACTGACATTCATGAAAGTTAACAGTCCTGGGATTTTAACCGTCGAGAATATATCTACTTATATACCAAAAACAAACTCATCGCCACTTATAAAATGTAAACATCGGTGCCCAATTATACGATAATTAATCAAGAAAATAGAATTAATAATTCAGTGAAGTTTTAGGAAGCTATATCTGTACTTCAATTCTTCCATGGCTTAGAATTATGAGTTCCAAAGAAGGAGGCTTATATGATTTGCAGGAAATTCAAATCTACCGCCTGCAGGCGGGTCAAGGAAGAAAAAAACGAAATAAACAAAGATAAGTCATCATGATATATTCAAGTCCCTGGATGGTGGTCTATAGAACAGTTTGGCAGTCGTCATTTTGTAATACACACGGACGCCAAATCTGTTTTGTGCAATCTGATTGGTGTTTGTTACAATATTTTATTCGTAATTAATAATTACTAGTTTTAAAAGAAAGATTGTACGACGTGTTTATGAATGACGGGTTAATGAAGATGGTGAATGGAAAATAAGAAATCACCAGGAGGTATATGAGATATTTAAGCATGAGAGCATTGTAAGATTCGTAAAGGTTTAACGAATACAATTCCTAGGTCACCTAGAGAAAATCCTATGTCACTTATGGCAAAGAAAATCCTGAAGGCACAGGTGTAAAAAAGCAGAATGGGAGTCGACCTAGGATAAGATGTGCTGGAAGATCTAACAGGAATGAATGCCAGGGGTTGCGCTGAGGTAGCAATGAACAGAAGACACTGGAAACATTACTGTTGGATACCAGGGGTCACGAAAGGCTGCAGTCCTGAAGAAGAGGAAGAATTAATACTTACTCTCTCTCTCTCTCTCTCACGCGCGCGCGCGCGCACTCACTCACTCACTCACTCATATTTCAAGCACAAAAATTTCGACAAGGACAGAATCATTTACTGTAATCATTTACAGAACAATTATTATTTTACATTAGTTCTCGTGTAACATGAGAACTAATCCATCGTCCCTACAAATCCCTTAAATGGCAACAACGGTTATAATAAAAAGGAAAGAAAGATTAAAACGGAAACAACACACACACTCACAATTATGTATGTATGCATGTATATATAAAGCGAGAGGTAGAGAGAGAGAGAGAGAGAGAGAGAGAGAGAGAGAGAGAGAGAGAGAGAGAGAGAGAGAGAGAGAGAGAGATTGACAGACAGACAGACAGGGACATATAGACAGATAGACAGACTGACAGAGAGGGAATGTTTGAGGGAGAAAGAGGGAGGCATAGATAAACTAGCAGAAAGACACATTCACATATTGTTATACAAAGCCATAAGCCGTACACGATAAACCACTACATGAGCAGACTGTCGATAGAAGCCTTTAGACCATTAGAGAGGATTCAGATATAATATGTAGGATTAAATTCACTTACTATATGGAAGTGTTGCTCAATCCGAACAGAGCACGAACCGCATCTCTAATCGTCTTATCGCTAGGCCTACCAACATACCGTATTGTATGCACACAGTATAGTTACACCTCAAAAGACCAAAGAATATCATCTCTGATTTAGCCTTCCCTCGTACAATACCGTGTACGCTTACCGTACATAGGTACAGACATAAGGTAGTCTAATGAACAAATGCACAAACTGTTGTCTTTCGCCCGCATTATATAGGTAACATGTTAATTTAGTAAATTTTACTTAATTTTTTAAATGTTATTTATATTCAACACTTTTTAAATTGCTACTGTCATTTTTTGCTACGTAAGTAATATAAACTTGTCAATTTTCAGAAAACAAAAAGCAATAATATTAGCAGTAGCTTAACCAATCTCTCTCTCTCTCTCTCTCTCTCTCTCTCTCTCTCTCTCTCTCTCTCTCTCTCTCTCTCTCTCTCTCTCTCTCTACCTCTCCCATACATATTGCACTGCTGATAAACCTTCAGTACAGAATTACTGGTGAGTGTATCAACATTTTTTAATTAGTTATTAAAATTTCATATTAATAATTTAATATTTAATAATATTAAATTTATTATTTAATATTTGTTTTTGAAGAGTACGCTTTTAGGTAAATTTATAGTGATTAGAAGTTTCTGTTTGTGAAATGCCAATAAAATAAACTAAAATGTACATTTAAGATTCTAAGTCATAACAAATTAATATGTAAATTAAAATATTTTAAACATAAATATAATTATATATAATATGAAATTGTGGTATCGTACATTAATGATGTAACAAGTTGTATTATATAATATGCAAAGGTAAGTTACAATAATAAACTTCTAAATAAATAACAATTGTGAAATTGTAAAGAATATCCATTATGTTTAAAAATTATCAACTAACTAATATATTATATACGGAAGAAAAACTAATATTACAGTTTTAAAAATTTAAATTATTATATTGTATACACTCAAAAACATGAAGAAAAAGAAAATATTCAGAACAATTTGCATTGTTAGTTTATAGAACTCTATATTCTAACTTAAATTTTTTGCATCACATAGAACAAGAAGCGTTTTATTACAGACCAAGAATAAATAATTACAATTAGTAATACCAAATGAAAGAATATGTAAAATATAAAAACATAATTTAATACATAAATAAATAAAGAAAAAAGAAACCAGCCAACATTCGGTAATGTGAAAAAGACAATTATACAACAAATAAGACCTAGTAAATCAAGATTGCACGACTGAAAAGCAGTAATAAATAAATGTATCTAATTTTAACACTAAACTGAAAACACAGTTTATTTATAACGATGAAAATAAACAACACACATTCGTGAGTCCCATGTAAGTGAAAGTTATTTAAATTGTGAAATTCCGTTTATCGTAGAGTATGTTATACAATACAATTTAAAGAAAAACACATTCAGTATGCACGGCGCACAAAGAATCACAATTTTTTAAAATTTAGAATAAAAAATAAGTGTACATATCTCAGATAATGTCAGCCACTGTTATTTTAAGTGAGTGAAGGAACTGTCAATTTTAGTGGCGCTAGGAACTTCATCTTGGCTGCAGGGCCAACGGCTAAAACTAACGTTCATTCTTAATGTATATTTATAGTACTTGCTCTTAAATTGTAATGAACGGTTTCATGTAATTAAACTAAATTTCTGAAAAAATTATTATTGCTTGTTTGTTAAAATTTGTATCAGTATTCTACTTGTTCTGAGACTAAGAATCCTATAAATATTCTTAAAAATAAAATTTAAAAAATAATAGCAGGTTTAGAAAAATATGCTGTAGAAGAAAGGATTTATAAAATGGAAAGCTCATATAGTATAACTAAAGATATCTACAATAAAAAGTGCATATCTAAAAATGCAAATATAAGGCATTACATTACAGTAGTGAAGCCAGAATGCCTATATGCAAGTGAATGTCTAGCATTGCATTATAATTTATACAAACTAGAAACACTAGACAAATATTACAAAGACGAATTATTAGGAAAATATTAGACCCACGAGAAACTTCAGAAGGTTGCAAATGTAATGATGAAATATATCAAAGTAGGCTTATAGAAAATATAACAGAAAAAAAAATGAGAAAAAGAAGACTATTATTTTTTCGACATTTATATATAACAATAGGTTAAAAAAGCAGATCTTCAAATATCTGTAGGGGAAGAAGTCCATCAAGTTGGATTAAAGAAGTTCGAAAGGACTTAGAAAAAATAATATAAACGCAGAAGAAGCAATTGAAAGAGAAGTTTTTCTGACAAAAGTGTTAAAAATGGAAGGAGTCCAGGGTAGGAGAGAGAAAAACGGAGGTTCAAAGTGGACTGAAGACAGGAAGAAGAGACACAGTGAAAAGAAGAAAGAATATTGGAAAAAAGAAAAATGAACAAAGAATAAAGAATTGAAATTGGCATGTAATTTATGGCCGATACAAAACAAAATTTAAATTTAAAAGATCAAAATTTAGGTTACTTGACTAGCAATAAGGATCAGTACAATATTTACATAAAATATTGTGTTACAACTAAATCCAACATTCCCTATAAAAAATAGGCTTGATGGAATACAACTTTATGTAGGCTAAAAAAAAAAAAAAAAAAAAAAAAAACACCTCGTAACAACTCAGGCAGAAAAGCAGAGCTTATTTCAAACCAAATTGTAAACCCAAGTGGCCACATATTCAGTAAACAATGATCATTAACTCCCAGGTAAGTATGTTGAATTGAAAGAAAATTACAAACAGGTACAAATTAACATCTGGAGAAAATTAATTTATCAAGGCTATGGAATAATAGTTACGTCACAAGAAGTAGAAGAGGAAGAAGATGAACTAAAATGTAATAAGTATAATCACAGTAACAACAACACACTACGTAAAGAAAAAACTGAATTAAAATCGGACCAAGGTAGTTTACTTAAAGTTGTTTGGACTCATCTAAAAGCCTTTTAACAGTCTGTTTCTAATAATTATAAGGTAAACACAAATTTCTATTAACGGACGTAAGAGTTCATTACGTAAACAAACTTTACAACGTTCGAAACAATCCATTTCAAAATTCAAATCTGTACGCAAATCGATGGATGACACAGTTCACATGTAGCTCACAGCGAAACATTAATAACAACAATAGTAAGAATGAGGACACGAAACAATCGATTCATCAAAACTCACTTTACTAACTCCATCAAATACGTTTTTCGTACACAACGGGTAATATGCAGATTGTCATTGATTACTGCCAATGCTTATTCATAAATCGCGTATGTGGTATTCAGTGTGTGACAATTTGACTAGCAAGATGTATTGAAATGCAGATTGTTATTGGATGTAGATTACAATATTATTTTGCTGTAATAATACCCTGCATATATTACGGATAATTAAATCAAAGTTTTAATGTAGAGGGAATTAGTCAATATCCGGCATGGAAGTGTTTACGATAACGACGATTTTGATAATCTATTGACAAACATGATACGCACGGTCACACATAGAACGCTCGAGTGCGCGCGCGGACACACACGCAGAATGTATATTGTTACGACGGTCTACTCGATCGTCGTAGGTACAGTGGAAACAAAATAAGTACAAGACACCAATTAAGTCACTAATCACACCTTTAATTGTTACAGTAAAAATAGTTCGTAATTAACAACACAGTCTCTACAACAAATCAAATGAAAATTGTACACACGTAATAAAATGTCCACAAATATTAAAACTCAATTGTATTACAATTATACCGTCTGATTATAAAACGCAACACTTCAATAATAACTACTTGAACGTACACAGTAATAACTCGAACCGCTCTGGAAATATATCGCACTAATACTCTCGAACCGCACTAACCAATATCTCGCATGGAACTGAAAACTAAGGCTGCTACCCGATGTATTTATAGTCACGCTCACACACCAGAAGCTTCCAAACTGCATCTTATCTCTCGTGAACTACGTAATTACTACGGCCTTGACACAGTCCGAGCGCCCGAGCGAAGCCCGGCACAGTCGAGATTCTCGCAAAATGCGTCTAGTAGCACGTACACCACACGCTTACATCGAGATCCTTCTGGCATATTCGATAAACGCGTAGATTTTTCTGTGCTGTCGTAGCACTTCCCCCTTCTTAAGCCTGTTCGTCCCGAACTGGCAAAGCGTCTCTAAATTTGTAATTAGCCAGGCGATCTAGGTGGACGACCTTGAACTTTCGCTGTCCTTCCTGTTGAATCCGATAAACAACATCGTTAATTCTTTTTTTCACAGTGTAGGGTCCTCCCCAGTTAGACTGAAGCTTAGGTGAGCGACCACGACGGCGCTTTGGATTGAACAACCAGACCTGATCTCCTTCTTGGAAACCCACACTATTGCTGCCAATGTCATACCGAGTTTTCATTTTATCACTGGCAATCTTCAGCCGTCCTCTTACCAAACGATTCATTTCTCGCAGTTGGTTTTCTAATTGCGAGGAATAGTTCTTTGGCTCTTGGGACTGAATCTCAGGTGATCCAAACATCAAGTCCCCAGGAAGACGAATCTCCCGCCCAAACACCAATTTTGCTGGAGTCATGCCGGTTGTGTCATGTACTGATGACCTAACCACCATTGACTGATCCAAGTTTGCTTGGTTCTCGTCAACAACCTCTTCCGTAACCTCATCTTCAGCCACTTTGCCCTCGGGCGCTTCTATCAGCTCAGGAACAAGCAAGAGTTTTGTCTCGACACCCATAGTTGGCTTTCCAATCACTTCTTTTGTCGTTACACTTATTTGTATTTCCTCTGCTAGTTCTTCCTCCATTTCCGCTTGCAATAGGGAGGGTTCCTCTTGACCAGACCTGTTGACTTTTTCTTCGACTAATGCCACTCGCTTAATCGAATGGTTGGTATACCCTGTCATTTTAGCCATGCAAAGCTTTATCTTCTCTTGGCCAACCTTCAGGACATTCTCTCTTAAGTCCACAACGTATCCGTATGCAATTCATAATGTCCGTGTCAAGAATCACTTCATCGACAATGTCTGCAACGAGCACTTGGTGGTTAAACTCGAGAAGACCCAGGCGTACACGTACGCCTACCTTTCCTAGCACCTTGACGGGGCTTCCAGTCACAGTCTGTATTGTACAAGAGCTAATTAGAGGCTGGCGGTTGCTGACCAAGTCAGGGCGCACAATGGACACTGTAGCGCCCGTGTCAACTGTAAATGATCTTCGTTTACCTTCCGCCAATCCATTAACGATCAGGTTTCCACTGGTCTTATGTAGCGTGGAAACTGTGTGCTGTTCTGGGCCTTTACTTCTCCAATTGGTGCGATCACTCCCTTCTCTCGGTATTTTCTTCTCCCAACAGTCTACCTGTAGATGACCACGTTTCCTACAGTTGTAACACTTCGGTCTTCTGTTTTTGTCCTTTGGTTCGAAAGATCGTTGTGGTGCTGCTGACTTCTTAAATTGTTGTTTATGAATCGTCTCTTTATGCCGTCCGCTATGACGATACTGTGGTATTGGATCCGTTTGGCTACAACGTGATGGCATACTTTGATTAATGTCGGTCGCCGACTTGGCAGCTTCAAAACGGAGAGCATGAAAAAGAGCGTCTGATTTATTATCATGCCGAGCCATTCTTAACACTTGTTGTAACTGACGATCTCTGATGCCGTCAATAAACATAATGAGAGAAATCCACTTCCGGAAGTCCTCCGATTATTCGGGATAAGCCAATCTCGTCAGTCGGTCGATATTCGCTTCAAACTCTTGAAGGCTCTCCCCTGAACGCTGTCGCCTCGCTTTAAGTTGTTCACGGTACACTTCGCACAAATTCTGGTCACCGTACCGTAATTTCAGAGCTTTAGTTAATTCGGCATAGACGTTCTGACTGTCAAATGGCACTTTGTGTATTACCTCTGCGGCAGGTCCTTTTAACGCAAGAATGAGTGAGAGGCCTTTCTCTTCTTCCGTCCAGTTATTTAAGCGAGCGGCAGCTTCAAATTGGCGAGGATAAGTTGCCCAGTGGGTGCTTCCATTAAACGATGGGGCCTTTGTAAAAACCGACCTTACTTCAGTTAATAGCGTTCTTTGATTTCTCTGATATTTTGAATCTTCTAAGCTTGACATACTTGTTTTCATAGTTGACACAGATTTTTCTATTTCAGATATTCTGTCAACTTGTTTGTTCAGCTCACCTTGTAACAGGACAAATTTTGCAGTGGTATCCTCTTGTACGAACGTCTTAACGTCGTCTGCTTGACGGCTAAATTCTTTTTTTCGTCCCTCTGGTGTTTCATTTTTACGATTACGTTTTTCTGCTTCTTCTCTTTCCTGTCTTCGTTCTTCTTTTTCTTGTTTCCGACTTTGCTGTAGCATTGCTCGGAATGCTTCTATCATCTGACTGGTATCCATTTTATTAATTAATTACGAACTACACTCGTCTTATACAAAGTATCCACTGTTTCCACTGTTACCCGTTCTATCCCAGTTCTGACACCACTGTTACGACGGTCTACTCGATCGTCGTAGGTACAGTGGAAACAAAATAAGTACAAGACACCAATTAAGTCACTAATCACACCTTTAATTGTTACAGTAAAAATAGTTCGTAAATAACAACACAGTCTCTACAACAAATCAAATGAAAATTGTACACACGTAATAAAATGTCCACAAATATTAAAACTCAATTGTATTACAATTATACCGTCTGATTATAAAACGCAACACTTCAATAATAACTACTTGAACGTACACAGTAATAACTCGAACCGCTCTGGAAATATATCGCACTAATACTCTCGAACCGCACTATAACGATAAAATGTCTAAATAAAATTTTTGTTTGTAAGTGGACGGTGTAACGAGGGCTGCTGACAGATATACGATGGCTCGGTAACAGGTTGTTCAAAACAAGGGAAGGCAGGGTTTAGGCGAACAATGCCTAAAGTCGCAGCAGTTGTACGGTGAAGCGAATCGCTAAGAAGAAACAATAGAAAGGAAAAGCCTGACTTGAGTAGACAATACGCGTGCACTATGAACGAACGACGGGACGTCCAGCTTTACCAGAAGGGTACGCGACGAAGAAAGGCTTGGAGAGCAAGATATAGCAGCTGTCTGGAATACTCAGAATTGACCACACTCGTCGTGGGAACGACTAGGAGAAACTAGTTGACAATACGAGCAATTGGTCACAGGTAAGAAGCAGGACACATGGTGAACAAAAAGAGCAGATGAAAAGGGCCACACAACAATTAAAAGCACTGTATCTATCAAGGACAAGTACGCCAAAATACGAGGGTGATAGACAGCCGTGAAATTGGTCATCCGACTCAAACGATGGGGTGGAGCCAACCATGAACTTGTAAGGGCAGAGTAACTTGTGGGGGTACAAGGAGGGACTTTCTCAAGGAATACAGAGAAAGAACCAATGGAAAGGAAGCTGAAGTACGAAAAAGGACTTAAGTGGGGAAGAGTAAGAAAATAGTGGGAAAAGTAGAGGAAATGATAAATACACAGGGCGAGGGTGAGATTAGGGGGTCTTTACAAAATTTTCGAGAGAGCTTTTAATAAAAACGTCGGGAGTCGATAACTAAAGTTACGAGAGTCGGTGAAGTCCGTTATAATGATTCGGAATAGTAACTAAAACACTTAAAAGTTTTTACTAAAAAACTTCGTAAGTCGATAACTAAGGTTACGGACAGTCGGTGAAGTTCGTTATAATGATTCGGAGTAGTGACTAAACACTTAGAGAGTCGAGCTAAAATTTACGGAAATTCGAAGTAACGGTTCGGATAGTTTACTTAGAATCAAGTGATGTCATCAATAAAACGATCTCTGAAGTGAAAATAAATGTATAATAGTGAAAGTGTATACGTGTAAATTACTTCATGTAGGAGTTACATTCCTTATGCACGCAATGAGACAGTCTTCAACGCAATTGAAGGAGCGTCTACATCTCCATACGTTGAATTAAGTAGTAGAGAGAGAGAGAGAGAGTCCCGAATGACGACGCGCCGTAGTTTATGGAATACGTTCTCAAAGTAAATTTTTTATGTATTAATTTTATTTCTAAATCACCTGTCTGTCTCTCTAAAAGAATCTACATAGAGAATTTCATAATATAGGATATACTCATTTAAAACTTACTTATAAATGATAAAATCACAGTGTTTTAAAATTATAGAGAATTATAGACAGCACATTACAATGAATCCATTTAAAATTATACTTTATAATGAAATGAGTAATTAGTTTGTAAGAAGTAATTCATGTTTTAATGATACTATGATACTCAAAAGTAATATTAAGATAAAAGGAATATTGAAGTGTGAAGAGATATTTTAGTTTCTTTTATAATTGTTTTTTTATTGGTAGAAATAATGTATTAAAATAATTCTTAATAACCAATTATTGTTAATCAAATTTTTACTATGATACCAATAACAATAATCGTTAACGTAATAAATGTAGTAGTATACAGACAAACCCGTCTTATATATTTATTGAAGAAAACCATATTAAATTAATCATTAGAATTACATGTCAATTCCTTCCAAGTAATATTAAATAATAGAGTAATATAACCTGTGATTACATAACTACTAATGAATAAATTATTATTACAATTAAAAACCCTGAGATAGTAAACGTTGACAATTAATATTAGCATTGCATTTGACGCCCACACTAGGGAACAAAAATAAGAGTTATATTTCGCGCTCCAACAACGCGGGGCTATATAAAGTAAAGATTTACATAATTAAGATAATCAATTAATTTATGCAAGTAAATTTGCATAAACAATATCAGAGTTATAGCACTAACCAACATCTCGCATTGAACTGAAAACTAAGGCCGCTACCCGATGTATTTATAGTCACGGTCACACACCAGAAGCTTCCAAACTGCGTCTTATCTCTCGTGAACTACGTAATTACTTCGGCCTTGACACAGTCCGAGCGCCCGAGCGAAGCCCGGCACAGTCGATAAAATTCTCGCATAATGCGTCTAGTAGCACGTACACCACACGCTTACATCGAGATCCTTCTGGCATATTCGGTAAACGCGTAGATTGTTCTGTGCTGTCGTAGCAATATTATAGTTATACGCTGTCCAGGCAGTGGAGGCGGCTAGAGGATTAGGAGACCCTTGGCTCACGCACACTGGCAGGCCGCCTAACAATAGACAGGGGCCGGCACTTGACCTGCGCTTCTGTCTTTTTATATACAGTTTACTATAATAAATTAAATTTTGTTATTCTGCTTAATCTTATAATTTTGGTCGTTCCATTTAATTCAGACTGTGATTTCATTTAAAATAAGTCCAAACACGAAGTTGATACGACGATTTTCAAATGTTTTACTCTTATGTGTTTATTTTGAAATATTGTGATTGCTAAACTTCTGAGAATTATTTACGCGACTGTTATTAAAAAAATGTTATTATTAAAAACTAAGATTCTGATCCTTTAATTTACTTTTCAACTATTTTTCTGAGACACTCCCTTTGGATGCCAGAAGCCGGTTAAATGGCCCTATGGTTCATTGTTGGAACTGCTAGCGGCCGATTAAATCCGCCCGTCAAATGACACTGAGATCTGCCAGCGGCCGATCTCGCTGGCTTTTTGTATATTCATCGTAGCGACCAGCATGACAGATGATCAATCGTTTGCCTTTACCCAGAGGGCCGCCGAGAGTTCCTTGGATAATGCCATCAGTCCAACCAGTGTCCTTTCTCGTGTTTCCATTGATCCAGGTCTCGTCCAAAAATATAGTGTTTTTAATATTTACTTCACGCATCTTTATTAAGAAACGACACCTTAACAGGGCCACTGACGGCTTTTCTGTTAGGATTTTCCTGCTGCTAAATTTCTTGTACTGAAATCCCATGTCTGATAATAGCGAGCTCAGTGAAGATTTTCCTCCCATATACAGTCCAGCTTCTTGAAGTGACACAAAATTGTCTGAGGGTAGGCGCTTCATTTCGAGCATAGTAGCTCAATATGTGACGTCGAATAGCTCCTTTGTCGAAGTCATCCATGTTTGTTACTGGCCGATTTCTCTTCAAACTTTTTTTCCGAGGAGTATGAATAGTAATATTTTCCCTCTTGGTGCTGTTTAAGGTGTTATCTTGTTAGTGACCAGCCACTACGACGTACTGGTCTTTGCACATTCAACATTGACCCGGTTCTATTGAATTTTTCGATTAATTTTTTAACCACGGCACGAGATAGGCGATTATGGTTACCGCAGTCATATCGCAGTATGCGAATCATGTTAGTTAAATTTTCTCCACTTCGAAAATACGTTTTAACAATTAAAATACTTTCTTGAATCGAATACCGCTCTATAACAACAAATGTCAACACCTAACAATGAGTAATTTCAAATATTAGCTGTTTATCTTTTACAAGAAAACAGTATTGCTAACTTAAAATTGTAACCTCCAACTGAACCACTCTGTTTTTGATAAAAAGGAGTGTTGTCTTCTTTAGACTGCTTGTATGATACACGTGGCCGACTCTTACCAGGGAGTCCCAACAAATCAGAACGGGATGTAAAAAAACGATAAAGCAAGGCAGTGTGGTCGTGTTTGTAGAGCCGCCGCCTACAATCGTGGAGAATTTATTAAAAGAAAACTCTAATAACGGAAAGAAATGTGCCGGCGTGTATGTGAAATACGTTATGTCAAAGTGCTCCCTTGTGTATGAAGTAATTTAATAATGTCTTGAAAGTTTCCAGTCTTCGTAGGTAAAGATGAAGAAGGAAAATCTCATTTTAAATCCTTTTTCTTCCAGTAAAGTTTCACTCACAAGAAATTATGCAGTTTCAAACCGCTGAACAAGTGTTTCATTCTATCGAGCGCGTCTTCATCCAATTTAAGCTCCACTTATGTGTTCTCCTGTAATGTTCTAACATACACGCGCAAGGATAAATTCACGCTCAAGCATAATTCACTCATAATATTATATAAGTTTGGTGTTATTTCTGCTGCTGCTGCTGTTCCTCCTCCCTCCTCCTCTTCTTCCTCGTCTCCTACAAGAACAACAACAACAACAACAACAAAAACTACTACTACTACTACTACTACTACTACTACTGCATTACAATCCAACTGCGGAGTAATGCAGTGGTTGCGTTCGGCCTAACGTTTTTATTTCGGTTTCGGCAAATCATCTCCATCTCCCTCCTCCGGAGGGCAAGTAATAGCGTAATGTTAGCTAGGCATACTGCAGCTGGTGAAGAAAAGAGGTTCAAGGTCCCCGCACGCTATCAGCGCCCGGATTGACTCCTCCGATGACTGAAAGCGTCGGTACACTCTGAAAGGCGTTAGTTAGCATAAGCATGAGCATTTGTGGGGAAATAGGTATACTCCTTTAGAACTTTATTTTATTATTATTATTTTACTATTATTTTTGCGGGCTATTGATGTATATTAATATATATCAGTCTAGGTAGAAAGGCACTCCATCGTTATACTGTCTGATTTTCCCCTGCTTCTGGTTTGTGGGCCCTTGCTTGATGCGCATATTTTACATGTCCGAACCCGTGCCTCTTACGTCGCGGCGAAGATAAAGCCAATAGAATCGCTTCCGCATTTTGCCAAGAGTTTTGTTAACGCCAAGATGACCTCCAGACGTTCCATCATGCATCTCCTTCAAAACACACTGCACTTTACTTCGGGAAACTATCAGCTGCATGGCCACATCTCGTCCATCTGCACTTTCCAAACCCCTTTCAGCAATCCGTTCTCTAAGGAAAGAGATTCCCATTGTGTCCAGTACTTCCGAACCATGACAGATATCTTGGCAATCCAGGCGGCGAGGTTTCTCTTCTGCTGTCAAGATCGGTTCAATATTTCAGATCTGGAAGACGTAAGGCTGAGGTATTTCTAGACGGCTGGTAGCTTGTAAAAGTTTATTTCTTTAGTTATCTTGGAAGCTGCATTAAATATGACTGGAAGTGCACTAGTAATGTAAAAAGTAGAATTCCGCAAGCAATAGGGGCATTTTTAAGAAAAGATTTCTTCTGGCGTCCTGAAACGTATCTTTGGGGACCAGGAAGACATTTTCATTGGAGCATATGCACATACAGATTGGAAAACCGGACTTTGAGGAAAGTGAAGATGAGCTTCTTGAAGCTTTTGAGATGTGGTGCAGGAGGAGAGCCTACAGGTAAGGTATATAATGATGAGGTTGTGAGGACAGTAGGTACTAAACCTCTGTTGATTGGCTCCTTTGTGGAAAGGAGAAGTAATATGGTTGGCCATCTGCTACTCCATTCAACCTGGTTATGGTAAAACAATATTGTTTTAAAATAAAGTTCACTGTTCATGCACTAAAAGTGACCATAACATTAATTCTCATGAATTAGATGCACTGACTTCATTACATATGTATTCTCAGATCTAAAAGAAATCAGTTAAGTTATATTGCAACATACACTGTGCTTGTTTATTATAGAGTTTCGGTCCTCATAAAAATTTAATAATGTTACGTAATGCGGAAAAAGTGTTAGACCATTACAAAACGTTCTAAGTGTTTCTCGGATTTTCCAGTGGAATCCTGCTGTAATGTGTGTGTGTGTGTACGTATTGTATTGCTGCTCTGAGATGAAGGACAATTACGAGACATTTGTCACTTGTCCGAGACTGATCCAGATTTCCCCAGTCCGCGCGCGCTGCGTGCAAGGCCGCAATCAATTATGTTCTGGTGACTTCTTGACGCGTAATATGGAATATCCTGGTATTTTAGTGGGGTATAAATATAGGCAGTCGAGTTTAGTTATTGTTGGCGATTTACACAGTGCGGTTCGAAGTATTGTGGCGAAGTGTTAAGTGTTTTATAATTGTGCGGGACAATTTTAATACAATTGTGTTTTATACTCGTTGACATTATTATTGCGTGTGAACAATTTTTATTTGATTTGTTGTAAGAGACGATCTTGTTGATTACAACTGTTTAATTGTGATAATTAAAGCTGGTTATTAGTGACTTAATTGGTGTCTTGTATTTTATTTTCCCCTGTACCATACGACAATAAAGGAGACCGTCGTAAAAATACGTAAAAAGTTATGTGCATTAATAACCAACGACGCAACGATTACACAGTTCAGATCGCTGTACATGGAAAAAGGAAGTAGTAAAAATTACACTGGCTTCACCTAGCGGTAGTCTATTCACAGGTGACCTTACACGAAGTCGATTGCACAGGACGAGTAAGCCTGCTGTTGAGTGGCTTCATATAATTACCGGCGAGTCGAGTCTGAAAACTAATCCTAACTATAATTAACGGAAAACAAAACTGTAGTTCAAAAACTCATAATTTTTTATCCCATAGTGGAGAGAGTCGAGAAGATGCGCAAAAAGACGAAAAAAGACAGCAGTGTGTTACATGAAAGGTCAGCAATTGAGCTTACACATGTCGCTCTGCAGTAGATAACATTTTTGTAACAACTCAATAACATTTATCAACTGTGTCCTTGTTTCAAGGTCAGTTTTAATTTTATGATCTGTATTCATTAAAACTCTGGTGAAGAAGTAAAAAAAAATTATATTTAAAATAACTATACACTTAATGATGTGTGTTCTTATAACGTCTCTCCTGCAAAGACATTATAACATCGGGAACCAGTTCAATTGTTCGCAGTTAATTAAACTAGCTGCCGTAGTTAGTAAAATTTACTTACCAACAAATTATGACAATGTATATATCAGGAATTAGTCAAGGGTTACATAAATTTATTCACTCTCTGGGTATTAGCGAAACATCTCTTTATTCTTGTATTTTAACTAAGTATAAAAGTAATAGCTTTAATGGTCATCCTTTAAATTTTTACTTACTTTACTTTACTTTTAAAAGAAAAATTGTTATAAATTCTGCATTAAATATTCTTTAAAATTTTTATTCTTACTCTTTTTTATCTCAAAATCATTCAGCTGTGTATTATTTCAAGTACCACGGATCCGGGTCTTAACTTTGCAATATTCTAATCTATCACAGCATCATCCAAACTATTTGAAGAATAGTCCGATGTAATTTTCAGAATTACTTTACCTTTAAACATCATCAGGTTATTACTATATCATTACAGACATTACAAAGTTTCATATGCTAATCTTTAAGTTATCTAAAAGTCTTTACAAGAAACTTTACTGTTCCTTGTGTATCGGTTTAAAAAAAAAAAACAAGTTATGCACAAATGTTATGATTTAATATCACCTGAATAGTACGTGAGTTTGCTGTGGGTGTTCGTGATGGTCTTCTTCAGTGTCTTCTTGGGTGTAGTTCGTTGTTCCTCTGGATCCTCCATTTAGTTGATTGTTTCCGAATTGTAGTCTAGTTCATGACGATTGGATTCTGCTACTTGAAGTTCATACGGTTGTTGTAACTTTCTTCTTCTGGAGTCGGTTGTTCACTTTTTACATTTATAATTGTTCTTATTTTAGCAGCACTGATGTTTACTTTAATATGGTAAGGAACATCTCTTACCACTTACTGTTTGTAAAGAGATGTGTCGGCTAAGTTTTTTTTTATATATATTACCAATATTTGCTCCTCGCACTACATTACTAGTTTTTTTTTTTAAAAGCTACATTGGATTAAATCAATTATAACAGCTAACGTCTGGTTGTATCGTTGTTTAGCGGTATACACCTAAGTGTAAATTTACAACACATTTTTGACCTGCTTACATGTCGAAGTTTCTCCGGCGACTGGGGGTTGTTTAGCGGTCGGGAGTCTGTAAGCTGGCGCGGTTTACGCGCTGAGAAAAGTAGTTCGTTCCATTAGTATTAATAATTGTTCATTAATTAATTAGTAACAAATTATGCTACCTTTTTGTTATGAATTAGATATTTCCTTTATTATTAATACGTCTTTAATTTAATTAAAATAATTATTATTTTTCGCTTAATAACATTGTACTTTGCGTGTTCGTACTGGACAATTTGCACGTTGATACAGGAATCTAGGTACAGATAAGGGGTGGATAATACTCTCACTTGTTATAAGAACAAAAAATTTAATTTGTGTTATTAAATAATTTTTAAATCGTCACATTCTTTTATGGTTAATACTAATAGCTCCCTCAGCTGCAGAACACGCTCACTATTTTTAAGAAAATTTAATGTAGGCCTACATAACCTCCGATGATAATTTTTATTTACGAAGAAAGTTGAAACATCCCGATTGCTGTACTATTTCTTTAGTAACAATATAACAATTGTAGACCATACACAATCATACACTAAACTGCAAACTGTAACATCTTGGAACATTCGCATTTGGATTACAATTCTTTTTAGTCTGACACCCTACTGGATTTTCACAACTTTTTAAAATTTTAATCTCTTTCCTTGGCTCTGAGCTAAAAATTATGAAATTTCCAAACTGAACACTATATTCATATGATAGTTAAAATTATCTTTAATTTGATACCCTACATGAAATTTTAAATTTTATCTAAAATTTCACCCATTTTTTTTTTTTGGAACTATCATTCAAAAGTTTTCAAAAATGAACACTATATTCAGATTTTGTTTAAACGTCTCGTTAATTCAATATTCCATATGGGATTTTGCGGTTTTTTACAATTTTGATCCCTCACATTATCCCTCCCGCGCAACTATTTTTGGAAGGATAATCTCAAAAACAATAGGGTTCTCTAGGATAAAAGTATGAACAGGCATGCCAAGGTTTACAAAAATAGATTGATACGTTCAAAAGTTGCCTTGAGACATATACGAGACAGAAAGACAGGTAGACAGAGTAGACAGACAGACGAATGCCAAACGGTTAAATTGAAACCGAGAACTCCGTTCGTTCGATAGTGTAATTCTTTCAATTTTGTTTATTTCATTATGAATATCACTGTTGTGTCAATATTAACATTATGTTTGTCAACATTAGCATTCATATGAAATTATGTTAATGATATCATCATCAGGATATGGCAGGTTGCCTGTTCCGGATTCACCATCTCCGTCCCGGCCTGCCAACGTTTCTTCTTCCGGTAGGAATGCCAAGCTCTTAGTTTTTTCTATTAAAATGTTCAATGACATTTTGATAACAGATTTAGTTTGTGGATAGCCAGTTGTAATTTATCCTTACTATCTTCGATTACAAATTGATCACCGGCAAACAGCATGAATCTTGTAGGGGCCACACCATCGGTATGATAGTTTGGACGTGGTCCTATCAACGGCTTTACTCGTAGGATGAGTTTTATACATCACTAAATCACCTACTTTGTACTTTATTTTCCTATTATTCTGCTCATGATATTTCCGCGATTTTTGTAAATTCGCTCTCAAATTTGCGCGAGCTTCGTTCCATATTTTCCTTATGTTATTCCCATTTATTTCGCGGGGCAATAACTCATGAATTTTCCACTTTGTGGTTAACGGGTGGTTCGTTTTATACTTGTACAGTAAATCAAATAGTGTTGATTTATGTCCTACATTATAAGCTGAGTTGAAGGCAAATTGTATCCATGATAGATTTTGATCCCACGCTGTCTGGTCTTTAGCGTGATAAGATATTAAGGCTGATTTTAGGTTTCGCAAGTATCTCTCTGCTAGGTTTCCTTGCGGTCGGTACTCTGTCACTGTAATATGATTTATTCCTAATTTAAAACGCATGTCGTTAAATTCTTTCGATTTAAACTGAGGTTTATTGTCAGATACTAGGTGTACTTTAGTACCATAATCTTTAAATAGTCTCTCTTGTAGAATCTTTATTGTCGTAGATGCTAAGGCACGTCTCATAGGATACATCCATACGAATTTAGTGAAGGAGTCCACGCAAATTAATAGCATAGTATTTCCGGACTTAGAACGGGGATAAGGTCCAGAATAGTCTATGTATATCTTTGAGAAGGGTGTTGTGGGGGTTTCTGAGATTAATTTTCCGACTTGACTGATTCGTGCTGGCTTGGTCAGGGCACAGATTTCGCATTCTTTCACGAACTTTGTTATTTCACTGTTCATGTTTTCCCAATGGTATTCCTTGCGAATACGATGTATTGTTTTCCTAATTCCCATATGAGCTCCAATGGTTGATGAGTGGTAGTATTCCATTAGCATAGGTTTAATTATTTCCGGGGCGATTATTCTCAGTGATTTTCCGTTAGCTTTTTTAAAACAAAGTACTCGTTTACTCAAGGTATATTTGTCAGAATAATTTCCTTTATCTATTTGTTCTATTATTTTACACAATTTCGGATCTTGTTGTTGGTGATATGCTATATCCTTAAATGCAAGGGGGAAGTTAGTAATTAGCGTATTAACAGTAGTGGTTTCAACATTGTCTTCGCCAGGTCTGGTATTGGGTAGTTGGAACATGCGGGATAGAGTATCGGCTACCACATTTTGAGTACCACGAATATGTTGTACTTTGAACTTGTAGCAATTTAATCTTAACACCCATCATCCGATACGACCTAACTGTTTTGGATGGTTCAATAACCATGACAAAGCTTGATTGTCGGTTTCTAGTAGAAATTCCTTGGTTCCAAAAATGGTTTGAATTTTTCGAAGGCGAATACTACAGCTAAACATTCAAGTTCATAGGCTGAGAACTTCCTTTCTTGCTCCGTCAATGTACGTGATGCATAGCTGATCGGGAGTCTTGGATTATTGATTTCTTGGTATATTACAGCTCCTAATGCTACACTAGAACTGTCGGTCTGTACGACAAATGGTTTACTGAAATCTGCTAACTGCAATACCGGTGGGGATATTATGCTTTCTTTGAGTGTTTCAAAAGCGGCTTGATGTCGAGTAGTCCACTCGAATTTCGCTCCTTTCTTTCTTAATGCATTTAATGGGGCTGCTATATCCGCTAGGTGGGGTATGTTCTTGTGAAAGTAATTGATCATACCTAAAAATCGAGCTATACCTTTGGTGTCCTAGGTGGTAAAAATTCTCGGATTGCGCGCGTACGTTCGGGATCGATGCTAACCTTACCTTCGGCCGATACTATATGACCTAAGAAAGAGAATTGTTTCACTGCGAAATTAACTTTACTAGGGTTTACCGTTAGTCCAGCTTTCTTTAACCTCGATAATACTTCACGCAAGTGATCAACATGATGATCCATCGATTCACTATATACTACTATGTCGTCAAGATAGTGATATACGAATTTAAATTTAACGTCATGAAATATTTTTTCTAACAGTCTGCTACATACTGAACTTCCTTGTGATATACCAAATGGTACTCTAGTAAACTGATATAGATTAAATGGGACAGCAAACGCAGTTAGATGTTTTGACTCCTCAGCTAGTGGAATTTGGTGGAATGCCTGGTTGAGATCCATTATGGTGAAGATTTTCGCTTTGGTAAAATAGTGGAACGCACTATGAATGTCGGGCAGGGGAATCGATTCAAATTCTATATTCTTATTCAGCTGTCTATAATCCACGACTACTCTATGTTTGTCAGTTCCTTTTGGTACTAGGAATGCAGGTGATGAGTTTGTAGAAGTTGACGGTTCTATGACGTGTTGCTCTAGGAGGTTGTTGATTTGGTTTCTCATTATTTCCATCTTGGGCGGTGATAATTTGCATGGGTGAAAGCGTATTACCTTGTTGTCACTTAAATTTATTTTGTATTCGATTAAGTGGGTTAATCCTAACTTGGGTGTGAGTACAGTAGAAAATTCCCTTATTAACTTTTGAATTCTTTGTCGCTCATTTCCTTTTAAATGACTCAAACTAGATTCATGATGTTCTAACTGTATAGTTGATGTTTCACAATTCGCGTTGTTACTTAGCTCGGAGTCGAACTGATATTTTCGAGTACGATCAAATCTGAAGAAATATTGTTTTGCGTATATGTCAAGGATTAAGCCAGTTTTACTTATAAAGTCAGCGCCTAATATTAAGTTTTGTCCTAACACTTCAGCTACGAGTAGGGGAACATACCAAGTAAAATTCTTTATTTTTAATTTCATCGTAATACTGCGCGATATATTTAGGTTTTGCTTATTTGCGGTGGCACACTTTACGTTCACGTTTTGGCTACGTTTAATAAGATTATGATTAGCTAATACGCTGGCTAGCTGTTGACTGATTATACTACGTGTAGATCCTGAATCGATTAAACCAAGGATATTCGTTGCTCCAAGGTCTATCTGTATGTAGGGTAATTGGCATATACTTGTTTTGCATGTACCAATAGAGTTGCACTTTTCAATAAATCTAGTTAAGTAAGTGTCTATACGTTTATTTCCATTTATTTTTACTTTAGAATTATTAGTGTTTATACCTTTCCTTCTGATGCTGCGGAAGACGTAGGATTTTTGTTCTTCCCGCTTCACATGTTTTTTTGACTGGTCGGTTTTCTGTTGGTACCGCTTTTGTTTACAATTCTTGCTAATGTGACCGGACTTTCCACAGTTATAACATCTTCTTTCCTCATTTACATCGCTCGCATGTTGTCGGGGTTTTTGTAGAGAGTTTGAAGTATTGGGGTAGCTTTTGGTTTTAGATGTTCTTACGAATCGCTTATCGCGGTAGGTTCGAGTATCAGTCCCAATGGGTAGAGGTAGGAATGAATCTCTGCGCTGAGTCTGGGACATAAAAACGCGTCTGTTTTGGTCAGAATACCAGACGTTGGACGAATGTATACAACACAGTTCTAGTTCTGTGAAAGTGGTTGGTCTCTTCATGAGTGCTAGGCGAGATCGCTCCTCGGGAGATAGTCCTACTAAGATAGTGTCTACTAGGTGTTTTCACTCCATTTAACTTGTAGCAATAAGGCCGATTCCCTTATTTCAGATATATAATGAGCTAATCTCTCTTATGTTCCTTGTACTCGAAGTACTAGGTTCCGCTTTAATTCTTCGTAGATACCGGTGGGAATGAAGTGTCTTATCAGGGTGGTATGAAGTTCTTCTACAGGGTGATTATACCTTAGAGATTCTAACGCACGATCTTTTAAAGGAGATCTACATTTAGGTAGAATTACTTGTAAAATTGGTCATCTCTTAATTGTCGCAGATCCTTTATTTGTAAAAGGTGCTAGATAAAATCTAGGAGTTTTGTAATATTCAGCCCATCAGTGGTTGGTATCTCAGATAAAATACGTTCTACGGGGTGAGTTATTTTTCCATAAAGCTCGGTAGTTAGATTTAATTGAGTCGCCATTCTAGGTTTTCCGCAGATTGATTCGTCGGTAAGTTAGGAGGTAATTCGTAGGTACTAGTCATATTCTCTAGTTCATTTGGAAGTAACGTGACGTTTACGGGTTGGATATTTACTTGTCTATCGGTTAACCGTTCCTTAACGGGATCTATATTATATTCCTGAAATTTTACAGCACCGGTTTGCTGTTCTTGAGTAGGAGATATTTAGCTTCGTTATTGCTTCTTCGATCTCTTCTAATCTAAACGATTCGGACCTTCAAGTAATTCGCGCATTATCTCGGGTAATTGTTGTAATGTTTCTTCCGCGAATTTTTTCGCGTCCGGTGGAGTAACTTTATCACCGGGCCAATTCAACAAATTGGTGATGCGGCGGGTCAGATGTTAGATTCTTTGAGTGGTTCCTAAAATTACTGCGGGGGATTTTTCATCTTGCAGGGTTTGTGCGATGGAAGTAAGTTCCGTATATTTGTGATAGCATGTTTCCTTTTCACTTTCGAAGTCTAATGCACTTAAACGATTTAACAGTGAGGGTTTCTCTGGTCTATTTTCACGTAATGTTTTGCGCAGTTCCGCGACCGTTACATTTGCGTATGGGAGACCGCGTAACAAGGCTTCATAGCTTAATTCGTCCTTCAACAACAAGTCGGGGTTAAATTGAGCCATTGTAGTGGTAATAATGACTTTTAAATAAACTAAGTATTACGTATCGACAAATCTTATGTCATCTATTTTAAACACTTATAAAATTTGAATTCATTTAAACACACACATATATATCTATTACTACACATAGAATCTTATACTAATTAATCAAATTAAAATTATCTCAAATCAATTCAATTTTCTGTACTCATAGCAATTATCAGTCAAGACAAAATGATAATATTATTTTATAGTGGAGAGAAATTTCACACACGAAGAGTTCATTGCTTTTATAATAGCACAATGGATCAGCTGTTTGGGGAGTCTTATTGTTTACGTAGGGGTGGTTTAACAAAGGAAGGTGATTTGGACAATCTCAAACACGATTATTTCCTGTTCTGGACTGTCTGTTATGTCCGCGAGGGAATCCCATACAAACAACTTACTTGTGTACGAGGGGGAGAGCGTACATTTCTCGACACGTATTTAACATGAAATAGCCTGTAAATACCGACAGGTTTAAAATGGAATTGTTTTACCAGCAAGGACTTGTTTATTACGGCAATATCCTAATACTAATATTATTATTTCTTAATTAAAACTTTATTTATTTATTTGTTCACAATTTCAGAGTGAATAAATTTATCTAAACAGCAAAATTTATATGAATAAATTTACAAAACAGCAGAGTGGCGCATCTTATATGTGTCACTCTGTACACGATTAATTTTTTTTTACAAAGCAGAGTTGCGCATCTTATAACGTCTCTCCTGCAAAGACATTATAACATCGGGAACCAGTTCAATTGTTCGCAGTTAATTAAACTAGCTGCCGTAGTTAGTAAAATTTACTTACCAACAAATTATGACAATGTATATATCAGGAATTAGTCAAGGGTTACATAAATTTATTCACTCTCTGGGTATTAGCGAAACATCTCTTTATTCTTGTATTTTAACTAAGTATAAAAGTAATAGCTTTAATGGTCATCCTTTAAATTTTTACTTACTTTACTTTACTTTTGAAAGAAAAATTGTTATAAATTCTGCATTAAATATTCTTTAAAATTTTTATTCTTACTCTTTTTTATCTCAAAATCATTCAGCTGTGTATTATTTCAAGTACCACGGATCCGGGTCTTAACTTTGCAATATTCTAATCTATCACAACATCATCCAAACTATTTGAAGAATAGTCCGATGTAATTTTCAGAATTACTTTACCTTTAAACATCATCAGGTTATTACTATATCATTACAGACATTACAAAGTTTCATATGCTAATCTTTAAGTTATCTAA
Organism: Magicicada septendecula; assembly: GCA_034769895.1. Lineage (NCBI taxonomy): Eukaryota > Metazoa > Arthropoda > Insecta > Hemiptera > Cicadidae > Magicicada > Magicicada septendecula. The sequence continues at coordinate 123,653,192 of CM068368.1, forward strand.
AAGTCTTTACAAGAAACTTTACTGTTCCTTGTGTATCGGTTTAAAAAAAAAAAAAGTTATGCACAAATGTTATGATTTAATATCACCTGAATAGTACGTGAGTTTGCTGTGGGTGTTCGTGATGGTCTTCTTCAGTGTCTTCTTGGGTGTAGTTCGTTGTTCCTCTGGATCCTCCATTTAGTTGATTGTTTCCCAATTGTAGTCTAGTTCATGACGATTGGATTCTGCTACTTGAAGTTCATACGGTTGTTGTTGTAACTTTCTTCTTCTGGAGTCGGTTGTTCACTTTTTACATTTATAATTGTTCTTATTTTAGCAGCACTGATGTTTACTTTAATATGGTAAGGAACATCTCTTACCACTTACTGTTTGTAAAGAGATGTGTCGGCTAAGTTTTTTTTTTATATATTACCAATATTTGCTTCTCGCACTATATTACTAGTTTTTTTTTTAAACGCTACATTGGATTAAATCAATTATAACAACTAACGTCTGGTTGTATCGTTGTTTAGCGGTATACACCTAAGTGTAAATTTACAACACATTTTTGACCTGCTTACATGTCGAAGTTTCTCCGGCGACTGGGGGTTGTTTAGCGGTCGGGAGTCTGTAAGCTGGCGCGGTTTACGCGCTGAGAAAAGTAGTTCGTTCCTTTAGTATTAATAATTGTTCATTAACTAACTAGTAATAAATTATGCTACCTTTTTATTATGAATTAGATATTTCCTTTATTATTAATTCGTCTTTCATTTAATTAAAATAATTATTATTTTTCGCTTAATAACATTGTACTTTGCGTGTTCGTACTGGACAATTTGCACGTTGATACAGGAATCTAGGTACAGATAAGGGGTGGATAATACTCTCACTTGTTATAAGAACAAAAAATTTAATTTGTGTTATTAAATAATTTTTAAATCGTCACATTCTTTTATGGTTAATACTAATAGCTCCCTCAGCTGCAGAACACGCTCACTATTTTTAAGAAAATTTAATGTAGGCCTACATAACCTCCGATGATAATTTTTATTTACGAAGAAAGTTGAAACATCCCGATTACTGTACTATTTCTTTAGTAACAATATAACAATTGTAGACCATACACAATCATACACTAAACTGCAAACTGTAACATCTTGGAACATTCGCATTTGGATTACAATTCTTTTTAGTCTGACACCCTACTGGATTTTCACAACTTTTTAAAATTTTAATCTCTTTCCTTGGCTCTGAGCTAAAAATTATGAAATTTCCAAACTGAACACTATATTCATATGATAGTTAAAATTATCTTTAATTTGATACCCTACATGAAATTTTAAATTTTATCTAAAATTTCACCCATTTTTTTTTTTTGGAACTATCATTCAAAAGTTTTCAAAAATGAACACTATATTCAGATTTTGTTTAAACGTCTCGTTAATTCAATATTCCATATGGGCTTTTGCGGTTTTTTACAATTTTGATCCCTCACATTATCCCTCCCGCGCAACTATTTTTGGAAGGATAATCTCAAAAACAATAGGGTTCTCTAGGATAAAAGTATGAACAGGCATGCCAAGGTTTACAAAAATAGATTGATACGTTCAAAAGTTGCCTTGAGACATATACGAGACAGAAAGACAGGTAGACAGAGTAGACAGACAGACGAATGCCAAACGGTTAAATTGAAACTGAGAACTCCGCTCGTTCGATAGTGTAATTCTTTCAATTTTGTTTATTTCATTATGAATATCACTGTTGTGTCAATATTAACATTATGTTTGTCAACATTAGCATTCATATGAAATTATGTTAATGATATCATCATCAGGATATGGCAGGTTGCCTGTTCCGGATTCACCATCTCCGTCCCGGCCTGCCAACGTTTCTTCTTCCGGTAGGAATGCCAAGCTCTTAGTTTTTTCTATTAAAATGTTCAATGATATTTTGATAACAGATTTAGTTTGTGGATAGCCAGTTGTAATTTATCCTTACTATCTTCGATTACAAATTGATCACCGGCAAACAGCATGAATCTTGTAGGGGCCACACCATCGGTATGATAGTTTGGAAGTGGTCCTATCAACGGCTTTACTCGTAGGATGAGTTTTATACATCACTAAATCACCTACTTTGTACTTTATTTTCCTATTATTCTGCTCATGATATTTCCGCGATTTTTGTAAATTCGCTCTCAAATTTGCGCGAGCTTCGTTCCATATTTTCCTTATGTTATTCCCATTTATTTCGCGGGGCAATAACTCATGAATTTTCCACTTTGTGGTTAACGGGTGGTTCGTTTTATACTTGTACAGTAAATCAAATAGTGTTGATTTATGTCCTACATTATAAGCTGAGTTGAAGGCAAATTGTATCCATGATAGATTTTGATCCCACGCTGTCTGGTCTTTAGCGTGATAAGATATTAAGGCTGATTTTAGGTTTCGCAAGTATCTCTCTGCTAGGTTTCCTTGCGGTCGGTACTCTGTCACTGTAATATGATTTATTCCTAATTTAAAACGCATGTCGTTAAATTCTTTCGATTTAAACTGAGGTTTATTGTCAGATACTAGGTGTACTTTAGTACCATAATCTTTAAATAGTCTCTCTTGTAGAATCTTTATTGTCGTAGATGCTAAGGCACGTCTCATAGGATACATCCATACGAATTTAGTGAAGGAGTCCACGCAAATTAATAGCATAGTATTTCCGGACTTAGAACGGGGATAAGGTCCAGAATAGTCTATGTATATCTTTGAGAAGGGTGTTGTGGGGATTTCTGAGATTAATTTTCCGACTTGACTGATTCGTGCTGGCTTGGTCAGGGCACAGATTTCGCATTCTTTCACGAACTTTGTTATTTCACTGTTCATGTTTTCCCAATGGTATTCCTTGCGAATACGATGTATTGTTTTCCTAATTCCCATATGAGCTCCAATGGTTGATGAGTGGTAGTATTCCATTAGCATTTGTTTAATTATTTCCGGGGCGATTATTCTCAGTGATTTTCCGTTAGCTTTTTTAAAACAAAGTACTCGTTTACTCAAGGTATATTTGTCAGAATAATTTCCTTTATCTATTTGTTCTATTATTTTACACAATTTCGGATCTTGTTGTTGGTGATATGCTATATCCTTAAATGCAAGGGGGAAGTTAGTAATTAGCGTATTAACAGTAGTGGTTTCAACATTGTCTTCGCCAGGTCTGGTATTGGGTAGTTGGAACATGCGGGATAGTGTATCGGCTACCACATTTTGAGTACCACGAATATGTTGTACTTTGAACTTGTAGCAATTTAATCTTAACACCCATCATCCGATACGACCTAACTGTTTTGGATGGTTCAATAACCATGACAAAGCTTGATTGTCGGTTTCTAGTAGAAATTCCTTGGTTCCAAAAATGGTTTGAATTTTTCGAAGGCGAATACTACAGCTAAACATTCAAGTTCATAGGCTGAGAACTTCCTTTCTTGCTCCGTCAATGTACGTGATGCATAGCTGATCGGGAGTCTTGGATTATTGATTTCTTGGTATATTACAGCTCCTAATGCTACACTAGAACTGTCGGTCTGTACGACAAATGGTTTACTGAAATCTGCTAACTGCAATACCGGTGGGGATATTATGCTTTCTTTGAGTGTTTCAAAAGCGGCTTGATGTCGAGTAGTCCACTCGAATTTCGCTCCTTTCTTCCTTAATGCATTTAATGGGGCTGCTATATCCGCTAGGTGGGGTATGTTCTTGTGAAAGTAATTGATCATACCTAAAAATCGAGCTATACCTTTGGTGTCCTAGGTGGTAAAAATTCTCGGATTGCGCGCGTACGTTCGGGATCGATGCTAACCTTACCTTCGGCCGATACTATATGACCTAAGAAAGAGAATTGTTTCACTGCGAAATTAACTTTACTAGGGTTTACCGTTAGTCCAGCTTTCTTTAACCTCGATAATACTTCACGCAAGTGATCAACATGATGATCCATCGATTCACTATATACTACTATGTCGTCAAGATAGTGATATACGAATTTAAATTTAACGTCATGAAATATTTTTTCTAACAGTCTGCTACATACTGAACTTCCTTGTGATATACCAAATGGTACTCTAGTAAACTGATATAGATTAAATGGGACAGCAAACGCAGTTAGATGTTTTGACTCCTCAGCTAGTGGAATTTGGTGGAATGCCTGGTTGAGATCCATTATGGTGAAGATTTTCGCTTTGGTAAAATAGTGGAACGCACTATGAATGTCGGGCAGGGGAATCGATTCAAATTCTATATTCTTATTCAGCTGTCTATAATCCACGACTACTCTATGTTTGTCAGTTCCTTTTGGTACTAGGAATGCAGGTGATGAGTTTGTAGAAGTTGACGGTTCTATGACGTGTTGCTCTAGGAGGTTGTTGATTTGGTTTCTCATTATTTCCATCTTGGGCGGTGATAATTTGCATGGGTGAAAGCGTATTACCTTGTTGTCACTTAAATTTATTTTGTATTCGATTAAGTGGGTTAATCCTAACTTGGGTGTGAGTACAGTAGAAAATTCCCTTATTAACTTTTGAATTCTTTGTCGCTCATTTCCTTTTAAATGACTCAAACTAGATTCATGATGTTCTAACTGTATAGTTGATGTTTCACAATTCGCGTTGTTACTTAGCTCGGAGTCGAACTGATATTTTCGAGTACGATCAAATCTGAAGAAATATTGTTTTGCGTATATGTCAAGGATTAAGCCAGTTTTACTTATAAAGTCAGCGCCTAATATTAAGTTTTGTCCTAACACTTCAGCTACGAGTAGGGGAACATACCAAGTAAAATTCTTTATTTTTAATTTCATCGTAATACTGCGCGATATATTTAGGTTTTGCTTATTTGCGGTGGCACACTTTACGTTCACGTTTTGGCTACGTTTAATAAGATTATGATTAGCTAATACGCTGGCTAGCTGTTGACTGATTATACTACGTGTAGATCCTGAATCGATTAAACCAAGGATATTCGTTGCTCCAAGGTCTATCTGTATGTAGGGTAATTGGCATATACTTGTTTTGCATGTACCAATAGAGTTGCACTTTTCAATAAATCTAGTTAAGTAAGTGTCTATACGTTTATTTCCATTTATTTTTACTTTAGAATTATTAGTGTTTATACCTTTCCTTCTGATGCTGCGGAAGACGTAGGATTTTTGTTCTTCCCGCTTCACATGTTTTTCTGACTGGTCGGTTTTCTGTTGGTACCGCTTTTGTTTACAATTCTTGCTAATGTGACCGGACTTTCCACAGTTATAACATCTTCTTTCCTCATTTACATCGCTCGCATGTTGTCGGGGTTTTTGTAGAGAGTTTGAAGTATTGGGGTAGCTTTTGGTTTTAGATGTTCTTACGAATCGCTTATCGCGGTAGGTTCGAGTATCAGTCCCAATGGGTAGAGGTAGGAATGAATCTCTGCGCTGAGTCTGGGACATAAAAACGCGTCTGTTTTGGTCAGAATACCAGACGTTGGACGAATGTATACAACACAGTTCTAGTTCTGTGAAAGTGGTTGGTCTCTTCATGAGTGCTAGGGGAGATCGCTCCTCGGGAGATAGTCCTACTAAGATAGTGTCTACTAGGTGTTTTTCACTCCATTTAACTTGTAGCAATAAGGCCGATTCCCTTATTTCAGATATATAATGAGCTAGTCTCTCTTATGTTCCTTGTACTCGAAGTACTAGGTTCCGCTTTAATTCTTCGTAGATACCGGTGGGAATGAAGTGTCTTATCAGGGTGGTATGAAGTTCTTCTACAGGGTGATTATACCTTAGAGATTCTAACGCACGATCTTTTAAAGGAGATCTACATTTAGGTAGAATTACTTGTAAAATTGGTCATCTCTTAATTGTCGCAGATCCTTTATTTGTAAAAGGTGCTTGATAAAATCTAGGAGTTTTGTAATATTCAGCCCATCAGTGGTTGGTATCTCAGATAAAATACGTTCTACGGGGTGAGTTATTTTTCCATAAAGCTCGGTAGTTAGATTTAATTGAGTCGCCATTCTAGGTTTTCCGCAGATTGATTCGTCGGTAAGTTAGGAGGTAATTCGTAGGTACTAGTCATATTCTCTAGTTCATTTGGAAGTAACGTGACGTTTACGGGTTGGATATTGTAGCGTGACAGATGTATGCATAATATTGAATGGCAATTGATCATTAGAATAATGAAGTTATAATATTTAAAGTTGGAAGAAAGCATTAAGTTTAATATAAATAGATTAATTCATAGCAACTGTGGAAAGAAATCATTATTATAAAGAAAATACAAGTTAAAATAAAAGGAGTTACTAGTGATGAGTCATCCAAAAGCAGTCTCATAACCAAAGGTTTTCAAGGTATAACCCAGGAAGGTAAAATAGTAAATAACAAAGCAGTACACAATATGACCAAACCCACAACGAGGGAGAATAAATAAAAGAGAAACCCTAAAATAAGCCAAGATCAACCAATACAGGTTGTGTATTTCTGAATTAAAGAAGAAGATGGAGAAGATCCCAAGAAACCTGATGGCATCAAGAACAGATGGAGAAGATACCAGTCCCAGAAGGCAGGAGAAAAGAAGACTGAAGAAAGAAGAAGATGGCAGCATCCTGAAGAAGACGTCATGCTCTTATAAAAGACACCCAAATCCCTATATCCCCAAAATATATATCTAAAAACAAAAGTATAACGAAATAAAAACCACATGTATACAAATTTAAGAGAGAGGAGTGTATAAAGTAAAAGTTTCCTGTGAACTAAGATGAAACAATAATATAGTACCCATGGAACAAATCTCCATTGAAAAAACGCTAACCAATTTATTATGTTAATAAGCCTATACGACCATTTAGCATTAACATAATATATAAGTGAAAGTGAACCAGTGATAGTTTTGGGTATTATAAAAAATGAACCTTGTGTTTCATTCTTGGCAATCACAAACATTGGATGCAATGAAATATGCATTTTTCAATGACTTAAAATGTGTACGGTGACAATATGTTGTTCATAAGACATGAATCTGTTTAAAATAACATTTTTGTTTTACATGAAAAAAGAAAAACAGATTTCATAGTGCTTTTTGAACGGTTCATACTATTTATTTGTTAATGACAGGGTACAATTCCCCAAAGACAAGGTATAAAAGACTGTATAAAAACTGTAGAATCCTACTTATAATAATAGTTAGAAATAAGAATATAGATATAAGGTTTTAATGTATATAGTACAAGAATGTTTAAAAATGTTTTAGATATAAGGCCATTTGTTTGGGTCTGAAACAACTAACATCAGAACTATAAAAATAGTTACCACTTGTAAATAGTAGAGAGTAATTAAGATGTTAGTTAGTAAAAAACCTTTGTTGTAAACCATATTTCCATGTTGGAAATGGGAATTTTGTTGCAAAATTTCTGATTTGAAGACAACCATTTATTTAAAAAAAAAAATAAAAACCATTTATTTCAAACTTTATTCTGTTTGACTATTGTTTGTATTGTGGCCAATACTAGTTGTTTTTGTGTAATTTGAAAGCATGTTTAATTTATAATACTATTTGTAAAAGTCAGAGAGGGTATCACACATCATATATTGTTTGTAAATTATTTTGTAAGAAAAATTGTTAAAAAATCATAGGCCAAAAGAATGGAAACCAAACTTCATCAAAACAGAGAAATTGCTCATTTAAATGCAAATAAACAAAAGGGGTTTAGACAAAATAAACTTGAGATCATGCCATATAATTGCACGTACCATTTAGAGAGATTTTAATAAATTATATTCAGAATTATAAATAAAAATAAAATGACTAAACTCAGAAATTTAGACATGGGAGTCATATATTTCAGAATAATATTTCAGAATACAACTAATTCAATTAATTACCAGAAAATAAGGGAATAGGAACCTCTTAATACAATATAGGATTATTAATATTAAATATAACTGATAAAATGGCTGAATTTATATAATGACAGGAAGTAAATTTTGATGTTTTGACTCTTCACAGTATACCAAACTGAAAGTGAAATTACTATTTTTTTTGGACAGAAAACACTATAAAATGGCATTATTTACTCTGAAAATAACCAGAATGAACTGAAAGATTAATTTAAATCAAATCTAGTGAATAAAATTGACAAATAACCAAAGTATAGGCATTCATATAGTGAAAATGTAAAAGTGCATACAGGATGTGAAAAATATTTGAACAATGTTAAGGATAATATTATATGGGCTAAGAGTTTAATTGAAACTGAAGGAAACAGTTAGTTAATTATTGGTAGTTGAACGGTTAACATGACATACCTTTGATAACGTGAATAACCTAACCTATAATCGTCATACAAAGCGAGTGTATAGTGAGTTATTGTGAAATCGCGAGTGACTTGTAAAATACTTCTGAAACTATCATATTATAACAGAAACGATCAAGTAACACTCCATAACACAGAACAATATAAATCTACTCCGAAAAACACCATAAAACACTAGAAAACTGTATAATACATTAAACCAAATTAGTGACGGAATCGGAGAAAGTGTTTGAACTAATAATTATACAGATACACTAAATACAACCCAGAATCACTACACCAGTCACTACACAACATATAACAAGAGATTTGCGGACACGAGAACAGAAATATTGCGTCAAAATACATTATTTGGAACGCAGCAGGGACGAGTCACATTTTGATCAACTTGACGGCGGCCATTTTCTTTGACAATTCCAGTGCCTCCTCTTAGTTCAACAGCTGTTGGGTGAAAACAATTATTATATTTACAAATTATTATTCAATGTCTGTGTTTATTAATAACTATTAATTTGATTGTAACGTTATACTTTTTAAATATTAGCCCGATTTCTCTGACTTTGGTAATAACTGGCTGTTTAAAGAACCCTATATAATTTTTATAACATATACTTGTAACTTTTTTCGATATCCTGAGAATCGATACTAATCGATAAGAGTCAATATTGCTGTTACTTAATAAAACATTAATACTTTTCAATACTTAATAGTTCTTTATTTCTTCAATAATACTAATTACCAATAATATAATTCTAATTGATAATCTACAAGGACTTTACCACCCGTAAGTGAAGATAACCTAAAAAATAGAAAGGTAAACAAATATCGATTGGTTTACAGACAGTCTTATGAGTGGTGATAGATTATTTAAATTATACTAAAACTTTAATAAAAATTTTCAGAAGAGCATTACACTGTTTAAAACTTCACAGCCCTATATTAATTAATTGATCCTAATTAATTAATTAATAAAATTAAAATTTTTTTTTATTATTATTTTTTTTTTATAAACATAATTTTTTTTTAATTTTCTTCAAAACAATAATTTTTGTTTTGAAACTTTCGGTGAAGCTGAGCATATATATTTCTTCATCAACTTTACGCTACTCGACCGGTCTTGCTACCATTGGGACTCGACCAGCTGGGAAACTTAAGGAAGTGTTTCAGGCCAGTAAGACGTCGAGAGCCACACCAATTAAACACCTTACAACTTACAGATTCACACATACACTTATTTAAAATTATTACAATATTTACTTGTCTATCGGTTAACCGTTCCTTAACGGGATCTATATTATATTCCTGAAATTTTACAGCACCGGTTTGCTGTTCTTGAGTAGGAGATATTTAGCTTCGTCATTGCTTCTTCGAGCTCTTCTAATCTAAACGATTCGGACCTTCAAGTAATTCGCGCATTATCTCGGGTAATTGTTGTAATGTTTCTTCCGCGAATTTTTTCGCGTCCGGTGGAGTAACTTTATCACCGGGCCAATTCAACAAATTGGTGATGCGGCGGGTCAGATGTTAGATTCTTTGAGTGGTTCCTAAAATTACTGCGGGGGATTTTTCATCTTGCAGGGTTTGTGCGATGGAAGTAAGTTCCGTATATTTGTGATAGCATGTTTCCTTTTCACTTTCGAAGTCTAATGCACTTAAACGATTTAACAGTGAGGGTTTCTCTGGTCTATTTTCACGTAATGTTTTGCGCAGTTCCGCGACCGTTACATTTGCGTATGGGAGACCGCGTAACAAGGCTTCATAGCTTAATTCGTCCTTCAACAACAAGTCGGGGTTAAATTGAGCCATTGTAGTGGTAATAATGACTTTTAAATAAACTAAGTATTACGTATCGACAAATCTTATGTCATCTATTTTAAACACTTATAAAATTTGAATTCATTTAAACACACACATATATATCTATTACTACACATAGAATCTTATACTAATTAATCAAATTAAAATTATCTCAAATCAATTCAATTTTCTGTACTCATAGCAATTATCAGTCAAGACAAAATGATAATATTATTTTATAGTGGAGAGAAATTTCACACACGAAGAGTTCATTGCTTTTATAATAGCACAATGGATCAGCTGTTTGGGGAGTCTTATTGTTTACGTAGGGGTGGTTTAACAAAGGAAGGTGATTTGGACAATCTCAAACACGATTATTTCCTGTTCTGGACTGTCTGTTATGTCCGCGAGGGAATCCCATACAAACAACTTACTTGTGTACGAGGGGGAGAGCGTACATTTCTCGACACGTATTTAACATGAAATAGCCTGTAAATACCGACAGGTTTAAAATGGAATTGTTTTACCAGCAAGGACTTGTTTATTACGGCAATATCCTAATACTAATATTATTATTTCTTAATTAAAACTTTATTTATTTATTTGTTCACAATTTCAGAGTGAATAAATTTATCTAAACAGCAAAATTTATATGAATAAATTTACAAAACAGCAGAGTGGAACATCTTATATGTGTCACTCTGTACACGATTAATTTTTTTTTACAAAGCAGAGTTGCGCATCTTATAACGTCTCTCCTGCAAAGACATTATAACATCGGGAACCAGTTCAATTGTTCGCAGTTAATTAAACTAGCTGCCGTAGTTAGTAAAATTTACTTACCAACAAATTATGACAATGTATATATCAGGAATTAGTCAAGGGTTACATAAATTTATTCACTCTCTGGGTATTAGCGAAACATCTCTTTATTCTTGTATTTTAACTAAGTATAAAAGTAATAGCTTTAATGGTCATCCTTTAAATTTTTACTTACTTTACTTTACTTTTGAAAGAAAAATTGTTATAAATTCTGCATTAAATATTCTTTAAAATTTTTATTCTTACTCTTTTTTATCTCAAAATCATTCAGCTGTGTATTATTTCAAGTACCACGGATCCGGGTCTTAACTTTGCAATATTCTAATCTATCACAACATCATCCAAACTATTTGAAGAATAGTCCGATGTAATTTTCAGAATTACTTTACCTTTAAACATCATCAGGTTATTACTATATCATTACAGACATTACAAAGTTTCATATGCTAATCTTTAAGTTATCTAAAAGTCTTTACAAGAAACTTTACTGTTCCTTGTGTATCGGTTTAAAAAAAAAAAAGTTATGCACAAATGTTATGATTTAATATCACCTGAATAGTACGTGAGTTTGCTGTGGGTGTTCGTGATGGTCTTCTTCAGTGTCTTCTTGGGTGTAGTTCGTTGTTCCTCTGGATCCTCCATTTAGTTGATTGTTTCCCAATTGTAGTCTAGTTCATGACGATTGGATTCTGCTACTTGAAGTTCATACGGTTGTTGTTGTAACTTTCTTCTTCTGGAGTCGGTTGTTCACTTTTTACATTTATAATTGTTCTTATTTTAGCAGCACTGATGTTTACTTTAATATGGTAAGGAACATCTCTTACCACTTACTGTTTGTAAAGAGATGTGTCGGCTAAGTTTTTTTTTTATATATTACCAATATTTGCTTCTCGCACTATATTACTAGTTTTTTTTTTAAACGCTACATTGGATTAAATCAATTATAACAACTAACGTCTGGTTGTATCGTTGTTTAGCGGTATACACCTAAGTGTAAATTTACAACACATTTTTGACCTGCTTACATGTCGAAGTTTCTCCGGCGACTGGGGGTTGTTTAGCGGTCGGGAGTCTGTAAGCTGGCGCGGTTTACGCGCTGAGAAAAGTAGTTCGTTCCTTTAGTATTAATAATTGTTCATTAACTAACTAGTAATAAATTATGCTACCTTTTTATTATGAATTAGATATTTCCTTTATTATTAATTCGTCTTTCATTTAATTAAAATAATTATTATTTTTCGCTTAATAACATTGTACTTTGCGTGTTCGTACTGGACAATTTGCACGTTGATACAGGAATCTAGGTACAGATAAGGGGTGGATAATACTCTCACTTGTTATAAGAACAAAAAATTTAATTTGTGTTATTAAATAATTTTTAAATCGTCACATTCTTTTATGGTTAATACTAATAGCTCCCTCAGCTGCAGAACACGCTCACTATTTTTAAGAAAATTTAATGTAGGCCTACATAACCTCCGATGATAATTTTTATTTACGAAGAAAGTTGAAACATCCCGATTACTGTACTATTTCTTTAGTAACAATATAACAATTGTAGACCATACACAATCATACACTAAACTGCAAACTGTAACATCTTGGAACATTCGCATTTGGATTACAATTCTTTTTAGTCTGACACCCTACTGGATTTTCACAACTTTTTAAAATTTTAATCTCTTTCCTTGGCTCTGAGCTAAAAATTATGAAATTTCCAAACTGAACACTATATTCATATGATAGTTAAAATTATCTTTAATTTGATACACTACAAGAAATTTTAAATTTTATCTAAAATTTCACCCATTTTTTTTTTTGGAACTATCATTTAAAAGTTTTCAAAAATGAACACTATATTCAGATTTTGTTTAAACGTCCCGTTAATTCAATATTCCATATGGGCTTTTGCGGTTTTTTACAATTTTGATCCCTCACATTTTCCCTCCCGCGCAACTATTTTTGGAAGGATAATCTCAAAAACAATAGGGTTCTCTAGGATAAAAGTATGAACAGGCATCCCAAGGTTCACAAAAATAGATTGATACGTTCAAAAGTTGCCTTGAGACATATCCGAGACAGAAAGACAGGTAGACAGAGTAGACAGACAGACGAATGCCAAACGGTTAAATTGAAACTGAGAACTCCGCTCGTTCGATAGTGTAAATCTTTCAATTTTGTTTATGTCATTATGAATATCACTGTTGTGTCAATATTAACATCATGTTTGTCAACATTAGCATTCATATGAAATTATGTTAATAATATCATCATCAGGATATGGCAGGTTGCCTGTTCCGGATTCACTATCTCCGTCCCGGTCTGCCAACGTTTCTTCTTCCGGTAGGAATGCCAAGCTCTTAGTTTTTTCTATTGAAATGTTCAAATTATAACCTTTTGATAACAGATTTAGTTTGTGGATAGCCAGTTGTAATTTATCCTTACTATCTTCGATTACAAATTGATCACCGGCAAACAACATAGTGTTTAGGAAAACGTGTCGCCTAAACTGTATACCTAGAGGAGCACTTTGCTTCCATTCTCGCACGAGGTCATCAATATATGTACTGAACAGTGTCGGCGATAAATGTTAATAATATAAATAATGTAATTAATGTGATATAAAAATATAAAAAATATAAAGAGTTTAAATGTAGAAAAAAGAAAATTACGTGACTTAGTAGTTGTAATATAAAAAAAATATCAAGTTTAAGGTATCCTTTCTGTATTGTTGTCAGAGGTTTGGGTTCATGAAAACGAAAGACGGTATTGTACGTTAACGCTTAGACAGCTAAACCCAGATGTCAACTGAAACGGGGCTTAGGGCTTAGCCTAGAGTCAATATGAACGTCGAGGTCAGGAAAAGTCAGTCCATCATAAGATGAAATTGAGTCCACTTTTAAGGCCCGTGCGCTCACAGCTGCATCATCCAGATTCCTGTTCAAAAAATTAAAATTAAGTTAGTTGAAAGATTAAAATATTTTAACTGCAATTGACATATTTCAGCAAATTTTATTGGTGCGAATTTGTGGCAAAAAATTTTAAAAAATAAAACCGAGTTTTATGACTTTTTGACTTTATCTATAAGGTGAAGTTTAAAATGTCTATTGCTAATAAAGCTCTACAAAACTTAAAAATCGGTGCCTGATTAAGCTCTTAAGGAAGACATCCTACACGGTTGTAGTAACTTACGAGGAAATACAAACATGGCCTTTAAAAAGAAAGGGTTCACCACAAATGTCAAGTTCTGTAAAAGTAAATATTACAGAAATTAGAAAATACGTTTACTCGAGGCTGTACTTCTAGTGAAATTTATTGCTCAAAGTGAGGTCTCACCGGCTAAGTGGATTTATCAATTTTACGGTGGGCAGAAATGAAGTTGCTATGTAGAGTAAAACTGAGTTCAGGACAGGATAGGCCGTGTAATGAGAATATACGAACGCTGTTAGAGACTGGAAAATTTATAGTTGGCAACTCATTGCTATAAAACCAACTGAAGTTTCGTATCACGTGATAGGGTACAGGTTATCAGGAACACATCTGAGAGAAAGTGTTTGAGCGAAAAAAGAAGTGAAAGTGATATAGACGATAATAAATATTGATATTTGCCATGACATATAGTTATAGAAATATAGACGATGATGATGACAAGAGTGTACTTGTCATTTTACTGTACTTGTGACTAAAACTATTATTCAGTGGTGCAGTGGAAATTGTATTATCAGTCTTGCGTAGAACCTAGGTTCGCCTTTGCTCGCCTTTTCACCTACACGCTAATTACCTCATAATGGCTACTAAGTTTCATAGTGGATACTATATTATATTTACAAAACAACCTTAAACCCTATTTTATCCTGCACCTATAGGGGACTACAAAAAGATCCACATACAATTCAAATGACTCCTGAGCAAAAGACAGATCTGCTGTTAATATTCTACCTGTATCACTAATAAGTTCGTGCTCCTCAACATTGACATTATGTGAAGCTGGAGACTGTTTAATTCAGTAAACTTCATCAGACCTTAAAATTTAGTTCTTTGAACTAGCTGGATTTAGACTCAGCGAACTTTAATAGACTGAAAAAAGACATAATATGTTAGACAAAGCAAGTTTGTCACTCACTTTCCCAACAAAAAGCTGACTGCCTATTCAAATCATTTTTTGTACTACTAGTTTTCATAAATGAAGCAAAACAGCAGGTAGAAGATGACTGAACAAGAGAGTAGAACAGAATGTCTTAGATGCAAATAAATTCTTATCACGAGGTGGATTTAATTATTCTTGATTAACCATCTGTTCATACTGATTGCTATTTTAATTGCTTTCATTTCACTTTCATAGAGGTTTCGATAAAATGCACAAATTTTGTCACATAAGTTGATGTCCCTACTGTTATTTTCACCATTTTCATTTCACTTTATATAAACCTTTATTAAGTCGAAGGCATCAATGACTGCCATAGTGTCACTTTTCTGTTTATGTTGAATTTCTTTGTTATCAATTTATTTTATACTTTAAAATGCTATTTAAAAATTAAACATAATTCTGTGTTCAATTTTGCTCAAATAAACGATGAGTGTGCAGAATGTGTAGTGTTTCCTAAGTTAACAGCTTTTTCTTAAAAAAGTACACACTCATATACTGCAATAACGAGTGTCTGCTGAATTCGCATGTGCTTTGTAATATCTGTTTTTTGTTTTACAGATATACAAGCATTTTAAAAATTTCTTTTACAAATTTTATAAGGAATTATAAGTAATCCACAGTGCATCATGTTATTATTTTTTAATTCCAAATAATTTAAAACCGACTATTTGTATAGTACTGTAAGATATTTAGAAAAATAATATTCAGAATTTCGTTGTTGCAAATTGTCGATAAAAATAAATCCTTCATTTCCACGCAACTGATACAAATCAAACGAAATT
The DNA here is from genome assembly GCA_034769895.1 of Magicicada septendecula. Lineage (NCBI taxonomy): Eukaryota > Metazoa > Arthropoda > Insecta > Hemiptera > Cicadidae > Magicicada > Magicicada septendecula. Next base: position 123,669,055 of record CM068368.1, read on the forward strand.
ATTTAGTTTAATTAAAACAAGCAAGGTTTACGGATGTATCCTATTGGTGTCTCTGTAGATAAAATTCATCTCGTTGCTCCTTTACCCACTGTGAAATACCCACATTTACCCACAGTTCATGGTATTTTTACTATTTTGATTGCTACGATTAGTACACTAGACATCACACTCACACACACCCGTTTGGCGAACACATGATGGCGCAATGACTCAACTTGCATTCTGGGGCGCTCACGCATGTGACGCCTGCGCGTTTACACTCACACCGCACCGCTGAGCCGACACATGTCCTGCGTTGCAGTCTCCGTGTTAAGGATCAGTGCGAGCGCGCGCGGCTTGCATTGACTCCAGCACGACTCTGATACATCGCACGAATGTGCGCTCGTGGTGTACACACATGCTTGTCGTTTTAATCGTGGTACTCACAGTAGTAATATTTTCCAACTGGAATATATTTGCAATGGGCAAATACAGCCGGGGTCGAATTTACTGCAGAGATAAAATATAAAACACGTTACATGTTCTGGAATACCATTCGACTAAATAAATATGTATCTGGTAGACAAACACGGACAACATGTGGCACTTTTATTAAACATGCCAACAGAAACTAAAAATTTTAGTCAGTTGTTAATTCGTTTAATATACTGCTATTATAAATAAATAGAATATTCTGTTACTGGTATTTCCATAACGTTGCACATAAATATAAGTTTATGTATAGTGCAAGGTTACAAGTATTATAAAATAAATGAATACGTTTCTAACCATGTACCCAACGCAACTATAAAGTGTTATACACCGGCCAGGTCGTAGGAATTTTGTGTTCGTTGCGTTAAGTATATGTGTTTGCAGAATAAACGTAATTTTACAAAGAGTAGTGAGACGTTGATGGCATGAAATAATTAATTAAAAATCATATTAATATAATCAATCAACGATTTATTACTATTGCAAATAAATTGATTGACTATTAAAAATTGGAATCGTAAAATTTAAAAATATTATCTTTTATAAGCTTACACTCTGTAAAACATTACATGCCCTTGCTATTCAGTACACATCTAAAAAAAAAGAATAATCTTAATTTCTAAACATACATGTTGAACAAATTATACAATTACTTTATATTGCATGGGTGTCTGACTTCGACTCATTTTTAAAAATATATTAACTTTATAAAAATAAATTTTAATTGTTGTTATTAATATTTACATAATAAAAAAAACATTTACTTGAAAAATATTTATGTTTTCTAATGACACACTCAAATTTGTAAACTTAAACAGAAGAAAATTATTATATTTAACCACAATTTACAATTACGTTTATTATTTACATTTACGTCTTTACTATCTCATATTCAGTTTTTTTTCTGAGTTCTTTACACAAAAATATAACTGTTCATTTATCACCTGGGTACTGCCGTTACCGTTGCGTATATACGTGTGTGTGCGTCCTGAATGATAACAATGACAATGACGATGATGATGATGCGTTCTCGGTACTCTATGGCTTGTTGTGGATGATGGTGTTGGGTTCCTCCATCGATCGGGGTATATTTCAAATGATGGTGATGATTCAGCAGACTGACATAATGACGGCGTGTAAAGATAACTTGAGTCCGACTTCGCCCAAAATTGCCGGAGGTGTTTATAGTCAACGGTACACTGACACGTTAGATATTGTTTTTGACATGTTAAATTGTGTCGATTCAACTGTAGCGTCTCTTTTATTACTGATCACTTTTTAGTCCGTTTTCGCGATCACGTAAATGTTATCGTAACGCGAACGATTACATTGTCTTAGTAATTTTTTCCTCGTCAATTACAGCTCACTTGTTATTGACTAGCTAATTACGATAGTAATTAACATTAATTCATATATTGTCTTTATTATTGCACATTTTTGCACTAATATTGCATCACAATATGCGTTTAAATGTCCTTAATCTAATGGTGTACTTAGAATTATGATATGTCTTTGGTAACAGTTAAAAACATGTAATTAATTTATTTTAATCCTGTAAAAACCTGATTTAATGACAAACCAACAATTCGTACGTGTCTCCCCGTCTCGTCGTTGAATGCAGGTCGGCGCTGGCACACACATACAGACACACAAACGCCGTATTTACACTACCGGGGCAAATGTCACTTTCGACGGGTGACAAGTGTGTCCACGCTTGTCCTTTCATGCACAAAATTGCTAAAAATATTCGTCGTATTCTTTTTACACTAATTATTTACAAAACATACCGCCCTGGGTAACTGTACGAACATATGTATTGTTCCAATAGATAAAAAGTTAAAGTTTGGTAGGCTTACTTTTTCCCCATTATCTGTACCAGCACTACATATTCCATAGTTCGCCTACGCGATAATCAGGATCGATGTGTACTGAATATCGCGAACGTTTGGTACGTCGAAACATGTTGTCATATCTAACATGTTTTGTATTTTTCTATTGTTAATACTTTTTTATTGCAACTAAATTACTATTGTAAGTGTTTCTAATACTATTATAGGTTATACCTGTATTATTGGCGTCAAAACTTGGTGTTAGGTTAATACGCAAACTAAAACAAATACACTTAAAAAATACTTTTTTAATTGAGAATAAACTTGAAATAAGGCGAGTTGCCATGCTGACTTCTACTCGGCACGTTAAGCTTTACAATACTTTTTTTATTTTGCCTGAAATCAATTTGTTTGCCTGAAACACAATAACCGTACCTACACTCATTTTCGGTATTTCGATTATGCGATTTTTGGCATAAATATGTAGTGAACGTCGCACATAATTTTTGTTATAATGTTATGTGCTTGTGGAAAATTGTTAGAAACTTAGGAACAAGGTGCACAATTTTGGTTTTTCTCATTATTTTCTCTGCAAACAGAGCTTTTTTCTACAGGAACGACGACACACAACTTATAGGGAGTCGCTGACGCACAAACAAGTAAAAATGCATGCTTTACAGAATTTCTCTCATGTACGTTCCACATATAAGGCCAAAAAGCTCCCTTCATACATACATTGCACGAGTCCAGTCTTTGTAAGAATCGTAAGTAAAAATCATGTAGGGACAGGCTTACTAATTTGTGTATGTTTACTCAATAATTTTAATTACTTAATCAGTAGATATTGACTTTACTGAAACAATAATAGAATAATAAACAATAACAATAGTTGAAATAATCAGACATGCAGCAGTCTCGCAGGTTGTAGTGGGGATAAAGCGTTGCCAGTTTAACATACATGAGTGGAAAAAGGCTACAGATGAAATTATTAGTCTGCTGTCTGAATGATGAGTCTACTAAGTTTTGAATGCGATTTCGAGTTAGGCACGATCAGACAGTCCATACGGACGTTTTGTAAGATGAAACAAGCGTTAGGCACAACAGGAAGGGACAATAAAAGATTTAAGTTATACAATGTTTAGTATACAGTTATTTCGTAAACAGTGAATTGGCATGTTGTGTCTATCACACTGCTTTTTCTAATCTCCTAGTCGAGCCTAGATATTATCAAACTGGGTATGTTGTATGTTTTGTAGTATGTGATACTTTGTGTACTCATTAAAATTCAGGAAAATGTAGTTATATGTAGTCAACAGTGCACTGGCATCTTCTGCTTGAATAAGTAACATCAATAACACGCTGCCATATGTAAGGCTCGTGGGTGTGTGTTTAGAAAAGAAGGAGATTAAGGAAGGTATCCATAAAAGAATTGGAGTTACAAGATTAATGCAACAATTAGACTAAAACTATTTAAGTAAAATAGAGCACGTTTATTTACACTCAACTAAAAATATTTAGCTCTGTTCTTCTACCCCACTAATAGTTCCTTCACTGTTAGGTTTCCTTCACTGTTTGGTAGGACCAAACCTTCTTCACCCGTCCTATATTAATTTCAAAAAAATCTGTTACATTATGCACTTTTTCGTCCGATATCACGTATAATCTTTTCAATTTTCTTGACGTGGTCTCATCTTGATATCCTATCCGTAGCAGAAATACACTCAAATTCATTTTTTCATAAGTTTATAACACTGTCTACAGAAAAACGCGCGTTTTTTTTCTTTTAACACGCTGCTACACGGTTGCCCAAATCATTTCTATAGGACTCAGATCCGGGTGGTAATGTGGAATGTTCGGGTCGTAAAACGGAATGTCCATGTTTTGCCAAAATAGCATCTATTTTAAAAGTTTTGTGTATGTGTGTTTTTTGTTTCATTAATCCATAACTAGGTTTTAACATACATGGACTAAAGGAATGACATGTTTCACTAACCAGGTTATCATGTCTATCTTTTTTGTTAATGATGTTAGAGATGCATTTATATGCACATTATGGTAGGAGGCATTATCTACTACTATTACTGTTCTTATTCAAGTTTTGAATAAGTATTTTAGTTATTCATTTTCATAATAATTTATATCGATGTAATAATGGCCTTTTTTGAAACCCGATTTAAACATAAAAAGCACATTAGGTACAAACCCATTTTTACTACCAGCATAAACTACAACTACCCTACAATCATATCCTATATGGCGGAGTTTTTAGCCACTTTTGTTATTGTCTATCCATGTTTTTGAAGCTGACGCTGAACTGTGAATATAAGTTTCGCATATCACACGTTTTCAGCCAATTTAAACATAGTAATATTGATTACTCTTAACTTGTTTTTTTTTCATTTGTATGAAGCCGACTCGACCCCGGACTTCAAGTCGAATACGCCACTGCGGCGAATAGTATAATTATCGAAATAGGTTTCTATTTCCTGTTTTGAACGTTTTTATGGGAGTGCTGACAGATTTTCACCCGTATACGCTGACGCTTCTTTAATAGTTATAAAAACAAAACTACTTAGAGATACACCGCTCGCTGAGGCACCCGTTTCTGTAACTTTCTGATATTTCTTTAACTTCCGATATTTCTTTAAACGTGTACACGGTATAAATTATTTTCCGACTCTGACTATTTATGACTTTCCTTTGCACTGAAGTCAACTTCGATCCAGACTTCACTCCACATTTACTCCCCATTTCATTCCTCTCCCACAACCGAAAAATACAGCAGATAACTAAACGCCAAGCTTTTGATGAAAAATGGTGTTTTTTTGAAAATTACGCACAATAAATACCACCTAGGCTTCTTGGAGAAAATTGAGTTATGTTTCTATACTGACGCATGCGCATCAGCCTACGTATCATGCGCCGTTGCCACGAAAACAGTTGTTGATTCACGTCTGGTAAACTTACCTATCCTGACTTTTAGTTTATAATTTAGTAATAGTAAAAATGTTCATTATTTGTGAGAATATAGTAACTACTATGTTCTTACTAGTTGTACGTATGTTGATTTCAAAATTTGTTTTCCATATTTTTGGAGTAGGTTATAACCCTCAACCGCCTCTGGGTGCGCCATTGATTACAATGCTCCATATTAAACACTGCCAATCTCTTTCACAACTCTTCAATTCCTCATGTAATCAGTAGGTTTCTTATTCTTACTTAACGCTATCTTTCCAAGTGCAATTCCGTTTCTTACATCCGCTATACAATTTCCATTACAAATGAATTTACTCACAATGTACTTAAATGAATGTAATTCATCCAACTTTCATTTTGAATTATCGCACTTAACTTGTCCTTTGATCTTTATGTATTACAGTCAATTAAATGAAAATATTATTAAAAATGGCTAAGCTTTGTAAGAATGTTGACTAAACTTTACTGAACAATATTTTAAATTACAAGAGCGTAAGTTGCTTTGTGATAAAGTCAACACCAGAAAAATACCATGATAAAAAAAAACATTTGGTAGACGATAATTATAGTTTGTATTAATAAGACGAAACGCATTGTATTCTAAACGTAAAATTATAAATTAAATTGACGGTGGTAGTTTATTAGTTAGGTATACCCTAATTTACATAAACAAATTGTACAAAAATAAAATTGTGATATGGCTGGGTCCGGCTTTCCCGTCTTACACAAGGTGTCATATATAGACCTATCCTAGTTGGTGGTAACACGAGACGACTACTTCCACATTTGTTAGAAACAATGCAAATGAAAAAAAAAATCTGTGTAGTTCGTTCTGGCTGCAACACAATTTAATTTTAGGCTGACTTTATTAAAAGTCTAACTGAAACTAAAGTTGCCCAAGTTTCATCCCGTGTCAGGCTCAAAGACTGAAAGGATAATGAAGATAATCATGTCTTTGTCCTTTGCGCCTTGTTTCGTATTGTTTAAATGAAATATCGCCCTGATGTTATCGATCGGCTTCATATTGTCTGCCTAAACCTGTTAACATACAATGAACAATTACCCTTGTCTGTTTGTGAAGGAAATGTGTAAGTTAAAGACGAGTTTGTGTCTGCCAATTTGGGCGTAAAAATTTAAATACACGTGACGAATTAAAAATCTGCAGTTGTTTGACAAAATTTCAGCAGTAGTGATGGGATCACGAGAGGAACAAGATTAGCGTATGCTGAGATAAGTGTGGATGATTGTGTAACAGCAGAAAGATTAGAGGCTGACCAAACTAACTCATGTGTATTAAAGCCTGACGTGCGGTTACTCGACCGGAAAGACGACGCACTGGAAAGAAGATGGACACATACTCGCCGATGAGACTTAACAAAGGGGGAAACGCACATGGTAAGAAGGTTATTGAATGAGTGAGTTAGTAAGTAGCAAGCAATTATATAAGAAACTAAATATATATATATATATATATGCGGGACAATGTACAGAACGTTGAAATGTAAAACTAGGAAAGACACTAAGCTTAGGTTTTATAAGACTATGGCTGTACCAGTGGCGCTGTATGGGAGTGAGACATGGGTACTTTCACAGAGAGACAGAGGGAAGGTTACATCAGCTGACATGAAATTTCTCAGGTTGGTCAGGTTGCACGTTACGAGACAAAATAAGTAATGCACATATAAGACGAAAATTACAAATTTTTAAGTTACCTGATAAAAGGCCAACTGGTGAAAGCATTTGAGAAGAATGCAGCAAGATCGCCTTCCAAACTTGCCTTGAATTACAAATCCACAGGGTATCGTAGTATGGGGCGTCCGAGGAGAAGTGTAACCGTGCAGCAGTGCAGCCTTATCCGCGAAGTGGAGATGATGATGGTGATGGCTAAATCAATAATTTGTATGTACGTAATTAATTAATAAACCAGGTAATTTCAAATTTATTGTCCGCAATTCCGCGTTTAGAAACAACTCTGCTAAATTGAATCTGAGGAGAATTAGCAGTAGATTCAACACTAACCCGAATTTATTCTGTTCCTTTTATTGTATCCTTTATTATCTTTGCTTTAACAGGGATTCACTTAATTTCCTTACACTTAGACCAAATAACCCTTTGGGTGTTAATTCTAACAATGACAAAGTCTCATTTCATCTTTACGTTTTCATTAAAGATATTCTGAAATTTTAGTTGTTCTAATTCCATTTTCTTCTATATTATATTAAAACCTTATAACTTAGGTGATCTCGACAATTTCATTTTTTATAGTCCTTTGGTTACTCCTAAAGGTATTCAACCAGAATTATATTCTTTGTTTGCATACGCAAACTTGCAATCTATTCCTAGTAAATTAGGTAGAGTAATTGCATTATTTATATCAATTTTCATTTTAATTTTTATTCCACTAATGAATAGTTTAAAAATAAATATGTAAGTTTGCCAGTGTGTAAGAAGGTAACTGTGTAAATAATTAATTAATTGTGCAGGAACTATACGTGAAAGTAAATTATTTAGTAATCTGGCAAGTGTTTAAGGAAGCAAAAAATATGTAGTAAATAAATTAATTACGTCATTTAATGAGTAAACGGGTATATAATTAGCTAATAATTTAATTAAGAGGGTAAGTGTGTGAGTATGTAGGTGGGAAGTAAGTAGTATGTCAAAGAGTAAATAACTAGCGAACAAATAAATAAGTAAGCGAATAAGTAAGTATTTATATAAGAATTTATGTGTAAACTGACTGAGTATGTAAGTAGATAAGTGAGTAATAACGAGATAAATAAATAAATAGGTAGACATGTGTTAAGTTGGTATTATGTATACATTTTGTATAATTTTATATAAATAAGGAAGTATTTATGATTGTATAAACGTATGAAAGTTGTAAGTAGGAATGTAAATGAATAGTGTGGTAGTAAGTACATAAACATCTATTAACATAGAGAACGTAGTAACGGTGTAATTAAGCTATTAATTTAGGTGGTAAACAAACAGTTAATGGATCAAGTTAGTTAGGAGAAGCTTCGAAGCTAAGTAATTGTACATACATAAAACTATTTAGCTTGTAGAAATACTAATCAGATACTTCTTAAATAAGTATACTTGAAGCATTTACTATTGTATCTGTATTAAAAGAACATTTTCGTTTTCTGATTAAATCAGTGGTTTAATGTGTGCGATAGAAATTCCTGTAGTAGGAGTCCGCTGGGACCACCGGTGTTTTCCACGTTATCAGAAACATGGTACTTCAGTTTAATGCCCGCGAGAACTGTACTGGATTGTAGGTGACACGATTACAGCACCAACAAAGGCAGCTACAGAATGAAGCGGATTGAAGATCTGGATCACTCTTCAGATGTCGCGGATCAGTTTTGTAGCACACAGCAGAAATAGAACACGCCATAGAAATAAAAGTGCAAAAGAAATATAGTTTTAGCATAGAATGTGCACTATTTTTAAGTAACAGACTTCTGAATACCACGTATTTTAAAACGTCCCAGTAAATTAACAAATAAACTGTAATGATAATCTAGAAGGCAGAAGATCCTAAAGTTTGATCATAATAGAAACGAATAAATTCTTGTAAATAGAGATGAAAACATGTATATATAAAGTGTTCATTGAGCAGTTAGTATTTTTCATAGATAGAAAATGTTCCCCTAATATTAACAGTGTTCTAAATTTTTATCATCATCATTTCATGGATAGGATTTCTGCTGTTCCAGTCTCGTGACTCCCACCATCTTGTTACTGGCCTGCCTACAGATCTTCTTCCAACCGGTTCATACTCATAAGCCAACTTGGGAAAGTGGGTATTGTCCATTCTTTCTAGATATTGTTTCCAACAATTTCCTATAATTCTGAATTAATTCATTTAGGGAAATTCTATCAAGTTCTCGCCTAATATACTCATTTCGTATATAATCGAGTCGCGTATATGCCTGTAGCCATCTCTAATAGCTTATTTCTGCAGCCTGTAATTGACACCAGTCCTTCTTCGCATCTATACAGCAATCCTGGTACTCCCATTGTCTTATAGAATTTGATATACGTCTCTTGGCTACCTTTCCTTTTCAATATCCTTTTCACTATTACACATTATTCTAAATTTTATTCAGGTTTATTCTGTAATAACTGTTTTCAGTCGTATATTATTAATAAATTTTATAAAACTTAACTTTTTTTTGCAATTATTCGTAAACTAACGTAAACTATGTTTCGCTGTTCTTCACGTCAATCTGATCCACTCAGCTGATGAGAAGGCTTGAACGTATCTTCCTTTTTTTGATATTCTCTTCTCTTCTGCACATTTTCCTCTTCCCACGTCTACGTTCAGCATTCTGCCTTGTGTACATTAGTGCATGTTCCGAGTTTCAGGCTGGCTCCTTGACGGGGAATGCGAATGAACAAAACATTTTGCAGACCAATGGAGTGCAGTGTTATTATTCTGTTCCTGTGCTAACTTGTTAAAGTGTTACTTGTTAATTTAGAGTTACATGGAAGAGTACGGTCAGATATCTAGATGGGCGGAGTGAACAATGCTTAGGGAAAAGAGCAATAGAACTTGTGGACAGCAATATTATTGTGGTGTTCAGAAAAATGAAACTCAGGGCACTGCAAATACACGTAGACTACACTATTTGTTGTTTCCTCCTAAAATCAATTCTTTATTCTTCAGCCACTGTTTGATTCTTTATTCTATGAATCAATTCCGTGTCACTGCAAACATTCAAAATTGTGATTACACATCAACCTTGAAATATTCACAGTTTCTTTTAGAAAATCTTATTATTTCTCACTTTACAACATCAGATAATGTGAAGTATTTGCGGACGTAAATTACGTAAGTCGGTAACTGTAGATAGGACTTTACACATACAGTAAAAGGTGCAAAACGTAGGAGGTTGTATAGATCAGGATACTTCTTGTCAAGTATAGCAAGGCACCTTGACAGTAAAAGTATAGAAAGGCTTTTGCGACGTTTTGCTGGAGAACGATGAGAAAGATATCCTAGATAGGAAATGAGGAAGCTCTGAATGAAGGAAAAGAATAAAAAGCAGAAGATTTTGGAAAGCCCTAAACAGGAGAAAAATAAAATGAGTGGACCATCTGATAAGGCAAAATAACTTAGGGTTACATTAATAGAAGGTAGAATGGTAAGAAAAAGTACAAGCAGGCTTTTACACAATGTGATAGAGAAAATTAGAATTGGTTACCAACAGCAGTAAACAAGATATCCAGTGAGAAGAAATCTCTCAGGAAAGCAAAGTAATAATCCAAAAATCTGTAACGATTGACGGTCAAGAAAGGAAGAAGAACTTCTAACAAATTTCTCAATTCAATTCACATCGATTTGCTTCTAATAAAACACAGCACATCAAATAATTCAGATTTCTCCCCTTTTTCTTTTTGAAGTTTTAATTTTAAATAATGTGTACTGGAAATAAAATAACCTCAGAAGAGGCTTTGAAAAGAAGTAAAGTCCGTAACAGAGGAAGTCAATTTCAGGCCTATATGAATTATAAACAACCCCTATGTAACAGTTTTAGAATTTAAAGATTCGTTAGTCCTATCGTATCGTTTAGTCTGTACCTGATTCCTCTACGTAGGACCATGTTTATTTGTTCAACCTGAACTCTTCTCCCAAATTATTTTAGGTACAAATTGTATATGAATTCTGCAATTATTTTGGCTTGAACTCTCATATAATTAATTTATATTACCAGGCGTAATGTCAGCTCTATATACATAATCGTGTAAAGTTGTATGCACATTCAACTCTTGGAAGATAAACGTTCTCTCGGCCCCAGTGGGTTGTAACTTAGGAAACCACACGTTTGCCTCGTCCAGTATAACCGACTTGGATGCCGTCAGCTGAGTTTAACCTTTCGAGGTATTTAAGTATTACACACGCGCGCGCGCGCGCGCACACACACACACACACACACACACAGAACAGGCAGACAAGACAACTTTGAATAATAGTTTACTTTGCTTAGCCAGCTGCTGCATTCTGAACAGTTTCAAATTTTTGTCACTATAGTTTCTATTTTTGAAGTAGAAGTATCAATAGTTGTATGCTCCGGGTGTTTCTAATTCATGACTGAGAATGGTATCAACACATCAACATGATTTTATAAAATGGTTAGCGTTTTCCCATAGTCTACAAATGTCCCATCGATTTTCTTGTTGAATAATCGTCTCGCGTAACGATTTTACGCTATTAGGAGAAAATGACTAAAACTCAACGGTGTTTAAAGAAAATAGCGTTTAGTGAACCAGTGATATAGCCTTTTACGAACCAGTGATATAGAAGATCGTTCGTTTTAACCAGCACCATTGTAGATTAAGTGAATCAATTTAACTACTTAGAAGTGAAGCAGGCTTTTTTCTGATCTAGTGAAGGCTAAGATCTAGACGTTCGATGCATATTAGGAACATAAACATTAAAAAACAAAGTAGTGAGAAAACAGAAAGATACCAGAAATAAAATTTAACAAAACAACGACCGATTAGACCTTGCTATATGGTTTGGAGGGTTGGACCATTATTACAAAGCTCATGGATACCTTTCAAAAAGAACTGAACGTTGAAAATATAATATCGACGGCAAAGCGTTGTGCATGAAAGATGTGAGACGAATAACATTGTGTAGAATATGAAGGTGAATCGTTACCAACCATAAAAGTGAATAAGTGTAGGCAGGCCTAATGGCACCGAAAGAGGTTTTGAGGAAAGAGCATGCCTAATGAGAAAAAGAAGAAAATAAAGGAAATGAAAAAAGTAGAATGAGAAAGAAAAGAAGAAGAAAACGAAGAATTCAGTGCTTTAAAATGTATGAGTAGTGAAAGAATGATCGCTGTGTCACTGTGTTGGGTTGATTTGATTTCCACGTCAGACAAAAATGTGTCTGGTTGGCGTAGCTGACAGCGCATCCGCCAAAGGGTGAAACGGGTCCTCCAGGATCTCAACGGATATTTTACCGTACTAGTTGAACGTAAAGAATATATGCTTGTTAGTTTGTGTACGATATGATTAAAATAATGTTGTATTACAGTCAAACCCTGCCAATTGTATAAAAATTGTTACTTTTAATTAACAATAGATCACTTTCTCGTCAGATTACTGCCTCCCTCCTCCGAATAGTAATAGAAAACCAGGGAGAGATACCTGTGTTCTACATTACTTTTCCAACCATGCTTTCATTCTTCTTCTTTGTCTCACATCTTCTTCTTCCTTGTTCATTTTCGAACATCGTAACACGTTACGTGTACAGAATTCTTAATCTTTACGCTTCATTGTCGTTGGTCATTTCCTCTACAACCTCTACTAGCAAATTTATCTGTGTTTTAAATCGGTCGATAAATTAAACCTATGTTCGACCAGTACACTTTGTAACGTCTACTTTCCCGTTCAATTCGGGTTCTGTATTAAGTTGTTTCCGATGGCCTTCACAATTAGCCTTTATGAAGTTGGTAGATGGAAGAGGTGTTTGTCATCTATTTAAACTCAAGTTAAACATTTGTTTATGGTATTCTAAATATTTGTCTATAGTTCTTTATTTCAAATGTTTTCATTCTAGGTCCTCATACAGTTTTCGACGTTTGATTATTATCTGGATTCATAGAAATAATATACTCGTTAACACGCTCATCTTTGGGCATATGAAGAGAGGTACAAAATAGTCCGTAAATTGATGACTGCCAGAGATGATGACTAACATTAAGGTATCATTAAAGTCACCTTACTAAATAATTCTTTTGTTGAAAGGTAATCTTATTTGAAGCGTTTAACAGTCATTATTTTAAAAAAAATTTTACTTCATTTACGTTAGCACAAGTCTCATTTAACAAACATGTTGAATTATTACAAAAAGGTTGATGATATTTAAAGTTATGACGCACGAATTGAAATAGAGATTATTTTAAAAGATTAAATTTATAGTTATAAACACGCTCAGGGAGAACAGCAGTAGGATAACGTGTTAGTTATGTGGTTACATTACGTGGTAATACTCAGAATTTATGATTCGTAATGTAGTCGTGCACAACCGTTAATATCAAAGCATTCATACATTTCCACCGCCATTAAATTCAAATAATGCGTACACGGTAATATGAACGTTTGACTGCGTCCGTCTCTGCCGCTGATTAACTATACCGTACATTGTACCCAACTCTCTCTTTCACACACATACTGTCCCCTCCCGTTCCCACTACAAGTTCTTTCTGCCTATAAAGTCTGTCTAGCTTCCTAACTTCGTCTCATATCTTTGCTATTGATCAGTAAGTTCGTAGACCAAGAAGCCATCTTTGGACGATATTGTTTCATTGGTGGAGTCTTCTTCTTCTTCTTCTTCTTCTTCTTCTTCTTCTTCTTCTTCTTCTTCTTCTTCTTCTTCTTCTTCTTCTTCTTCTTCTTCTTCTTCTTCTTCTTCTTCTACACTTTAGGGATTAGGCAATATGCCTGTTCCGGCTTCACATTATCAGATCCATTTCTTTCTTGGTCTTTGAGCCGTCTGCCTGATTTTAGTGTGAAGAATTGGAGTTTGATATTTTTCCCCAGGACAGGGGACCAGCCTGTCGTCGGTAAAGTCTAATGGAGAGGTTGCCTCCTCTCATCCTTTATACCTGCTGCAGATTATACTATCACTAATTGGAGGGTTGCTCTTCCGCTGGTCTGTTACTCCACCGTTGAGGCCTTCACCCTGTTACTCTCGGTTGAGCTCTCCATATTTATATCCCCTGAAGAGATGTGTTCCAGTATTTTCAAGCCCCCAGAATGTGGGCTCCTTGTTGGTCCACGTGTCTTTATTGGTTTTTCGGAACACCTCACCAATGTGGCTGGTGAGATCCTCCGTCAATCCGCAAAGGACGCGCCCGATAGGGGTTACAAGTTCCCCCGCTGGTATAGTTTCAGCTTATAAACAAAAAGGCATCTCTCTCAAATGCCGCAATTAAAGGGGGGGGGCACATTAAAAACCAGTTTCTTATTCTTCAGCTCAACCCAAAGACTGGTGGACTTGCTAATTCTTCCTTTCCAAAGACAGTCTCTTAATCACTACATACTTTCTTCCTACTTTTATTAATCCATGTTATCCTGTCTGGGCCTTTCCCTTCTAGTACGCCCCTCAATCATTGCCACGATTAAGGTGATGAACCAGTTTGAATGGGATACTGCTTTTCCTTCCCGGAGAGATTTAAACCCAGTCTTTCTTTCATCCACACTCTTCAGTAGCTCGTCATTAATTTCTCTTACTGTTCATGGTATTTTAAGGCCCTCCTCCAGGACCAGATCTCAAAAGCAATTTTTTCCATTTTTCCTCATTTTCCAGGTTTCTGAGTCGTATGTGCATACGGTGCATACGCTCAAAAGCAAACTTTTTATGAATTTATTCCCGGTTTTCAGGAACACGTTTCTGGACGTCAGAAGAAATGTTTTCTTCCAAACTCTCCTTTTGGTGTTCAATTTTACTTTTTACTGGATCACCCGTCTGATACAATTCGGCTTCCAAGATATTTAAAGAGGTCAATGTACGCTAGCTTCCCACCGTCCAGAAAAATCTCAGCTTCCTATTTTATAATGTCTGAAACACTTCATAGCTTTCGTTATTTCATTATTTATTCTCAACTCGCATTATCTTTCATGGTCTTGTTAATTTGTTGAAGTGCTTCTTGTAGTTCTCATTACTTCCTAAAGCACAATGTCATCTGAAAAACGGATGGTTTTAGAGCTGGTTTAAGAATTTTTTAAGAATGATATTCATAAAAACTTAAGAACATATGTTCAAATCCAAATGAAAGACTAAACGTTCCTAAATAAATTATGCCATAGGACTCCGAATTCTGGAAAACGTAATTATAATCACGATGTACATGGAGGCTAGACATTCTGCAGAAAAGTATTTGCATTTCCTTTTAATTGAAACAACTAATTAGGTGTATTATATATTTTATACACCATGTTTCCCAAACAATCTCATAAGAAGATTAACGTTTTTTTTTTTAAATCTCCGACCTTTACCACACGTTATCTGTACGTGGAAACCTATGAATCAATAAAACAACTTTCTACAGGACGCTTACTGGTGTTAGCTTACAGTGTAATGTGAACAGTAACGAGGTGAATCCGGTAACTCGTAATGGAAAATCTGCTTAATGATTAATTTCTTTAATACAAAACGTTCTCCTCCTTACTAGGATAGTAGGGTCTAATTCATTACTAGTTAACCGCAAAAAACATTCACCCAAACAAATACGAAATCATTCATTTATACTTAAACTGCAGAACTAAATATTAAAGACAATATTAAAACATTAAAAATAAACAATAGTATTACTATCAGGCAATAATTTTATGTTTTTGAAAAAATCGTAAGGTAAGATTAGAACCTTTACATATTTAGTGTTAGAATAAATAACGGAGGATTTTGTCCAAACTGATAGTGACGATAAAATAAGCAAAGAGATATATGGCCTAAAAGAAAATGCGGAATCATAAGGATTTTAATGGGTCAGACATTTATTTTACCACTATAGTCAGAGTATTTTGGATTACAGACCTTCACATTGAAGACCAAGGCGATGACTTTTCATAGAGCTGATCCCATACGAGCAAAAATCGTTATAGACGATACTGTACTGAAGCATGCCAATAATTATAAATATCCGGGCTGTAATATGTCTTAAATTTGAAACAGTGATGTGGTGAAGGCGCTGCACATGCTCAACGACATGTGTGGGACCATCAGGAGAACTCTAAAAGCAACGGATAAAGAAACACGCCTGGAGTTCTACAGGGTGATGGCCCTCCCCACACTTCTCTATGGATCTGAGAATTAGACTTCAACGAAATTCCAGGTCAGTCGTATTCAAGCAGCAAGAGAAATGATATTTCTCGGGCACGTGGCAGGATGCATTCTTCAAAATCGCAAAAGAAATGGCGAGATACAGCAGCAACTGAATACTATGAGTATGGTCGATAGGGTTGCTCAATATCGGCTAGAATGGTTGGAACATCTTAACCGAATAGATGACGGCCGCATTTCCAAACAACTATTCAACGTAAGTCGAAAGGACGGAGAGGTGTTAGCCGCCAGAAGAAGCGTCTGAGTGACAAGCTCTAGTCTGTCTGCTTGCTGAAGATGATGACGATGGCATGTCATACGACAATTCAATCGTTTGATAAAAGAAACATTAGTGAATAGAGGTAAACGTGCTTCGAATCAATTGGTTGAAGAAATGAATTTGAATCGAACTTTTAAGCGTGGTCGATCGACAGGAGAAACTGTCTACTCAGAATATGGCCACTTAACAACCTCTAGATTGAGTTTAACAGAAGGTGGAGAAACCAACCAGGTGTTCTAATAACACTGACCATAGTAACATAATGCTGAATCCTCTACTTATAATTTTGTCGTCTAATTAATAGATTATTCAGCACTGTTTCTAAATGTTTTGATACTAATATTTTCTCTTTCACAGAAGAGTTTAAACGTAGAGATTCGAGGAAACCACGATGCGATTAAAAAGCAATCAGCAAATCAGCAATCTCAACAGTGAGAAGGTTACAAAACTAAAACCTAGAGAACCACACACACACACACACGCACGCACACACACACGCACACACACACACACACACACAGTTTAGTCGACTTGACCAACACAGAGTTGCTAATCTGTTAGAGTTTCGAAACAGAACAAACGTATGCAATGTTGTCCGACATTTATACACATTTGTAAAACATTTGTACCAACATTACGCAACATTATCCAGTTTCAAGGTTTGATATCCAACATTATTACGCATTACATATGAAACAATAGTAAATGCAAATACTTTTATATAAGAAGAAAAGAACATTGCTGTTGAAATATAATTCCATCCATTGCTTCGTAATGAAAAGTACACTTTTTATGTTGAGGAAAATTAGGACTATTTAAAATTACAGAACGGAGACGAATTTTCTTCTGGAAGGCAGGTATGTTACGTTACGTATTAAAGACCTGAAAAATCTATCTAGAATGTCACATTCGAAGCTGACTAAGTAAGTGGAAAACGAAGTTTGTAGAATGTAGTAGAAAAAAATGTAATTTTATAACACATTAGTTTACGTATTACTCCCTAGCTTCCATAAAGCAACTGAGTACAATTATATGTAGAAACGCGACTGTAAATCCCTAAAACCTCATTCCTTCTATTGAAGAGCTTTATATTACCTTCGAGCTTGTCTACTGAAGATAGATACATTGGAATCGACATGTTTGACCCTGCAAGCTGAAATAACAAACAGAATTTTTAATTGTATAATTGCCCGCATTTGATATTTGTGGCGTCCTAAATAAACTGTTAACAGATTATCTTCCCGAATAAACCGCCATGTCAGTAGTGATTTAGGAGGAATCTCTCTCAGAAGATCTCTCAGACGGGGAGCCTTTGGTCCACCCAATACGTGGGAATCCGCCCTGACCCGGACTGGATGACTTGGAACTGCTAAGAAAATTATTCTACCGTTTTGTGTCAACAAATATTATGAAGTGGTATTGGTTCACAGGATAATGGACTTTATCATAGACTACTCAGTGAACACATTTTGCAAACTTTTATTATTGCTACGTACTTACTGCACAGTCGGCTGGGTGACAGTTCTCTGGCAGCTCACAGCAAAACATTAATAACGGCAACTGTCACCAAGACGTAACAATCGATTCATCATACCGCACTTTGCTGACTCTATCAACTACGTTTGCCATTTACAGCGGATAATATATAGTTTCAACGTATATCAGTTAATTGTCTTTTTGTCACCAGTTGCAGTCACAGGAATTTATTACAAAACCAATTTGTCGTACATTGTAGCTATTAGTCTAGGTAATTTAGCCACTAATTTTTTACTTCCATGTTCCATAAGAGAATGGAAGTATGGTGATGGCGAAAAAATCTTGTTCAAGATAAGGGCTGATTCTGATTGCACTACCCTCAAAACACGAAAAAAAGTCATTTTTCGAAAAGTGTCTATGTGTCTATCTGTGTCTCTGTGTACAGAATATTTTCTAATGCAAACGATAACTGCCGCAAATTCAAACAGAATAAAATAAGTTTTTCCATATGTACCTGAGTTGTAGAGAGCTCAAGGTTTGTTGATTTTGGTGAAGATAGTTTAAGAGGAAGGGGTAGTTTACCTGCAACGTTTTGCATTTTAACAAGAGTAAAGTACTTAATTTTGATAAATAAGGTATCCTGAAAAGAAGGTCATAATAATCGACTGTAGAAAGGTAAACGAAATATCTATAAAGAAACAGGGTAGTTGAATGGGAGGGGGTAATTTTTTATATGTGTACTACGTTATCGGCAACAAAGAAGTAGTTTGTTGTTAAAATTCCTTCTCGGGCTGTTTGGCCGTGGTCTAATGTTTTCTCCAAAACCAGACGTTTCGACAGTACAATCGACTGCCATCATCAGTGAAAATCGGGTGCGCTAACGTGACGTGGTATACGTTAGTGACCACAGTTCTGTGGTTAAGGATGAAGAAAGAAGTAGTTTCTATGGAAATATTTCATTTCGAAAATGATTTGGATATTTAATTAATACTATTTTAAATCTCTTCACTTTAAGTAATTCTTGTTAGTCAAGTTTTGTGCAGTATTTCTTTTATTATCAAATAATAATAGATTACTCATTCAAGTGTATTTTAATTTTCATCGGTATACACAGAACTCCGACGGACGTTTCACAGAACAATCTGTACCATTATCAAAGGTTTCAATAATTCACATATGAGTGTAAGCTTTTATGGCCGGTGTTTCGAGTATCAAATTTTCCGGGCAGTTAGACTGCGGTCTAGATCGTCGATGTTTATCACTTAAAAAACTTCCCTCGTTTTATTATTATTATTGCTACTATAATTTCAATGATCAATAATTTCAATAAGACCTTCTGAGCTTAAACAAAGATTTAAAAAAATTTAGTTAAATACATAATTTTTATGTCACTGTATTAAGTAATATTACATAATGTTACATTCTAATATAATTAAATTTTTATATTTTTGTCTAACACACACACACACACACACACACACACACACACACACACACACACACACACACACACACACACACACACACACACACACATACACACACACACACACACACACACACACACACACACACACACACGGATATTTATTGCTTACAGCTCTTTCCTTTCCAAATTATATTTTGATTTCAATAAATTTCAATTCGTGCAGTCACAACTTACAGTGTACAGTTAACTGTGCATGTAAACCAAGACAGGTTTCTAATAAATACAAGCGCTCGCTGGCGTCTTTCTGGAAGTTAGCAAATATTAATTATAAATCATTAGTATTATTTTCATCATCTTCAACGTTCACGTATTACTTAAAATTTTACTGTCTTTGTTTAACGTGCTGTGAACAGCTGCGAGGTCAGAGGCACGAGCCGCAACTTTTGTACATCTAAGTGAACAGTTGGTTCAAGATATACATTTAGTTTCACTTAATTTATATTACATGTATACGATTTAATACCGGACCTAATAAAATTATAATTTATATACTTCTGTCGTTGCAGTTTTAATACATGCAGGAATAAACAATTATTTTTTAATTAATATAGGTCACTTTTTAGTCAACGTGATGATGATCATCATTGTTACAAGCACTTTTTGTGTAATAAAATAACGTCAATAATTGAGTTCTTCAATGATTGCTACAATATTTCCAGTATATTTTGGAACAGGATTTCTTGAAGGCTGAATTGAAGTATTATAACAGTATATCCGCGGTGAACAGATTTAGACTGAAAAGTGTTTCGACAAATAATAACGGTTGCACAACTTACATGGTAAATTATTAGCATGGATTCGTTGGGAATCGAAAAGGAATGAAAGAAAGCAAAAATGTTTTTGGGATGACATCCCTTTCCGTCGTAGAGAATTTATTAAAACGAAAATTGTAATAACGGAAAGAAGTGTGCTGGCGGGTATGTAACATATGTGTTGTCAAAGAACGTAAGGAGGCTCAATGGTGCCGTGTGTAGAAAGCGATTTAATAACGCCTTGAAAGTCTCCAGTCTTTGAAGGCAAAGACACAGGGAGAAACTCATTTTAGAAAGCTTTTTCTTCTAGCAAGTTTTTAGAAATAACGTAATGTTAAACAACTAAGCACAGGCCTACTTGATCCAACTTTTCACGTTGCCGACTCGTGATTTCCATTAATTTAAGCTCTGCTTAGATATTCTCTCATAACATTCAAAATCTGACAAGCGAGAATGGATTACTATTACTACTACTATTACTACTACTACTACTACTACTACCACTACTACAACCAGGTCCACTACTACTACTACTACTACTACTACTACTACTACTACTGCTACTACTGCTGCTGCTGCTGCTGCTGCTGCTATAACAACAACAACAACTACTACTACTACTACTACTACTAGTAGTAGTAGGATTACGCAATGCTCTTTCACGTTATCTTTTTTTTTAGATTCACCTTCCAGATTGTGGTCAATAAGTCTATTCGATGCATGTTAATCTTTTTACGTACTCTAGGTCAATACACCACGGACTTGTTATTAGGTAGTTCTGAATTTCCCATTCGGTGTGCTTTATGGGAAAAGTGTTGTTACTTGCTACTCGACGGGTAGGCGTTAAATGCGGTTTACTGTAACGTGATAATTGTGTATTACTTTCAGCGTAATTCTGTATGATTTATCTGAGTTAGTTGTATAATTTATCACTACAGTGATGATTATGTGATATTTATGCTTTGTTACATTAGTGTGTGTTGGACTGTCGTAAACGTAAAGGAATATACTTATATCTCATTTATTTTTCATTTTTTGGTCATTTAAACTGTCACTGATGTTGTAATTATCCATTTCTCCTGTCTTTGATTATTTTATTCAACTGTTCAAACCCGACAATCCGTGCGACTGTCGTAACAGTAGCTTTGTCGTTGTTTTCTCCAGATTTCAGTCAGAATTTTTGAACGCGTACTCACAGAACAGATGATTTACGCATATAAACAGGTCAGGTTGCTGGGTAAAGACTCAGACTCAAGGTGCTCAAAGTGTAATATCGACTAGTCCTAAGATAAATTCATATTTACTTTCAAGATATTTACTCAAATAACTGCTGCTGTACGGTAAAATGTACGATGACTGTTGGAGATTTTAAATAAAGTAATAAATAAAATAATAAATTATGGCGTATTTTTATTCAACTGTTTTATTGACTCATGGATACGTTACGAGAAACGGTTAGGCTTATAACGCTTATACGTTTTTTTCCGATGTTTGTATTGAGATAAATTGCTAGAGGTTAAACGTTAAACCCCGAACCAGTAAACACTCGGCGATATAAACGTGACTCAACAAAGTTAAGTCTTCAAAGTTGTTTGAAGAACTTGCGGCACAGTTTCTAGGCTATCCGTTTCCATGAGGTTGTAGTTATAGGAATATATAGTGGGGGTACCAAGATAAGTGGATTTAAAAGATTTACGGTAAGCAGAAATGAAGTTGCTTCGCGCTGTAAAAGGACGGGGTAGTCGTGAATCAACAATATACAAGTGGAGGAAATAGGGTGTCCGAAAGTATTGTGGTAGAAAACTGAGGTTAATAATAGATTGTGAGTCTTTTAGAAATACATGTCTATGGTGGCGGTGGTGGTGGTTTAGTCAGGCAACGGCACTTAAATGTGGAAAGGAAAACGATAATGGTCAAATGTTAGCGATGTGTTAGGTAAACAATTGTCATTTGTCATTTTAATTTACGGTTGATCTTAATAACCTACTAAACTATGCTGAATTTGGAAAATATTTAGAATAAAAAGAAAATGTATTTGAAAAATATAAAAATTGCTAAGATATACAAAAATACTACACAACATAATAGTTAAGGTGGAAGGGTATAAGTTACATTGTAAAGAAGCACTGCGCAAATTAGTTACCAGTTGTCAGTTGTCCAACTGACACACACAGTTTTTAAGTTGACCATCTGTGATATACTTTAAGCTTAGATCAAGTTAAATTCAATTCAAATTCATCCTAAATTTGTATGACGAATATTATGAACTATCGCCTGGATGCCTTGGCAGACTTAATAACAGTGAACTACCTACATATGATATAACGAAAACTGTATTCAACGTTGGTTCTGGTAACGTCGGGATAACGTTAATTTTAGGCCGAATTCGTTTGGGATACGTAATTTCTATCATAAAGCCAATTGAATTTATAAAAGTTTTCAGACGTATTACTTGAACGTTGATGACAGTGGTACTGTCGATGATTAAGTAATGTAATGTGAATTTCAGCTTCTTTGTAATTTGCCTATTTTATTTGTGCTATATCTCTCAAGAAGTGGCTGAGTATTTGCCAGATTTTGGCTTCACATTTTAACGTTAGTCTCATTATCGTTCTACATTCCTCTCGTTGTACAATTTCCTATGAAAATTAAAATTAATATGTAACATAAAAACGACCTTGGACTGTGTATGAAGAAAAGGGAAGCTGCATACCGTTAAGAAGCATGAGTTAAATATGTCTTTGTGTCATGTGTTTAGAGGTAGGCTGTAAACTCTTTGGATGCATTAAATGTACTCTTTGAATAAAAATATGAATGCATTGGAAAATGTCGGAGGCAGTGGAATTATATAATAAATAAACCGAAGGGGTGCATGTTTACCTGTGATTGTATGTAAATGTAATTGTAGAAAAAACAAACAGATCCACAAAAACAGCAAACAGCAAAGTTCTTCTATGATAGATACTGTAAATACTAAATATATAAGTTAGTATGTAAATAAGTGAATAATCATATAAATAAATAACTGAATAAGTCAAAACGTAAACAAGTATGCATGTAACATAATATATAATGAGGTAAGTTAGTAATTAAATTAAAATTATTATGATGAGATAAGAAACAGCTTTGCTGGATTACGTTATGCTTTGAAAGCGTATGTGAGCAGCCGGATTCCACAATGATCTCGAACGTTCTGGATCTTCTCAGACACGCCTTGCAAATGTTGGTCGATTATTCTACCGACATCTAGGTCAATCATGTCCTGTACTACGCCACACATGCAGAGTACAAAATCGCTGTTTCAGTAGAGCCCGGCCACTCAATGTTAGATTGCGAAGTGAAGCGATAAAAAGTGTTAGGAGTTGCAGAATCGGCGCCTTTCAATTCGTTGTCTGTATAGTTAGCAATTTTGCGTAATATTGTGTAAGGATATCTGTAATCGTGGCTTTCAATATCTATTGCGAAAGAGTTTATTCAGTGATATTTATTCTTTGTTACGGTAGTGTGAGTTGATCAAACGTAATTTTCAAGAATTCTTTTATACCAGCGACTGTTGTTGTTTTGTTTATTGCAACTGTAATTGGACTTGTAATTAATAATTCCTCTAGTGTTTAACTATTTCTTCCATTGTTTAAAAGCGACGATCAGTGCCATCGCCCTAACAGTACGTAAGTAAGTAGAAGAGCAATTTAATGAGAACTGACATCAGATGATGAAATGGCGCGGTGGGGGAGGGGTAGTGGCTTGCATAGAGTTAGGTAGACTTCTACTGCCTGCAATTTATTTTCTGCAGATAGTAAACGAGGTACTCATGTAAGTATTCGTCTTGATATATAATTTTTCTTCTCAAATTATTAAGTAAATAATTAGGTAAACATGTAGCTCAGTTGCTCACTATATACGTGGCTAAAGTTAATTAGTACTTAACACTGTACATCGTATTTTAACACATCAGACAATAAGTACTCAAATTTTTTTAGACTATGTTCATTATCTGATAAAGTCAATCAATTAACGTAACGGACAGATAATTGGTTTAGTTGCCACCCGTTGGGACTACTGTCATTTCCATGATATCAGAGGTCTGTATGTTACTGCATGTTTCGTTGCAGTTTAATTCCCTCGAGAAATGTGCAGGATTGTCGGCGACACGAATACAGTCCCGTAAATGTATGCTACAAAGTGTATTGGAAACCAGATTCACTTTGGTGTTCCAAATCCTTCTGCACGACTTGTCTAAAGTCCAATTGCGTTGTAACACAGAGAAAACACAGTAGCAACGCTTCACAGAGTTTTCAAAACAGGAGCTTAAAGAGAACTAAAACCTTTACACGTTTATCTAGTACTATTTTTACTAATCCGAGTTTTGTAGCAAGCATATTTGAAGTAAATGTAAAGACAATACCTTAACGCCAACTGACACTTCCTGTCGATGCCCATCTTCTAGTCGTTCTTACGAAATGCCAAAAATTAAAGGTAAAATTTTCCTTTTCCTCCAAATTAGGTAAGGTCAACATAATATAGACTATATTATGTTATAGACTATATATCCAAATTAGGTAAGGTCAACATAATATCATAGTCTATGTTTGTCAAAAAATTGTTTCGTTTTTTATTGTATCGACTTTAATTACTAAGCTTTTAAAATGTATTATTTTATAGATATTGACATAATTTTAAACTACGTATATAGAGTAAACCAAACATCTCTCCATCCACGCGATTTAAATCCTGTAACTATTTGTAAGAGGCGGTAAATTTTGGTTTTACAGTTGGTAGTACTCAGTATAATTAACTAATATTAGATAATCAGTGAAGGAGAAACTGAATTTTAGCCCACTTTTTACCATCGCTATTTTGTCATCGCTGGCAGAAACATATGTTACTTTAACCTATTCTCCTTATTCTCCTTGTTATCTCCTTGTTCTCCTGCACACTTTTTCTCCTTGTACGTAACCACATGCAACCCAGTGACTTTATTGTGAGCCTCAAATTGTGCCCCGCCACGGGAAATAGAAATCGAAATATCATTGTTGTGTGGCTGCTCCCGACCGTACGTACATTAACGTCTTAAATGTTAATTTAAAATATCAGAGTACGGCGAGGAATTGTTCGAGACTGAATGGTACAAACTGACACTGACCGAACTCTGGAGTAAGCTGGTTGTGCTTGTTGTGTAATATGTGGATCTCTATCAATCCGATGCAAAGGGCTCCAGAGAACGGACACTAAAGGTTTGGTGAAGACTCGTGTCTTCAATCGTCATTTCTCGCTCCTAGTGACTTCCTTTACTACTGAATCAATTTTGAGTGTCAAAAAATTTAGACTGATTTAGAATGAAAACTTTATTTTAAACGTTACTATTTAAACTCAAACAGCGATGGAATATTAAAATTTGGAATACACGTAGTCAGCATGATTTAACTAAGAACGCTTAAAATTTTTACCGTAACGCATAAGTCTTAAAATTACTGCCTTATGTTGTAATTAGTTATTTCTATTGCAGACTTTTTTTATTTATAAGCAATTTTATAAAGGTATTTTTGCATAAATTTTAATTTTTATCGATGCATTCAACGCAATTATTATTTTTTCATTATTAATTGACATGATTCTATACAATGTCGTATAACATCGTATAATGCTTACTCTTCAAGCGTGCTTCTTATAGCAACTTCTTAGAAAATAAGTTTGAAAACTATTTACCTTAAATATCTCTGCAGATTAAGTGATGCCCATTCGGAAAATAGTCAGTCTGTGTTACGTGTCAACTTTAATTAAATTTCTAACACTAGACCTTTGGTATCATATTGTTCCGTTAGGCCGTGAACGCACCTGGTTGAGCCATAGTTATAACGTTAGGACTTGGACTTGTACCGAAAATTACGTAAATCTTACGGTTGTGTGTCAGCTTATAGTCTCATATCGCTTCTTTCTATTAACAAACATAGTAACTAATAATCAGAGTATAAAGTTGAAAGCACTTTCAACAAGTAAGACGATAAATTACTGTCTCGACTGGGCGAAACCGCAAGTTTAGCTCATCCAGTGTAGCCGTCACCCATGCGGTCAGCAGAGTTTAATCTCTCGGGGGCATTTTACATATTAGACACGCGCGCGCGCACACGCACACAACATACGCATACAAGAAAACTTTGAATAATTGCTTAGTTTGGTTATTCTGCTAGTGCATTCCACATAGTTCCGAATCGGTAACAGTGGAAGAAGCATTAGTGTTTCCCGTCACTGTATCCAGAGAGAAATGGTCAAATCAAATAGGACACGCTGCTTTCTCTTTTCTAAACATCAGACGTGGGTAAATTTAAACTATTTTACTTGCTGTCTCTCTCTCTCTCCCTCTCTCTCAGTCTCTCTGACACACACACACACACACACACACACACACACACACACACACACACACACACACACACACACACACACACACACACACAGAGAGAGAGAGAGAGAGAGAGAGAGAGAGAGAGAGAGAGAGAGAGAGAGAGAGAGGAGAGAAGAGAGAGAGAGAGAGAGAGAGAGAGAGAGAGAGAGAGAGAGGGGACATCGAATCCATTTAATTAGAGTGAACTAATTAATCCATTTCATTATTTTATTTTGTATTTAGCGCATGACAATGTATTAAATCAGCACAGTTTTTAAAAATAAGTCACAAGTTTATTGATAGCGATGTCTCTTTTGAAATATAAACGTCATTTTGGGCAGAGGCGGATCCAACACGTATTGATACAAATAAGGAGACATGCAAGCGAGGGACACAAAAATACAGTGTGTATTATCAACACAATACGTTTATTAACGTAGAATTCTAAAATGATATCTGTGTTTATCAGTTCACTTTTCTTTTAATAATATTCACTTAGAGTTTAAAATACACACTACTCTTTTAAGTTATGTACCAACCAAAAATTAACATGGTGGTAAGGTACAGTTACAATTTAAGGAGAAAAGGCCTAATTGTAGAGAAAAGTCATGAATCTACATAACGTGATATGAAATTGTATCACATTCACACAAAAATAATTCGTCTGAAGTGACCAATGGGATGGGGGAAGTATTCTTTGTCTTTTTAAGGCAATCAGGTTATTAGCGATAACGTTGGATTTTTCTTCTTTCGGAATTTGTTTTAAAATAAAGAAGAGTTCAAAGTATAAAAATAGTGTATTTATTGAAGTAATGTTAGTGGGAAAAAACAGTGATAGAGTGTGGCAGTTTATAACTAGCTGATCTGTAAAACTATACAGCGACTTCAATTAAACAGACAACGTTTAATTAAGAAGTATTAGTTTAAACAGAAAACAAAAAATAAAAACTTTACACGCTTCGAATGTATTAACGATTATATGAAAACGTTGTAATCTGATTGCGCTTTCGGTACGTATACCGTCGTTAGGTGAAAAGCAACGAATTCGGCTCGATTGTATAGTTTAGTTTCGACCGAAAGTTGCTTAAAATGCCGACATACTAGTCAGATTACTACGGCTTCATATAACAGTACATCGGAAAACTGTACAGTTTATGATAGTTAAGCAACTAACACTTCGTGATATATAAAAATAAAGAAACAAAAACAATAAAACATTTTCGGTAGTTTTTATTAGTTAGTGAACAAACAAACAAACAAAATTATATTTGTACTTTGCAAGTAATCACCCATATAAATCGTCACTATATACACACGCACACACAATAAATAAAACGCTGAACCTTTACAGAGCTCTACTTATTTGCTTACAGTACAAATAGTGTAGGCGCATTGATACAACAAAACTGGCATTTGTCAACAAAGGTTTGACGTTCGAACGCTGGCATAACACTCGCACGTGACTATTACAAATTTAGTTTGATTCATTTTAACCACCCCTTGGTTGTGTGTGTGTGTGTGTGTGTGTGGTGTGTGTGTGTGTGTGTGTGTGTGTGTGTGTGTGTGAGAGAGAGAGAGAGAGAGAGAGAGAGAGAGAGAGAGAGAGAGAGAGGAGAGAGAGAGAGAGAGAGAGAGAGAGAGAGAGAAATAGAGGGTGTGACACTAGTAGAAAGTAAGAGGCTAATAGAAAGAGGAGAAACACTATTTTGATAAGCTTATCCGTGTTCTCTTTTAAAATATTTGTTTCGATCTTTACACAAAGTTTATTGTCAACATCAGGACATGTACACGAGCAACAGAGAAACATTTAATAATACTAAATGTATAGATATATATATTTATATATTCAAACACTTTTTGCTACAGTCTGTTTCTTGATGTATATATATTTAATATTTATAATCACTTTACCTCAAGATATTTTCTCCTTATTTGGAACATGTTTCGGGTACCATCCTGTACCCATCCGGAAGGCTGAGGATAGGTACAAGATGGTACCCGAAACATGTTCCAATAAGGAGAACATATCTTGAGGTAAAGTGATTATAAATATAATATATATATATATATATATATATTTATAAGCGGGTTTGCATGTGACTGTCAGTGTGCGTGTGTGTGTGGGGGCGCGCCCGCATCAATTACATAAGTTATTATTATGACTTCTTATTTAAAATTATTATTCTAATCTTATTAAGAAGTAATTATAATATTCCGTGTATATTAATAGAATTCAACGTGTTAGAAACGAAGATATAAGAAAGTAAACAAGGCGCGTATTTACAACAGCAGAAAGAATAGAATCCCGACTGTTGCTATGGTATGGTCACGTAATGAGGATGGAGGAGAAGCGATGGCCAAAGAAAGCATTGACTTACACACCACAAAACAGGAGAAGAAAAGGAAGACTGACAACACAATGGAGAACAGGAATTAGGAAAAGCGTGAGAGATCGAACTATTGAAAATTATGACTGGAAGGATAGGGAGAAATGATGATCGAAATGAGGAATGCGGCATAGACTGTAGGACCCCTGCTAATAAAAAAAATATATATTAATACACATTATGTATTATAATCATTACTGTATGTAATGACAGCGGTGGTGACGACAGATTATGGCTAAACGTCAACACAAATATTTTTAAATTGTGTGTACTCAATGGTTGAATTACACAAAGCTTTTATCGTCAGAAGTTATCATAAAGTAGTATATCGGCAAGCGACTTACGGACCACTCTACTGACCTTGTGATTGATAGCAGTTTCCTTAAATGGTTCTTGCCACGGCGTAGTTTGTGTGTTGATACTTTATAAAATAAAATTTTAACATCGATTTCATATATGCAATTTATAAAAGATTGTAATTTTCCCGTTTATAATAATGTTTGTTGTTAAATTACTGTATAGGATATTTAAACTTTTATATAAACTAACTGTCTATGTATACACGCACTGCATGTATATAATATTATGTAATATGTAGAGTAATGTTGGACAGAGTTTAGAAACTCTACAGAGATAAATTGACACGATCTTCCCTTTATAAATATTTAAATTTCATTTTACCTTGCTAGTATTTATTTTAGACCGTACTGGACACTTTGTGTGTAGCTTTTCCTTACAAACTATTGACTAGACCTGACTGTTGTTGATGATGAAGATGATGATGATCATGATGATGATCATGATAGAAATTTACCGACAATTACATTAAAATTTGCTAGAAGAAGATATGACATCTGTATTATGTAATCTGGGACGTGCGTTAAGATTTGGATTTTTGAAATTCAATCATACAATTTTATAAATAAAAGTAATATTCATTAAAATAAAGGAGAATTTGGATTAAAGATGTCCAAAAGGATCTAGAAAAAAGTAATATACATGCAGAAGAACCAATTGAAGGAGACGTTTTTCGGACAAAAGTGTTAAAATGGAAGGAGTCCAGGGTAGGAGAGAGAAAAACGCAGGTTCAAAGTGGACTGAAGACAGGAAGAAGAGACACAGTGAGAAGATGAAGGAATATTGGAAAAAAAGGAAAGAACAAAGAGTGAAGAATTGGATTTGGCATGTGGTCCTTAGATGGCCAATACGAAAAAAAAGGAGAAGCTATTTCACTATCTTTAATTTGTACATTGCCACAACTATAATAAAAATTCCACATAAATCAATGTGAAAATTATTAAAAAGAATTGTTTTTTGTGTTTCAGTTGGCAAAACTGTTTTCGTACACATGGACGATGGGAGCTTTCTTATGCAAAATGGTTCACTACATGCAGAGCGTCTCGGCTATATGCTCAGTCTTAACGCTAACAGCGATGAGCGTAGAAAGGTACGTACGTGTATTTCTCCTTATAACCTGAATTGGAAGAGGGATGGACATAATGTGAACTCATTTCTTGGCCAATATGAAAATCCACGTACTTTTTTCAACAAATCAACGCCGTTTCAAGTTATTTTTGTTGTTACAAGAACCTCTTTCTTCGCCTTCACTCAGAACTTTCCCCCACACCTGTGGCGTATTAAAGAGCCAGCATTTGAGGTGGGGGGGGGAGGTACTATTTTAAAGTTGGACTCATCATTTTCCTCAGGACAAATAAGAAATTCACTATTCCTCCTTATAGTTTTCTTAATATGTTCTACAAATTCTTTGTTCGTTCAAGTCTTTGAGTAAATGCCCGTGAAGTATGCTGCAAGTGCGTTCGTTATTTACCAAAGAGTAATGATTGGGCTTAGTTAAGGGGGCTTTAGCTTTGTATTATTAATTTCAAAATGTTGTAATTATTTTTACTTCTAAAGTAATTTATAAGACTTTTAACACTCATCTGGCTTAGATATTGGCCGAGGTAAAGACATTATGGAATTTTGCTGAAACTTTTAATAGCTCTTGGGGGAGGGGAATTGACCTCCTTGATCCATCTCCGGTACTTACCCCAACGCCGCACGAATTTCCCTCTGATACTGTTTTATTCTCCTATGCTTAATTACGTATTGCAATCATAAATATGATTCTGACAAGGATTCTGTACAGTAGCATAAATACTTTCTATTACTTTGTAAATGGTAATATCTGTTAATGATCCGTAACTTAAAGCTATAAATCAACTAGAAACATAAATTTGGAAATCAGTTGAGGTTCTATGTCTTTCTTGAAAGTCAGTCATAATCGCTTCAAACAGAAATGTTGATAAGCTTCGCTAAAACAAACTTAATGTTTATACTTTAAGCGCTTTTCCGTATATACTGGTACCTTAAAGTCTATTATAAAAGTAACTGTTAAAACATGACCGACAATACTCTGTAAATCGTACCTAGAAAGCAGGTATTAGCATTAGACGACCCATTTCCATTTTCACAGAGTCAGAATAAATTTGTAAAACCCACCTTCTCTGAGATTTAAAGTGTAATCGTTTGAGAAAATATTGTTTTTCACGAGTTAAATTGACGACTAAATGGTCAGTATTTTTACGCTGTATTATTCCGAGCGCTTTATCCCTAATATTGTGAAGTTTGTTTGCTGCCAATCAAAACATGATTGTTATCGGACAGAGCACACGTGTCACACAACGAAGCTTTAATCAACAGATTGTGTGGAGGTTCCCCTCAATGTGTTTACTTTGTAATTTTATCTACGTTTACCGGTTGTCATCGGCAATATCATATTTTTACATTGTGGCTTATTATGAGTTTCTCAAAAGTTTAAGTCGTTTTAGCAAAATCTATATTCACATGTTATATTAATAATTCATAATTTCAATGTATCGTTTTATTAGTTACATTATAATTGTTAAAATTTTACAAGTTTAACATCGTTTCTTAAATGTATTTCTGACCGTTATTTTATACACTGTTCTGCCAGTTTTGCTATTATTGAGGTGTGTAATTTTATAGCCTAACGTTTAGGCTACTTCAAGAGTAGTTCAGTCACTCAGAATGTTAACGAGAGCTTAAAATGTTAGCAGCCTCTACTAATTTTGCGTAAGCATATTAGCATTTATAGGTATAAAATATAAAATACAGCGTTATAAATGATAATGTTAAAATAATGTAGAACATATTTTGGAAATAAATATTGAATATGGAAAACGTGTTTATTGTGCGCGCGCGTGCGTGCGTGTTGTCAGTCTGTTTATAACACCAGCGCGCGGCGTACACGCACACACACATAAGTATAATAAATATTATTACCTGTGATAATATAAATAATGTATAAGGAAAGCCACGTTTATAGCGAAGCATCACTAAAAGGAAATACGAAGTTTAAAATAAGTCTTCAGATTTATAGAATTAAAATATTTCTCCGTTCAGTGTTTGAAGCAGGAATGAAAAGAACCGTGTGTAAAGAAGGCAAAAGAAAATTAGAGACGAAATAAGGTGGTGGGATAATTTGAGCCAGCTAATAGATTGATAAAAGAATAAAGGATTGATCGTAGCATATTAACTTTGATAATCCTACACCTTTTGCGGTAATTTTTAGCATGGGTTTTATCGAATTATTAAGCTGAAACCGATATTAAAATATAATTAGTTTGAGAACAGCGCAATCTTGTTTGTTGCATTTATGTTCTCAACAATTTATATTCTTCAAAACAGATAGCTGTTTTCACTGTTGCACACCACTATAGAAAAATTATTCCGATTAGCGCTTTCAAGGTTCTCAGCTCATCATCAGATCGGAAAGACAATTATATAATACATAACGCTATATGAACGAATACATC
Organism: Magicicada septendecula; assembly: GCA_034769895.1. NCBI lineage: Eukaryota > Metazoa > Arthropoda > Insecta > Hemiptera > Cicadidae > Magicicada > Magicicada septendecula. The sequence goes on from CM068368.1 coordinate 123,701,776, forward strand.
GAGTCTTATGTACACCGCTAGGCTGAACAATCAAAGAACTCATAAGCAGAGAGAAAGAAACTGCATTGCGAACACTGAATAATTTGGCATTGAATTATCTACTCTGAACAGGTAAATATAACTGAGCCAAATATTTGTGCAGATCCTAATAAGACCAGCGGATTTATGGCAAATTTTTAAGTTATGAAAATCGATAAGTTTTATAAATGTCAAATAAAAGCGTTTGGAAGTAGGTTATATGGATTCTAGAGACAACATGTAATACAAAAATTTCACAGATATTAAGAAAACCACAAGTGATTGCAGTCAGTATGAACCTTAGGTTTAGTTTTTGTTTAAAGTACAATGACAGAAATGTCCGGATTGGGATGGGTGGATACTGAGAATCGAACAGGACAATGAAGAAGATTTACGTTGGGCAGATTGTGGCGTAACAAACGACTGACGGTTGATGCACCGTACGACATTAAGCAGCTGAAGATAAGAGCTTCCGCAACAAAAGCCTGTTCCGCTAACGTCGAAGAAGATATCAAAAGCTGAATTCGACAAACGGATTATGTGTGGAAACAATTAAAGGGAAGTGATTTCGTTGTGGGTGACTGACGAATGCAAAGCGACGATACGTCCGCCTACACATGTTATGCACGTATTGAATTAATGGCGACTACAAAGTTTAAGCCAGACACTATGATATGGGGAGAAGCACATTTGTTACTGTGGTCGGTAGCAGTCTAAATGTAATGTACGAATGTGGGCGGACGGTAGTGTTATTAATTACGGGTAATTGTGATGAGGTTTGCCCACATGTTAAGCTTAAGACGCATAGAGACAAAACATGGCGCTCGTAAATGCACGTTTAATCAATACTGCTACAACACGGTAGTTTCTGTTTACTGTGTTAATTTGTCATAGCAATTTTGTATTACATAACAAACGTAAACTATTTATTTGTGTAAAAATGGTCGCTCAAAGGGGTGGTTATGTGTATTCAGCAATGTAAAATAATACCATTACGACTGTTGCGGAAATTCATAAATTATTTTGTGCCAAATGTAGCTCTATATAGCTTTGAATCGTATGTTGTGAAGAAGAAGCATAAGGAATTAATAGTTGCTTTCATTTTGTGACATGAAGCTGAAGGACATTTACTGAAGAGTTGTTTTTACAGAAACAAGTGTTTAAAAAGAGTTGTTATAGAAAACAAGTTGTTTTTAAAGAGTGTTAAAACAAGTTGTTATAGAAAAGTGATGTAAAAAGATATAAGATAGAAAGCTAACAAAAAATCTCATCAGAAAGGCAAGGTAATGCGAGAAGTATCAACTTCTCGTCCTAAATTTGATGGCAAAGAGTGTGTTTTTTTTTTGTTTTACTAATGCCGGATAAAATAGGTTGAAGAGATACAGAAGTTAAGTGAGTAACGATTTTTGTATTGTGATCATTCATTTATTCTTGTATTCAGTTTCTAAGAAGAGCGGAATGATATTTATCAGGTACGTGGCAGGATATTCTCTTAAAAATCGGAAAAGAAATGTCGATGTACAGAAGGAGATAAATATTATGAGTACACTTGATGGAACCGAACATTTCCCAGACAGAACATCGTAACTGAATGGATTACGCCGCATGCCTAAATAACTATGGAATTACAAGCCGATAGGACGGAGAGGTGTGGGCAGTCCGAAGAAGCGTTGGAGTGACCAGCTCCAGACTATCTGCTTGAGACCGGAACAAAGCATTTTTGGTTATATCTTTGCTCAAGATGATGATAAAGATGAAGAGTGGCTGATAATCAGAAACTCTTATCTATCCATCTATAAACATTAACGTTATCTTATTTATATGTAAAACTGCCCTCAAAACTCGTATGGAGCCATTTTAAGAGCTATCGTGGATCCCTCCCCCCGATGTGTCAGCAACCATAACTTACAGCTCCCATATTCCAAACGTCGGTGAAGTTGTTAACGAATGAGGAACCAGACACCGTGGGAGACTAGACGACCATCCCAGCCAGCTATTGATATCACTTCTGCAGTTCACAATCAACAGACTATTAAGAAAAACTTTGCCCATCCTACATGAAGGACTACGAAGTCACTGGGTGAAACATCTTAACATATGATTTACTTGTCCATTATTTAATTTAAATAATAATCACCAAGTTAACCTGTGGAATGTTACATAAATCACTGCTAATAAATACATTTAAAAAACTTGGAAGGAGAATAATGACTTAATCATAAAGGTCAGTGTAGTCGCTTCTTAACTTTCCTCGATAATCGAGCACAATGCTACGTCTTCAGCAGTTGGTTTCATCAGGTTCTGTCGGCAAACCGTCCCATTCACAGACAGTCATGTCAACTTTTAAGATGGAAATCTATTACACTACTGAAGATGACTAGTGACCGATAGAACTGAGTCCGGCAAAAGTGACGTGAAACCATAATTTACAGCCCAAAATTATTACATGGTTTAGTAAACCGGCAGTGGAAGTTATGTATTCTAGAAAAATCTTCTTTCATGCAATGAGTCGTTATTATCCCACTCTTCCTCTTTTTCTTGTAGATTCTGCTTTTATTTTTTTCTCTCAAGTATGGCTCGAACAAGATCTGGCCATTCCATTTTGGATTTCCTTTTCTCCTTTATACTCATTTATTGCATTCTATTTGTTTACGTATACACATCAGCGTCTGACAGGTACAGAGACTTTTGGTTTTATTTAAGGTAAATAACCAATAGTCTCATAGTCAGAGTAAAGCAGTCTCTATTGCTACACAGGTTAAATAGAAATATTAAAAAAAAGTTTGTTTAATAACATCATTCGAATTGTTTCCTCCTCGCCCGTCAAAAAAAATTAAATCTCTAAGGTTCAGTTCTTTTCGCATTGTTAAGATCACTTATTTTTGTCCCTTCCTTTTAATAATTTTGAAGTAGCTGAAAGAGAATAATAACGAGAAATAAGTAGACACATTCCGACAATTGTGAATGCTTTTTGCACCGGGAATTAGTACTTAGTGTTGTGGTTAATCAGCACAAAGCAAGGACTGACACAGATTTATTGCCAACCTGCTCCATACACAGTCGCACGCCATTGTGTGGCAATACGCCAGATGTGGGGTTCAACTACTTGCCAGTAAGTTTTGTAAAATGTCTGGCGCAGATAATATTCCCTAAACGACTCCCTCACTATCGACGGTGGCGCGAACAATTTTCGCTTCACCCTTCTCTACAGATTAGGCCAATTTTCTGTAATTTCTTTCTGCATCAAGCCTTTTCAGGTTTCTATATTTTTTTACACTTCATTCAGCCCTTTACTTCATACGTCCGGGGCGGAAACGGAAATTATTCTTCAGAGAACTGTATTTTTGTAAAGAGTAAGTTGCGTGTGTAGTATGTAAAATGTTCTCAATGTTTCTAGTAAAATAACTCTACTGAGATTTTGGTTAATTTCACAGTTTAACTAACCCACAGAAAACGTTTAACTTACACAATTTATGCATCCACTACGATGATTAACTTCCTGAATCGGCAGACTGTCTAAAATTAACAAACTAAAATTTTAAAGCTAACAAATTAAAGTTACACACAGTGTAATATAGTATACGCAGGGAGCCTAAAAAAAGGACTCTCAACAAACGAGACGAGCGACGTAATTTAAAACACAAACTACAACTGTATAGAAGGCAATGTAAATTAACTTATTCATTTGTAAACAATATAATTCACATTGCCTCCTACACAGTTGTAATGCATCCTGGAAATCTGTCGCAACCACCAGCAGACAAGTTGACGGCTTAGTAGACACGAGGTCACCCGGTACCAATGGTAACACGACTTTCAACATCCACTGCAACATAATATAGGACCGACGAGGTGAAAGTCATTGCAGCCAAAGATATCGAGGACGAATGTAGCTGAAGGTGACAGAGGTGAATGTACCGAAATGTCGCTGAAAACTCTTCGGGGAAAAGAGCACAACGCGGGACTTCAAGCAACAAAATGGCGTTATTAGTACAGTGTACATTGATTTCAATAAAACTTTATTTGTTTCCAGTCTTCCATTTGATTTCGATACACTGTCTCTTTGTCTCAGGAGTATATTAGAAATCGTAGTCGGTATAAAAAATCTAGCACAGATTTTCATAGTGGGTTTACCCTGTTATTATGAGTTCTAATGTACTAGCAAACTTTTTTGTTAGACATCATGGCTATTCAAGTGTTGCAAACTGTTTCCAAGTTATCAGAGGAATGTTTATTAATGTACCTTCCCACGCCTATTCTGTAACTCTCTAATGTCTATGTGCCACAGATAAGACGCGCTTACGTAACCTTGTAATATATTGCGTTTTGAGTCAGATAACAACGTTTTCAGATTCTCGGTTTTGCAAGATTGACGTGGAACATTGTCGATTTTCTTTTAAAAGTTATACGCTACTAACGACCTAATATGTTAATTAAATAAGAGATAGGAGAAGACAACCGTACTCAGGTGTTTGGAGTTTTTACTTCCATATTCCTTAAGGAATGGAAGTATGGTGATGGCAAAAAAAATCGTGTTCGAGATTATTGCAGATTCTGATTCTACTACACTCAAAACATGAAAAAAAGTCGTTTTCCGAAAAGTGTCTGTGTGTGTGTCTGTCTGTGTGTCTGTGTGTGTCTGTCTGTCTATAGATTTTTTTTCTATGGCAAACGATAACTGCCGCAAATTCAAACAGAATCAAATAATTTTTTGCATACAGCCCTGATTTGTAGAGTACTCGCGACCTGTTGTTTTTGGTGAAGATCGGTTGAGGGAAAGGGGTAGTTTACCAGCAACGGTTTTTTTTTATCGAGGGAAATTTTTTTTTTTTGGCAAACGATAACAGCCGCAAATTCAAACAGAATCAAATAATGTTTCGCATACAGCCCTGAATTGTAGAGTTCTCAAGACCTATTGTTTTGGTGAAGATCGGTTAAGGGAAAGGGGTAGTTTACCTGTAACGTTTTATGTTTTAACAAGGGTATTTCCTATGGCAAACGATAACAGCCGCAAATTCAAACAGAATCAAAAGATTATTTGCATACAGCCCTAAATTGTAGAGTTCTCAAGATCTGTTGTTTTTGGTGAAGATCGGTTAAGGGAAAGGGGTAGTTTACCTACAACGTTTTTTTAACAAGGGTATTTTCTATGGCAAACGATAACAGCCGCAAATTCAAACAGAATCAAATAATTTTCTGCATACAGTCCTGACTTGTAGAGTACTCGCGACCTATTGTTTTTGGTGAAGATCGGTTGAGGGGAAGGGGTAGTTTACCTGCAACGGTTTCTTTACTTCCATATTCCTTAAGGAATGGAAGTATGGTGATGGCAAAAAAAATCGTGTTCGAGATTATTGCAGATTCTGATTCTACTACACTCAAAACATGAAAAAAAGTCGTTTTCCGAAAAGTGTCTGTGTGTGTGTCTGTCTGTCTATCTGTCTGTCTGTGTGTCTGTGTGTCTGTGGATTTTTTTTCTATGGCAAACGATAACTGCCGCAAATTCAAACAGAATCAAATAATTTTTTGCATACAGCCCTGATTTGTAGAGTATTCGCGACCTATTGTTTTTGGTGAAGATCGGTTGAGGGAAAGGGGTAGTTTACCGGCAACGGTTTTTTTTTTAGCAAGGGTAATTTTGTTTGTTTGGCAAACGATAACAGCCGCAAATTCAAACAGAATCAAATAATGTTTCGCATGCAGCCCTGATTTGTAGAGTACTCAAGACCTATTATTTTTGGTGAAGATCGGTTAAGGGGAAGGGGTAGTTTACCTGCAACGTTTTTTTATCAAGCGTATTTTCTATGGCAAACGATAACAGCCGCAAATTCAAACAGAATCAAATAATTTTTTGTATACGTCCCTGAATTGTAGAGGTCTCAATGACTTTCGATTTTGGTGAAGATCGGTTAAGGGCAAGGGGTAGTTTACCTGCAACCTTTTACGTTTTAACAAGAGTAAAGTACTTGAAAATTTATTTAAACTTTTTGAAACAATGGTAATTGTTAAAAATAAAATAATTTTGTTGCCAGGCAATACAATTATAATTTTTTCATTTTAATGTAATATAATATTTTTCATTTAATACAGCAATAAAAAGGCAGGTAAGACACAGCCTGGCTGTTTGGCTGAAAATGATTTTAAATATAAATCTTAGAATATGGAAGTCATGTATGGTTCTCCATACCGATATTTTATCAAGGGAAATTTTTTTTTTTGGCAAACGATAACAGCCGCAAATTCAAACAGAATCAAATAATGTTTCGCATACAGCTCTGAATTGTAGAGTTCTCAAGACCTATTGTTTTTGGTGAAGATCGGTTAAGGGAAAGGGGTAGTTTACCTACAACGTTTTTTTAACAAGGGTATTTTCTATGGCAAACGATAGCAGCCGCAAATTCAAACAGAATCAAATAATTTTCTGTATACAACCCTGATTTGTAGAGTACTCAAGACCTATTGTTTTTGGTAAAGATCGGTTGAGGGGAAGGGGTAGTTTACCTGCAACATTTTTTATCAAGCGTATTTTCTATGGCAAACGATAACTGCCGCAAATTCAAACAGAATCAAATAATTTTTTGCATACGTCAGTGAATTGTAGAGGACTCAAGGCCTTTAGATTTTGGTGAAGATCAGGTAAGGGGAAGGGGTAGTTTACCTGCAACTTTTTACGTTTTAACAAGAGTAAAGTACTTGAAAATTCATTTAAACTTTTTCAAACAATGGTAATTGTTGAAAATAAAATAATTTTGTTGCCAGGCAATCTGAAAATTTCAGATTTTGTACCACAAAATCTGAAAAGATTATACGATAGTTTATGAAATGGTTAATAATACGTTAGTGGAAGGTGTAATGAGAAATTAGCAGAAATGGAAACCTGGGGAATGTTAACTGTTCTGTAGATACAATTTTGTCAGAATGTTTGGAAATGATCATCAACATTGAAGAAAAAGTAAGCATATTAAGAAACATATGTAAGTACTTATTATAAAAAAATATTGTTTGTTTTTTGATAAAGTCATTTTGATTATAAAATATAAATATTTACAATAAGAAAAGAATTTTCAGTTTTTAAAATTTAAATATATTTTTATAAAACAATGGGTTCTTCATTGAGGTGGGGACCATGTCACTCACTCCATCTCAAGCCTCCTCTCCCATTTTGCAGAAAAAGAGGACCCTGTCAAGGCTGATACTTTGACGACAGTGACAGGGCTTTCCACCAAGTTCAGCACAGTGACAGGTAGGCCCAACTCTGATTGGCTCCTCAGATTTCCCCAGCGTTAGTAGGTTCTATGAAAATATTTTATTTCAAAAATGATTTTAAATATAAATCTTAGATATGTTTTATAAATCTCATGTTTTATGTTTTAACATGGGTAATTTTTTATATGACGAACCATAACTGCCGTAAATTCAAACAGAATCAAATAATTTTTTACATATGTGCCTGAGCTATAGAGAACTCAATGTCTGTAGATTTTGGTGAAGATCGGTTACGGGGAAAGGGCAGTTTACCTGAAACATTTTTTGTTGTAACATGAGTAAAGTACTTAATTTTGATAAAGTATCCTGATAAGATCTTAATAATCCACTGTAGAAACGTAGATGAAATATCTATAAATGAAGAGGCTAGTTGAACGGGCTGGGGGTAATTTTCTATAAATCAAAATTACAGTTGAAGGGGGAGGGGATAATATTTTTTATATGTGTACTACGTTATTGGCAAGAAAGAAGTATTTTTTTGTTAAAATTCCTTCCCTGGCAGTTTGGCTGAAAATGATTTTAAATATAAATCTTAGAATATGGAAGTCATGTATGGTTCTCCATACCGATATTTTTTTTTTAATATATTATACTTTCATGTCAGCGCTTTAAGGAAAAATGCGATATTAAACAGGAGGATTTAGAGAAATTGGCGAGCGTTTATTGTTTATTTTCTATGCGGGTTGTAATTATTTGATTTCGTAACTTTTATTGTAGTTTGTGTAGAACGCAAATTGGTCTAAAGGTTTTTTATAGTACGAGTGTTCATTTTTAATGAAGTGTAAATAAAAATTTCGATTATTGATTTCTCTGTCGTTCAACAAGTCTGCCCACTGTTTTTAGAACACGATCCATACCATCATCGTCATTGTACGTAACTGACAATCTACCTTCCTACCATATTTTTGGGTCTCCAGTGCCCGTGTCACAAAAAATTGTTAAATAATTTCTTTTACTCTCAAAGACAGTGTTTACAAATATAGAGGCCAACGCCCTATTTCTACTTTGACTACTTTTACTGGTTGCGATTTTTATACTATTTGACAGTGTTTCATTATTTTTCATCATAGCATTACCGTCTCGTTTGTTCACAGCATTAGCTTCTCGTCTATTCTCGTAGCTTCTGTTTCGTCCTTCCATGTTCTTTTCTATAGCTTAATAAGACTACTAATAAGCTGTGTGAGGTAATTTCAAAAAGATTTTGGATGCAGTATCTCAGGTACTTGTTGAAAGAAAACAAACGAAAAGAAAATTCCTAAGCTTTTTCGTACTACGCATTATGTAAAAGGGTCTCTTAATTAAATAACAACATTCCCTACTTCCGTGAATTGCCAGCGCGCGCACGTGTGTGAGTGTGTATCTGCCAGCAGTATTTGTTTTATGACAATGGAGTCAAGTGTTATTAAGACCTGAGGCATGATATTATCATGCCATTTATCCGTTAGTATAGCTAAGGAGTTAGTGACTTAGTGAAACTATGTTTTCAACAGTCATGTTGGGTTTTTTTCTGTATAGTTAAATCAGTCATTTCTTATAGTTATTTTGAATTTTCAAAAGAGCATATTTTATTCTTGTATTTATGTAGAAGAACTGGTAAATAAAATGCAAGTCAAATTACTGTTTTGAACATTAACAACCTGTAACATGCAGAACAATTTGCGAAAAATTAAAAAACGGTTACGGGAGAACAGTAGCTACTTTTAACAATTACCTAGAAATATAAGCTCCGGTGTAACTGGTCACGAAATGATAAAGATTTCCCTGATATTTTTTGGTTCGGTTATCTTTGCTCCCAAACAGTAGTTATTCTCCAATTAATACAGTACTTTTTATAATTGAATCCTTTATATTATCGTTTTATAGGAGTTATATAGATTTAATTTTCTTAGGTAACATTTCTAATTTTTTTAATTGTCAATGGCCTTAAGGTAAGGGCTTAATGGGCAAAGTCCATACGCTACCAACGTTTCCCTGCTGCATCTACGTCGTCATTTTGGCGTAGGATCAATTTAATCCAACCTTCCTAAAGAAAGTTTAGGTACAATGGGCACTGAGCTACGTTGATCAGACGATTTGAGTTACGTATAAAGAACAAAACATTAGTCTTGCATACTGCGTTTTCTCGTTCTATTATAAGTAAATTTAAGATAATCTGTTCTAACCGCACAGGCTTTAAGCATAGTGTTTATAATTTCTGATGATAATGATGTGAATGCTGGCAAGAATTTGGTACGTGAATTGAAATTTAGCAAGTATTTATCTTTCTGTTTTAAATATTATTAAATTTAACTGTTGTTTGAATACAACCTCCTTTCTTTCCGCGTTATAATATATAAAAATACAAATACAGGTTATTCCGTTTTCTATTATTCAAATCATACTACATTTGAATCAAATCAAATAGAGAGCTCATTCATTTCTTTATCATTCCTAATCTTATCGTTTCTCAAACATTTAATTTTCTAAATAATATAATTTCCCCTGCTATTTCTTCGTTTCTCTGTAACATCAAGCTTTCACAGTAATAAATTTTTATAAGAATATCAGTAGCTTTGAAGAATTAAGCTCCTGTGTTTTATTCTTTAAACGTAAGTAAATCTCTCGTTTTATGATATTAGAATTTTTTAAATTATGTTCATTGTCAAGTTCTGTTTTTTCATAGGCCTAACGAAGAGTAATTTATGCTAGTCTGCAGCTCTACTTCTGCCGGCCTTCTGATTATTCTTCATATTTCTGGATCATCCGCGTAGTAGTATGTGATGGGTGACACAGCCAATCAGACAGGAGTATTCTTGCCCTCGCTTGGTTCGTAGACGAGCTGGCTCAGTCTTTAGAGAGTAACAGAGGTCAGAACACGTGTGAGAGGAATAGGGAGTAGCGGATTGACATTAAATTTTAGGTAGAATTTGGCATTGGGTCAGTAAAGCTTTGGCTCTCTTTCTACTGGCTTACGGTGAACTGCTTTCAAGTAACCAAGTGTTTTAAATGACAGGAGGTTTAAGAAGGGACAGAACGATAACATACAAATTAGGCAGAGGCTAACGCTAAGAATAAATGAAAATGTAGGTATCTTTATACGCTCAGACCAAAGATGAATGTGCAAATAATGACAGAGGAATTGAAGACGAACAGGAAAATGACAGATTCTAACGGACGATTTGGATCGAGAAAGATTTTCGCAAAGATGTTACCCTGTAAAGAACGGAAATATTACCAAAAACAACGTCGTCTTCAGAATTAATACGTCCTTTTGAAGAATGCAAATGTCTAGTATCTGAATTTGATAAGGTTATTACCGCTTATGAATCATGGCGCTTTTAGTGTGAATGTAAAACAAAACGCCGGAGCATGCAGTGGAAAAATAGAATTCAACTCACTCCGAAGAAAGCAAACGTGTTTGATTTCAGTTCCAAAAGATGCTGCTATGTTTTTTTTTTTATCAAAAGTGGAAGGTTATAGGAATCTATTTCGAAAATCACAGGACTCTGACCTGACAATTGGATTCTCCACCACGACAATTCTGCTGGGTATGATGGGTTAAGCGTTTGCGACTTTGTGGCCCGGAAACTTACTCCAAAATTTATTCTCCTGACGGTGTTGTCTAAGCACAATATACCTCAGAACATTCCTCAGACGTAGCACCCAGCAACTTTTGGCTGTTTCTAAAATTAAAACGGTATAAAAGAACACAAGGACACAGTCTTTTGACATTCCGGATACCCAGCGCGCCATGACAAAGATACTGTGTCGCTTCCGTAGAACGAGTTCCAAGAATGTTTCCGGTATGCGGCAGTCATTTAGAAAAACGCCTGACTTCATAAGTGGACTACTTTGCAGTTGACAGCAAACGCTAATGCGTGGGTAAGCAAACAAGTTTGTACGTCCTATTCCGGAAATTAAATGTCACAACTGCTCATAATGCAGAAAAATTTAACTTTTCTCGGGTTTGTATTCAAAGCAGCGCTAAAAATCACTACATTATAACTGAAAAACAGAGGTTTTTTGTAACGAACAATTGTATTGTCCAACTTCTACTTTTTTATTTTTTAACCATGTAATTCTGCGTAGTGGTCAGTCGGGTTCCAAACAAGTCACCCGATTCCTCTAATGAGACAACTGTAGGCCTACGTAGTTATCTGAACTTACCGTACCAACTTTGGAATTTAAAAAGTAAGTCACAATTTGTCTGTAATTCGCCGTTAATCTGTTGTGATATACGGTTTATTCATGCCCATAGTTTTTATCATCTGGGGATGCGTTTAAATAATATACATTTAATGATGTACCCAGTAGCTACTAGCCTAGATTTCGCTGTTTTAATTTCCGAGTAGGCTACCATAAACAGAAGGCGCGTCAAACCCTCAGTTCAACTAAGGCTGTGGAAGTAACTGCCTGCGATAAAAATCAATAAGTAACAAGACAGATGAAGCGTAATACTGGCCACCATAGAATCTTCCTTTTTTGCCGAACGGCTCACATACGGTACTGTATCTTGCTTAACCGCTAAACTATTTCGGTGGTAGAAAAGGAACCATTGTTGTCATCGTCGTCGTCGTCGTCGTCGTCATCATCATCATCATCAATATCTTCTTCTTCTTCTTATTATTATTATAATAATTTGTTATTATTATTATTATTATTATTATTATTATTATTACTACTGTTACGTAACGAGTGAATATTTGTCTACTCTTGTTCCAGTACATAGTTGTGGGTAAAAAAAAAACACGACATGACTCACACGTTGATGTCGAAACAATTATTGTTTATTTGTAAAGTTATTTATATTCAGCGATGGTCCGATAATTTATGGGCTATATATAAATACGTATGTGTACAACGGAGAACAGAATTTCTTGTTTGTTATCTGTTATTTTGCCGTAAACAACAAAAACTCACGAGTTGCGCTGTAACGAAAAAGGATATTAACACGTCTCTAATTTCTTTTACAATATAGGGCCATATAAGACCAAACAAGTTGTGTATACTTACCCGGTTTTTTTGTTCTGTAATCTGCATTGTTACACAAAAAATAAAAGAACTGGTGAAAGTTAGAGCAAACATAAGAGTAATTTGTATTTGAGGGCGACTTAGATTATTGCCGAGAAGAGAAAAGAATTAAAAGCATTTGTGGAATTAGTTATTGAATAAGAAGGGGCTCTTAAACGAAATAATAAACAATGTTCAACCACATTGCCTGGGTTAAAAATGATAAATAAGAGAAGGAATTACGAATTTTTCTATATGAGTTTGGAGCAAGATGGAGCGTTTAAATATCTGGGTAGTATTAGTAGTTTAGATATGACAGAAGAGGTGAAAAATCCTTTTCGCATGACTTTAGCAAATAAGCGTGTGCTTACTGTCAACAAAATCATATAGTTCCCATTAAACCCTATTGATTTATTTACCAAAAAGAAGTATAAACTGTGGTCAGTTTACAGTGATTTTGTATGCAGCATAGATTTGGAAATTAAACAAAAGTAAAGAAAACTTGTGACGTTCGGGCAAATAAAATTTAGAGGAGAGGTGCACCGTGAACCACCACGAATAGCGGAAGTCAGGTTAATGAGATTGAGATGGGCCGATCACGTGGAGGAAGCCGGGCCCATGTTGAAGGAAGTGTAGAGAAGGAATTCAAAGGAAAGAAGAACACAAGGGACATCTTTGATGCGTGGGACCAGATGAAGAGAGCTTTATAAAGGATCGGAGCTAGTACTGGCAGGGGGAAAGAGCGAAAGTAATGGAGAAGTAATTAAATATTACCTGAATAGTCCGTCTTGTGGTTCACTTTGTTTTACATTAAAATACAACGCGTTTCGGAACTAAAGTTCAATCCTCAGGTTATTTTCCTCGTTAGAGGTCGTCACAACATTAAAACACAAAACACAAAAAAACAACAACATTTAAAACACATATATAAAACAATCATTAGCTTGCGAGAATAACGGTGCGCACCGTGAAGGAAGCTATAACGACACTGCCGTCTCCAGTCAACATATTCACTGTCTTATCTGTGACGCAAGTCTCAGACGTTCTGAGACTTGTAAAGCCGTATCATATAGTGCGTTCGAGTGGAAATTCAAATGATCGTTTAATAAATGTTCAGGATATAATTTATGTGCTTTATAAATTTCGAATTCCTCAGCGGCATCCATATAACGGCCTTTTTTACAAACATGTAAAGGTGCAAGATTTGCAGCCAGGTTTGTGTAACTATGGTTACTATCCGTTAAATGTCGGCCAAAATTAGGTTTTGTTTGACCTAGATCTTTTTTAGGTACATGTCTTTAAATCGTTGTAATAACGATCTCCCCCTCTGGCCAAAAAAAAGCACTTACAGTCACTACACTTAATTTTGTAGATGCCCGTTTTTTCTTCCAGTGGTCTAATAATTTTAGGGCGAAGCAATTTACGTATGTTGTTGTTCGTGCGAAATGTGGCCACCATTTTCAATTTCTTAAGTGTATTGGTGACGATTTGAGGAAGGATAGTGCCACAATCGTTTACTATGTATTTTAGTTTAGTTTTATTTTCTAGGCGCTATTTCTGTTTGTTGTGGTGTTTCTTAAGTAAGCTGTCTATCAGTGAACGTTTGTACCCATTGCGTGTTGCTATATATTTTATAATGTTCAATTCCCTATGTAAGTCAATGGATTCCATTGGTATTGTTACTAATCTATGGATAAAACTATTATATGCAGCCATTTTTTGTGAATTAGGATGGTGGGAGTCTGCATGAATGGTGATATCTGTCGTAGTAGGTTTTCTATAGATTTGATATTTGAAACCGTTATTAACTTGTATAACCGTTAAGTCCAGAAAATTTAATCTAATATTATTTTCAGTTTCGCCCGTGAATTGTATATGTTTATTTATATTATTCAAATATTGCTTCAAATTATCTATCTGTCTTATTGTACCATTGAAAACTAAGAAAGAATCGTCCACATAACGAGCATAAAAAATTATTTGCGTGTGTAACTTATTGACGTCAGATAATAAGTACGTGTTCTCATAATGGTTCAGATAAACATCCGATAACAATCCGGACAGGGGCGAGCCCATAGCTAGACCCTCTTCTTGGATGAAACATCTGTTATTAAACATAAAATAGTTCTTTGAAACAGAAAGATTCACATCTACATTCTTCTACTTCACAGACGTCTAAGTCTCCCTTCTCCACCCGAAGTATATCATCTGAGTAGTGTTCTACGCGTTTCCAGATGCACTCTTTTCTTTGAATTTCTCCGACGATGTTATATGGACCTATCATTCCAATAGCTTATACCCGCGACTAGGAATGCTCTTCTCTTGGCCCACTTGTCACAATTGAAGAAGGTGTGCTGCTTGTCACCCTCTACACTCGGGCAGTAAGGTAGACTGCAGAGAAGCTACTACCTACCTTATGGCGGTAAGATCGCAAATGTCCATTACCGCTCAGAAGCAGCGTCAGCTAGAAACAGACCTCTCCATTTTTTCTCTTGATCTACGACCTCACGTGTTTGATCAGTTGCGCGGTCTAGCGTCCTCTCGTCTGCTCGTAACAAGAAGCTCTTTGCAGCCTCTGAAGGGTGCGGAGCCTCTCTTGTGGTTTGTCATCTCATTGCCGATATCGGTTTTAATAATATTAAAAATAATAATAACAACAATACACAGAACATGTAGAAGACACAAAATGGCCCTGTCGACTCTGATTTGAATCGACACAATTCAGGATTGAAGCCAGGATAACAATTCAAGCAGGTGAAACGACATTTATGCGGAGTGGTCAGCGTTTCAATGGACGGAATAGAATACCCAGTGAGCAAAAAGAACAGTACCTGCACTCCGTCACTGAATGTCGGTAAATGCAGATTGCTTACAAATAGATAGACAGACAGAAGATGTACGGACGCCTTGCGCCCTGATTTCTGTCCATTGCCGGGACGAAGCCCGATGAACGCCACTTTCAAATGGTTCAGCACGGTCGTTTGCTCGGAACAACGACTTAGATTTCGGGCCTTCTATACACGATTGCCGTGTATGAGAAGGATTCGGCCTATCTTCCACGCGACTACGTGGCTCCTTAAGGCATCGTCCGCAAGAGCTTAAAGAAGCGCTGATCTGGTCGATGGGCTCGACTGCCCGTTGACTAGATGAGTTGCCACGCCAAGGATGACTCCTGAAATTAGGCACTTGTACACCTCGCGGTTTTACCATACCCGGGGTTTCGGCCTAGCCGATGCAGGAAAGAATTATGCCGGTGCTAATTATGGTGAATAAAAACTGTCTGTCTGACTTCTCTTCCAGACGCTAGTTTATAAACCCAGCGTCGGCAACGCGCCTCCTAAGGGAGTTGTCTGACTTGCGCCGGCCAGGATTAAGGGATGCTCATGAATGTAGTGGTATTCTTGTGTAGCTTATATTGGATCTTCTGGCAATGCCCGACAGGGTCTAAAACGTACCGGGGACGGTGAGTTTCCCATACTGTCCAGTTTACAGAGGTGCCGGAAGGAGGATTTGCCGGCGGTTGTGAACAAAGTAGTCACCAGGGACTAAACGAAAACCTCTACGGTAGGAACTCGAAGGCCCCGATGGAGATTTATTGCTTTGGCGGTGGTTGTGATGAACTTATATCACGTACAACGTACTGCAACGAATAAAGATCTCTGAAGTCTATGGCCTTAATGCTTCAGGAAAAGAAGAAGAAGAACACAGGAGGGGAGGAAGAAATAAAAATACAAGAAAGAGGATGAGGAGAGAATTAGGAGGAGAGGATAGAGAATGCTTCTGTACTCATTATTCATTATTCCTCTCACTATTTAATAATAGTAATCGTACCCCCCTTAATCGTAACCTAATCGTAGGCCCCTTTGACCTACTGTACGCAACCTTTACTTTTTGACCAATCACCTTTACTCTGTACGCAACTCATCGCCTATACTCTAAACATACTGAACATACCGTGGATTTAAACGGTATACCCATTTGTATTTTGTTTACAGTGCCTTATATACAAAACATTACTAACAAGGTGAAGGCGTGATTGACTTGTAACCGCTCGTTAGTAGCAGTTTGAGCACAGCAATCCAGGGAATTCATAAATGCCTGGTTTGTTTGCTAAGACAAACATACCTCTTTTAACGGTTTACCTTTACAGAAAACAAACGATTAAGTTGCTTCTAATTTGCCCATCTTCATTCCTTTCTGATTTCATTTCATATTACGAAACGATTGTCTCCTTTTAACATGTCTATTGGGGCTTTTAACGTAATGTAAAACGGCGCCCCATCTAATTTTTATAAAACGTACATAGTAATCTTGTTCTACGACACCATCTATTTTCGTCTTTTGTATGTAGAGTATTGCACAGGTACGTCTCAATAACATACAGTAACGATGGAACTCTCTCGAACAGCCGCCGAGAGCGTCCTTCAACCCGTTGCTCCGCCAGTCGAGCAGGTGTAGCCTCACTGAAGTACGTTCCAGACTACTCTGGAGAGCACTTGAAATACGCATTATGCTGGCACCTCGCCACAGTAAGGATGGAACGTTATTCTGGAACACGTGCGCTACCTATATTAAGGACAGAGGCTGGCTTTGTCTGTTAGTTACGTTGGGCGATTTGGTTAGTGCGGATCGAGTGGTTGTGGAAGATTAGCGGGAGTTGTTTGCTGTGTTATAATTAGTGTGGAACTCTATTACTTGACATTATAATTGCGTGTATACTCACTTAACATGAATTACTTTGTCGATTACATACCGTTATTTTTGATTCGTTATATCTGGTAATTATTTAATTCATTGGTCTCTGTATATTCTTTCCATTGTACCATACGACGATCAGCAAAACCGTCGTAACAATACTATTATCTGCCATTCTTGTAACAATTCTAGCCACAGTCCCAAGTCCGAATTTAACTCTTTTCTACTTTATAACTCTTTTATATTTTAAAGAAATTTTTAAAAATTTAATTCCGGTCCCTATGCTCTATATCACCGTATCAAAGCAACCTTTTTCTACATTTTATAATTTGCTACTCGGTAGATAATAATTAAATTATTTCTCGGCAACTGAATTTTGTATTAACCTTTTTCGTTCGGATTTAATCTTTATTCAGACAGTTTTATTTTCGTTTCCGTATACTTAGTTTTTGTTTTGGTGTAATGATTGATTTAAAACCAACTTTAAGAAAAACAATTCATTAAAAATTAATCGGAACTGTACAGAAAACTTTCTTTATCGACGTAATTGCATTTTTTGTCTCTCTTTGTTGACTGTACATGATAACATCGATTTTCTCTTACCTTTAATACAGACCGCGTCAGAGCACATATGAAACTATAAACAAAGGCCGATATTGCGTCCACACCGTAGTGTCGGATTAAGGTCAATCTCGACTCTGCCCCCTTACCCCCTCATGAACATAGGCAACAATTCAGCGGATCTGTTTGGACCTACCAGCTTCAACCAGTAACAAAGCACATCAGTACTCGTACAACACACAAGGCGCTGTCATGCTTGATAGCTTCAGCATCTTAAGTTAGCGCATTAGCTTTGAAATTTTTAAAAGTTGCAGTATGCCGCAATATACCGATAATTAGCCGTACGTATGTAAGGAAATCTGTTTCCTGTCGCGCCTATAATTTTTACATAAATTTGGTGGGGCGCCAATATACACAACGTTTATTGGCACCACAAATGAAAATGGTAAATAAAAACCTCAAGGATATATTATCTGAGATATAATTTTGGATTTTTAGCCATAAGCATCATGCCTCAAAACCCCAGGAATCAGAAAGTCATGGATTAATACGATAATTTGAACACCTGGTAACTTTTAAAATTCGACAAACTCTCCACGCAGCGTCGTTTCAAATTTGCCGGTCAGAGTCTAGTATCTAATCTGAAACGTATTACTAGCGTGACTTATTTAAGTCTTAAAGTATGTCAACCGTTGAATCACCATATTCTGTGAAAATTTTATGTAGAATGTAGTGCGCCAAATTTGAATCTCTGTAAGTTTCACAAATGCTGGTAAACGTAACTGAAACGATTTAAAACTGCAACGTGTGCAGTACTAAAATATGTTAACACGAGTTAACCCTAAATAAAATTCCTGAGATGTAACTATTCTACACGCTGGCTGGGTCTCACGCTTTCATAAATACGGGTAAATTTATTTGCAAAAAGACTAATTTTATATTATATATATAAAATACTGATTCAGTATTTACTCCCATTGAAGAAGACGTATACCACGTTGAAACGTTTGGGAAAAAAATCATAAAGTAAGTTCATAGTGAAAGTTTATATATATATTGCAACGAATCACAGGATCATGATAGGCGGGGCAAGTTCATATATTACACAGACAATGGACATTCATATTATATTGGTAGATGGTTAAGTTGGGTTGTTATCAATTGTATTTAGTAAGGTTAAGGGTTTAGTTTAGAATAACTGTGCATTATTATTTATGGTTATTCATGTACTGTGTTAGTGGAAATGTGCGCGCGTGCGTGAGTGGGAACGTTTCCCGGGCGGTGCATGAAGTATTATCGTTGTTTTGACATTAGCTGAACTGAGACATGTGTATCGCTACAATCCCTATACCTGTTGGACTATTGTTTACGTTCATGTATATTATTTGTATGTAGGCAGTCATGCATGAGATACGAGTAGTCTGATTACCGCTATGCATGCTGTTACAAAGTAAATGCACTCTACTGCATGAAAAGTGCATGGTCACTTTTTACTAACCATGTGATTTCCATCCACCAATAGAATGCTGACTGGTGGTTGGAAATTTTCTTAAGCCTGTCGTTACACAGGCAGTTCTTCTACGCCATCTACCGCGAACGGGTCGTGCACTCCTTGTACAAGAATTCTACCGCTTGCAAGGTGTTGTAAAGACTATTCGTCGTTAGTGAAACGGGAAGGCTCAGAACTGTGTATGTAGTACATCTGCACACAGTAGTGTTTAAACGGATTACGCGTATAATTACGGCAGTTCTTCTACGCCATCTACCGCGAACGGAACGTGCACTCCTTGTACAAGATTCTACCGCTTGCAAGGTGTTGTAAAAACTATTCGTCGTTAGTGAAACGGGAAGACTCAGAACTGTGTGTGTAGTACATTTGCACACATCAGTGTTTTAACGCATTGTGCGAAAAATTACAACCAGTTCTTCACTGCTGCTACCGCGAACGGTACATACAATCCTTGTACAAGACTCTACCGCTTGCAAGGATCTGTTAAGACTTTTCGGGGATAGTAACGTGTGTGACGCATAACAATTGATTTTATATCTTTACACACGATATTAATATTGTAGTATTACGTGTGTAAGAAGTGAGTGTAACAGTATCATTAATTGTTACGCAATAGTAGTTGTGCCATCAAGACGTTTCCGTGCTAGTGCAAGATTTCCTCATAGGGTGGTCTGCTGATCGCGGTAGACCTTCGTATTCGCGAGAACACTTGAAAAAGCCGGAGAGGTATAAGCTCAATATACCGTTATTAGATTAAACTCACTGTCACCTGAGATATTACTTGGTCCCAAACTCTATATAAGTTTTGCGAGAAATAAAATCCGTAGTACCGTTGTGTGTGCGAAGTGTCGGATTCATCGTGGGAATTATAGGACATCAGCCCAGCTGTTATAGGACATCAGCCCAGCTGTTATAGGACACCAGCCCAGCTGTTATAGGACACCAGCCCAGCTGTTATAGGACCAGCCAAGCTGTTACAGGACGCCAGCCCAGCTGTAAACGTTTCTGGTGAAACGTCTGTCATTTGTAAGCCACACCTGACGAACCATCTATACCGCAAAGACCGGCCCTTCTCTTCAACAACATCATCGTGGGAGTCTTCTTATGTAACGTATCACGTCTTGCGTATGAACATTATTTAACATTTTAAAAGAAAGACTCTATATCAAACATTACATTCTGTACATTTCAAATATACCATATAAACTATAACTTGTGTTTGTACAATAAATAATCTTAAACCCTCCAATATAGACTTGTAATTTGAAATACACATACTATCATATCCTATGCGCCAATAGTTTAGTAATTTGTGTTGTCGCAATATATATATATATATGTATATATATATATATATATAATATTTATAAAAGTGAACGAAGAGGATGTACCAAAAAGATACTTATTTTATTTTTGCATTTTTATTAATTTTCTATTTTTAATTGTTTTTGTGTTCTGTTATCAAATGTAATTGTCTGATTGAGGGGTTTTTACCCATACGTGGGCGATTTCTATTAGCCACCGAAAATTAAACTGCACCCAATCCAATATAACCCTAATGATACTAAAATGCCGCAATAATTTAGTCTTGAGACATTCGTATTCCATTTAGTTTAGAGATATTGAAACAATGCAGCTTAATGTGTAACAGATTTGTGGTTACCAAGGCAAATTGTGTGATAACCTGTGTACATTTAACTTATTTTATTCGTTGATTATATTAACCTACTTTGAATGTAACTGAAGCTGATAAAATGTCTAAATTGCAAAATGATGCACGTATTAATCATAGATATCAACAACTATGTGATGCGTTTTTAAGAGTATATGGTAACAAATGAAAGGCACAGACTTCAATACCGGAGAGAAAGTTTGCTCGAATGTCATAAACTTATGGCCGTACCGTCATTGCCTTTTGGAAGTAAACATCGGGGTCCTTACGAAACGAGACACGTCGGTCACAGAAACTGTAACGACTCCTATTTAAGTTGGCAAAAATTAAATGCCACACGGTAGTCAAAAAGTGTCTTACAAGACTTGCTTAGTCTCGTTAACGCCACTTTTCGACTACCTGACATTTTTCTTATAAGTAGACTATACTCGTTTATTCACGTTTGCGATCAATTTTGTAGAAGGAACTGAATGTAGTAAGCACTGATAATTAATTAAGAATACAGCACGAGTGTGTGAGTGATCACATGCGCGCGCGCGCGCACACACACACACACACACATATGTACACTGTAAAATCGTAGGCATTATATTAATAGAAAAATAATTTCATTTGCTCAATTTCTCCTAAAATTTATAGTTTATCTTTTCTTATAATACCGCTATATATGTGTGAAATAAACACGACTTTGAAAGAAATGAACACATTACTAAACTAAATATTTATTACACTGGTCGATCGTTGGCAAACGGTGATACGACTGCAAAATATTTCAACCGATTTACACAACAAAACTGTGCATTGAATTTGAGATGTATCATTAATTTTTGAGTTGTAATCTAAAAAATAACTTCTCGCATCTAAAGTTGAGACGCCAGGTTTATATACGGGGACTGTACATTGTTTCGGGCAAGAGTCAATAGGTCCCACTGTCAACAAGAAGAAGAAGACTTCCGATAAATTTTTATTCCTAAAGCGTTGGAGTGTATTTGAAAGTAATTTTTTGTTTATAAACTGAAAAGGAATTTATTATCAATACAAATATAATGGTTACCGTGGAAACAATTTATGCAATGCACATCTTTAATAACAAGATGCGGGATCCCATTCTTTTAAGACGAATCTTCCTGTTTTCTGCCTACTTTAAAAATTATAAAAAGTACTCAAAGTAACGAATAACGTTCAAAATTTGCTAGGTAACGTATGGACATTTGCCATATAGTTATTTGAAAAGTTATTTTACAAAATTATTATTACAGTATGTTTATCACATTTACATTTCACAATTAATATTATACATGAACGCTAGAAATCGCAGCCGTCTTCTTTGAATTATTATTACTCCTAGGCGAATTGGGTCTCAATCAATGAACAAAAAATTCTAGATATCACATGTGTCGGAGATGTGTTTCATTAATTTAACCTACTTCCACGAACCCAGATGACATTCGTCCTTGTCAACAATCTTCTCCATTATTTAAAATACTTCATATTCGTATCCGAACCACAAATAGATTAAGTAATTAAATATTACCTGAATAATCCGTCTTGTGGTTCACTTTGTTTTATATTAAAATACAGCGCGTTTCGGAACTAAAGTTCCACCCTCAGGTTATTTTCCTCGTTAGAGGTCGTCACAACATTAAAACACAAAACACAAAAAAACAACAATATTTAAAACACATATATAAAACAATCATTAGCTCGCGAGAATAACGGTGCGCACCGTGAAGGAAGCTATAACGACACTGCCGTATCCAGTCAACATACTCACTGTCTTATCTGTGACGCAAGTCTCAGACATTCTGAGACTTGTAAAGCCGTATCATATAGCGCGTTCGAGTGGAAATTCAAATGATCGTTTAATAAATGTTCAGGATATAATTTATGTGCTTTATAAATTTCGAATTCCTCAGCGGCATCCATATAACGGCCTTTTTTACAAACATGTAAAGGTGCAAGATTTGTAGCCAGGTTTGTGTAATTATGGTTACTATCCGTTAAATGTCGGCCAAAATTAGGTTTTGTTTGACCTAGATCTTTTTTAGGTACATGTCTTTAAATCGTTGTAATAACGATCTCCCCCTCTATGTGAAACTTTCTAGTCTGAAGCAGTTTGATAAACGGTCCCAGGCTAGTGCTGGTTCGCCGGAGGAGCGGTTTTAGAGGGTAGTTCTCTCGTGATGGAAATCCCACACCTAAATGAATTACACCTCCTAATTAGAAAATTATTATTATCATTATTATTTATAATATCGTCATTACTATTCTTTCTTCTTTTTGTTTCACCCAACTCTGAGATACAGTAGCACAACTTCCATCATCTTCTGAAGTTCTTTTCTCCTTCGCAAGTATTCCTCTATTCGGTGACTAGGTTTTGCTTGTTCTTCTTGTTTTAACGACTTGTTTCACCCCCACAATTTTGCTCCCTCTTACACTTTTCTGCTTCAATTATCTTGTTCCCTAACTCCACACTTTTCTAGATTGTGATGGATTTCTTTCACACATGGTATTTGTATCTTTACATTCTCCTCAAAAGTGATAATTTGTTTGTCATCATTTCTGGCTCCAACCTTCTAAGCGTCTGTCGACAGCCAGTCTTTTCTTCTGACGTGACTGACATTTTCTCAAACGTGTCGTACAACTTTGGTTTGGTTTCAATTAATTTGTAAATTGATTTGATGAAACTTTCTGGGTCCCAGGGTTTTCCTTAGAGAGATTCAAGTCCTGTTCTAGCTGTTCTCGGTTGTCGCAGATTAATATTTTCATAACAACAACAACGACAACGACAACTACGACGATGACGACGATGATGATGATGATAGTCATTATCATCATCATCATTATTATTATTACTATTATTAAAATTAATATTATTACTAATACGGGTGATATAAGATAAGAAACAACTAGAATGAGCCCAATAAGGGCGAAATAGGCTCCATCCTGAAGTAATACGTTAAGTGGTTCCAGGATGGATGTGAATGCATGAATTAGAGGTGGGTTTTTTAGTAGGTGACAATCCCACACACACCAGGGGAAGCATGATCTCCACTAACAGTGCACAAAGCATTCTTCGCCCTCTTTAAAAAAAATATTTTTACTACTACTACTACTACTACTACTACTACTACTACTACTACTACTACTACTACTACTACCACCACCAATAGTACTACTACTATTCTTATTATTATTATTACTTTTACTAATAACATGGCTTTTAAAAATAAGACATTTTTCAATTGAAAGTACGTTTTACTTTCTCAGTGTTAGCTTTATTTTTACTGTATACACTTCATCAGTTCCATCCCTGCAGTATAAGGATTGCTCATCGCAGAATGGACAAACCGATAGAGGAAAAAAAAACACGTGTTAATCCGAAAACAGATAGTGAAAACAGTGTTATTTGCAAACAAAATGACATGATTTTAATATTATATTCTACATACAATGGAAGCATGAAACGGGAAAACTAGATACATTTCTTTCAATTATATTCGCATCATATATTTTCAGTGAGGTATTCGATTTTGTGTGGTATATTTTGTTGATTGAACGCAATACTAATACTTAAAAATTAATTTTACATTCTAATAAACGCTGTAAGAAATGTTTTAATGAAGAAAAAAGAAGACTAAACTTCTTCATTTTATTTACATCAAAAAAAGAAATATAAAGTTTTATTGAAAGATAGTTTGACTACAAATTCACTACACTACATTTTCCTTATGGACGATCAGTTATAGGCGATTAATTATTTAAATTAGTTTGGAATCTTTGTTAATTAAGTACAGCAACGGGGCTGGCAGCCTATTCACTTAGAGAATTAAAAATAAAAAGCAAAAGTATATAAAAACCTTGGAGACGACATTTTTCAGCAGTTTTTTGTCTAGCGGCATTCAATTTCAACGCTCTGATTAATCAACAGAGATAGGGGAGACAACACCGCGACTGCTGGTTTCAAGAATACAAACTTTTTGTCGAAAAGTCCTCTTATTGCGAGCGTGTGCGCTCGTGCGTATGTGTGTGTTTTATTGTCGCGTCGTTGGCATCCAGAGTTTCTGTATTTTCTGTATTACAGTGCAGTGTGAAACTCCTTAATTATCATCGGTCTGGTAATTTGCACTTTCTCGTAAATCTCACAGTATATAGTCTCTCATTTTCACCTCTAAGACAAAAGAACGTTGCCTGATTTTCTTTGGCGCATGTCCGTACCGTATGTCCGTTGAGACACCCCCCTTGTGTACCGCTACACAAGAACGCATCTATTTTTATTAAATAATATTACTTATTTTTATTAAATAATATTAGTTATTTTTATTAAATATTTAAGTTTTCCAATTTCTATTTGCATATTCAGTAAATTGAAATATTATAAGTTTAATATAATGTATAGTATCTAATACCTTATTGTGGGGAGAAAAGGTTTTCATAAGTACTCACTCATTGTACTGATTAAGCTACTCGAATCGGTTGGAGAATAATCTCACTAGAATTTCTCAGTATGCCCAGAATCGATGCGTTCAAACTTTGTGAGCAAGTTCTTTATAAAATTATTGCTGTAGGTTAATCCTCTAAAACTTCAGTACTTTCTCAGTGTCTACTTTCTTGGTAAAACGTTTATGACTATTTTACTGACTACGGCTGTTTATGAACTTACTTATTATCTAGTCTTGTAAATGAAAGATATAACCTACAAAAGATACCTATGTTAATACTATTAAGATGGCCGTGTTTGTGTGTCCACCTCGATGTTACGCCATACTCTCACGTACCCTAATATTTATATTTTCGAATCCGTTACCACAAGTTATAGCGGTCCCTGAATTGTCCTATGGGTGTGAATTATGAGCGACAACCAAGAAACAAGAAAGTAAAATACATGCCTCGGAAATGGTGTTCTTAAGAGGAGTTAAAAGGTGAACTTGACCATAAAAATAATAACGCCATAAGAGAAGAATTACAAGTGTTGAACTTGAAAGAAAAATTGAAAGGTTATAAGTAATGATGGAAAGGGCAGTCAGAAAAACATGTCAATTTCAAGACTGGCCAAAAAATTGTGGAAATATAAACCAAAAGGACACAGGTGTATGGGTACGCGCAGGAAGGGATGGCTAGAGGATCTTTGCAAACAGAACATGCGGCACCTTGTTTATACCGTGATGATGATGATGATAATGTTTGTGAGTCCGTTACCAATGTTTGTGAGCTGGTCTGTCAGCTGGGTGACAGACCAGCTCTATTTACATATGATGACTATTTACCTCAAGTTCGAGGCCTGTGCGGGATGAAGGGCAAGGCTGTCACCCGCTCGTATACTGCGTCCCGAGCTTCAAAGAGAGCTCCTGCCGCAGGGACGATAGATAGGGCTAGACTTAGGGTGTGGCCTGCTACCGGCCGTGGGTGTTCAATTAATTATTAGTTAATTGAGGGTGAGAGTACGCTAAGGCCGCGGCCGAGTCCAAGATTCTCCTGGCACAGATTGGTAACGACCAAGGGCGCTAATGAGATGGTTGCCCTGGAATCGAGCGGTGCGGCGGTACAATTTTCGGGACAGTGTCCAGGGAACGGACACGCAGGGTTTCACGGGTGGTTCTATTAGATGTCAGATTTTGAGCTTTGCACGCCCAGCTCAATACTCGGTCAAGGAGAGACTGAAGCTTTCGCTTATGGGTCTTGGTCAAGTAGCCCCATACGGGGATCGCGTAGGTAATCATCGGCACCACATAGGTGGAGACGGTAAGTTTCCCTAGGCGGCGGGTCATGGCGTTGCTGAATAGCAGAGGACGGAGTTGATATAGGCGATTGGAGGTCTTGTGGGCTATTTGTGCGGAGTGTGTCTGCCAGGTAAGACGACCGTCAAGGAAACTATTTACCTCCTTATTTAGCTTAGTCACTTTATTTAAATTATGTCTTGACACAGTAACCATTCAGAATGTAACTTTGGCAATTAGTGTAATTTTTTCTAGTACATAGGCTTTCACGGCCGGTGTCACTATATTACTTAACGCTTCCGGGCTGAAAGGCCGTGGTCGAATGGTTGTTGTTATAGTGCTAGACGTTTCGGCCACACCACCGGTGGCCATCTTCAGTAGTACGTAGGCTTTCACGGCCGGTGTCACTATAATTACTTAACGCTTCCGGGCTGAAAGGCCGTGTCTGGCATGGTTTATTTTCCACGGCCAATCAGAGTGGAGAATGATTAGCTGGCTTCTGATTGGTTCGCGTTATATACCTAAAGCGACCAAAAAGTTATAAATAGAAACAGCGTAGCCGTCTCTTACTATTCCTTGTACCTTTTCACTGGGTGAATTGTTCGGCATTCCATCTTTCACGAAATTTTCTTTGCTACTGAAGATGGCCACCGGTGGTGTGGCCGAAACGTCTATCACTATAACAACAAGCATTCGACCACGGCCTTTCAGCCCAGAAGCGTTAAGTAATTATAGTGTAATTTTTTATTTTACAAAAATAACTTTCAAATCTGATTTTTCTGATAAACCGTTCTGGTAAATTTCTTTTAAAACTCTACACATTGTAATAGTTTTCCATATGTCATATTCTGTTCGTAAATTTTTAATTAATTCTAAGTATTAGGCTACAATTACTTTCAACAGTGTTACGTTTGGATTAAGTTACAAATGTTTCTTCATAAAGAAAGCAAATTTTTCATTATATAGTGTTACGACATTACAGAAAAGTCTACGTGTTTATCGAACGTTCCAGAGGAATCCAATTGTAATGCGTGTGGTGTACGTGAATATCGACGCATTAGCTAGACTGTGAAAGAAGCTGCGCGAACTGTGTCAAGGCCGCAATGAATTACGCTCTAATGTTTTCCTTTATTGTTAATGCACAGTATGGAATATTCTAGTATTTCAGCGGGGTATAAATACAAGTACTCAACGACGTTTTAGTTTCAGTTATTATTCGGGCGATTACTCTGTGCGTTCAAGAGTTTATTAGTGAGGCGAAGTTTTATGTATTTAATAATCGTGCGGGACCATTGTAATACAATTGTGTTTTATCTTAGTAGATATTTTTATTGCGAGTGAACAGTTTTTATTTTATTTGCTGTAACAGACTATCTTGTTGATTACAAACTGTTTAATTGTGACAATTAAAGCTGGTGAATAGTGACGTAAGGAATAGTGACGTAATTTTTGTCTTGCATTTTGTTTTCCACTGTACCATACGATGTTCAGTAGACCGTTGTAACAACATGTAACTAAATACGCACATAGTTTATACTAGTGAGCTATCCGAGGTGCAGAACTCTCTTACTATTTTGAGCGAATACATTTACTATTAAGTTACAGAAACGTCAGGGCCACAACATTTTTTGTTTACCAGAAACATTTACAGGCATTGCACAAATGCAATGCACAGAGAAGGGCATTGAAAATGCTTCAATAAATCTAAAAATATATATATATATATGTATGTTCATTCACCAATCAATGAATTATAATTCATTCACCAATCAATGAATCCATTCTTCATTTACCAATGTACAGATTATAAGTTACACAGTGCATTCAAAAAGTCCCGGGACTGATGCTGCTATAGACATACAGATGGAGCTATCTCTGTGTCACAGCTGGAACACTATGTGACAACCTTCACCCACTTCCTGTGACAATTGCATTGTTGAGGACTCATTCCATAGTAAACAGTGACACTGTTAAGTTTATCTGGTTTTTCCTTGTTGTCATAATTTTCGAGATGGACCAAAGAGCTGCAATTAAATTTTGTTTTAAATGTGGAAAAAGTGCGACAGAAACGTTTTCGATGATGCAACTTGCATATGGAAAAAATTGTTTAAGTCGTAGCAAAGTGTTCGAGTGGTATGCACGTTTTAAAAATGGTTGTGAGTCTCTAGAAGATGATCCAAGAGATGGGTGCCCCTCCACAAGCGTGACTAACGAGAATGTCAAGCGTGTCTGTGCTGCACTGTCCGTCAACCGTCGGCTGAGCTCCAGATTTTATCAGAAGAGATCGGCATCAGTGTGGGTAGTATTTACACTATCGTGCATGACGTACTCGGCAAACGGAAACTGTGTGCCAGGTTCGTTCCACACTCGTTAACAGCAGAGCAAAAAGAACCACGTGTGGAAGCGTCGCGAAGTCTCGTTGAATGGGCCGATGACAACCCGAATTTCTTACAGAACATTGTCACAGGCGACGAATCGTGGTGTTTCCAGTATGACCCATCTACCAAACGTCAAACAGGTGAATGGCGCGACCCAGGAGATGGCAGACCCATGAAAGTGAGGGCCACAAAATCAAAAGTGAAAACAATGCTGATCACATTTTTTTTTATTCAAGGGGACTGATCCACAAAGAATTCTTGCCACCTGGCCAGACTGTAACTGGACCATTTTACAAAGAGGTACTTGATCGCCTTTTGAAAAGAATTCGCAGGGTTAGGCCAGAAATGTACCGATCAGGGGAGTGGTTTCTTCTGCATGACAATGCTCCAGTCCACTCATCATTGATTGTCTCACAATTTCTCGCTGGAAAATCAGTCACAGTGATTAACCATCCACCCTACTCACCAGATTTGGCTCCGGATGACTTCTTTCTGTTCCCTAAGCTGAAGGTGGCACTGAAGGGGCAGCGTTTTGATAATATAGAGACAATTCGGAAGCATGTGACAGCTGTTTTAAACACGATTTCGAAGGAGAACTATGCGCATGCCTTCCAACGATTGTATGAGCGATCTAAACTCTGTATAGAGAGGGAAGGGATGTATGTTGAATAATAAATAATAAAATTTCATTTATCTGAAAAGTTGTGTCCTTAATAGCGTTAGTCCCGGAACTTTTTGAATGCAGTATGTATTATGTAGTCGCATTCATAAGCGAAGTTTTATATGTGTACTACGTTACTGACAACAAAGAAGTAGTTTCTATAGAAACTCACCGGTTCCCATTTTCGATAACGCACCAGCGATCGGCCGCAAATGTACGACACGTCCTTATAAATATTTTCAATGTTAAAATTATTAACCCTTGACTGTTCTAACTTATTATGTTTTTAATAAAATAAAAATTTTTAACTAATAAAGTTGTGTTTGTGGTTGTAATCACAAACAAAAATAACGCTGTTTGCACCCCAATATAGAGAAACAATTCCAATTAGCGCTTTCAGGCTTCACAGCTCATCATCAGATCGGAAAAATGTTTTTATATATAGTGGGGTCCAACAGCGTTATACTTGATTGAAAATAACGATTGTAAAGCAAAAATGTATGCAGTCAATACTAAAAGTTCCGGATTACGGCATGGGTTTTCAGTTTAACGTGAAACCATAATTCCAAATGACAAATAATTTAGTCCTAGCTTTAAGGTTTTTGTATGTTTACATAGATATCTAAAGGTTTTTATCTAATAATTTTATCAAATATACATAATTGGTAAAATATACAAAGATTTTTTTTTAACCTAGCGTATACAATTTTGAAAGCGATCCACAATTTGCAAGGAATGTTGAGACGTACTAATTCTATCAAGTTATTACACATACGAAGCTGTAGTTTAGATAAAATTCTTTATAACTTGATCACTCTTATAGATTTTTACAATTTCCTTTAATTTTGTATTCCATTTTTGGGACTCGGTTCTCCTAAAAATTTCATAGAAAACGCTATATTCGAATTACGTTAAAATTCGTATTAGTCTGATGTAGGTTGAATTTTTAATTTTTTCAAATTTTTATCACTTTTCAGCGCTCTAGTGGCCTGAAATTTTGAAATTTGTAAAACTGTATCCTATTTTGAAAATGTTGTTAAAAGTGACAGCGCAAATGGAATTTCGCGATTTTATCAATATTTTGACTCACGTTTGAGCCCTGACATCGCCACATTTACAAATTTTCACAACTGAACAATAGTTGGATTTTAGTTAAAAACGCTCTTAAACTTAATACCCCACATAAATATTTGCAAATTGTTTCTAAATTTTGGCCGACTTCTTACGATTTGGCATCCCAAAATTATGAAATATTCAAAATTTTCTAAAAACGTTATATACACTTTTTTGATAAACGTTTTAGGTCCCCTTACTTTTTTGCCTCCTGCACCCTTATTTTTTGAGGGATCAATCTTGAAACAATGGAGCTCTCTAGGATGTAAGTAGAGACCTGTATACTAAGATATTATAATACTTGCAATTTTGGACTGGGAATTTAACTGTAAGCTAGGAGATCTTATTGAAACCCTTCAGTAGTTTGAGTTTCAAGTAAGTATATAGAAAACGAAAATTGTATCATAGATAAGCAGCGGATATTCATAGGCAAATATTGAATAATGTCGGAGAATATTAGTGAGCTTTGTTACCTGAGCAATGTGATTATTGTTAGTAATAATAATAATAATAATAATAATATAGTAATAATAATAATAATGATGATGATGATGATGATGATGATGATACCTTTCGGAGGTTGAAGGAATAATAGCAATGCTAGAGTAAATCTTATTGCGCAATAAGCACATTAGTTCGGTGATTAGGAAGCCTGTTATTATATTCCTGGCTTAGAGTCTTGTACTTTAGAAGGCATTAGAGGTGAAGGCTTGAAGCTGCAGAAATATGGTTTTGAAGGAGACTGGTTAAAACATTTTAGATGTCGGTGAGGAATTACGGGAAAATTTTAGGAGGACTTATGGAGAAAATTGCTTTGTTATGGCTATAAGCATTAAGGTTTCCGGAGCATAGGCGTTCGCATAACATCTTTCTGCAAAGC
The DNA here is from genome assembly GCA_034769895.1 of Magicicada septendecula. Taxonomy (NCBI): domain Eukaryota; kingdom Metazoa; phylum Arthropoda; class Insecta; order Hemiptera; family Cicadidae; genus Magicicada; species Magicicada septendecula. The sequence goes on from CM068368.1 coordinate 123,733,236, forward strand.
ATGCTTGACGGCAAGAAGCTGCGGAGACGGCTTGGCTTGGCTTGGAGTACTTGAGCAGTGTGATCAGTTAGGTGGGATGTGTCTCTTATGTCGGTATGAAGAGGACTGAACAGGACAGGAATATGTGCCTGCAGCGGCAAAGCTTTGCTTACTAAGACTTATACTACTGCGATAAAGATAGGTAAGTGCGTTTTTTATATTTTGTACGACGGTCTCACTGATCGTCGTGTTGTACAGTGGAAACACAATAACCGACACCATTGAAGTCGCTGATTAAGAACTTTAATTAGACACAAACAACGTTTAGAAATCAAAAAAGGCACTGTTAAACTATAATTCGAGTTAAATCTGCCAAACGCTCAACAATAGTTGTGAGATGATTACAGTTTCGCACTAATTAACCCAATTTCACTAAAACGTAACAATAACTCCGAACAGCACTTGAAACATCGCCAGATATAACTGAACTGAACTGAACTGAACTCCTCTGGATACTTATATTTATACGCTGCAGATATTCCAGAATATCTGTCACTTTCCGGATGACGTGTACAGCAAATCGCATATTACAGGCGCTCTGACTGAATCAAAGTCTGGTTTTGTACATACTGCCGACCAGTGCTGTCTGAAACAGCCTCGATTGTTGAAGCATGATGAGTGTCACGTAATTGTCTTTCACCTCAACGTAGAAATATCTTCATATAGACAGAATTATGAATTACTTCATTACAGAAGAGTTTACAGTAGACTGTATTTCAACGTCGATACGGAATATCAAGCAAACCAAAAAGCAGCGTCAGTAAAGTGATCAAATACGAAGCATGTTAATTCACCCACCCGAGAAGTCTTCATATAGAAAAAAGTTTTTAAATATGATTTATCAGACCTATTTTCCCGAAAAACAGTCGATTAGACGAACAGAAACTGAATATTAGAATACTCTAATGAATGGCATGAAGTTAAGAGGGAAACTACATTATGTGTTTAATGCACATAATTGCCTATGTTAATAAATTATATGAAAATGAAAAAAACCTGTTGTCATTATGCACCGCTGACATGGTTCAAGGTAAACGGTCTAGGTCAGATTACGAAACATCAGCTGTTCGGTACGTTACACAACTCGACTAATGTTAACTACAGGTAAAGCTTAGTGCTCTACAGAACTGGAAGTACACAGAGTTGTTAAAATACGCAGTAATGAATTATACGTTCACATGTGGATTCGAATGTATGACGCCAGGTTTAAGAAACGAATGTTCTGACAATTACGATACCTACACTACTCGTTTTGCCGACAATGTCGGGGACCGAACATTCCTGTTAAAACTGTAAGCGACATTTCTACTCAAGGCACAAAAATGACTAAACTATTCTAAACAAACATTATCAATTATACGATTTTCGAGCGGATTGGCAGTTTTCCTTTAAAAACTTCTACTTTTGTTTCTTCAGCGGATTTGTTTACGTTTTAATCCTTTGTGATTTATTACACTTCTAAGGCTTTAACTTTTAACGTGTTTATTTTTCATGGTTTGTTGTATGCATTTGTTATTTTGCGCTTCAGAACGAGTTATAGGCTTACTCTTTTGAGATACTAAACGTTGTGCTTTATAGTTTGCATGTAGACTTTATGTTAAAACAATTATAATCTGTGTTATTAAAATTCATCCCGGGCTGTTTGCCCGAGGTCTGTTGTTTCTTAATAAAACAGACGTTTCGACATTGCCATCGACTACCATTATCAGTATAAAAAATTCGAGTTGTACTAACGTAGAGTGGTACACGTTAGATACCACAGTACTGTGGTTAAGACTCAGTCGACGGTACTGTCGCAACTTCTATTTTAGTAAGAAACAATGGACCTCGGCCAAACAGCCCGGAAATGAATTTTAGTAACATTGACTCCGGCCGTGTAAGCCTACGAAGTATTTTATAATCAGATTATTATTTAAAAATTATAGATTTATGGAGATATTCAGTATGTGGACTCTAATTCAGATATTGTATTATGGTAATAATTCAATTCAATATATTATTATTGTAAAAATTCAGTTATTATTTTGTTTGTTGTATGGTACGGATTTGAAATTTAGAGGGAATAGGTAATACATAATTTACCATTTAACACTGTGCACACATTATGTTATAACTTATTATAATTCCAAATTATGTATTAGGCCTTCGTATTATATAATCAAATAACAAATAATAGATAATGATAGATTACTTCTGCAAGGATATGTTTTTCATTTTTATACTATATTTTTACCTGACGCACGTTTCGCGTATTAAATCACAATCTTCTGAGATTTCTGTATAAATTCGAACTGAATTTATGATGTAATTTATAATATAATTATTAGATGTGTGTATATTGGAATGAGACACACATTCACTCTGTGCGTGAATATATGGGAACAAATTTGCAGTAATCGTTAGTTGGTGTCCTTTGCAAAGGGGTGTCAATGTTATAAGACAATATTGTTATTAGAATAAATACTGCATGTTAACGTAGTTTAAGAGAATTATAAATAACACAAAAAACAGCAGTGAAATGTAGAACAAAAGAAAATAATTTTTGTGCGCGTAACGAATTATGTGAAGGTAGTTAACAGGAAGCCAATTCACAAACGATTTGTAAATCATTACAATAGTGTACAAATTGGAATAACTATTAATAACAAATTGTTTTAATATTATATAAATTCAATAGGATGTATTCAACGACAAACTAATTTAGTTATGAAATCACATGCAGTTGAAAACATGTGGTTTGAAAAGGTGAAGTTATGTTCACGAGCATGTGGTTGACAAGAGCCGTGAGTTAAGCAGTCTTTATTGTGGCAGTCTGTCGCAGTCTCACAGTTGATCATATTCACTCGGAAGTTTGCGGTTCTAGTCAGTCCTTGGGAAGCCGGCGCGGATCGTGGAGGTAGCGGCTGAATACAGGCACGGCGTTCGAGATCTTCAACTTCCGATGCCTGTCAAGAAGGACTAAACTTGGACGGACACAACGCCCACGAGGAAACCCTGAGATCGACAGCCTTCATTAGAAGACTGTTCGTATGCAAGTAGGCTGTTTAGTCCTTTCCTTTGTTTATGCACATTTTGTTGACATCTTAACTGGACAGCATTATCAGGGTAATTCAACGACATTTTTTATACTGAAAATCTTGTGTTTGTTTTGTTATAAATGCTTTTTAATATAAAAAACAAAAGACTTGAAATACATAAACTTTTTTTTGAGTTACTTTGATGACACAGAGCAGTAAAAATGTGCAGTGAAGTGAAGAAAAGAAGTAAATAATAGTACAATAAAAGAAATATATCTGTTACGGAGGCTATAACTACCGGAGACTGCAGTAGAGAGAGAGAGAGAGAGAGAGAGCGAGAGAGAGAGTGAGAGTGGGAAAGAGAGAGAGAGAGAAAGTGCATACGCGTATGTATACATATGGACCCGTTATTCATATTGGATAAATATGAATAAAATTTGTTTTTTATTTATATATTTATTTATAATTATATATTTGTTTCTGAAAAACTACCGGGCTGTTCGTCTGTGGTCGGTTGCTTAAAGCGTCGTTCATATTTTCTTCTAAACGTTTTAGGCTACCCACAGGAGATCTTCTTCAGAGGCTTTTTTATATCTTTAATTAAGGTGCGTTCGGCCTACCAACTTTTTTCGAACTTTCTGCTACTGAAGAAGGTCTCCGATGGGTGGCCGAAACATTAAGAAGAAATATGAACGACGCTTTAAGCAATCGACCACATCCCAACAGCCGGTAGTTTTTTAAAAAGAAATATATAATTAGAAGCAAATATATAAATACGAAACAAAATGTCAAATATTTATCCATTATGAATAACAGGGCTCTAGGTATACATATGCACACACGCTATCTCTGTCTGTCTGTCTGTCTGTCTGTCTGTCTCTCTCTCTCTCTCTCTCTCTCTCTCTCTCTCTCTCTCTCTCTCTCTCTCTCTCTCTCTCTCTCTCTCTCTCTCTCTCTCTCTCTCTCTCTCTCTCTCTCTCTCTCTCTCTCTCTCTCTCTCTCTCTCTCTCTCTCTCTCTCTCTATGTATTTCTCAACCGAGTAGAATATCTTTATATAACGCTTATTATTTATTATACATGTTATAAACATATTATTTGTTAATTCAGGACTTGTATTCAGGTGTACGGATAATACTAATTAGTAAAACAATAAACTGGAGACCTAACGCTGCCTGTTAAGAAGATGGTATTTATATTAGTTAACCTAAAAGTGTTAGCGTTAGAAATGGAAAACAAATGAACAGAATTGAAAAACGAAAACAAGTTTGCGCGTTTGATTTATCTCAAAGCTTAAGGCTTACAGAAATTGAACAAATAATGTTCGCCTTTTAAAACAAACGCAGGTGTATCTAGATGCCGTACTACAAAATTAAACCAGGTTCGAAGTGAACACATGGTTTATAAAGTGGCTGTGGGAGAAGAAGTGAGTGGATTAAACAGTGAGCAAGATTGATGTAAAAAAGTCATACGTGTTTGAAACGATGACACAACAAACTATAGCACACGAAATGAAGATAATTATGAACTTTTAGATCGCTGAGATGGTGTCCGCGGCCACTGAAAAGATAATAAAACAAGATACACAAATAAAGCTATTGTGTGACTATGTAAAAGAATATCAAGGTAAAATAGAAGGAAGGCCCTAAGAGAAGGTAAAACTTAATATCAATAGAAATAGAAAGTAATAATAAAAATACATACATGGAACTCTCTAATGTTACTTGATGTTACTACCTCAGTATTCCTGATTCATCAACAGTAAGTGTAAGGAAGAAAGACTTACCCGCACGTATTTACAAAAGCTTAAAGGAAAAAAGAGCAATTTGACAAAAAACTAAATTCGTGGGACTTATCCAAACACTGAGCTAAACGCCGATCAAGCAAATATATATGTGTGTGTGTGTGTGTGTGTTGTGTTCTACCAGCCCTCTCCTTATTTACTTTACAAGGGGAGCATATCTTTGTGTACTCACGTATCTTCGTTGTGGTAGTGATCTCCAGTTCAGATAGGTATAAAATGCAAATAATTAAATATGTTTGTTTAATAAAAGTTTGCACACTGACAATATCCACAGCAAAGTGAATTGTGTCAATTTAGGACCTGCGTAATTACATATGTATAGATACAATTTGAAGGTGAATGGTGCAATTATAACCAAACTATAAACAAACTAATTAATTACTCAGCTAATTAGTATGTGACGAGCAACTAATTACTATGTAAACAAAGATAAAACTATCACGACTCTCATGATTCTATTAGTTTGCACATGAACACTAAATATAAGTGTGAAAATACGCAAAACGTGATGTGTGGAAAACCGGCGCGCGGAACAAGCCTGAGCAAAATATGATTGGTTTGTAATGGCTTGGTAAGCAATTTTCCACCTGCCAGCGTGTCGTGAGTACAAACCCCTGGCCGATTCTGAACTACCGAACAGACGCTAAGAATTTACTCACGGGGACACTATGTCAATTTTCTCAGCGACATAAACTGACTTATCATCAGCATCACCATCAAGTCTTAAACAGAACATACTACAGTAATTGACAAAGGAACAACAGGACCATCGTCATCGCCATGCAATAGAACACTGACAACTAACGACCTACGTGGGAATCAACGCATAAACATCATCTTCAGCATCCAGGAGCCGCAGACACCCACACACGCACAATAGGTTTTCAGCGGTAACACACCGATTGACAGGTGAAACATGAGCAATATAATAATTATTTTTTTAAAGATGAAACTAATAAAGAAGAAAGTAAAACAAATACATAAATGTAACCGTTGTAAGCATTCAAAGTAAAATAAGTAATATTAATTTTCAGTTGTTATTAAAAAATAATTTTTATATTTAATTAAAATAGGTGTACAATAACTAGTATTTCTTGAAGCAGAGACAATTTTTTTTTATTAAAACACGGTAGGTAAATTTCCATTTTTATTAAATAAATTTTTATTACTATTTTTGTATACAGTAGGACTTGCAATATTCAAATTAATTAATTGAATTCAATATTTACATCAGACATCAAAGTAACTCAAACATTGTCTTACATCTTTGTTCATACATGTGTTTTATTTTTGTTGTTTGTATATTATTTGTGTATTATTATTGATTGTTAAACTTTCACTTGTGAACTTACTTTGTTTTTCCCGTACGCGTTTCGGCGTGATGTGCGCCTTCTTCAGCGATGTGAGAACAGAAACACATTATTTATGTGTTTGTATATTATTTATAATGTTTATACTACGACTAATGCTTGTAAAACAGCTTATTTTAAAAGGTGACATTTAATATTCATTTGTTTTCAAACTTTAGAGAATTTGTTTTTTTAACAAATCAATTTTTTATTAATATTTATTCCACGCCAGAAAATGTTCCTTCTCTCTTCTTACATAAAAATTTGTTGTGGAACAAAAGGAACTTCACGTAAGAAACACAGAAACCCCACGACCTAGCCGGTAGTTTATTCGATAGTTACGTGGAGTAGACTTCAAATACACAATATATAAATTACAATGCTGCACTATATATTTTAGAGAATTACTACGTGACTACGTGTTTTATCATTTCAGTACCTTTTTTCTTCAGAAGAATATAGCTACGTATAAACCTAATCATTTTTAAATTCACTTATATTCAAGCCTTCTTTTAGTCAGCATTTTTCTCATTTAACTAGATCTCATGATGCATGATGCTCAGTTTTATTTCAGTTTTCCAGTTGACTCCGTGTTCCTATTATCCAAGCTAATCCAAAATGAAATATTATACATCTACATAATAATAATATTCATTCTATTTTCTGTACTAATATAATCATCATCATCAGCGGCGCAACAACCCATTACTGAGTCAACGCCTCCTTTAACAGCCTCCGCCAGTTGTCCCGGTCAAGTGCAGCTGCTCTCCAGTTCCGGGTCCCAAGGATGTGGCGCGCATCATAGCTCACACCGTCTTCCCAACGAAGTTTGGGTCTACCAACTCTCCTGGTGCCATAGATCTGTTCTGTCAGTGCCTTTCTTGGTATTTCATTCTCCCCCATTCTGATCACGTGTCCAGCCCACCTGAGTCTACCAAGATACTAATATACCAAGTACCTGCTGTACTAATATAACACTTAATTTTTTTAACGTTATTACTAATATATGTATGTGTTTCTTTATTTAAAAAATTTCATAAAAGTTGATCATGTTTGTAACTGTTTAAATAATGTAAGATTATATCACTAACTTGTCAATAATTTGCAATTTTCTCACAGAATGTTGTATTTTATCATTTTAGTTTAACAAGAAAAAATAATTAGAGAACAATAGGGGAGTAAGCAAAACTAACTAGGAAAAGTAAGCACTGAAGAAAACAAAGTAAAAGTAAAAGACATAGAGCTAACGGTAGGAAGCGGGTAAAGAACGTAAAGAAAACAAATCTTCTTTCTTTGTTGTGCGTGTTTATACAGCTTTGTTTTCTTTTAACGTTTATAATTTTACACAACGTGACCAAATTAATTTACTTGTTTGTAGGTGCACATACAGTATTTACATACTAAATTTTTTTTACGTAAATTACGTACTGTCCGCTAAATACCTACCGCTCATAAAGAGAAAATTCATCCCGCAGATATTATTTTTTCCAACATAGGTTTCTTTTACGTGTAATAAACCTTATATTTCAGTATTTAAAAGGTTGGAGACTGTTCTAAAAAAAAATGGTCTCTATTTAACCATGTTTTTTTGATAAATTTTGTATGATTTTTTCCATAAGACAAAACATACTAAACAATTTAAAATGTAAAAAATTAAAAAATTAAACGGTTTGTAAGTAAAAGCAGACAGAGAAAAAGAAATTTAAATTGTAGGAGGAATAGTCCGAGGGTAAGAGAAACCAAAGCAAAGCAAGAATAAAAGAAAAACTATCCATTTTGTTGCATTCTAAAGATTTAAAAATCCGTTCTGATTAGTCAGCCGTTACTGTTTTCACGCTTCGGTGTTAAAATACAGAAAACTCGTTCAAATTTATTTGTTTCTGTTTTGATATTTTGCATATGTGAAACCCTCTTCTTTAACTGCAAGTATTTTCAATGCATGCATAGCGCTTCCCACGCAGATACCACTGCCTCGAATATTCTTTTTATAATTATCTACAATTTTTTTATTGTAGATAATAAAAGGAATGAGGATATCAGAATATAACTTAAATTAGAGGACGTAAAATGAAATTATTTCAGCTTAGAGAAGACAATTATTGCTAAATCATTTGCAAAGGATGACAGAGGATCAATCGCCGAAAGCGGCACTGAACTATAAAGCCATTGGTAAAAGAGACGTGGGTCATGCGAAGTTGAGATGGTTGCTGGAACAGGTTTATGTAACCTAATCTTTGAAGATAATACAAAGAAGAAGAAGAAGAAGAAGAAGAAGAAGAAGAAGAAGAAGAAGAAGAAGAAGAAGAAGAAGAAGAAGAAGAAGAAGAAGAAGAAGAAGAAGAAGAAGAAGAAGAAGAAGGAGAAATAATGATTTTTTAAAGATTGATTGACGGTAGTGCTAACCGTAAATTAATCGTCAGAGCTTTTTCTATGGCTATCGACATTCCCAACACAGAAACTTGATAAAAACAATAAAACGGGTGTGTCAGTCAATTCTGTCGAAAAGAGGGTACCAAACTATTTTACTAGAAAATATCGGTATGGAGAACCATACATGACTTCCATGTTCTAAGATTTATGTTTAAAATCATTTTCGAAATGAAATATTTCCATAGAAATTATTTCTTTCTACTTACTGGTTCAGCCTTAACCACAGTACTGTAGTCACTAACGTATACCACCACACGTTATCGCACTCGATTTTCACTGATGATGGCAGTCGACGGTACTGTCGAAACGTCTGGTTTTGCAGAAAACATTGGTCTACGGCCAAACAGGACGGGAAGGAATTTTAATAACAAACTACTTCTTTGTTGCCGATAACGTAGTACATATATAAAAAATTATCCCCTCCCCCTTCAACTATAAATTTCATTTATAGAAAATTACCACCACCCCGTTCAACTAGCCTCTTCATTTATAGATATTTCATCTACGTTTCTAATTTCTACAGCGGATTATTAAGATCTTATCAGGATACCTTATTTATCAAAATTAAGTACCTACATTACTCTTGTTACAACAAAAAATGTTTCCGGTAAACTACCCTTTCCCCCTAAGCGATCTTAACCAAAATCAAAAGGCCTTGAGTCCTCTACAACACAGTCACATATGTAAAACATTATTTGATTCTGTTTGAATTTACGGCAGTTATCGTTCGTCATGAAAAAATTTCTCTTGTTTCAACATAAAATGTTGCCGGTAAACTACCCCTTTCCCTTAACCGATCTTCACCAAAATCAACAGGCCTTGATTTCTCTACAATGTAGGGAAGTATGCAAAACATTATTTGATTATGTTTGAATTTACGGAAGTTATCGTTACTCATAAAAAACATTACCCTTATTAAAACATAAAACGTTGCAGGTAAACTACACCTTTCTCTTAACTAATCTTCACTAAAATCAATAACTTTTGAGTACTCAACAATTCAGGGAAGCATGCAAAATATTATTTGATTCTGTTTGAATGTGCAGCAGTTATCGTTCGTCATAGAAACAATTACTCTTGTTAAAACATAAAATGTGGCAGATAAACTACCTCTTTCCCTTAACCGATCTTCACCAAAATCAAACGACCTTGCGTGCTCTGTAATTCAGGAAGGTATACAAAAACGTATTTGATTCTGTTTGAATTTGCGGCAGTTATCATTCATCACAGAAAAAATTACCCTTGTTAAAACATATTATGTTGCAGGTAAACTACCCCTTCCCTTAACCGATCTCCACCAAAAACAAAAGGTCTTGAGAACTATGCAATTCAGGGCTGTGTGCGAAATATTATTTGATTCTGTTTGAATTTGCGGCTGTTATCGTTTGCCATAGAAAAAATTACCCTTGATAAAAAAAACGTTGCTGGTAAACTACCCCTTTCCCTTAACCGATCTTCACCAAAAACAACAGGTCTTCAGTAGGTACTCTACAATTCAGGGTTGTATGCAAACAATTATTTGATTCTGTTTGAATTTGCGGCTGTTATCGTTAGCCATAGAAAAAATCTACAGACACACAGTCACACATACAGACAGACAGACACACAGACACTTTTCGAAAAATGACTTTTTTTCATGTTTTGAGGGTAGTACAAACAGAATCTGCAATAATCTCGACCACGATTTTTTTTTTTGCCATTACCATACTTCCATTTCCTTATGGAACATGGAAGTAAAATCACAAATTTCATTACATAGAATAACAGTGAAGAAACTGCGACAGAAAAACAATTTAAAAATTTATTGTTTCCAATAGTCTACATGTGTGCTTCTCCGACTGATGGATTTAAAAATCAAACAAATATAAGCTACGGGCGTGAACGTCACGTTCCCGCTGTACACAAACGTGACAATTCACGACTGTAAGTTAAATCACACGACTTCGTTGGATATTATCTCGACAACGGTAATGTTTTTAAAACGCTTTATAATGGCATTCAAAATATAAATGGCGTTAGTTTATCTGTACTCGCAACACTACAACACGTAGCCTTATGTATAAGTGTTTAATGAATAAAATACTTTTACGACGGTCTCACTAATCAACGTACAGTACAGTGTAAACAAAATAGAGACACCAATGAAATCACTAATTACCAGCTTTAATGAGTAACAAATAACAATTGGAAATCAACAAGATACATTCCTACAGAATTCAAGTTTAATTTGTCCACACGCAATAATAATCCCAACTGTAAAGAGTTCCGCACTAATTGTAACACAATAATCATTTTCACAACAACCATTTGATATCCGCACTTGATAAATCCCCTAACCTAACGTAAACTAACTAACAAAGCCAGCTGCTGTTGCTTAAATAGGTAGCGGAGGTGTTCCAGAATAATCTATATTTTGCGCCGTTAAGCACTCGGAACGTCTAGAGCTACTTCAGTGCGGTCTTGACAGAGACGCGCACCTGCTCGGATAGCCGAGAAACAGGTGGAATGACGCTCTCGCCTTTTCAAAGGGTTCCAGCGTTACAATACGCTTCTTGTTAATGGATACATGTAACGATAATGGTTGAAAGTATTATGTTTATTTCAATAGTTTATACTACCGTCATCAGCTATCTGTTTTATTTCTTTATTTCGCCACCATGAAAACACGAGGGTTGGTCAAATATGAACGAGAATTTTTTTAATTATTGAATACAAATCTACTTTTCCATATAGTATATTCTTATATTATTACACACTTCTTTTATTACACAAGCGGTTTCTTAATTCCTTTTTCATAAAAACTTTTTGGACGTGTTCGTAGATAATTGCGCATGGATTCCTGCACCTCTTTGTCAATTAAATTATTTTCCCCCGTCTAAGTCTATTTTGATGGATTCAAACAAATGACGATAAATTCGAAAATGACGATAACATAGTAATAAATTCGGACTATCGCTGGGATGATCCAAAGCTGTCAAATTTTGATTGCGTAATATCAGCAGGCGTTATCGTGAAGAAGCAGGACGCTGCGGATCGGTATGTCCCCCTTTTGGAGTCTGATATGCCTTTTTAATCTTGATTTTTTAAACCTTGCACTTTTTGTTGTTTGTTAAACTAATAAATCGATGTACAGAACACGTTCAGGATCCCAAAAGACAATCGTGAGAACTTTCCCATCACATAAACTTCTTTTCACCTTCACTGGAATAGGTTCATCTTCTTTTCGCACTCTGATTTACGAGTATAGTGATGTAACTAAAATTCATTACGTGTGGGTATGCACACAAAATAAGTCTTTTTTTGCTGCACGGTGATCCCAGAAGCCTCTGAAAAATTTCACTTCTTACAGGCTTGTGATTTTTTGGCACCCATATTGCAGAGACTTTGCTTAACTTTTAACCCATTTCTTAATGACTGTCTGCACACTTCCATGGACTACTGAAGTTACTACACTAATTTTTCGATTCGTCGATTTAATCGAATCGAAACTGTCACGCACTGTCATATTTAATCAGCTTCTCGTGCTTACAAGTAATGGCTTGTATTATGGCTCTACATCAGGGCAAAATGAAACCCACAAGAAAAGCGTGAGGTTTGAAAAATGTTATTTTCCGTTACTATATCTATATTTATATATATTACAACATCACAACGATTTTAATGCGTTTATTTATTGATGTGTGTTAAATCTTTATGTACATTACATCACATTAAATTCGTGTGTGTCTGCAAGAATGAAGGTTGTAATCATAATATAATAATTCTATTTGATTGGTTTATAAATCATTTCAAATTTTATTAACACTTTCATTTTATTTGTTTTGCGGTTTAGAAACTCATTATTATTTTGACATATTTATTACGGGTAATTTGCAATCTCAGATTACACGTTAATTTCTTATTTATTTTACGATTCAAAATGATTCGTATTTTTACGTACCTACTACGTATCATTACTTAGTCAAATTCGTAGTCAAATTACTTACTACTATTTTTGTGTCAAATTCGTAGTCTTATTTGACACAAAACATATTATAAAATCTTATTGCTAATACATTGTTATAAATTTTCTATACTGCTCTCAGCTAGCTCAATTCTCTTACTGATTATCTACTCTTTTAATTATCTAACTCTTTTTTTTTATATTACTAATTTCTCTTTGTTACTGCATATGCATTGCTTTCTATTAATTTCTCTGACGAGGTCGTCATTTACTACTAACAATTATATTATTTTAAATTTCAGTTACTGCTAACTCTTATCGTTACACAGTATTTCATATTACTGTACTTAATGTGCAAACAAAAACATATCTACAACTCTACAGTTACTTGACTCATCTTAGAATCGAATTGTTTATTCCTTTTTTCTTTAATATTTAAAGTCTTTTGATTCGGTCTCGGTTTCTGATAAATGAATGGTTATTTGTCACCTTGCTATTTGTGTGGTACATCTGAAGCGTGTCCTCTTCGGTCCTGAAAGTCCTGGAGTCGGTATTCTGGAGTCTTGTAGTCTCTCGTACTCTGGTTCACTGGATTCTCTCGTTCCTGGTCATGGCCTCCGGTTCGAACTGCTCACTCGAATGGATGTGCAGTCTTAAAGACTCTGGTTTCTGCTTGTGGTTGATCTACGGTAGTTGTTGTTTCTACGTAGATACTTTGGCTGCCATGGTTGTCAATCAATTCTTGAAGTTCTAGTTGTTGGACATAGTCTCCAGCTGTTCGGATGATTGAACGAGAATCGAGTTGTAGTTCTTGGACATAGCCTCCGGGCGCTATGATGGTCTGACGAGAAAAGAGAAATATGTTTGCGCGTTCCCGTATTTATACCCAAGGCGCCAAAATCATCTCTCGACAATATTCTGCATGTTTGAAAATGTCGAGAGCGTCACTCTTAACCCACGCTTTATTGTTACACGTATTTGCTCGTCTTCGCGAATTGCGAAGTCTTTGGCAACCGATATTCATTCGATCGGTAATTTCTAGGTGTTCATCATGCACAAATCGTTTTCCCTTATCTTACTTACTCTAATTACTATTGATTTTTAACTTCCTATCATTACACTTTTCATTCGCAAATTTTTATACACTTATTCGTTATTTTTAACCACACATTTTTGTGTCTTTAGTTTTTCGCTACCATGCACACAAGCATTATAAATTAATTTAAATACAGTAATTTATATCGTTACTGAAAAGGGTGGCGCTTTTCAAGAATGAACAAGTCGCACACACACAAACCCTTTACGTGTGTACACTCATACAAAGAGCAGCTGGAGTCAATCAACTGTCCCAACCTGCAAGTTAGGCATCTCTTTTAGAATTTATATTGTACGCTGAATTCTTATTATTATCAAAATGTATTATTTATTTCTTCTAATCATTTATTTAAATTACTTGGTGCAATGAACATACTCAACCTATTTGTACTGTTGCAATACTACGAAATTACACTACTTGCAGAAGAAACAAATTGAAAACATCACAAATATAATAATTACTGCAAGAAACATCGAGTTACTTATGTAGAAAATGATATATATATATATATATATATATATATATATATATATATATTGCAACAGAACACAGGATGATAAGATATGCTGTTTATATCAGAGTACATGAATGACGAGCATTTCTTTTTTAAATTTGTTTTGTGTAATATTTTGTCTTTTAGTCATAAGTTTTGTATTTAAAAATTGATAAGCATATAGGTTACACCAAACTCTTCATAAAAAGATGTACTATATTGTCATGTATTTTTTATATGAATTAGTGCGCGTGTGCGGGTGTGATAATCTGCGATCGCTATGGCGGCAGTGGTAGTTAACCGATTTACATGAAAATTTGACGAGGAATTATTTAAGTAAATAGCTTCGATTTGTGTATACTCTGAGGTTTGTAACTATTTTAGAAATATGGTTTTTTAAGTAAAGTAAAACTCAAGTGTAACTCTTATCAATGATAGGGTAATAAAAAATGTAGATAATTTCCATGCAGGACTATGCAAAATTATAAAAAGATTTCATGAAATTTGTGTATCTGGTCGTTCCATCAATCATGTGACTTGGGCTTGGCCTATCAAGATACACCAAATTCAGTGAGATTCATACGTTGCAGAGCTAGGATGGACACAGTCTATCTGTCGACGTTGCTAGGGGAAGTTGTGCCCGGGTAAGAGAGTTATTCTCTTACAAACGTAGAAATATCTTATAAAAATAAACTATAAACCTTGAAATTCTTAACGAAGTTTTGCGATAAGAACTGAGAGGGTAAATAATTACATAAAATTAAAAATATAATACAGTGCTGTTTCGTGTAAGTTAAGATATCCGCTTAGGGAACTTAAAGACACTACAAGATATCGTGGAAGCAGTCAAACATAACTACGAGACTCTGTGAAATATCGCTGCTGGAGCCGCTTGCTGTAGAAGAGGACGACGAGACGAAGAGGACGCCAGGACGAAGAGGACACCAGGAAGAAGTGAAGCTGTAGAAGAGGACGACGAGACGAAGAGGACACCAGAAAGGAGGGACAGGAAGAAGAGGACGCCAAGACGGGACCGACGAGACGAGTGGAGGGCGTTGCAGCAAACAAGTAAAATCGATTTATATTATCGAACAATACAAACAATTAAATATATTACCAATACATGACAATTTAAAATACATTATACATCTTTATAAACAACATTTTTATATAATAAATAATTTTTTATCTCCTCCATAATAGACTTGTATCGATTTTTACACACTGACAATATCCTTATTAGAATAATAAAGTTTGATCTGTTGCATAAGGATATTTGGCGCTTGGCAACGTTGGGTTCGATTTTTGAATTAATTTAAAAAAAGAAATATTTATTTGAGTGTGTAGAGACTAAATTCATTGAACTATTTATATGTGCTGTTCTATGTTATCAGGGAGTGTAGATAAAAGTTTGAATACTCTCTCTTATCAGATATTTGAACAATAGTAGTAAATTATCTATGTGGAGATTGAATTATTATTTGTATCTGTGTTAGATTAAGCTTGTCTACATTTGATTGAGAGACTGGACTATAATAATTAATAACATAAACGGACATTATTAGTAATAATACGTATAAAAAATATTGACGTTACTATAAATAAAAACTATAATATTTTATAAATTTAAAAATAAATAAATGAATATGACCGAATCACTAGAATTACATAATACATTAGCGGCAATCCTAGCTAATATACAAAAGCTCTCAGAAGAAAATAAGTTTGGTAGAGACGAACGTTGAAGCAAAATAAGTCACTACATCACTTCATGATGAGAATAAAAAAATTTATACAGCCGTTCAGGATCAGGCTAAACAAAATAAACAACTTTTAGAGTCAACCGAAAAACGTATAGCTGATAAATTAGAATTAATTTGTAGTAGTAGTGAGACCGCCTTAGAAAGGAATAAATCTCACAGCAGGGAATGTGAAGCCAAAATTAAGTTGAATTATTCTCGTAGGCAGAAAAGTGAATGTGACAATGCGGTTGACCGATGTAGTCCCGTCGACATACAGAAACCAGCTGGTAATCGCATAGATAAGATAGCGGGTAACGGTGGAGCGTCCGATAAGAAGATAACAGCTGATCAACGAAAACAATCAAATAATATTTTAAATAAATATGAAATGAGAAATAGGGAAAACCGTATCAAAGTTTTGGTTCACATCTATCCAGATTGGTATGATCAACGGGTAAACGGTGGAATATTTAAAAACAATAAATGTTATTTGCTGTACTGTGTCTGTAAGATGCAGATCCATTCTGGTAATGTTTTATCAGTCAGTAATGAAATGTATGAACACGTGAGAAGTCCATAAAGTTGTAAAAATGAATATTTAAATAAGGTATCTGATGAGTACTTGGGTAAACAAAGTAGTTTTGTTCCAGAAGTTGGAATTGTTAAGGAAGAACACCAAATGGAGATGGGAAGAGCGACATGAGGCAGCTTTCAATGCTACAAAAGAATTATACAGCAAGAACTTACACGTGTTCCACCCGGAAAAAGAAGGAACGTGTGTACTCAACTGTGATGCTTCAGACTACGCGATCGATGGTTTGTTATATCAACGAAATAATAAAGGAGAACATAAGGTGATTGCACATGTAAGTAGATCTTTAAAAGGTGCCGAAAGAAATTATTTTACGTCTGAAAAAGAGATTGTTGCAATTGTGTATTTTATCAATAAACTTAGATATTACCTGGTGGGTCAACACTTTGAAATTCTCTCAGATAATCAGGCTTTATCTTTCATGCTTAATTGTAAACTGGCCAATGCGCGGATATCGCGTTGGATCATGGCGATCCAAGAATATGATTTCAGCATCAAATATTGTAAAGCCAGTGAGAATAAAACTGCTGATACTCTGAGTAGATATCCCCCATCATCGAAGAACAGTACTCCGTGACCAGGAGTGAAACACAAATTCTAGCAGTCAAGTATACAGTACCAGATGACTTAAAGAATAGGTTGAAATTGGTAAATCTTGAACAACAAAAGGACGCAAAATTAAGAAAAATTAGCGAAGAAATACAAAGGCAAGACAACCCGAAGTACAAAATCGACAGGGATGTACTGTATAAAATAATCGACGGACAATGGAAGATTATGGTTCCTGATGATCTCGTAGAAGATTTACCGTGGGCTTGTCATGAAAGTTTTGCTCATGCCGGAGCTTATAAATGTTATTTGACGATGTGAGAAGACTTCGTATGGTTGAACATGACAAGAAAAGTTAAGTCTATTTTGCGAACATGTCACATATGCCAGACAGCTAAATACCCAAATCAACACACCTATGTGGAGATGGGTAACATCATTACCAAGAATAAAAATGATCTACTGTGTATCGATTTTTTAGGTCCGCTACCACGTGCTGCAAGGGGTATGAAGAACCTGGTTGTTTGCACAGATGCATTTTCTAAGAACGTAAGTTTATATGCAATTGGACGACCTACCACGATGGCAGTATTAAATGTTGTATTAAATAAATACATTCCGAAATATGGTCCAGTGAAGAAAATTCTATCTGACCAGGGTAAGCAATTCACCAACAAGAAATGGGAGTCCGAATTAGGGAAGCACAATATACAGGCAGTGTTGACAGCAATCCGGAGACCGCAAGGTAACCTCGCCGAAAGGGTCAACAGGGAGTTAGGGCGTCTGTTTCGCACTTATTGTAATACCAACCAGAGTAGGTGGTCGGATTATCTCGAGTTTTTCGAGGCGTCCATCAACGGGAATTACAATGACACGACAGGGTTTACACCTAACGAACTACAAACCGGGGAAAGGCCACAAAGCGTGTCTGGGATGGGTGCATCAGGAGGATTGCAACGCAGAATTTGCTTATTCCAAATTTGGTTAAAAAGATAGAAGCAAGGAGACGCATTAAAAAGTGTGCCGAAGAACGGACGGAGAAATTTAATGCGGATCACAAACTGGTAACGTTCAGAACTGGCGAGAAGGTACTCTTACGTGCGTTAAATGTTGGCCACAGGGAAGATAATACGGCAGCAAAATTCTTCAGATTATACAACGGTCCATATATTTTATCGGAACAAGTGGGTAAAAATACATACATTGTCACTAACCCAAATACAAACAGGGTGATAGGGAAGTTCCATGCATCATCTTTAAGAAAATATTACATTAATGATAATTAAACTATAATGCCAGGATATAAGTGGAATGACTGGTAGGAAATTGTATAAAATTATGTGTAAAATAAGAATAATTGTAATCATGTTGATAAATGTATGGTTGAACTGTAGATATAGCCGAATGACGTCTGACATTGACACCTTATCAGTGTTCAGGAATGTTTGGTGATAAGCAGCCATGTGCGGTTGTTTGTTTACAATTAGGGCTGTCAAAGTGACAGTTGGGGAAATGTTGTTTGATAGAAGCTACTCAGTTATTTTGATTTTTGAAGTTATTATGTAATTATTTAGATGATTATGATTATTGGGAAGAAATTATGTCAATTTAGGTAAAAAAAAATTTTGTATTCCATATAAAATTTTTTTTTACACGTGGAGGGGTTAATCCTGCAACAGAACACAGAATAAGATATGCTGTTTATATCAGAGTACATGAATGACGAGCATTTTCTTGTTTAAATTTGTTTTGTGTAATATTTTGTCTTTTAGTCATAAGTTTTGTATTTAAAAATTGATAAGCATATAGGTTACACCAAACTCTTCATAAAAAAATGTACTATATTGTCATGTATTTTTATATGAAATAGTGCGCGTGTGCGGGTGTGATAATCTGCGATCGCTATAGCGGCAGTGGTAGTTAACCGATTTACATGAAAATTTGACGAGGAATTATTTAAGTAAATAGCTTCGATTTGTGTATGCTCTGAGGTTTGTAACTATTTTAGAAATATGGTGTTTTAAGTAAAGCAAAATTCAAGTGTAACTCTTATCAATGATAGGGTAATAAAAATTGTAGATAATTTTAATGCAGGACTATGCAAAATTATACAAAGTTTTCATGAAATTTGTGTATCTGGGTGTTCCATCAATCATGTGACTTGGGCTTGGCCTATCAAAATACACCAAATTTAGTGAGATTCATACGTTGCAGAGCTAGGATGGACACAGTCTATCTGTCGACGTTGCTAGGGGAAGTTGTGCCCGGGTAAGAGAGTTATTCTCTTACAAACGTAGAAATATCTTATAAAAATAAACTATAAACCTTGAAATTCTTAACGAAGTTTTGCGATAAGAACTGAGAGGGTAAATAATTACATAAAATTAAAAATATAATACAGTGCTGTTTCGTGTAAGTTAAGATATCCGCTTAGGGAACTTAAAGACACTACAAGATATCGTGGAAGCAGTCAAACATAACTACGAGACTCTGTGAAATATCGCTGCTGGAGCCGCTTGCTGTAGAAGAGGACGACGAGACGAAGAGGACGCCAGGACGAAGAGGACACCAGGAAGAAGTGAAGCTGTAGAAGAGGACGACGAGACGAAGAGGACACCAGAAAGGAGGGACAGGAAGAAGAGGAAGCCAAGACGGGAGCGACAAGACGAGTGGAGGACGTTGCAGCAAACAAGTAAAATCGATTTATATTATCGAACAATACAAACAATTAAATATATTACCAATACATGACAATTTAAAATACATTATACATCTTTATAAACAACATTTTTATATAATAAATAATTTTTCATCTCCTCCATAATAAACTTGTATCGATTTTTACACACTCACAATATCCTTATTAGAATAATAAAGTTTGATCTGTTGCAATATATATATATATATAACTCAAAGTCTGAGGATTTATGAGTACTGAATACAAATCCACACCGTTACACCGACTGCCACCAAATTATGCACAGGTAACCTTTGGCAGAACGCAAAAAATACTCTCTAACTTGGAATTTGATATTTTTCCCCGTTCCCACGATTTAGCCCTTTTAATTGTGCCTTTTCGTTGACGCATGCCATCAATACCATGGAGACCAGAATTAATTACCATAGTAACAAGTAAATAAACAAATGATATTTAGCGGCATCGGAGCTGTAACTTTATCCGTTCCTGCAGTTTTCAATGGTTTTACTATGCGATTGTATCGATATGTTTTGTAATTTTGTATACAGATACGTCTATATATTTTGTAATTGTCTTAAACGATTATAAAATTTATGTTTTTCGTATTTTTGATGATGCAATGAATGAATAATGAAATATGTTAAATACTACTACTAAAGATGTCAACAACATCATAGAAACCAGATTTACTCACCATAGTAACAATTTTTTTTTTTTTTTTAACAGGGCAGGTGAAAATCTCTATAGACACACTGGAGCCCCGTAGCTCCAGGTAGTGTGGGACTCTAACCCACTAAAAACACCTCCCTTTGCAACAACTGAGCGAGCCCAACAAGTTGCTTTTCTTTAATATTACGTCACGGTTTATGGGGTAGAAGCCCACTGGCTGTTCCCCGGGTTGAGATTATTGTCTTTCTCTCTTTTAGAGTTTTACAGATTTAAATGCACTAATGTGTCACCAAATCTTGGGGCTTCAATCTTTTAAGCCTTCTTAGCGTGTGCGGAGCTTCTTCCACCACGCAAAGCATTTCAGGATTTATATGAGTCTGAATTCTCATGTCATGGTTAACTGCATATTTTGTTACGATTTCACTGACATATTCTACTTTGAGAATAGTAACAAGTAAATAAACAAAAGCTATTTAGCGGCATCGGAACTGTACACTTATCCATTCTTGCAGTAAGTTTTTGATGTTTTATATAATATGCGGTTGTATCGATACATTACGATGTGGAAAAATCAAGTGTACTAATTGCAAATTATTGTCCTATACTTAATGCAAAGCGAAAATACGTGTTCTTTTCATTTGTGAGGTTAGGTGACAACGATTTTTTTGTTTTTAGTTTACTGCTGAAATAATTTAAAGCCATGGTTGAGGAAAACACGACGTTTAATGTGTTATACAATGCTTCTAACACAGTAACACTTAAAATAAAGAATTTAGCGTTTTTCATTTAACAGGTACTTGATAAATATCTCCAAAGGCTTTATAAACGGGTACTTTTAAATCTCTAAAGGCTGTTGCACCAACATAATAATTTAGTACAAGTTAAAATAGTGCAAGTGTTGAAAACAGCTTTGGAGAGAATTTGACTAATGATTACAAAATTGTTATACGAGCTGACATAACGCCATATAGACATAGACAATAAAAATTATATTAAAAATACTTATTATAAGTCAAATATTCGCATGCGAAGCCGCGGGTAACAGCTAGTTGTTAATATATGCCATACCTATTTCGTCAAAGTTAATGATTATGAATTTAATTATGTTTGTAGTTAACAGTTAAGACCAAAGTAATTGTGTCATGACGACGATGCGTGTACAACACCAACAGAGTTACGTGTTTGATGATTACTGCTGTTTGAAGCTATCTCTAATTTCCAGTACCTTCGTTCCTCTGTCAGTGAACTTTCTTTCTTTCTTTTGATATTATTTTTACTAACTTCCGGTAAGTGCCCTTCTCTGTCCTTTCGGTCTTCTTTCTTACAACCTCAATGTTACTCATTTTCAAATTAAATGCTACATGATTGTTTCTCCTTTTACAATTTTATTACTAAAAGAGAAAACAGATTACTTACAAATTGCAGTCGCAGTCGATTAGCAAATAATCTGCTACCCAGTCTCAGCACAATATCTGGGTATGGCTCTGAATGCAAAGCCTAGTTAGAAGAAACATGTTAAGGATAAGCATAATAACTTGTAATGACATTCTATGATATATGGTGGCTGCTTAAAACAGAAACAACTTGGAAATAAAATATTGTTTATTTCTAAGCACGGTGTACAAATATGGGGTTCATCAAAGAAATCTCGCTTTGAAAGTTTGTTGATGCAGCGAGGTGTGTAAGAAATGACGGGGCATCCATCGAGACCTCAAAACGCCTATCGTTACTGACGAGGCTAAAAGGTTTGCGGTTGACAAAGACATCACGAACATAAATATCGGTATGGGAAACCATACTTGACTTCCATGTTCTAAGATTTATGTTTAAAATCATTTACTTGAATTCGGTTCGATAGTGTCTAACAAGTTACATGTGTTTCTAGTAAATCGAGTTTTATGTTTGACTAGTTGAAATAAAATATTTCCATAGAAACTACTTTTTTGTTGCCGATAACGTAGAACACATATAGGAAATTATCCCCTACCAATTCAACTACCATTTTCATTTATAGAAAATTACCCCCTCCCCCTTCAACTACCTTTTTCATTCATAGAAATTTCATTTACGTTTCTATAGTGGATTATTATGACCTTCTTTTCAGGATACTTTATTCAGGATTATTTATCAAAATTAAGTACTTTACTCCTGTTAAAACATAAAACGTTGCAGGTAAACTACCCCTTCCCCTTAACCGATCTTCACCAAAATCAATAGGCCATGAGTCCACGAGTCCTCTACAACTCAGGCACATATGCAAAAAATTATTTGATTCTGTTTGAATTGCGGCAGTTATCTATCGTTCGCCACAAAAAAAATCCACACACACACACACACACACACACACACACACACACACACACACACACACACACACACACACACACACACACACACACACACACACACACACACACACACACACACACACACACACACACACACACACACACACACACACACACACTTTTTGAAAAAACTTTTCTTCATGTTTTCAGGGTAGTACAATCAAAATCAGCCCTTAACTTGTACACGATTTTTTCGCAATCACCATACTTCCATTTCCTTATGGAATATGGTAGTAATTGCACCCACCCCCTTCAACTATCATTTTAATTTATATAAAATTACCCGCTTTACCCGCACCCCTTCAACTACCTTTTCATATACAGATATTTCATCTATCTTCCTACAGAGGAGTATTATGATCTTCCTGCAGAATCCTTTATTTATCAAAATTAAGTACTTTACTCTTGGTAAAAGGTAAAACGTTGCTGGTAAACTATCCCTTCCCCTTAACCGAGCTTCACCAAAATCAATAAGCTTTAAGTCCTCTACAATTCGGGCAAATATGCAAAAACGTATTTGCATCTGTTTGAGTTTTCGGCAGTTATCGTTTGCCATTTAAAAATTCTACACATAGACACACAGACACTTTTTGAATAATGATTTTTCTTCATGTTTTGAGGTAGTACAATCAGAATCAGCCCTTATCTCTAACACGATTTTTTGCCACCACCATACTTTCATTTCTTTACGGAACATGGAGGTAAAATCAGTGTCCCAGCTGCATGGCAACGCTTGTTCGGCGGTTGCAGAGAATGAAACTGTTTGAAATGGTGAGTAAGATTATATTAAAATGTGTGCATATGAAAAACATGTAAACATTGCGCCAATAGGAACATATTTTACAAACTGTTAACAGTACATTTTAGAATAAATAGCTTTTGCAAAGTAAATACACTAAAAAAATTTAGTTCTGTATCTCTTGATTATTCGATTGTCGAGTAGCAGTGTTTTGTATTTAAACTGTGACGTAAGCTGAAGTTTGTACAAAGAATAGTCTATCCGCCTACTTCGGTTTACTTGTGTGTTGCTGAAATAAATTTGTACATGTAAAATGAGAGTAACATAATATAAAGGTAGTTCGTTACGTATCTATATTTGTGTAGGTGGATGGAACAATGACGTGTTTTCGGGGGTTACTTTTAATGAGTTTCAGCTCTATATGGAAGCGAAACAAAACACACACACACACACACACACACACACACACACGTACGTACGAGAACCACAAGTTTGGAAAATGTTTTTTTTGTTAGAACATTGTTAAACATAGCTATTGTTTAGCTGAGCAGTATATTTTCACTCGCCGTTTTGGGATACCCTACACGAATGCGGACATGTGAATCGATCGGTTTTGTCATGTGGTAATGGTACAAAAGATCAATTAGTCAGAGTTTAAGTCACGAGTAGGGAAACGATAAAATACCACGTGACATTAATATTTTATTTTAAGCCCTATAACTCATCGCGGATGACGTCCTTAGTTTTTAACTGTTTTAAAACTTCAGTAATTAACTGAGAATTCGTAAGAAATAGTACGTAAGGATGACAGTCCAAACGCCCCTTCACAGTTGAGAAGTAAGCAAACTTACTGTAAGCAACTGTTTTCTTTATTTCTTCTGTTTCTACTAAAGATGCCGTCCAGAGGTGTGGGCGAAACGTTTAGATGGAAGAACGTAAGCAATCGACCACGCCCCAACAGCCTGGAATGTAATAATGTTGCTCCGGATTATAATTGTTAATAGTTTTAACAATGTCGACTACGTCCGTAAAATGAAAATATGTCAGTTTTAATGACTAAAAATATGTGTAAATTCAAAATTTGCCGTGGTAATGTGTTATGGGCGGGGCGACCTTACTTTATATTTAGCAGATGTACGTTTATATAATTTTAACAACATTATCAGATTTATAATGTAGTTTGCCATATTAAATACAAATACCTAACAGTGGCGTAAGAAGTAAACAAAGAAGTAAGAATTTGGTTGCAGGAGAAAATGAAATAGTTTTAAACAATATTAAGCAGTATGTTCTTTTATTCGTAACCTGTCTCAACTGTTTCCTCTACTTTTAATTTTGATACTTAAGGTGTCTCAAGTGTACACGAGAAGGCTACAAAAGGAATGGCGAAGCAGGAAGAAGCATAGAAACAACACAATACACTAGAAAGACCATTGGAAATGGAGCCTTACAATGGTATGAATTTGCTCAACGTGTGCTGGCTGAGGTACAAATTAAAATTCAACTTAAAATTTAAATTCATTATATACAGTCTCCAGATCGCATTAAGATTTAATTTAAAATTTATAATATACCTTTATTGTAATCCGTCTTGCGATCTTTTAGTTATTTTAACAACAAAGGTCGTTTTATGTATGCGTTAGAGGAATCTGAAATTTACAGAGCATCCAAAATTCGTAAAGAATGCTTGCTTAACGACCAGCTTTCGTTTAAATCAAATACGCTGTATGACACCATAATGAAGATAAACGGCGAACTTTGTAATCAGTCCAGTTGAAATTTGACAGTCGAGCAGTGTGCACTGTTTTCGATACTTGTGTAGTTATAACAATTTTAATTATGTTATTTGTAACAGTTGTG
Source organism: Magicicada septendecula (assembly GCA_034769895.1). Lineage (NCBI taxonomy): Eukaryota > Metazoa > Arthropoda > Insecta > Hemiptera > Cicadidae > Magicicada > Magicicada septendecula. The sequence continues at coordinate 123,758,602 of CM068368.1, forward strand.
GTTCTGTTGTTTATTTGTGTGTATGTGTGTTGTATTTTCGCCGATGATTCCTATATAATAGGAGGATAAAAAAAAATTCTTCACCTGAAGATGGGAATTTATTCCCGAAACATGTAGTGTACAAAATAACTACAAGATCGCAAGACGGTTTACAATAAAGGTATATTATAAATTTTAAATTAAAATTTAAAGTCTTGTGAATACAGACCAAAGAGGTCAAGGAACATATAAGAAGACTAGAATTCCAGTCATAACTATATAACAAAACAACGGTAGAGGATAAACAGATGCAAGAAAATATTAGAAAGTCTGAAAGTTAAAAAGTTTAACTCAACAAACTATAAAAAATATAAAATTAGTAACTCTGAAGATAGAGACGATGAAGCAGAAAATGAGTAGGTGTCGGAACACAACGCGTCTGTGTTTTCAATTTTTATAACAGAAAGGAATTGCCATGCTGAAGAACATCTGCAATAGCTTCTACTAAAGCAAACTCATCGAGGCATGAACACATTTAATATCGCGTCTGGGACAACATCGCGTCTTTATGCAGCAGTCAGTAAACGGAATATTATATTGGAATACTTTATTGAATTTGTTCAACCCCAGATCAAAGGGTCTCCTGTTAAACATAATAAGAAACACGCGTGCACCCGTGCGTCTGTGTAAACTCTGTTCTGCCCTTGACGTACTTACGCTTCAACCGGAGCACACACGACCTACATTGTAGAGTAATCTTATTATGTAAGCGCTTTTTATTACGTCACGCATTGCACGCGGATTCAATACCGCGTGTTTAGATTTCTCACTGCAGTGGCAATCAGAACTGCCTACATATTTCTCTCTCAAAGGAAATTTCATCGGCTATTGCCGCATACCCACAGCTAACCGCCATCTATTTCTGTCCTGTGAATCTTCTTCTGCCAAGTTATGATCTTCCATGGCCTTCCTCATGTTTTCGTACCAGGACAGTCTAGGTCTGCCCCTTTTTCCTCTGCCTGGGGGCTTCCACTGAAATATTTTCCTCGGTCATCTCTGTTCATCCATTCGGAGTAAGTGACCGAACCGCTTTAGGCCTCTTCGTTCTACTCTGTTAATAATTGTGTCTTCTGCATGCATCCTTCTTCTGATCTCCTCGCTGGTTATTCTCTCCCTTCTTGAGACTCCGACACTTCTACGGAGATAATCCATTTCCACGGCATTCAATTGTCGTATAATTTCCGTGCTCAACGTCCATACCTCACACCCGTAAGACAGAACTGATTCAACAAAAACTTTTCTTCTTCGTATTGTTTAAATTAGCAGCCATCCTTACTATTTCTTTTATGAATTTGCTAACTGCTATAATTTTTTATTGTTCGACTAAGCTTTTCGTCATTACTGACATCTTCAGGTCTTAAACAACCATCTTCAGTCTGTTGTTTAAGACCTGAAGATGTCAGTAATGACGAAAAGCTTAGTCGAACAATACAAAATTATAGCAGTTAGCAAATTCATAAAAGAAATAAAAACTTTTCTATATGAATCTTTGGGGGTCACGAAATATGTTTGTCCCACCAAATAGAGTTCAAGCTTCCTAAAACTTTCCTGCTCTGTTCTATTGTTTTTTCGATTTTGAGTTTTTCTAGGCCTTTCCGTGTTATTAGTGCCCCTAGGTATTTAAATTCATCGACCTGTTCAATTGACTTACTGTCTTTAATCAACACTTAAAATCTAGCATCGGAATTAACGACTAGATATTCTGTCTTATTTACCTTAACATTCAATCCCCACGTTTCATATGCCTTGTATAGTCGTGTGGCCATAAATTCCAGGTCGTAAGAATCTTGTGCTATTACTGCTTGGTCATCAGCAAACTGGATATTAAACAAGCAGTCTTCTCCGATAGTGATACCCATTCTACCGCAGCTCCTTCTCCATTGTTGTAGCGCAACTTCTAAGTATATATTGAATAATAATGCCGACAAACTACAGCCCTGTCTTAAGCCCTTGGTGGGATAGATCATGGTAGCCCTTGGTGGTTCATGAGTAGTTGACACCCATATAAACTGAGATTTATTAAACACATATTCACATTATTTATATACTATTTATATATATTTCTTTTTTTTACTTATATACTATAATATTATTTAATGAGTGGTTTTGGGAGTTCTTTGGTAGGAGTGTCTCCACATCGCTTTGCTGCCGAAACACTTATAGACACATACTGTCGATAATTCTTGTAAAACACACACTCTCTCTCTCTCTCTCCTTCTCCCCCTCCATGCTTCTCTCTCATGATGTTGTTACGTAATGCGGAAAAAGTGTTACGTAATACGGAACGTTCTACAAGTTTATCGAATGTTCCAGCTGTAATGTGTGTGTGCGTACATAATGCTTCTACTTGGCGGTGAAAGACAATTACGCGTCAACTATCGGGTAATAATATACCAGTCCACACCGGTCCGCGCTTACTATGTGTAAGGCCGCAATTATGTTCTGCTAGCAGCATTCTTGACGCGCAGTTAGCGAATATCCTGGAACTCAGCGGGGTATAAATACAGATACTCAGAGACGTTCAGTTTAGTTTCAGTTGCGAGTTATTGTCGGCGATTACTCTGTGCGTTCAAGTGGTTATTAGTGCGGTTCCTAACATTGTGCCGAAGTATTACGTGTTTTATTGTAATCCAATTGTGTTTTATATCAGTTGACATTTTTATCGCGTGTGAACAATTTTTATTTGATTTGTTATAAGAGACTGTCTTGTTAATTACAAACTGTTTAATTACGATAATTAAAGCTGGTGATTAGTGACTTAATTGGTGTCTTGTATTTTGTTTTCCACAAAGGAAAACAAACGTCATGTATTGTTATAACCGTAACAATATCATGACACGGTTGAAACACTTTACCACCAGCTGCTAAGCTGCAATTTACTCGTCCCGACGCATTAAATACTGAATATATGTTATCTGTAGAATGGGGGTATCGATAACAAGCATAATTTATTCAAAATTAAATCACACACACACAAAACATCATTTTTTAATGGGCTACACAGGAGAGTGGCTGCAATTCCTCAATTTCAACCTCGTCATCACTATTACGATTTGTTCACATTCGACTGTGGCAGCATTGCATACAACTATCACCACGTTGCTACGACAACAGCTGTGTGATTAATTACTGCTATTCTCTTTGTACACAAAATTGTCAAAACCAAACTCTCCATAATACAGGAATAGGATTGATTTCTTCTCCCTTCCTGGTTAGGTTAGGTCTGTTGTCTGTTGTGCCCCTGGCCGTGGTACAGATTACGTTTAACCACCACCAGAGAAAATTCTACGTCTAGTAACAACATGCAGACCGTATAACACACGAATAATAATGTCATAAATCGTTCTTGGCGTAATTCAGTCTTCTACTAATTCTCATATCTACGTTTTCTCTCTAATGTACACTAGCCAGGTTTTTGTTGACTTTTTGTGGACTTTTTTACGGTTATTTACATGAACTATCTCTTGACTAGAACGATAACTATAACATTCTCAAACTTGATTGACAAAACGGGAGGACAAACGTTTATTCACAGGTACTGTTCATGTTGCAGGTACTACGCTATAGTACATCCGATGAGAGCCAAATATGTGTGCACGATTAGTCAAGCAAAGAGGATAATCATCGCCACTTGGGCAGCGTCCTGTTTTCTTGCTGTGCCCATCCTCTTTGTACAGGTAATGTAACCTCATTGTTAAGTAACTTTTTACACGCTTTTATGTTCAAATTACAACACACAAAATACTATTGCAAATAATTGTAGTATAAACACAAACCTAACAGTAGTGCGTTTCTGATATGTCTTACTAATTAGTCTAACTTTCCGTTACAAATTTGTCGGAAACGTAAGCCGTGAGTACAAAAAGTGATTAAAAAGCACAGATTGACAAAATAATATTGTTGAAAACCTTTTAATTTGCACGAAAGCAGATAGAATTGCCAAGAATTATAAATGCATGAGAAATAAACAAAAAAATTAATAAAATAATTGGGAAGAATGAATCCTGACAGACAAACAGGGAACCTTTTTAACTATTTCAGTAAGCTCAAAATGTCTAATACATGGTTAAAAAAAAACGGAAAAAGCGATAGAAGAACTCTAGATTACTCAAGAAGACATCGAAGAATGCTTTCCACTCAAGGAGAAATTAAAAAATGTCCACGGTTTTCAGCAAAACCCAAGAAGAGGACAGGTGCCATTTGGACTGACGAAAGGACGGAGAAACATCGATCAATAATGAAGGAGGTGTGAGAGAGGAGAAAGAGGGAGGAGAAGAAGGGACGCACCCTTTAAACCAAACGTAGCCCACAGTCGCTCATACGCATTAAAAAAAAAAAAAAATTGGGAAGACAGAGAGGTCTAGTACTGAAACTAGACATACACAAGTAATGCAATAAAAAGTAAAAATGAGAATTAACGGTTAAAGAAAAAGAATTTTATGGGGTTAAAACCTTGAAGCGAAGAAGATATGGGCGAACTGAATATGAGTTTGCTTACGCTTTTGTGTAATGAGAATTAAATACCTGTTTTCGTTTCTTGTTATTATTTTGGCTGAGTGTAAAGTTTTATTTAAGTGATCATGAATCTTCCTCATGCCTAAAGAGGGGAACAGATTTTTTTGTTTTTAGCAATCAGATATACTATAATATTTACAATCAACAAATTTCAGTACAATCATTAGTGGGTGACCGTGTTCTGAATCCACCAGGCCGATCTGATGTTAGCTATTTGTTTTTATTTCAATCATATTTTTACACTTATTTCTTCTAAGAAGCACTTTCATCTTTCACCGTCTTATGCTTGCAAAGAAATTTTAATCACATTACGCTTTCCACTCAAAAAACATAACGTTTTCATGTTGTTATTAAAGTTTTTCAACTAATTGTTATGTCCGACCAACTATACGTCCTAATCTACAAAATTATCCATTTTACATAGTCTGTAATCTGTTGTCCCAGATGTTTATTTCTGCATTTAGTTTGCTGCTACTTCATTTGTTCTTATTACTCCTTTTCCAACAACAATGAAAACATAAAGGGTTGATTTTTTTTATACCACCGCAAATGGCTAAACCTGTTGTGTATTTATCATCAACATTATTACAGAGATGTTTCAGACTTGGCTATAACCACAATTTGTCTTCAAGAACGACAATTGTACAGTTTTTTATATTTGTATAAAACGTTAGCAGTAATTAACATTTAATAAGTGTTTTAATAATATAATATTCATCTTGTTATTAAACATCTTCCTTTTACTCTTCGTTGTACAACTTGTTAGGTCTAATCTATACTTAATGTCCTGTCTTTGCTTCTACTCATTTTCCATACTGTCACATCTACACAGCAACTTGCATCTTTGTAACCTTTATATCATTCATCGAGCAATCGATCAGTGTGTAAGCATACATCTTTATGATATTCTGTACAAATCGGTCTGTATTTTCTCCCATTCACGTTTCTCCATTAATGTACTTATTTTTTTAAATTGTAAAATACATAGCAAAATTCGTTTAACGCAAAAATCGGTTAACATATAATATCGGTTTTGCGTGGAATATAACTAAAATTTTGACCGCTGATTGACTTCTACTGTTTGAGTTTATCTTTTGTAAATAGTTTATTGTAATCTATGACAAACCTGATTTTTAGCAGTGCATATAACATATAATATTGTCTGGTATGGAGGGCAACCAGCCATATATCTCCTGTTTCTTTTCCAGTAATAAGGACATCACTTCAGACAAGGTCAACGGGCACTCGATAATTCAGTCTTCCACACTTGGAATGGAGTCACGAGCTCTGCTAACCGGTTCCAATATATTCGTAGGGTTTTGTCCTATTGTTCAGCACACTTTTGTATTTATTGTTTGACCGTACGTACACCCAACTTACGGTGGACGTTGTCAACTGACGTACCACGGTACCTCTGCGATCAATCTTTTATCGACACTTCTGTCAGATTTCTCTGATTCAGCAAGAGGCGGTTCCCTAAAGTAGCAGCACGTAACTCTATACCGATTTCAGAAGAGATTAAGTTGCAACCCTTAAGTATTTACAAAACTAATTTATAACAAGCAATATTTATAACAAACATTTAAACTGAGCTAAAATAAAAATTTGGTAAACATATCTTTAACGGTTATTGAAATATCTGACATCTAAATTTAAAAAAGTCAATTTTCGGAAAACGAGCAAAAAAGGTTGGAATACGTGATAAGTCAGTCTACTTACAATTTGAATAGTGCCCAGCACTGTAAGAAGGATTGTCTGGGCCCTCCTCTTCTTGACATAAATCCTCCAGCTTCCTTTTTATTAAACTTCTTGAGTGTCTGATTTTTTTTCGAGATAAGTAACTGCTTTTTCAGCTTTTCAGATGCGGACAATGTCAAGTTGTTTTATAGCTTCAACCAGATTTCTCCCCAATTCTAATTCTAAGTGTTCTAAAATTTTTAGTTTTGTTATATTGTACGACGAAACTGCCTTAAAAACTCCAAATTTTAATGTTTTAGTGGAAACAAATTTCTTTTTTGGTATGCGTGACCGTATCAAATTATTAAGAGACTCATTTGTATTTTGTGATTTGCCTTTCAAACATTTTCCCAGTAGATTGGAATCGTGATCAGAAACTAGTACAACAGAACAAGGCAGATGTTGCTGTAGTTGTAAGGAAGTCTAGTTTCTATAGGTAACAGGAAATGTTTACCTGAGAAGCACAGAAGAAATCGAAGTACTTTTTACAATAATTTTTGTTAGCTATAAAGTAATTATAAATTGGAAAGTACACATATTATTTCCTACAAAAAAGTGTTTTAGATGTAAGGAATTTATTCTTTCATTTAGAGGAAACATATTGTATAGTTTAGAATGTTGTCTGTACTTCCTGTTATACAGTAGCAAGGTTGCATTAAATTTGTAACGTGAAACCACTGCATTTTCTTTAGTACGTAATGAATTGTTCATTCCCTTAGCAACCTAGTATCTCTTATATTACTGTAGTTGCGTACAGACATTGGTGAACATGTATATTAGCTATAAGTACGATTCATTAAAACATAATGTATTACCGTTTAACTTTTCTCAAACATATTGTACGAGTATTTGGTTATTACTCTTAGTCTGTTACAACCTTTACTATATTTAACATCAAGCAATTAGTTATAGAGGTGCGGTTTTGTTAATTTTGTTTTTGCAATTCGGAAAAAATTTATAAAAAATTACGCAAATAAAATTAATTTGCCTTCAAAAATTTGACACCTACCAAAATAATAATGAAGGCATGTGCCCTAAAGTAGGAATCTGTAGGAACTTCAGCACAGCAAATTCAACCAAGGTAAGCCAGCTTTCCTTTTCTGGCTTAAGCAAGCAAGATTAAGATATATCTGACCCACTAGTGAAGGAATAGCAAATATATTTTATGAATAGGTATAATTAAATTCCATTGCAAATAAAGCCTTCCTACTTATTAAGGTGAAAAATTGATATTGCATATATTCAAAGAATCTGGACTGGTAAGTCAAGGGAGCTGATGAAAGAAATGATTAAATTTTGGTTAAAATCTAGTTTGCCACAATTTTAAATGCTCAAAGGTAAACAAAGTTCTGCCAATAAATTATTCGGAAGGAGATTATTAATAAAGGTAGTTTGTGATGCTTACAAAGCTATGGAATACATTAGAAAAGTTACCGTTATCCGTTACAAAGAAAATTAGGAGAGGACTTTTAATTTAAAAATATATTTCATCTGCAGAAATAATAGAAGAGCCTTAATAGTTATTTCTGTTAAGACGAAATTATCTACTACCAAATATGTTTAATGTCTTGCAAATTTTAAATCAATTTATTATTATTAACAATTGACAATTCTAGTGGACAAAATTAGTTTTGTGGCAAACAAATTACAATCGTACTCTCATTATGTTAAACAGTTTTTAGGGTATATTTTTTGGGTGTTTTGAACTTGTTAAGAAGATTAAGGACTTGGGGACAAGGATTCAAAATCGTCTCACTCGTGTTGGATTTTCTTGAGTTAATAAAATTATAACTCAAAGGGAATTATGATACTAACACTATTGACACTACACTTTTTCCAAATCTTTAGTTACTTGCCATCTATATCAAATGTTTTAACTTTCCTAAATGAGTACACGACTGTTATCGAGAAGGACTTAATCACGTTTATGGTTTCAAGTAAGCAGTAACGTCAAGATAACAGCGCAAGTCAACGACTAAGTTATAGTGAACTTAATAAACAAATTAACTCAAATCGTTTACATGTAAATTCAAAATTGAAATACGACATGTTTTATGACGTCGATAAATTAGAATTATTAAAACTAAATTAGTGTAAAGTTGTGCATAAAATAAAATTAAAAACTAATATACAATAAATTAAATTACTTTTTTAAGTACATTTCATGTATAAGAAAACAGAACATAGAAATTCAAATTTAAAACAACGACATTTTCTTACACTAGACTTTAAAATCATAAATGAATGATTTATGAATGATAATGGAGGAAGAAACAAAACGTTTGTATGTTAGAGTTGTTATTTTTTATTTTTATTATACTAATAGTGGTTATTATTGTGGTTGCTTTTACTATTTTCTAAACAGTTTAGCTTATCTATTTGGTCACCTTCTTATTTTCCTTGTTAACACCTTGTTAACATAAAATTCGGTTAACAAAGAATAGTGATTGTCCTAGTCATTTCGTGTTAAACGCTCGACAATAATTTACTCCTTAATTGCACCATTTTTATTAACCTGAACAACAGAGATCAGCATAATTTCCTTCAACAGTTCTATCGCTTGTGGTTTTGTGAATTTCTATGAGTTACCTTCTATGAAATACCTATAGTGAATGATCTTGTATCATGAAATATAAACGGCATTTTATAGACTAACATCGAAACTGCCACGAAAAGCTCATGAGGAGGTAACTTCTTTTTTAATGTAGTTAAATCATACTAATCGTGCATTGTGTTTTTACTGTGCAGATACAGATGACCGTCGGGGAACGCATCAAGGCTCACTGGTGCGTCCGCAACTGGGACGACCCTCCGCTGTGGAAGCTGCACGAACTCTACATGCTCCTGTTGATCTTGGTTGTGCCGGCGTCCGTAATGGCGGTCACGTACACGGCCATCTGCTGGGAGATACTGTCAGTAATGAAAACTAGATACCACATGACCAGCGGAAAAGAGTAAGCAATTAACAATCTCTTACGTTTAATTAAGATAGTTGTGTTAGTGGTTATAATCAGAAACAGAATTATCACTGTTGCACACCACTATAGAAAAATTATTCCGATGAGTGCTTTCAAGCTTCTCAGCTCATCGTCAGATCGGAAGTAACAAAAACAGACTATCGGAATAATTTTTCTATAGTGGTGTGCAACAGTGATAATTCTGTTTGTAAGCTCTTACGTTGTTACATTGTTGCTATATTGTTAGCATTGTTGTGACCTCTACAACAATACAATAAGTTTTACTCTACTAAACATCATAAGTATGCATAGTAGAATAAAACATTGTTATATTCATTTAGAATATGTCAACTTTTAAAATGTTGATTATATACATAAAAAACTCCTGCATTTTATCAGATCTATAAAGTATATCTTAATGGAAACCTCAACTTTGGATCACGACACATATTCTTATACCACAATATATTAATGTCAATAATAAAAACATAATATAATATATATTATATGATACGATATAATATAATATATAATGTAATAAAATATAAAGGAAGAGTTATTTTTGCCAAATATTAAAAATTGCACATTCCACCAAGAACTGTACACATAACATATATTAATAAGTTAACCATATAGGCCTATTATTACTATAGCTAACATTTTAATACAGTTTTTATTATGACCAAGTATTTACAATTCATGTCATATGATAGCGTAAATAAAAATGCCTAGTGACTTTTAATGAGATATCCAGTTGTTATTGAAAAACCTTTAAGGTTGTTTCTTGCCATGTACTTATATTAATATAAAATATTAAAATTCGAATATATTTTATTATATATGATATTCACTCAATGACAGTGAGCATTGACTTGAAACGATAACTCTCAAGAGAGACAACAATTATATAAAAAAGAATTTTTATAAGGAACAAAAAACTATAATATTTTACTTTATAGTGTAGTATTGACTTTAAACTATAGTAATTAGATTAATTTTTCAGTATTATTTTTTTAGTTATTTACTGAAACACACATAAGGAGTTAAACGTTTTTAATCGAAAAGGAAAAGAGCGATAGCTGTATTACATATACTACCTAACAATGATTATATATAAAGTATGAAAGAAATCATGTACCGACTAACGACATGAAATTATACTAATTAATGTTTGATGGATTATCTGAGCTTAACCTTAAAAAACAGACTAAGGATATGTAAATTATTTTTACTATTTGTTTGTCAACTTTTCGTTATCTGAATTATGTGTCCTTGTCCTGCTTCCTCTGTACATGTTACATAACACAGTGGATACAGAAGAATTTTCCCATTACTGATTACTACCCCTCAGATAGGTAAGCCATTTGGTGGTTCTTCTGCCATAAGACTTCATGTCATGCTAGTTATCCGTTCTCGAAGATGAGGTGCTGCTCAGTTCTGTTGAACGTCATATCCGCTTGAACGTTATGTATCCTAAGGGTCTGTAATATAATGGTTCACACTTCCTGTCTGTATCCTAAATTGTTAACCAAATGGCCGCTTGACCGCTTTTACCTCACGGGTAAGAAGGATGCTTGTGGCACTTGGCAGGATGAGGACTCCTTACACAGAGTGTTCGTCGGTCGTCAGCGCCTCGTTAGGGACAACTGGGTGTCTCACTTGAGGTGACGCTGACAATTGACTGAGAGATGCTGTTATCGCATCAGCACTACGAAGTCGTATGGTCCACTTCTTATGACAAAATTGGACCATCCGTCGTTTGACAAAAACGCGTTTTGTTGATAACTTCTAGTGAGGAAAGTATTTGTGAGGTTTCTTTATTGACGACACATAATTTTATAAGATGTGTGTCGTAGTTTCGAAAAACATTTTGTCATCATTATACCTGCATATGGGGAACACAACATTAATTAATTCACGTGTAATTAGTATTAATATGTATTAAACGTTGCAATTATATCTTGTTTATAAGAATAATATAAACGTGATAGTTATTTTTATTCTTTTCGTAACATATTTACACAAAGTCTAATCACACATCTAAGTCGCTTTCATTATTTCCTTATTTCCCGTAGGCCTATGGAGGTCTTGATGGTGACATTAGATTTTCTAGTCAATGGCACAGCCTTTCATCTTTTGTTAAATCATGGTTACTACGAGACTAAGGATAACTTAAAATGTTAAACGATTTACAATCCCCTAAGTATTGGTCAATAATAATTATTACTGTTTAATATGTTATCCGGTATTTATTTTTCTACTGTTACGACGACCGACTACTACTACTACTACTACTACTACTACTACTACTACTACTACTACTACTACTACTACTACTACTACTACTACTACTACTACTACTGCTACAGAACATTTTTTTGCGATTTAATTACGGCTGGCGCCGTCTTTCGCATCCTAGCTTCCACTGGAGTCGGTCTAAACAGTCCTGTTCTGTAAGTCCTCTTACATTCATTGCATCTTCGACGTCCATTTTCAATTAATGTTTAGGTCTTCCTTTTCTTCTTCTAGAGGGTGGAGTCCATTCCCATACCTTCCTTGGGCATCTCTCATCCGACGTTCTTTTTAGGTGGCAGAAACAATTCAGTTTTCTTCCTTCTATTGTTTCTATAAGGTCAAGGTCGATTCCCATCTCTTGTCTTATCTCTACATTTCTCACTCTATGTAGTCTTGTCAGTCTACACCACCTCCGCCAGTAATCCATCTCCACAGCTCTTATTTTGGCTTTATTTCTTTTATTAATTTCCCAGAGTTCTGCTTTATGTAGCCTATACTTTCGACTACAGTTTTATATATTCTGATTTGATTGTTTTTTGTTATTCGTGGACTCCAAAGCAGACTGATTAATTGTTTTGTCGCTGTCTTAGCTTGTCCTATTCTTACTTTTATTTCTTGATTGCTGTCATCATCCGATGTCATTGTTACACCCAAATACTTGAAGTGTGTAATAGAAAAAGCTGGTTTCACACGCCAGAAGTGAGAAACTCAGTGCCGAGGGCGAGTAAAGTGATTCAACGTGTAAAAGGTTGCTCGTATGTCTTTGGAGTAAGATAGATTTTGATATAAGGAATTAAGATTCAAATAAGAGTGGACGGATAATTAAATGAGACGAGGGCATAGCAGAGTTTATATGTAGGCCTATTTTATTACCAGCAATCGGTATTTACAATGAACATAAATAGAATCATATCACACGTCGAATTATTTTCGGTATACATAGCAGTGTGTAACAAATAATTTTTTTCAGTGTAAGTATTCGATTTAAGTATATTTAATTGAAAAGCAGAACGTGTAAGCTTTTGCTCTCTAATGGTGTACCTGAAGTAAACGCCAATGAAACGTGATACACTGTGATGAAAGAAATGACCGTAGTACTGCACTCTGATGGCGATCCTAAAGTAAAGGCCGAACATTTTGTCATCAGAAGTAATTAAACGCCAAACACGTTGATTAGAGAAGAAAGTTACTTTTAATATTTATGTTACTCTTGTAACATAAACTAAACATTTAGAATATTCTGGCATTCTTTAAAATATTTTGCTTAAATCACACATATTTGTGGCCGGGGGAAAATATTAGGTAGCTGTGTAGGGAAAAGAGGTTTGATTGAACTGGTAACACTGCTTTTTCGTTTCACCCATTGCATCAGTTTAATGCCCACGGAGGGCGATATGTAGGGGAGTGAGCCAGGCACGATAGTGCCGTATAAGAAGTTCCCAATTATCTTTATATTAATTATATAATTATTGTAGTAATTGAATAAATATTCTGTAAGTACGTTAGAATTTTACAAGATAATATTAAAGTATAATTTAAAGCTATATAACATAATATCAAAGTGACAACGCTATTAATAAATTATACTTTCTAATGAAATGATTATAGTGCATTTGGAATAATATTTAGGTCTACTTTTATAAATATAACGTTGCAGACGCAAGACTCCTGATAGTTATAATAAAATGTTGAAAGTTACAAAAACCAATTAAATAGCCTAATAGATAATCGTAATAATGTAATGTTAACGTAAGTAAATAACTAAGCTCAGGAGCGGTAACTAAGGAGAACTGTTACCAAAGACCAACCATTAACAGCGTAAACTACAGAAAAACATTTGTGTGAACGTATAACATTTTGTTACTGTTTCAGAAACGTGACGTTCGAGAGTGTACCACTGGGAAGAAAGAGACAACCGTTTCTGAAGAAGGCGATAAAATCCGAAGACGAGAACTCTACCGTCAAACAGGTGAAACAAAGGCGTAAAAATAATTACTAAACGAAATATTTAACCTGCCAGCAATAACCTGCATTTAATACAACAGTGAAAATAAAATGAGTGATAGGGGGACCCAAAAGTAACGAGAATTTTTCTCTCGCAGTTGGTAGAACGCTAGTTCCGACTTCTCCCGCTAGATGCCTTCACTAGATACCATTTTGTATCAGTTGCCCTAGCGGCAGTGTTGTGGAAACATTAGCGCGGTCAGTGTGACTATTTTTTGTAAGCGCTGTTTCACGTTTTCGGCGATTTGTCAATGGCAGACATTGACCAACCAACGTGCTAACATCAGGTTCTGTTTCCTGTTAGGGAAATCAGCAGCAGAAACTGTCGCAATGCTTCGGACGGCTTATGGGGAGGAAGCTTTGAGCCAGGCAAGGATTTACGAGTGGTTTTCTCGTTTTAAAAGTGGTCAAATGTTAATTGAAGACGAACCACGACCGGGACGTTCCTCGACTTCCAAAACGGACGAAAATATTGAAAAAATCCGTGTTGCGATCATGTTTGATCGTCGTAGAACAATCGATAAATTCGAGGAAATTACTGGAATATCCCGGAGTTCATGCTAACGAATTTTAACTGAAGATCTGAAGATGAAACGTGTTGGAGCAAAATTCGTTCCGCGTGTGCTTTCTTGTCGGCTCAAAATCCTTGCCTGGCTCAAAGCTTCCTCCCCATAAGCCGCCCGAAGCATTGCGACAGTTTCTGCTGCTGATTTCCCTAACAGGAAACAGAACCTGATGTTAGCACGTTGGTATTTAATGTCTGCCATTAAATTAATTTAAAAATCGCCGAAAACGTGAAACAGCGATTAGAAAAAATAGTCACACTGACCGCGCTCATGTTTCCACAACAATGCCGCTAGGGCAACTGATACAAAATGGTGTCTAGTGAAGGCATCTAGCGGGAGAAGTCGGAACTAGCGTTCTACCAACTGCCAGAGAAAAATTCTCGTTACTTTTGGGTCCCCCTACGTATACCCGTGAGATGTATAGCCTAAATAAAAATGAGCTTCTGTCTGTGTGTTTATCTCACTATTTGTCTATCTGTGTCTCTCTGTCGACTTGCCTCCGTTTCTTTCTCTCTCTCTCTCTCTCTCTCTCTCTCTCTCTCTCTCTCTCTCTCTCTCTCTCTCTCTCTCTCTCTCTCTCTCTCTCTCTTGTCTGCCTAACAGTTTTTCTTGTGTCTCCCTGTTCAACTACCTGCCTACCTACCCGTGTGTGTGTGTGTGTGTGTGTGTGTGTGTGTGTCTGTCTGTCTGTCTGTCTGTACCTTTTGCGGTGTGGGTATGTATGTTTTTATTATTCAAAGACGTAACTCCAAAATATTGACGGTCATAGTTCACTCCCCGTGATATCTCTCTAAACAAATGCTTTACAATACCTCGGAGTAAGTTATAAACAAGACCTCATACACCATAAAAGCAGAAAACACTATCTACACTCGGAGCCACGAGAAACCCTTAATAGGACGGATACTCGACAGGGAAGATATTAGGAGAGTCAAAAGAAGATGGCTAATTGACCTGATGTAATTAGGGAATCGCTACTTGGCGATTACCAATGACGTCATGTATTTTTACGAGACAGATTCCGTTAGGGTAAAACATCCTAATCGATAATTCAATAAACAGAAAGAAACGACCAGCCAGTGTATTTTTTTCGTGTATATACGAACCCTGATTCACGTATCAACATGGGAATAAAAATAACAAAGTATTTTATTAGAAATTCTTGTACTTTTACAAACAATTTCTATAAAATATCCAATCGAATGGAAATTTGAAAAAAACTGTTTTATTTTCAATTTACCGCTGTATCCTTTGTATAGTCCTACGTAAAAAATACAACATAAAATTCAATCGTCTGGACGTCTCACACATACGCTTTTCTCGTATCGGACGCATTCACCGTCGTTCCTTATGAAACATAACATTCTTTAAGCTCTTCGTATTGCTATGTAGATAAACGGACTTTCAGCCTGAGCAAGGTATAACCCTGAGCAAGTTTTTTTTACGTGATTAAGCAAGATTTGAACCTGACAATCGTTTTATTTTAGCAATAATAAGAAAAATTGCAAGAAATAAATATCATAACAACAACAATATACATTCACTAAAACTTACAGGAATGTTGTTTGACACTTGGAATACTTAATATACGAGAGGCGAGAAGGTTTGAAAACTGTTCACTGAATTAGTGTATGTGAAAATAAATACAATACTCTTTTTGTATGTATCTTCTATTTTCAACCCATTTTTTTCCATCCCACCGGCAGTTTTCTGACTCCTGTTTCATATTAATTTGTTGGACGTTTTCGTAGTTAATTGCCTCTTTATAATTGAAACATTTTTCCCGCCCATGTCTTTTTACATATTAGGTCTAAACAAATGATAATCACATGGTGATAAATTTGGATACAAAGCTATTCACTGAGGTTTTTCCAACCTTGCTTTTTAGCAGCAGTAGTGCAGGGCCGGCGTTATAGTGAAGAAGTAAGACGATACGGATTGGAATCCTGCGCCTTTTGGAACGATAGGTATTTCTAACCTTATCCACGGTTTCAGAGTAGTACGAACCATTCACTGTTCTTTGTTCAAGTAAAAAAACCAACACACATAACACGTTTAGCATCCTAAATGATAGCCGTGAGGAACTTCCCAGCAGAAAACTATGTTTATGCCTTAAGTGGAGTGGTTTCATCTTTTTAACGACACTCCATACTCGTCCTCTTGGTTTCAGAACTATAGTAGTTTATCCACCATTCCATCACATGTGCGAATGCGCACAAAAAATGAATCTCTATCTGCTGCAAAGCGATTGAAATCATGTAAAAATGTTTATTTCATACTGGCTTGCATTCAGAAGTATTTGGCATCACTTTGCAGAGATGTTGCTTACGTTTAAGTCTTTTTTTCATGACTCTCTGTACAGTTTTGTAAGCTGCCAAAATTTCTGCACTAATTTCGTGAATAGTATTCATCGATCGTTGTGAACAAAGTCTTGAACTTTTAAAATGTTCCGCGGAGTAATACTGTTTTCGGGACGACGTACGTGAGTGAGGTTTGACACTTATTCCTGCCTTCGCAGAAAAACTTATGCTGTTTGTAATCTTCAGCCTTCGTGTCTGTAGCATTCCCGAATTGTGCAAGCAGTTTGTGAACACTTTCAGCTGTTTTAACACTTTCGAGTAGTAAAAGTTTGATAATTTCATGGTGTGCAACAGACACAAGCACCTCTGACTCACTGATTGTGCTAGCAATTAAACAAACGACTGAAGAAACAAGCTCGTAGTGCTGGGCATGTCTAGGCACTACTACCTACTGCTCACTGTTGTCAACATTAACAAACGATAAAGTAACAGTTCGAATTTCAAAAGTCTTGTTTATATCAGATCGATTCTCTTGTAGTTTTTATATTTTAAATTATTTCGGTAGCACCGATATAAAATGAGTATACTTTTAGCGTAGTATTGTTTAGTATTGTTTCTTATTAACACCAATCTCTCAATGACCGCGTTAATATTTAGAGTATTAATCACAGTTACACATGTTTTTTTTTATTCTTGACCGGTCAATGTTAAAGGTCACTAACATTCTGTAGACATTGCAGGTGATAAAAATGTTGGTGATGATCGTCGTGGTGTTCGTCATCTGTTGGGGACCGATGCTGATAGATAACGTGTTGACGGCTTGGGGCTATCTACCCCACCTGAGGACGGGCACGCTCAAGTACATGGCCACCACCTTCCACTTAATGGCATATTTTAACAGGTGAGGTATACGAAACACATTAACGTCATGATCATCATCATTACCATCATGTAAGGAGTACTTCTCAGGACAATGTCTAATTATTTTTCCTCCACATGAAATTTTATCCTTTCATGTTTCTAGCCAGAACATGTCTGTATCTTTCATGGGCGTTACAGTAACTTCTTTTGACTTCTGATGTAGCAATGTTCTTAAAGTTTTTTATTTTATTTTATTGCCTAACCACCTCTATTCTAAATTGTATAGATAATACGAAACATTCTGGTCCTATTTCGTAGACATTATTCGTGCATACATCTCAGTACACTTTCCACCATTTTTTTATAATTCTCGTTTTATTGTCTAAAATATTTACCCGCATATACAGAAAGCAGACACTGATTAAGAACTTCACCTTTTCAAGCACCATGATGGTTATGATATATCCCATAATTACATTGATATTTACAAATTATTTAATATTATGTAATACTACTAAGTCAATAAAAGACAAATAAATAAAAAGATAGGCCTATGGTGCATTACAGTACGTCAGATGTCAGATATATTCATTATTAATAAATGGACATCTACAGTGACTAGTTACAAACTTACAGGTACTATATTCAGTCGTAGACAAAGCACCGAGGACACCATATGGCACCTCAGCAAACTATCTCTCAGAATGAATGAGAATAAGATATCAGTTTTATCAAAAAATGCTGTCAATATCATTGCTTATAAATGTTATTCTTAGTAGTTGCCACAGTACTGCGTTGTAATATACACGCTTTAAAAATAATCAATTAAGTTTAATGTTAAATTGTTTCTTATGCAAATATAGTTTTTCAGAGATAAGTTAACGTGATTCAGTTGATGCCCAGTACTTCACGGGCGGGTACGTAGTCACAGAGGCTGGATTTGGTTCATTATAGTGGGAATAATTATTTGTACATCTCCGTTCACATATATACTATGTTTTTTATGGCACTTTATTACGTGTTTTAATATTCGTATTTACTATGTAACAATTCATCCCACAATATTTATTAAAATTGTAATTATGTTCTAGTTGTTTAAGTTACCATCATCATCATCATCATCTTCAATGATTAAACCAAGGATGGTTTGTTCCGGTCTCAAATAGGCAAAGATTAGAGTTCGTTACTCCAGCGCTTCCTCGGACGTCCCACACCTCTCCGTCCTCTCGACTTATAGTTCCATAGTTGTTTGCGGATGCGGCAGTCATCCATTCGGCAAAGATGTTCCCACCCATACAACCGATACTGGGCGATCCTGTCGAGTATACTCATAATATTCAGTATATCTGTGTTCCTTCCATGATCATGGAGAGTAATCCTGAGAAATCTCGTTTCAGCCGCTTGGTGCGACTTTCGTCTTTCGTTAAAGTCCAAATCTCAGACCCATAAAGAAGTGTGGGAAAAACCATCACCTTGTAGAATTTTAGGCGTGTTCCTTTACTTGCTCACTTAAGGGCTTGTCTAATGGTCCCGACATAAGGTTGAACTTATGCAACTTATTCACAACGTCGTTGCTTGCATTATAAGACAGACTGTAGCCCAGGTATTCAAAATTGCTAACTTGTTCTAGGACAGTACCATCTATAAGAAATTTTGCCCGAACGGGATCAGTTCCACGAAAAGCCATCACCTTGGTCTTAAGTGTGGATATTTGTAATCCAGAGTCTTTGCAGATTCGATTTAACAAATGTATACCCATCTGCAACCTGTTTTCAGAGTCCGACAGAAAACAGTTATAATTTTATAATAATAATACAAACATATCGTACATTATATATTTATTCTGTTTAACATAGAAAACTTATAACAATACACAAAAATAAAATTAAAAATATTTAGTTTAGGTTCTCTGATGTATAGCATTTACATACTTTACGAGATATAGATTACAGCAGAGTCCATAAATGTTTACGTAAAAACAGAGTACTATAAGGGATTTAAATATAATAATGATTAAAAGTTATTACGTATTCAGTACTATAACACACGCACAACTTTGGTGTTTCCTGAAGAGAAAACTTTGATATGAAAAAGTAATACAGTGAAGAAAGCTGAGTGTTAATTAATAACGATATGTTTTGTTCAGATACTAAGAGAATGAAGAAGAGAGTATAACATTCTTTTGCAAAATGTAAATATTGGTGAAACTTTTTATTGAAACAGGCCAAAAGCCGAATGAAAAATAGGTTTAATTAACAAAAAATTAGAAATGTACATGTCACGGAAATTGCATGCATAAGTAATGTGAAGTATTTTATCATATATCCAGATTATAAATACTATAATATTTATAGACTTATTTTAAATAATACCAGAATTCGCCGTACCACAGTCTCTCTGTGAACCTATAACAGATTATATATGTTTCTTGAAAGTAATCAAAAAATACATTACATACGTAATACAAAAAACTCAATAGCTTTTCTCCTCCCAATAGTTTGTACAATATAACTTGATACAGTATTAACAAGTTGAACAATGAGTAAATATTTTGGCCTAAATATTGAATTTTGTTCTATTGATCATTTGATCAAAACAGACTGATCTATTGATTTTTATTCATCTTTTCCTATTTTACTTTTTTAAATCTAATAAGGTTAGATTTTTTGAGATCACAGACAAACTATTTATACAGTTTAATGAGGAACTTGAAAATTCTGACGTCGTTTCAGTAGTTTAAATCGTCTTTACAATCTTTGGATTTTACCTTTACAGTTCAACCGGATAATTAAGACATTTTCTGGATACGAAAATAATTAAGACATTACAGATATGAGTCCATTTCACGTGGTGTATTCACTCTGAGGTCACTCAGTCCCAATAAGACCTCACCCTATCAGTTGAAAAAATGAAGCATATTTTTGTGTCAAGTCCTGTCCCGTTGTCCAATTTGTATACAGATCAGCTAAAATAGTGTCGCCTGCTTTATACACCAATTCCTACACATTTCCAGGATGAGAAAGAGATAAAATTAAGTTCAAGTCTTTCTAATGTCAAGTTTATTATCTATCGGTTAAGAAAACTTGTAATACACTCTTTAGATGTTTATAGGTTTTTATGTATGTTTACGTGCCTGTAGAATGTTTATTCACTGCATTTTATGATTGATATTAATTTCTGTTCTTACTCTCGTAAGCGTACACTAAAATTTACGACTAATAGCCGTGTTGTTTTACGTTTTTCAGCTGCGTCAATCCTATTGTGTACGGATTCATGTCGAAAAACTTCAGAGAGAGCTTCTACAAGGCGTTGTGCAGATGTTGTGGGCGTCGGGACGGGCCGCAGCGTCAACTGTCGCTGTCGCAGACTAGGACAACGTCTGTACGGTACTGCGACCGATCCTCCGTGTTGGTGACGCAGGTCAATCACAACTAGAAACAGGTAGAATATGCTGACTGTAACCGCTGACGCAGAATTACTTCTCGAACAAAAGAGTTTCATACAAGCAGATAGTAGTAAAAATGGAAAACTACTACACCACTGACCGAGCACTTCTGCACTGTACCTTTCTCCCGAGTGGCGCACACTGAACCTCAATTCGTAGAACGTCGGCTACTTAGAGTTTCTTGATAAACTGTGAATTTTTAAAATAAAGTCTTTCATTAATATAAACAGTCAACGATTTTATCCATACGAAACACGAAACATAGTTTCCATATATCTAATAGACTGTTATTATCATATCTTCGTTTTATTTATAGATAAGGAATATACGTTTATTTTGCACACTACACACCATTATACTGTTGTCAAGTTGAGAAGACACTATCCTACTTTGAGTTTTCAAGTGTTACTATTTCCATAGTAGTGCAGAGTCCTTTGTCCCCGGATTACTTCCGGGATGGATCTTGATGGATGATTATATTGCCTCAGCCGAAATGATAATAGTTGAAAACCTTTTCTGTAACAGTTGAAAACCTTTTCGATTTCTTTAAAAGACATCAGTGATGTGTTACTAACGTTAGGCCTACTATTAAGACGGACTTTTTCAATCATTGCTTTTTTTCATTAAAAAGCGACGTTTTGGCTTTGCAACAAAGCGGTATCTGTCTTCAGGCATAAACAAATCTAAAGCATTAAAAATAAAAGATAAACAGTATTACACTGTTCCTCAACCGACAACGAGTAAAAATACACAAATATTTTTATATAATGTGTAGGTAACAAACGAAAATAAATAAATAAAACTTACCAACCAAGAAATCTGTAATTCACGCACACACACACACACACACACACACACACAACACAAGATGGACAAACTTACATGAACAAGTACCCCTTAAGGTCACCCGCAAACTGCGACAGGCAACATCAAGTCCCCCCTCCCCTTATATATTCAATCGGAAGACTATTTTTAGTCTTCCGACTATTAAGTCCCCTCCCCATCTCCTCAAAATAACTCACAAAAAACAGTAACACACGGTAGAAAGCCAGAAGCCTGATACACACAACACAAACTATTTTTCTGATAGAATGAAACCAGATATTACCTCATTGTATTCACTGCTTACTTGACTAATACAGTTAATATTGAAGCAGCTTCTTTGAATCTACGTTCGAACCATTTCTTTTCTTTAGAAATAACTTTTACTTCATCCAATAAGACTTTATGCTGCGTCTCCCATTCATGTTCAGCCAACCTTGATCGTGCTCTATTCCCATTTTGTTTACGTTTAACAAACACATTTACACGGGATTCTGTACACCACATATTTTTTATAAAACACAGGGTCTGTTGGTTTTCTACCGCATAATAGTTTCCCTTGCTGTCTTACTGCATTCAGCTCTTCACAACCTTGGTGAGGTCTAACACTACGTTTCTTGTCGACAACCGTTTTGATATGGCAACGGAAGTCACTTTTTTCTTCTTTGGATAATTTCTAGATGGCTGTTTCCTCGGACGGAATTAAGTCAAGTGCAGGGAACTTCCCATCTGAAAGGGCATACTTCCCTGCACTCAACTTAATTTCGTAAATTGGATGTGACTTCCAGAAATTATCCAAAGAAGTTTTATTTATTTACTTTTGTTTGTTAGCTATATATTATATAAATATATTTGTGTGTTCTGACTCTCCGTCCCTTATATTTAATTTTTGATGTTTTTGTTTTGTTTTTGGCTGCAGACGGCTACCGATTAGTTGTGTAGGTCTCTTTTTAATATGAAAGCATTGATGGAAAAAGACCGTCTTATAGTAAGTCTAACATCAGTACTCGTGTAGAATTTTTAAAACTGTGCCACTATTCCGACGCTGCCTCAGTGCACCAATCAGGTTGTCCCGTTAGTAAAATGGCATTATTCTGTTTATGCCACCTGGATTCGGCTTTGCTATTCATGAATCAATATTCATCAACCGCAGCGTATCATCTTCAATGAGGCCGATACGTCGTGTTGTTAGTATTCTGTCGGTGTAGACGTTGTATAAATGATACGCAGAAACATGTCAACAGCATAACTACATTGGTAGAGATTTAAATTAATTACAACTATAATAGTCGCTTTGATTGCCGGTTTAAGTGAGGCAGCTGTACCTTACGTTTCTTTCTAAAACTTTGGATTCTTTGGTCACAGTCACTTATAAAGATTGCCTGTGGAGATTCACTCACAAATACTTGGGTTCATTGCTTGTGGAGATTGATATGTGTGATAAACCAAGGGGCATCAACAATTATTTTCTAAAACATTTTATAGTATTTGAAGTGCAACATAATATTTTTAAATGATTCCTGTTCCTTTGAAAACATCTAAATTCTTTTTTTTAAGAATTCTTTTCTGTTCTTTTCCTTTTAAATTAGTATTTTCATTTAATATTTACTTCTGACTGTTATATAAAATGTATTAGCTTTTATTTTAGTTACAACTAACAGTTATAACAGTATATATATGATTATTTCAACTACATTCTAACGATTTTTATTAAGGAATCATGTTTCAGTAATTTAATACTCATGACTAATTCGTATAATGACCGTGTAAAAAAATTAAAGGTGTCAAGATGTTTTAATTCTATTTAATTATTTATAGGCCTGTGTTATTAATATTACATATCAAATAATTTTATGTATTTATTATATAGTAATGTTATTTGTGTTACTTTGGACAATACAGTAGTTATTCTAATAATTTTGCAAACTGAACTAGCGAAGTTAGTTATTAATTTTTAATCCATCATTTGGCAAGTATCTCTCTGTATATCAACATATTTTGAAGTAAAGTTATCGTTATAACTTTTGAATGCATCAACCGGTTTTTGTAAAACTTAGTACCGGTATCCACGTCTATACGTTTATCCTTACTTATAGACATTATTGCTTTTGAGACTGCCTCTCAAAAAATTTGAAGGCGAAAGGCAATACATGAGGAGGTCAAAATTGTGAAAAAGTAGCAAAAGCCGATGGGAGGTATTAAGTTAAAAGAAATTTTATACACAATCTGAATATAATTTTCATTTTTCGGAACGTCAAGGCCCAAAACGTTGGCGGAAAGTATAAACTCTTAAAAATTGGTGTACGGTATCAAATTAAAGTTAATTTTAAGTAAAACCTGAATATAATGTTAAGTTTTATAAATTCCAAAATTTGTGTACGCTATATCCTACAAATGGGGGAAATGTGTGATAAAATTGCAGTTTCGATGTGAGATATCAAACTAAAGAAAATTTCAACCACAATCTAAATATAGTGTAAAGTTATCAAAATTGTCAACCATAAAAAATTGTAAAAAACCATTGGGGTTTAGACTAAAGGCAATTTTAACACAAATCCGGTCTATTGGAATTTTTAGCGTTTATTGTATGACTTCTGTACAATTGTTGCTTTACTAAACAAGGTATAGTAGGTTAATCTAGATTTTTGTAATATTTCTGATAACTGAAAAATTATTTAATATAAAAATTTATCCAAAAATAAATGTACTTTGTTCAAAATAGTAAGCGAATTCTTCAGCTCAGAGGGCACGCTAGTAGGCTCCTGTTTATGCCTTACTGATTCCTACATACACTGTTTCATTTTTTATCATTGTTTGACAAATTGCAGTTTAATATGTAACATTATTGTTTCTAAATAATAATAATTACTGTATAATATATGAATTTATTATTATATTTTTTTGGTCGTTAATGATCGGCGTTGTTGCAGCAACCTGATAAAGAAATAAGTAAAAAACAAAATAATTTCAAAAATCGCCTTTAAAACATAACTTCTCTATTTATGGTGCAAGCGTCTACAGGATGGTGAAAGCCTAAATTTAAAAGTATATTTAACTATTCTGTTTAAACATTTATGATAACATAACATAAGTCTAACATACCTTATGTTTCACAAATGAATCAACAATATAAAATTTCTAATGAAAATTTTAAGCCTATAAAATTGTTTATTTATCTGTTACAGTGAATCATAGTGCAAAAAAGTCGTAAGGATTGTAAAGGATACTAACTTGAGGCCACACTTCACGTGATGGTAATTAACGCGGAGTTTATATGAGCATTCCCGAGTGACTACAAATGGGCAAAGAACTGGAATTGATCTTTTGTCAACACTTCAGCTTACTGCTATTCTCCAAATCCTTGGTCCGATGAAATTGTGGAATGAATTGTAGCTACTGTCTTTTAAAAACATATAATATAAAATTCATATAAAATGTGTACACAGTTATAAAAAAAAATTGTGTTTGCTCATTCCAAAGACTTTAAAACAAAATTAAAACCGGAAAATGAAAAGAGACAGACGTAAAAGTAAGAGTTTTAAAATTCTCTAATTACTTTAATACTTTGTGAACAAATTCTTAAATTGTAAATATGTAAATAAATATTATAAATATAAGTATATCTAATTTTTTTTGTAATTAAATGTATTTTATCAACCTCTGTACTACCAGAATTACAAAAAATTTTGAAAACAAAATACATAAAAAATAATTTAACAAATGGTTTTTAAGTATGTGAACGGGCTACTGGGAGACGGACTGAAAGACTGTTTTACAAATACGGACAGATAAACTAAACAGTAAGTCCACGTTTGTGAATAACCAAACACATAATGTAAAATAAATACAATAATTAATAGTATATATATTGTGAGTTTATCTATATAGTTACAATAGCCTATATACAATATTTTAAATATTCTATTAACACTCACATAACGACAATGCACAGAATCGGGTAATAATAGAAAGCATCCAGTTGAATCCTTTCATAAGACAGTTTAGTAAACAAGAAAGTAATGTAACAGATCATTATATTTTATGATATAACATTCATCAACAGCTGATGAATATTAAAAATAATTACGTTTTAAAGTATGTTGTTTACGTACAAGTATTAGACAGGTTTTGAGGTAAAGTATAATGCTCAGAAACATAAGAAAAACAAAAATAAAGTGTAAAAATAAGTTATATTGATGACTGGTACTCAACAGTAAAGCCACAGAACGCACATTTATGGGTGAACATCCTATCATCCCGGTCGACAAAGGTTGTTGAAACATTAATACGCGAGTGAAGTTATGTATAAAATAAATTAGAAAAGTTTTTATTTGTTTGCAGGAAGTAAAATTGTTTGTCACAGGTTGGAATAGGGTTCCTCTCTTAATAACAAAAATTTAAAAGTTAGTTTAACATTCCTAAAATGTTTTTGTAGTTTGTAATATTAGCTTTAATTTCATTTTTGTTTTATTGTACCATTGTAGGATAAAAGTATGTGACCTAGTTGTAATATTTCAAAAGTTGACAATTTATGTACCACAAAAAACTTGAAGGGGAAGCTTTTACTTTTTACGAATAATCAAATATATTTTGGATTTAGAAAAATGATTTAAAATTTTTGTTACATTAGCATTTCGTAATTGATATTTGATATAACTATTTAAAATTTCTATATAATAGTACGACGAACGCAATATCCATAAATTGTAATGGATACAATTACAGATTTACAGATTATGGATAATTTACAGCTTATCAGAAAAAAATAATTTCCTGGAAAAAATGTTGACTAAAAAAATTACATTACTGTTTCACAAACATTATTTACTCATTTTTATATAATCACTAATAGATTTTCGTGTACCATTAACTTAAAAGTTCAGATTGTCTATTCCGTGTTTTATTAAATATTATGCTTTTACTAACAGAAAATTTAATTCTGTATATTACATATGTCACTAAATACTAGCTAGTATATTTTGTTGGTCAGAGAAAAACAAAAAATTTGTAATATCTCGAAAGTAAAAAATGCATGTTATAAAACGTTTTCTAATCATTTTTAACTTAATGTGTAAATAACGTAATCTATTAACTTGATCTGTAAAGCGTTTTACCGTCCAAGCCTTACACCTCTTAATTAACATTTAAGGACACAAAGTTTTTTCAGATAACATCACAATTTTCTGTTTGAAACGTACTATTACTTCAATTTAACCCAATCCACAGTTGCCATTATTACTCACATCATTAAAGAGAAAACTGAATTTTTAAAAGTATATTGAGTAAGTCAATGTGGCTCAATTACAATGATAGTCGTCACATTCCAAGAAATTGTAGATAGACGACTACATGGCGTGACTGCTGATTCCCGGGCTCCATTGCCTTTGTAATTGATTGACTATGACGATTTGGTTCAATTTGATTCGAATACAAAACAGACGCCCGCGCGCGTAGCGCTATGTGTATAAGGATTTGTATGTGGCTTTCTTGTTGCACAGTTTGTTTATTACATTTACAATATTGTTACGACGGTCTCACTGATCGTCGTATGGTACAGTGGAAAACAAAACACAAGACACCAATAAAGTCGCAAAAACCAGCTTTAATTATCACAATTAACAGTTAGTAATCTTCAAGTTACTCAACAAGATCAATTATTCTTAAAATAATCCAAGTCAATCTGTCCACACAAATGATAATGTCAACTATAAAGAATTCCGCACTATAATCACTTTTAACTAATACACCACTTGATACGCATTGTGTAAATCGCGCTGACAATAACTGAAAACTCAGCGGGGGATTGGAGTATTTATAGTCTGAAGGGTTCCATAATAGGCGTCCTAATCAAACACTTGAAACTTCACAGGATACTTCAGCGCGGCGTTGGCAGAAACACGCACCTTTGGGCTAGTTGAAAAGCTTGTCGAACAACACTGTCGAATGGACGACATAGTTCCGTATTACGTAACACTGTCTCGCATGTTAAGTGTCACGTACGCATACAAACATTACAAATGGACTCTGATGGGATAGCCGAGAAACAAGTAGAACGTTATATAATGGCATAACAACATACTTTGGAACAGCATGTGATAGAGTGAATAGGGCAGGCTGTGAGCAATGATTGCAATTAAATGAATTCCAACATAGGCCTATCATTACAGTCATAGAAAGTCTTTTTTTTTTGAAAAATAAAATCTTAGTAGAGACAAGAAGACGGAACACAACTCCTAGTTTGGGCCTAATCAATTGTGAAGTATCACAAGGGTGCCAATTACCACAGGGTGTCATACACAATTGTCGATGAAACTTCCGGAGCATTTTATGACTCGTAACTCTGCAGTGACACGTTGTTTGCTGATGACCAAGCTATCCTGTCAAACTTGAAAAGCGGTATCCAGATGGCTGCATACTCATAGAGTCGAATCTACAAGACTTTCTGATTACAGATCTCCACATTGAACACCAACATGTTGGCGTTTCATGGAACTGATCCCATACGAGCAAACATTGTTGTAGATGGTACTGTTCCGGATCAGGTCAGTACTATTGAACATCTGGGCTACAGGGTAATGTGTCTTATGTTACAAAAAATTATATGGGTAAGAAGGTTTACAAGTTCAACCATAAGTTCGGTCATCAGGAGAACTCTAAAATGATATTATTGTAGGTAAATATTATTACCATTGCACGATGTATTAAAACATTCATTCCAAATAGGACACTTACGGTATATTTATTTGTAATACTCGTAATTACTTAGGTCATAATTATAAAATTTACTTAGTTACTTATAAATGCATTGGTTTAAAGTATAATTATGTATTTATGTTTTAATATGTTGTCAATAATTTATCTAAGCTGAAGCAACTTGAAAACCAGTTTTAACGTCAATTGTAAAGTCGGTGTACGTCTTTGGGGTATTAGTTTAGCGGACTAAGCTGTATATTATACCTTCTCAATTCACCCTCGAAACACTCCTGTTTGCCCTTTCGTATTTTAAGTGCAGTTTTGACGTGTGGGTATGTGAGCGCGCGGCGCGCGCGCGTCCCTCTGTAGGTCACTCGTTACTCGGCACGTGTTTCCGGTTTAATTAAAGCCAATGCCTCTCGTAGCGGTGAAATCGGCGTGGGGACGTTTTTGTCGTAATGAGAAACCGAAATTAACACTTCTAGATCTCAACGAGAAAGACTTTTTATTTTATCTTTCACCAATTTGCAGTCATTTTTACAAATATAAGAGACGCTTCTATATAGTGTTGGGGAGACTTCGACCGCCATTCAAGCATAGACTTCAAACATATTTCTCAAAAGGCAGCTTATTCCGCCGGGATACCCTCCCCCTCACACACACGTACACAAATACAATATAATGTAAAATATTGTATTATATTTTATTAATATAAATGATTTAGAAAAATCTGCTATAGAAGAAAGGATTCTTAAAATGGAAAGAGCATACGGTATAACTGAAGATATTTAGAATAAAAAGTGCATATCTAAACTTGCGAAAATAAGGCATTACAGTACAATAGTGAAGCCAGAATGCCTACATACAAATAAATGTCTAGCATTGACTTATAATTTAGACAAACTAGAAATATTGGAAAGACGTAGTATTAGAAAAATATCAGGCCCAGGAAAAACTTCAGAAGGTTGGAAATTAAGAAGTAATGATGAAATATTATATAAAAATACAGAAAATGTAACAAAAAAATGAAAAAAAGACTATTGTTTTTTGGACATTTATACAGAATGGACGACAATAGGTTAACAAAGCAGATCTTCAAATATCTGTAGGGGAAGATGTCAGCATCAAGTTGGATTAAAGAATTCCAAAACGATTTAGGAAAAAAAAATAATATAAACGCAGACGAAGGAATTGAAAACGGAGGTTCAAAGTGGACTGAACACAGGAAGAAGAGAAACAATGCAAGAATATTGGAGGAAAAGAAAAGAACAAAGGATAAAGAATAGAAATTGGCATGGGATCCTTAGATGGCCGATACTAAAATAAATTTTTTTTAATATTATAATAACTACATACTTTATATCATACAATACTTTACATATAACTAATATAGTATATATAACTAATACAGTATAAAAACTGTTAGTTACACGTAAGTAATATACTTATATAAAAATAAACAAACAAGCCATAATATAAGACGTTCGATATCGGCATATATTTATAATAATAAATCTCTGGAACATAATTTTCCTCTATCATATTACCATCCTATATCATGTAAGGAAACAATATCATTTTTAACAAATAATGGGTTACATTTGATTTCCGAGGCTTTCACGGCCGGCGTCAATGTTAGAATTTTGGCATGCCGGGCTGTTGGGCCGTGGTCTGAGGTTGTTGTTTGCAGACGTTTCGGGCGTACCTTCGGTGCACAGGGTTGAAGCAAAGGCTGTAGCACTGACCAAGTTATCGCAGTCAGTAAACATCGAAGGTGCGGCCAAAACGTCTGCAACCAACAACTTTAGCCCACGGCCCAACAGCCCGGCAAGCCAAAACTCTAACACCGGGTTACATTCATAATAAATTTCAATGAATTTAGTCAGTGATGCCAACATTTTGTTTACAGTAAAGAAAATTAAATAAAATATATTTATAATCATTAACTGTGTTTGTGATTTTTATTTTACTTACAATCATAACATTTTCTGCTCTGTTTTGTTTTTAATTCAAAACAAAATTCTCTGACTTGTATTTGTTTTCAACTGGTCTTATAGGGTCATTTTTCATACAGATAATTTCAACAAATTTTATGTTAAATTTTTCTTGTGTTTATTAGCAGCTTAATAAAATTATTATACACCAAACCTAAAAACGCATGTTTTCCAACAAAAA
This sequence comes from Magicicada septendecula, assembly GCA_034769895.1. NCBI lineage: Eukaryota > Metazoa > Arthropoda > Insecta > Hemiptera > Cicadidae > Magicicada > Magicicada septendecula. Next base: position 123,789,011 of record CM068368.1, read on the forward strand.
TCTTTGTGACTTTTTATCTGTGCCAGTGAATTGAATTAATTTTTAGATAGCACTCGAACATATTTCACTCCTGTTAATTTAGACTGTGGAAACGAATTTCTGGTCGCTGGGTAAGAAGAAACGATTGAAGAGACTAGTGCAGGCCACTAGTCTTTGTTTGTATCCTGCAAGACTCAAGTTGTTTCTCCTATACACATCTCTGTAGTTACACACTATACAAAAAGTTCTGTAGTTTAGTTGGTATGATGCCAGGCCCCCAGTCAAGAGATAATAATATTTACAACACTTCATTTTTTTCATCATAATACTGGGTTACAGTTATCAACTCCCAGACTGACTCAGTTCATACAAGTGGTTGCATGTAAGGCTATAGTGGGAAGTCGAATCAATTATAGTGATTACACTAATTTTGTTGATCCCGTATATCTTATAAAGATATCATACTATCCTAAGTGTGGAACACTGTACATTTGTTACAACGCAGATCTCCTCTTATCATCATTAGTAATTACGTCAGAAGGAATTGTAATATTTCTTCAAGCATATTTACTATTAGCAGTAAATACTGGCGACGGTATAGGTGCATAAATATAAAAATTTGGTTATAAAAAAAGGAGCCTAGTGATATTTATGAACACTTATTTACGATAAACTTATTAAAAGAAAAACAAAATTATTGTTTACACTACTTATAAATCACAGTATCAATGATAAATCTTCAATACTGTAGATTAATCAAAAGTGTCATTTACAACTGTAGTATTTCACATTTATTTCACAACATATACTTATAGACTATTCTAGTAAATCATAAGCAAATAAATTTAAAGGATTAAAAAATAAATGTAATTATAATGAAGTAATAAGAGCGATGCGTTAATGTTTTCAGATTGTCAGTTTATGTGTTAAATCTGTTAACACAATATTTAAAGAAAAATTGTTAACTTCATTTGAAACTAACTGAATGGTTTAAATAAATTTTAACATAAAATATAATTTGTTAGCAACTTATGCTGTAAAAAGGAACACGAAATGGAAACATTTTTTGTAAATAGTAACCTAGAAGGAGGAGTCCCGCTGCTGTTCCCGGATCGGCAAAACCAGCTGTAGAGGGTCTCCTCCTCCTCTACAAAATGTGGAGGGGGATTCTGCTGTTGATTAATCATGTAATATACCCTAGTCATGTGACATATTCTATTTATATACGGTGAGGTATAATTTTGAAAGCCTGCAAAGAGAACAAAATTTGTTCAGGAAAAATGATTGTGAGTTTTGTTCAGGCCAAGAGAAAAAAGCTGTAACCAGTATGTTGACCGTTATTGACGTACACAGGTAAAGGTCGTGCCAAACAAAGGGTCCAAAATGTAGGAGAATGGTACAAAAATAAGAAATAGTTTTGTAATCCAAAATACATATAGGAAGGATTTTAAAAACTGCCAAAGAAAATTCTGTGTTAAGGAAGATATAACGAGCCAGGAACAAGGCAGGAATATGAAGTGAACTGAGAAAAGGAAAACGTGGAAAGGTTAGTAGTAGAGAGATGGTGCGATAGAAAAAAAAGAGTGACAGAGAGAGAGAGACACAGAGAGAGAAGAGAGAGAGAGAGGGGGATAGGGAAGTTGAGACCTATATTTAGAAGTAAAGATTAAAATTAACTTGCATTTGTATTTTTATTACTTTGAATACAAAAATACAAACGACGTAGCTTGTCAAATGTAAAAATTGCTCTCGCACAGCTTAGTAACTATATCAAAAAAAGTAAAAATATTTTAAGGTGTGTAATTAAAAACATGTTTGAAATACGTGTGTTTGTTATAATTGTGTACTGATGACGGCATCAATATGATGAGTCGTGAAAATTACAGAAAAATGATAGCAAACCTTCTCAAATGTAATATCTGAAAGTTGTAAAGGACGAAGAGTAGTCGTTATGTTTAAAAATGGTTAGTAGGATAATATTATATGATGAAATAAATATTAAAATGTATGTTTAATTTAGTATGTTCAAAATTTGAGTAGCTCAGTCACTTGTGTTTCATGTAAAATTAGTGTCAAGGAGTTTAACATTGTTTCAGAACTTCATCATAAAAGAGAGAGAAAGTAAATAAAAATAAATGAACCACGTCGCTTACGTTGCAGTTTCCTTTAAGCCACCGTCAGACGTGATGATTGCTTACAGTGATTGCGTGTGATCGACGCAATTGGGTTGGAAAAGTTTCAGCTGAAGCTACAGTCTACAGTGGTTAGGTGAAGAAACAAGTGTGTGCGTGTGTGCGTTTCATGGAGGAGTGAATTAACAGAAATGTGGCAGAAACAATCAAAAGGAATAGAATCCATGAGATGTATAAACGGAGTCATGATAGTGTTACGACATTACAGAACAGTCTACCTGTTTGTCGAATGTTCCGAAGAATCTCGCTCTAATGTGTGGCATACGTGACTCTAGACGCATTTGCGAGACTTTTCTGGAAGCCGCCAGCCGCGCGGACTGTGTCAAGGCCGCAATTAATTATGTCGTAGTTTAGAGACAAGGCGTAGTTTGGAATCTTCTGGTCTGTGCGCGGTTATATAAATACAAGGCGGCAGCGGCCTTAGTTTTCAGTTATAGTGGCGATATATTTACAGTGCGGTCCGAGTTTATTGTCGGGCGATTACAAGTGATTTTTTGGCGATTTACTGTGCGCGTTCAAGTGGTTATTAGTTAAGTGTTGTGTTTTATAATCGGACGGTATATTGTAATACAACTGTGTTTTAGTATTAGTTGGCGTTTATTAACGTGTGAACAATTTTTATTTGATTTGTTATAAGAGACTCTGTTGTTAATTACGAACTACCGGGAAGAATTTATTTATAAGGTTTATCTACTACAATAACTTAATTTGTTGATTGTTATTATTATTTGTGTTAAATGCTTCCTGAATTATTAAATAATTACTTTATGTGTTCAATACAATTGTTTTTATTTCATATAAATATTAAAAAATTTGTGAGCATTGGATTCAAGTCATTTCATTTGAAATATGGAATATGGAATATTCAAGTATATTCATGTGAAAATTAAAGCTGGTGATTAGTGACTTAATTGGTGTCTTGTATTTTGTTTCCACTGTACCTACGACGATCAAGTAGACCGTCGTAGCAATAGCATCCCACGTCAATTTAAAACATTTTCTACGTTGAAAAGAAAGACAATTAAATGATACTTAACACGCGACGACAAACGAGGCCGTTCCAGTCGTTTGTCTTTATTCTACCGCATTCGGTCGGAACAGTGTTTCAAGGTCGTGCTCTGACCTAGCATCTTTCGAATTCGAGATCCCTTGTTACTACGCTACTTATCTCGACTCGTCAGTTCAATTATCGCGGCTTTGCAGTTCAGTTATACCTGGCGATATTACAGTGCGGTTAGCAGATATTTTGCGGTTCAGTGGAAAGTGATTATTGTGTGAATTAGTGCAAAACTATAATAAGGTAACATTTATTTTTGTGTGTTGTAAAAATTTAACTTTAGCTATGTATAAGAGTCCATTGTTGATTTCTATTTGTTGTTTGTGTCTAATTATAGTTTGTAATTAGTGACGTCAATTGTGTCAGTTAATCTGTGTCTACTGCACTACATGACGAACCGTGACACCATCGTAACTATATCTTATTGAAGTTCAACAGTCTTTAAAAAGATTTATTGTACTTGAACTCGTACAGTAATTCAAGTTAAATTTGTTCACACGCAATAATCATGTCAACTATTAGAGTTCCACACTAATTATCACTTCGCTACAATACTTCGAACAGTACTTCAATAAATCGCCATTTATAACTGACTAACTGAGCAGAAGCTGTTGCCTATTTATAGTGTACATGGTTCCAGACTAATGTTCCATAATATGCATCCTTAACAAGCACTCCAAAACTCTAGAGGGTACTTGTGTACGGCCTTGGTAGAAACATGCACCTGCTCGGGTAACCGAGAAATGTGTATTGTGTTTCCATTTTTCGAGAACGTTCCGTTGTTACAATATGATAAATAATTTTACTGTATTAGAAAATGTTAATAGTTAATTTTAATACGCACATATTAATATCACGATGTTACTACACAAACGAATCTATCGGGAAGAATTTATTTATAAGGTTTATATACTACAATTACTTAATTTGTTGATTGTTATTATTATTTGTGTTAAATGTTTCCTGAATTAATTACTTTAAGTGTTCTATACAATTGGTTTTATTTCATATAAATATTACAAAATTTGTGAGCATTGGATTCAAGTCATTTCATGTGAAATATGGAAATATGGAGTATGTAATATTCAAGTATATTCATGTGAATATTTTGGAGTTCAAGAATTTTTCTCTTTTACAATAAGAATCCATGCATTATACGTACTAATATCAAATGAGAGTATTATTTTTATTGTTGTTAATTATTTCCTTATTTCTTGATTTATTATTTATATTTGTATAATTATATTTAATAAGAACCTTTTTAAATGCTTATTTTATAATCGATAATGTAGTAACAAAATAGACACTCAAATATATTACATTACTTTTACTATATTTACAATTTCCGTAGTATTTACGTTGTTCTGAACAGCCGTAGGTGATTGAATTGTCTACACGAATTATCATAAAAAATTATGAATAATTCATTAATTATCTATATCAGTAGGCCAAGTACTTTATTAAAATTCTACCACCAACAGATTTCATTATTGATTCACTACTAACTTATTAGTTAAATTTACTGCATAAAGCAACGAAGGAAATAACATCGCAACTACCATTTACAAATCAGTATTATAATTGTCTTAATAACTACTGACTGAACAATTTATGTAAAAATCTCCCAAAAAACTCACAGCGTGATTGACAAGAAGTAAGGAAGAAAGATGTTAAGAATAGCCTTTTTTCTTAAGTTTTGAAGTTTATGATGATGAAGTATGTTTTCCAGCTAATAAATCGAGCTTATTAAGCGCTTACATAGTGCATAAGGTGAAACACGTTATGAACCTGTACTATTATTCACTGTCACGTGATATATTAGATAAGAAGTCAGCTTATATGATTGTTTGTATATTACATTGATTGCTAGAACTTTTTTCGTCATCGTAATGTGGTTAATTTGTATTAACTAAGATTAAATAATCTTATTGTGTCCTTAAAACACAAAATGCCCTCCATAAGCTATGACGTGAGATCGCGCCAGTTTCCAATGGTCAATTTTCTTACACACAATCTGTTGTAAAAGTGTATATTATTAATTTATTTGAAGAAGGTTCAGCTGTTATTTTACGAACTCATAAATATGCAGAGACTGTCATCAGTTATGCAAATTAAGGTACTTCTCTCTCCCATTAATAAGTCTGGCCTCCAAAGAGTTTCCTTTTTGAATAAAACACTCTTCTAATGACACGTAAAAGATCTGCCAAGTTTAATTAAGAAAAGAAACAAAAGATTTTAACGTCTGACGCTAAAGAAATTAATTTTAGATTTTTGAGTGACTGTCGTTATTTGGCAACTTTCGAAGGACAGGTGCACACCTAACAGGAAACGGAAAGTAATAAACATTGTAGTGTAAATATCTGAATTGCTAAAGTGTGCCACTAATTGTTCACGTTCGAAACCCGGTTAACGATTTTACGGAAATTCTTATTTATCATAACTGTAAACGTCTACAAAACCTCTAATAATTTGTTGTGTTATGGCGATACGTAATGTACAGATTGTGCTACTGATATGTTATCACACTCCGATGTAACGTGGACAACTTAAATCGAGTATAACTCTATGCAAGGCTGCAATGACAAGTCGAATGATCTGCAAGTTCGTGGCTAAACTGATTGAACGAGTTCGGTGACTGGCTTTATTATGCAATTATTTGCTTTTTCGTTGTCCATTAAAAAGGAAACAACGTTAAAAAAATGCAATGTCTTGGCACTATTGTTTGCTATTATTATTTAACGCAATGTGGAAATGCTAGTTTGATAAGATTTTGTTTGTGTAGCAGTGATTACGACTAGGTCATAAACAAAACTTAGGTCATATGAAAGTTACACATTGAAAGTTATTCGACACCCTACACGTGCTTTTTATATGCGTTCGAATATTCACAACTGCGATTGATTTTATGCCACTGTAACACAGATGGTAAAGAATTAAGTCAGGATTAACGACTTTCAGATTCATGAAGTCGACACGAAATTAAAGACGTGCGTATTGACATCAACCGCCTGACTGATGTGTCAGATGGTGACACGGTTAAATTAAACTGAACATAAAGTAATGAGAAAGATAAAAGTGTAACAGACTTTCTGAATATCTTATAATTTAAAACTTTACTTAAATGTTTACAGCGTACTCCATATTCGAATCACTAATTTCAAAGTACACACCGGTATATTGTGTATCCATACAACTGTGTATACGTATACGCCACTTCAAATGCAACGTAGAACGGTACTAGTAAAACGAATACCATTTAAGGCTGTCATAATAGATACATAAATTATATAAGTTAATACATTAAAATAGCAATCAGAAGATGTGTGTGTGTGTGTGTGTGTGTGTGTGTGTGTGTGTGTGTGTGCAGAAAATTTTAAGAAAAAAACTGACGTTTATGCTACTTTGTACTGTACATGAAAAAGAGGAAAACACTGGACATCAGCTGCTATAAAATGCTTTTTACAGAAGACAAGTCTTTCAACAGAAATATAATATTCTTATAAAGTAAAGAACATTACTTTGTGCAAGTGACGACTGGACGTTTCAGCTAGACGGCAGCGTGAATGTGGATAATGAAACGATTACCAAAGATAGGAAACGGTAACAAACGGTTACGTTTCGCTGTCAGTAAAGTACGAAAGAGTACGTGTTAAAAATTTTAGAACAGAAGTTGAATCGTCATACTAAATATGTTTTTAAAATTCATGAATGGAAACGTTCTGCGACAGCATATTGTACTGTAATTATTTGCAGATATTTTATTTCTATATGCCACACGTTGGTTGCGTCATTAAATGTGCTGTTATTTTTTACAGTATTGTAATTAAAATATTTAATTACAGATATTACTTTTTTCTATCTGCACATGAAAAGAAAACTCTATCTCAGGGTTAACAATTATTAAGTTGATTTATATTATTTAATACTGTGTATGATATATTCTTTTCTTTAATCCGTACCAAATAACGTTAGTGTATAAATTTCTTAATAAATAACAAGGTAAGAATATTTCTACCATATAAATGTAAATAGCTTGAATCTGAATTCTTCACAACTGCAACGGGTTCAATTCTAGTTAATGTTTATCATCTTAAAGGTAATGTTAGGCTTCGTAGTCTGTTCCTTCTCTGGGATTTCTTATTAGATTAAATGTTGATTTATATTTCTTCTATGATTATTAACTTGATACTTCTTCGGAATATCGAATTTTATTGTATTGAGACTCAAACTATCTTCGAGTACAGGCTTCTTCTTTTAGTTCGGCGTTCTCTAAATGATATACTCAGACTTCTTGAAATATTGTTGTTTATTAAGTTGTATACAAATTGTGATTCTTTCAGTGTTATAGATTTATACTCTCGTATGTTTATTATATTCAACATCAATGTGAACTCCCTTCCTTTAAAGGTTTCCTTTATTAAATACAAAATTAAACTTTTTTATAAAAATTAAACTCTTATAATGTGTATCTTATTACATATAAAATTAGACTTTTTGACGTGTATCTTCTGAAATATAAATTTAGACTAAACAAATTTTCTTTCATTTGCATACAATTCAAATCTAACAATTTATAATTTGCCATTTAGATACCTCACTAAATTCGTCATATCTTTCCATCATATGACTCTTAAAAACATATATAACTTTTCTAATTATTATTAAATACATTTATTTGATTTCTAACATTCTTAATTCTAAATTGTATTTATTAGATTATAATTTTATTACTCTTTCATTTTATCTTAATATTTATTTCCAACTTAATATAATAATTGGCAAAACATATATTTCTTAATGCTGTTCTATATAATATTGGAGTCTACCTCTATGTTGGTCGTGACTAACACTTAGTTTTTTGTTTACAATCCTAACATATGTTCATAACACTATTAATTTTATACATTTTCTCTTTTAAAATTATTATTTGATTCTTATGTACTGTGTTGTATTTTAACAGCAGTACAATATACGGGCTGATCAAGAATAACGTTATGCTGTGCTAATGATGGCGGATTGTGGAAGGCGTCGTCGTGGAGACGCAGGAAGCAAAATAATAAAAGAATAAAAATTGTATTAAAAAAATAATTTTCAAAGCAGCTAAATAAGTTTAAACTGTACTGCTCGTTTGAGTCGTATAGCGTAATAAGCAGCAACTGTAAGTACTTTAACATTGACAGACATAATTTTTTCTCGTTGTTTGGAAGCTCGCAGCTCGCACTACATTAAGTTAAAAAGAGAGCAACAGTAAGTCTTTGCGGAACAAATTCAATTGCGCAACACTTATAATGAATGTGCGTAAAACGCCGTAAACTCGATTAACGAGTCAACAATTTATTGTTTCTGCTTTTTTTCAATTGTAACTATAATATAAAATTATAAAAATGACTCATGTCAAAATTGTGATAGCATTTATAATGTTTTTAATTATACTTGGTACGTTTTGTTTGCTTTCGTTACCCACTGATGCTTTGGTTAAAATAAATTTTCTTTCAAATTGAGATTTTATTTCTACAGTCAGGGCGTTGACATATTCTTTCTCTGTTTCGTTGCCTTCCAAAAATATCCTTACAAAAGACACCCAGTCCACTGTTCCCTCATTCGTAGCACTGCTGAATCTTTTCTTCGAACATAGTTCTCTTAGTTGTATAGGCTTGTCCCTGTATTTGCTTAAACGTTTACTATAATCAGTACAGTGTATTAATACCTGATCAACGGTGTTACTATTTACTGACTCATGATAATCAGTGCAATCTGAAAGGGAGCTACTTACATCAGACATCTCGTTGTCTTTATGATGTGAGTAGTATAATATTGTTTTTCGTGCGATATGTCTAAAATTACTCTGTCAAGATTCAAATTAGTGCAAACATTATTAAATATATTTTGCGTATTTTAGCGATAGGACGTTCAACATTGGTGGTAAAGTTGTTTCAAGGGTATCTTGTTATAAACGCAAGTATTTGCAAACCATATTGTCATTAAATTTAGCAGATGACGATAAAAACAGTTTTTGCATCCTCAGTGTTACGTTCTTTACCAAATAAAGATGACAGATTTTCTTGAGGCATTTATTATGTAAAAAGTGAACATACATGTACGAGATGACGCACCTTTCACACAAGCAAATCGACGACAGGCAACAGTACCAAACGCCGTCTGCCAGATGACGTTAGGGTGAGTAAATTGAATGTTGCCTCTTAAACTTTATTATCCAATTTCTTCAGTATATGATCAAGTGTGTATGTATATTAACTTCCTTTTAAATTTAGTAACTTCACTCAGTGTTAATATGATTATTGCAACATTTCAGAAGGGCAGAGCGTTTTACACAATTTCCAACATTAAAAGATGAGCAAATATGAAACTTATTTTTCACACGTTTGCTGGACTATGGAATTCTGAACTTACAAAAATAATATCGGTTTTTATAGTAAATAGCATGCAAAGAATACTTAGCATTTTCAGCATACACAGATATACACAGAATTCTTTGACACTGTATCCTATTCAAATTACGATAGTGGTTAATTGTACGTAGCCTATCGTGTTTTTGGTGTTGTTCAGCAAGCGAGAAAGCAAAGTAGGTAACCGCAATTTTTAATTAGTATGGATACGTAGTCATTTCCGAAGTGTCAACGGCTGAGAGTGAAGCGCGGGAGGAACAAACCATCTTTAACAAAAATTAAAATTTTTGTACAAATAAATAAATTTATAATTGGTAACCACTTTACATCAGAATTATCAATGAAAGGCTTAGAACTATCTCTGAAACTATTTTGCTTGAAGAGCAAGCAGGAATCCGTAAAGGATGATCATGCACTGACGATGTTTTCAGTTTAAGGCAGATAATACAACAGCGTAGGGAATTCAATTTAGAGACGCATATAGCCTTCATAGATTACCTAAAGGCGTTTGATCGTATCCACCGAGACAAACTCTGGCACATAATGGAGAAACGAGGATATCCAATGCATTTGATTAGAGCGGTACAAGCCTTTTATAAAAACACTAAAATTATAATTGACACTGGGACCGGCAATGAGCTAAAATCAGAAATTATGACCAACCATGGTGTCGGACAGGGATGCACTTTATTGCCTACACTGTTCAATATATATTGCAACAGTACAAATATATAGTGTACTGTGCATTGCATAAAGTAATTCAAATAAATAAATGGTTCATACTGTTAGCAATAATAATTCAGCTTTCTATCTGAACTGTAAAAGGAACGACCAAACTTTCATGTTGGGACAGGCTGATCACGCCACTTTGCTGTGTCTGTGTGTACACGCGTATGTTACATGGGTGTGTGAGACCTGTCGATTCCTGAAAAGCGTCACCCTTAATGAACGCTATTAATTATATGAATTTATTTATTTAGTAAAGATTGTGAGCATAATATCACAAAACCAAATACACCAAAGTGTGTATAAAAATAATCCGCACAAGTGTATAAAAAAAAAAATAGTGCGAAAAGAATAAAAAGTGTGATTATAGTGAACATAAATATAAATAAAACATATGTTAATTAAGCTAGAGAAAAACGGTTTATACACAGTGAACACATAAAAATTACCGACAAGGTGAATATCGGGTAATGTGCAAAAGACTTCGCATTTCGCGAAGACAGGCGAATTAATTGTGATAACAATCGTGTGTGAGAAAGGACGCTAACGACAGACTCTGACATGCAGAATATTGTCGAAACATGATTTTACCGCCCTAGGGTATAAATAGACGAGACGGGCTAACTTAACTCTTGCTCGTTCAGCCATAGTAGCAGCCGGAGGCTCTGCCCGGCAAGTACAACTCTTTCTCGTTCAACCATAGTAGTAGCCGCAGGCTCTGCCTGGCAACTACAACTCTTTTTCGTACAACTACCGTAGCAGCCGGAGGTTCTGCCCAGCGACAACAACTTTTGTATATCAACCACAGCAGCAGCCGGAGTTTCTTCACGAATACTCATCACTTTCGTGAGAACACCTGCAACCTGAGGCCATGACGGGAGACGAGGGAGCAGCCAAGTACTTGTAATAGAATCCAGCGAGGGACGAGGATCAAGGACTCCAGGACTACACGACTACAAGGAGCATCCAGGATCGCGGGCCTAGGACCGAAGAGGACCCGCTGCCGATTTACCACGAAAATAAGTTGAAAAACAACCATGTATTTGTAAAACAGAGACTCACAGAAAGACAATATAATTAACGATGTAAAAGGAGAGACAATCCAATTCAAAGATGAATTAATAAATGTTGCAAATGTAAATATTTCTTGTATAGTAATTAGAGTAATGTTTTTAAAAGATGTTTTTAAACTATAATTTTGAATCAATAACTTAGTCACTGATATTTAAATTGATATAAAAGTAATTAGTAAATTTTATTAGAAAACAAAGCAATGCATATGCAGTATATTCAAAAGAAATTAGATCATTAGAAAGAAATTAGATAATCTAACAATTATCACACTAATGACCAAGCCGAGAACAATATTAGATAATTGTAAATGTGTATTATACTTAAGATTGTATATTATGTCTATGTGTAATACGAGATATCACTTATATGTAATAATTAAATGTGTGCTACGACTACACACACAAGCAAATAATAATGATATTTTAAATCGCAACCAAATGAGAAATTTTGGATTAATAAATTTTTAAATGATTTTAAACTAATTACGTTGTGTTATTATTATTACGATTACACTCATCATATACACACACGAATTTAATGTGTTGTATTGTTGTAATATATAGATGACCTCGTGCGAGAATGGAAACAAAGTGCTCCGCTAGGTATACAGATTAGTCGACACGAGTTCGGCATGTAATGGAGAAACGAGGATATCCAATGCATTTGATTAGAACGGCACAAGCCCTTTATAAAAACACTAAAATTAGGCCTATATTTTACACTGGAACCGGCAAAGAGCTAACATCAGAAATTATGACCAACCAACGAGTCAGACAGGGATGCACTTTATCGCCTACACTGTTCAATATATATAAATGACCTCGTGCGAGAATGGAAACAAAGTGCTCCTCTAAGTATACAGATTAGCCGACACGAGTTCCTAAACACTATGCTGTTTACCGATGATCAATTTTTAATGCAAGATAGTGATGATAAATTACAGCTGGCTATCCGCAAACTAAATCTGTTATCAAAAGGTTTTAATTTGAACATTTCAATAGAAAAAAGTAAGACCATGGCATTACTAGGAAAAGATTCGATTCGGACAAAAATTGTAATTGAAAATAAAATTTTAGGACAAGTATCACATTTCAATTACCTAGGATGTGATATTACATACGAAGAAGACAATGATACTTTTTAATAAAACAAACAACTTCCAAAGAATATGTGGGACATTACGGAGAACACTCAAAGGAAAGACCACGAAAGAAACACAAATAAAATTCTATAAGGTGATGGCAGTCCCCAAATTATACGGGTCCGAATCATGGGCACCAAGAAAGAAAGAATATAGCAGATAGAAACGTCTGAAATGAAATATCTTAGATATGTGAAAGGTTGTATAAGATTAAATCACATAAAGAACGAAAATATAAGACAGGAATTAAAAGTACAACCAGTAACGGAACTAGCGAAAAACTATAAAAAAAGATGGAAAGAGCATATTATGCGCATGTCTCTAGAAAGAATTCCAAGAAAAATCCTGAATTATAAGCCAACCGGAAGAAGAAATGTTGGCAGACCGAGGCGGTGATGGTGAAGCCGGAACAGGCAACCTGCCTATTCCTGGACAGATAGATGATGATGATGATAATTGGTAACTGTATTTGTTTGACGAACCGTGCGGAATATTAACAAGAATCTGCAGCTTACGTTTCGGCGAAAATGTGACGGACGCGGTACGTCCGAGCTCGTTTGTAAGTAAGACAGTTGACATCAAACAGCATCATATTGTTTACGTATTGTGAATTACCGAAGGTGTAGTGTTGCAGTTTCACCACGTGGGGCAGACGGGGATTTTTTTGACGAGGGTAGGTGAAAATCTCTATAGACACTAGGAACCCCGTAGTTCCTAGCAGGTGGGATTCTAACCGACTGAAAACACCTCCCTTGATGCTACAGCTGAGGAAGCTGGTCCAGCAACTTCTTCTTCGTGTTTCCTTCACGGTGATGGGGTGAAGCCCACTGGCTAATCCCAAGATTATTCTGTATTTCTCATAGTTTTATGAATCTGTACGTATTAACTGCTTTCTATTGCGATACCAGATCATGTGGATTCTGTCTTTTGAGTCGTCTCAGGACGTGTGGAGCTTCTTCCACCACATCCCGCATTATTGGGTTATCGTAGATCCGAATACTTTCATCATGTTTGTCTCCAAATTTTGTCATTTTTTCGCTGAAGTATTCTACATTGAGTTCTCTATGGTGGAGATATGTGTATGAGGAACGCGTTAGGGCTCAGCACGTCTACCCCTGTAGCCTACTGTGTGACAACTTGCTAGCGTATATGTTATGTTGTTTCCTTATAGCCGTACGCCGTGCAGTTTTTTTATTAAACTAATGTTTGTATGTTTACATTCAAGTACTTGACATAAATCTGTTGTCTATGCAGTTGTAAATACACTTGTTTTGTCTACGAAGTGTGATAAACACAAAGTGTGACTCTGTCTACGTTTAAACAGTGTTTAATAGTTAGTTGGCGCTGTGATGGAGCCGGGAAACGTAAACAAGACGACTTTCCTCAACAGTCATTCAGCGAAATCTCTGCGTCAGATTATTCCGTTGCTGTAAGTCACACAGCAGCTGACAGATTGTTGTTCTATAGCAGGGTCTCCAAACTTTTTCACTTGAGGGCCGAATTGAAAAATCTTGGAAGTCAGGCGGGCCAACAACATATATATATATATTGCAACAAAACACAGAATGATGATCCATTATAAGAATATGAGAGCACGGATGACGGACATTAGCATGTTTTAGATTGACTTATGCAATTTTTGTCAATTAGCTTTAAGTTTTGTATTTATTGATGGATAAGGACTTGCTTTACACCAAATTCTTTGTAAATTTTTGCTCTATAATGTCATGTACTTTGTGAATATATGCGCGCGTTCGCGTGTGGTGAACCTTCGTGTTATATCTTCCGAGTTTGTTATCCGATCGGCATGAGACTTGGACAGTGAATTATTTATGAAAATAGTTACGTTTTCTATATACTCTGTTGTTCTCAGCTATTATTTAAATGTGGTTTCTTAGTAATTGAAAACTCAACTTCTGACTCCTACCAATTGAAGAGTAATAAAATTTCTAGATAAAATCTAAGCAGGCACTTGCAGATTTATATAAAGATTCGCCTGCAACGCGTCTATCTTTTGTTAATCTAACACGTAGACAGTCGATTAACCAATCAGAAGCCCCTAAATTCAGTCAGATCCGTCGGTTGTCTGGTGTACTTCAGGGAGTTCATCGGAAGCCGTTGCCTAGTGAACGTGTGCTCTTCGTCAAGAGTTTTTTTGTTCGAATTGGTTTAATTTAGAGCACCTCTCAGTCTTGGTACTCTTTTCGAGTTTGTCGATTAGAACCAAGCGGCTGAACTACCAGTTATAAAATATTCAAGTGCGATTACGTGTTAGTGGAAGATTTTCCGCTTAGGGAGTCTGGAGTTGCTTCTGACATCTAATGTATGTCATTTTAGGTTAAATTTTGATGCTCTTATCACTAGAATGTATTTCAAGTGTTCTTCTGACAAGTTAGCACCGTACATTGATTTTATATTTATTTCTTGCTTAGTTATTTAGTAAAATATTATAATATTTGAAGTATTTTGACGATATATTTAAAAACAGCACGTAGCATCGGCCGGGTTGCCGCAGGCTGGACAATGACCCTTCGCGGGCCGGATCCGGCCCGTGGGCCGTACATTGGAGACCCCTGTTCTATAGTCAGACTTTTACGCCAGGGTTTCAGTTCATTATCTTTTCAAGAGGAACTTGACATTATTAAACTGTTAGGCAGTTGGGTAATCTAGATTTAAATAAACAACAGAAAGGTCATACATTTTTTCGACGGCATTTTAATATTACACTGTTCGACGTATCACCCTGGTTATGTGGTGTAATCTTCTCGTTTGTTTTGTTGGCCGTGTCTACTTTTTTCTAATTAGAATAGTATATGTCAAAAACTGGTTTTAGTGACTTGTTTAATTTACAGAAAGCAGAAAAGAGACATGCGCTTTCCAGAGTTACATAGAGGCTTAATTCCAATTGAAGAAATTTGGTAAAACATGCATAGAATTTAGTTTAAATAACCAATTTCTTCTGTCAGTAGAAGCCTATAACGAACTCGTTCAAAAGAACAGGAGAATCTTAAAAACTTTAATTAAAGCTGCTTGTATTTGGGGTAAATAAGAACTCGCTTTTCGCGGCTATAATGAGACTCAAAATTCTTTATTAGAGGAAATGATATCGAGTTGGTAAGGTAAAGAAGTGATTTCGGTAGCAAAGTAAAACTATGAATAGCTCTGAAAGAGAAAGGATTTGTATTAATAGGACTGAAGAAAATGAATGGACAAACAATTATAGAAAGTTATAGTTTGACAGTGCAATAGAAAATGATAAGGGATATATAAGTAAGCCCAGTGGAAAATGCCTGGATATGGAATAAAATGTAGCAAGTCACCAGGACTTAAGGGAATAAATTAAAATATTTAATAAGTTAATAAAATATGGTGGCCCATTATTAAATTTACGAATTCTCTATTTTCTAAATAACATTTTGATGGAAAACAAAATTTTAAAAGATTAGAGGTGGTCAAAAGTGATTTCAAGCAGAATGATCACTGTTGCACACCACTATATAAAAATTATCCCGATTAGCGCTTTCAAGCTTCACAGCTCATCGTCAGATCGGAATAGACAGAAATTATGTGAAAACAAACCCTTCACCCCTCTCACCGCACCCTGCTCACACACAACAAGCTATAATATAAATGTCCCTTCCCCACCGCCTAAACCCTGTCCCACCATTTGTACAGTTACATATTTTTCTAGCAAATTCATTGTGTTTCAGTGTTGTGTGTGTGTGTGTGCGTGCGTGTGTGTGTGTGTGTGTGTGAGCATCCTTTTAAACACACGTGGGTCAGTCACACACCCTTATTTTAAAACATCCAATTAGTATCATGCAATAAAATTCTTAATCTTATCTATCTGTCCTCTATCATTTACTTCTTAATTATGTTATAAAATATTTCTTCATTATCAAATTTAATTTTAATATTAATTAAATTGTCTAACCCTTTTTCTCTTTCTTTCAATATTTCTAACTCCTCTCTAAGCTTCCTTTCAACTGTGTTATTTACTACTTTTACAATTTCGTATTCTTCCAAAGGATTAACAAACTTATGATTGTCTTCTATGAAATGTCTTGCATATAACGAATTGGTTGTTCTATTACCTTCTCCACGTTTGTGGTCAGACAACCTGCATACGAATTTTCGTCCTGTCTCACCTAGGTACACTTTGTTCCAATCTTTACATTTTAATTTATAAATTGCGCTTTTCTGTAATACTGGAATTTTTTCTATATTCTTATTCCTTATCTTATCAAATACCGTTCCACATTTTTTAATAGCTATATCTACTCCGTATTTATTAATACATTTTATAATTTTTCTAGTATGTGAACCTATGTATGTCAATGACCCTGCATAATTCTTTTGTTCTGGTTCTATTTTAGCTTTTTGTATGTTAACCCTTTTCATAACTTTATCCACTATGTTGGTGTTATAATTATTATTTCTTACAATTCCCTTTATCGTTTTTAACTCCCTATCTTTTGATTCGGTCTCTTTTAAACACTTCTGAGCTCTGTAACAAAATGAATTGATTGCCGCCATTTTATATCTATAAGGGTGGTAAGACTCTCTTGGTATAATTATATCAGAATACGACTCCCCAAATTGTAGTTTCTCATTATCTTTAATTTCTATGTTTAAATCTAAGTAATTTATTTTCTTACCTCCTATCTCTTCTTTAAATTGTAAGTTTTTATCCTTATTATTTACCTCATTTATAAACTCATGCACTTCTTCTATGCTTCCTTCCCAAATTACTAATACATCATCAACGTATCTAGACCATAATTTTATATTGTCTTTATACTTAGTGGAACTTATTTATTGCTTTTCAAAATCATTCATGTATACTTCAGCAAGAATAGGGGATAATGAAGACCCCATAGGTATAAACTTTTTTCTGTATATAAAATTTGTTATTAAACCTAAAATAGTTCCGATTTACACATTCTTTAATTACTTTAATCAACTGCTTTTTATACCTGTATTCTCGCCTATTATTATCGTTTATTAACTTAATAACTTTATTTACTGTGATATTGGTAAACATGTCCTTAACATCCAGTTATATCAATTTTGTATTTACATTAATTCTAATATTTTCTAATTTTTCTATCAATTTTACATTATTCTCTATGTTGATTACTATGTTACTATGATTACTACATTATTATGTAAATGTACAGATGGTGGGACAGGGTTTAGGGGGTGGGGAAGGGACATTTATATTATAGCTTGTTGTGTGTGAGCAGGGTGTGGTGAGAGGGGTAAAGTGTTTGTTTTCACATAATTTCTGTCTATTCCGATCTGACGATGAGCTGTGAAGCTTGAAAGCGCTAATCGGGATAATTTTTATATAGTGGTGTGCAACAGTGATCATTCTGCTTGTGATTTCAACCACTAACACAAATTCCTTCGTTAAAAGTGATTTCGTTATATAAAAAGGGAGACAGAACAGACGCAAATAATTACAGAGGAATAAGCTTGCTGGACTCAACGTACAAAATAAATACAAGAATTCTCAATCAGAGATTAAGAATCATTACAGATGCATTACTTCTTAAAGAGGAAATGGATTTTAGAAAGGCCAGGTAGACTGTGGATGCATTGTTTGTATTAGGACAGATAATAGAGAAAAGGCGGGAGTATAACCAAGAAACGCATATCGCTTTTGTTGATCTGGAAAAAGCATTTCAGACTTAATGGGATAGGTGTTTGATGTCGAGTTTTGTATAAACAAAATTAGAGAGTTCTCAGTTCAGCTTAAAATGTTTTAAGAATATTTTGATTAGTTTTGAAGTAATACTGAAGAAACTAAAAAAGCCTGTCTTATTTTGACGTTCCGTTTCTAGTGATTAAAAAAAGAATTCGAGTAAATATCCTCTCCAGTGAAGATACGAAATCTTCATAGACAAAATTGTTTTTGAAATAATTGATGGTATTGAAACAAACATAATACATATATTAAGTGACATTAATAATTTAAAGTTTTAAGTGTTTTGGACTCAAGGAAATTACAAGATTTAAAAAACAAATTCTCCGAAGAAACACTAATAAATCTAAAAGAGAACTGCGGAAATTTATTATTTAACATTCCTAAGCTGACAAGTAGACTGTTAGAGCTATTTAGTAATGAAACATTGTAGAAAGAATCGATCGTTGACCTTCACAGACATCTAATACGCTAATATCTCATAGAAGTTCTTTCGAAGTGTGTAGACGAGCACAACTGATACTGACCATACCCGTGTCGAGTGTCTCTGCTGAATGACTATTCCATGCTATAGAGCAGATAACAACATACCTCCGTAACACTTACGATCAGGAGAGGGTGTCCTCAATTGCTCTCATCAGCACAGAAAAGGATCTACTTACAAAACTGTGAACGACATCTTCGTTAATTATAAGTTGAAGGGCTGCTATAAAAAACTACAAATAATAAGGTAATTAATTTACATACTATTTGGATCTATTTAACTTTAAATATGTAATAAATAAACGTTTTAGCAAAATTAAATTCTGCTTTGTATGAAAAAGTATAAAACGTATATGATAACGTATAATGACAAACAAAGGTCACGTAGCGCTTTCCCTACCACGCCTCGCCACCGTACGTAGTACGTATTTGGATATAACAAAATAAAATTATCAACACAAATTTAAAATTTGTTCTAGACAAAATTATTTTTTTATTGTTTATTCCGGCTGTACAATGTTTACATATTTTTCGGAACCAAAGATTACAGAAGTGATTAAATTCCAGCTTCCACTGCTGTTTATCCATCCAAACATGTTCTTCAATCACTCGTTCCCTCAATATAGTCAGAATTTCTTCTATCCAGGTGATAGGTGGTCTTCCTCTTTTCCTTCTTCCTGGTGGGGTCCATTTCATAACTCTCCTTGACAATCTTACGTAGCTTTTGTCGTTTACCTTTATTGAATACATCCGGCTGCGATCTATTTGGTTTCTTAACATTTTATTTTTTTCCAATCAATGGGGTGTTGGCCCATTCCATTAACCCCTAACCTGGAGGACCAGGCAATTTTCAATCAACGTTTACTTCCTTTAGCCTTCGATAAAGCAATATCCAACTTGAAGGGAGCAGCTGCTAGTTTTGGTCCGCCCTGGGTATTTTATTTACCCGGTACCCGCCATATCTGGGCGCCCCTATCCTACACCTGGGCGCCCGATGGGAGACTAGCAACTCTGCACGGGCTAGACACAATTATATACCACGAATTTTAGAAAGCAACATTTTGAAAAACAAATTTCTTCAACACACTTTTAGGCCGCAACGAGTCGCGCTGTATTAATAGACGCGTAATGCCGCTATAGTCGAAGTGTGTCGTGAACGTGAAGTTCACGTATGTCCACGACATTATCACTCATTAATGTTACTTTTTACATCGACATATCGACGTAATTTAAAACATTATATAATACTTTCTTACAAAAATTGTAAGATTGTTAGATTGTGTATCCAAGAGCTGTTTTTACTCAATCGAATGTCAGCACACAATACATTTGAAGCGTAACAATGAGAGAGATATTAAATGCAATACTAAGAAGATTTTGATCTTCTAAAATTGCTCACGACTATTGTTTAATACACCAACACTATGACAAGAAAGAAAAACATTTAGTCTTAGTCGAGTACAAATATTTATTGACCCTCTAATGACTATTGTAAAAGGGCTGTTTACTTCGCATTAAAAAAAAACAAAGCGTGTTTGGTCGCCTCTTCTCTGTCTGTCAACCATTCCATATCGCACACAGCCAATTAATCCTTTCAGTAACACGATTGCAACAACACACACACACACACACACACACACACACACACACACACACACACACACACACACACACACACACACACACAGAGCGTACTGTCATTCGTTATTGTTGTGTCTCGTTCATTGTTTACATTACGTTTTACTCTGGCCCGCTTTGTCGGTGTTGTTTTATTTATCTCTTTGTTTGTTTGTACTTTGGTCTCCAGATACAAGACACAAACACAAAGCAGATAGACTACACCGTGACGGATGTTCTTCTGTATAAAAGCGTTTAAGATAATCTAATTGATACTGCGTGCAAAACGCGTCAGAACGTGTGCGGATGTGAGTTCGCGTTATCAAAGGTCCGCATGTTTTTGTTCTAAGAGAAGCAGAAGTGTCAATGGGTGGCCGAATAAACCTCCAATATATTATTTAGCACTCAGTAAACATTATCTTGGACAAAGTAGGAAACTGTTTTTGTTTTCTTCTATATTTCTGTCACATTTGAAAAGGTTTTGAATATTTCAATATATTTGAAATATTTGAATATTTGAATATTTGAATATTAGTTTTCTAACATTTAAAAAACATAAAAAAACGATATTATTTTTCATGTAACGATAGTCAGACATTCTGTGTACTTGCTCATCTTCAAGGAAAATCTTGCACTACTGTGTCTACTATGTCAATCTGTAGTCCAAACGATCCTCTTATCTTCATATTTCTGATTACATCCAACCTAGTGATAACATAGGCTGAACAAATTATCGTTTTCGAAAGCTTACAACCTGTTAGGTTCTTATAGATTTATTAACTATACTTACACCTGTACTCGAACATTCGAGTATTTTTTTATGGATTATGAATTGATTGTTTTGTTTTTTATAATTTTATGAAAACCTGCTACGCTAGTTGACTGCTTGATTGATTTGCTTCGCTGTGATATTCTCAAATATTTTTTAGGTCACTTCGTCATCACTAATCACAGTACCCAGATGTTTGAAGTTCTGGTGCACTTTAAACAGAGTATTGTATAGTGTGTGTGTGTGTGTGTGTGTGTGTGTGTGTGTGTGTGTGTGTGTGTGTGTGTGTGTGTGTGTTGTTACGATACCAAAAGCAGCCCGATACAAGGGAAGATATACCATAGAATATAAAGTATAAAGCATGAGGCTAAAGGTAGATAAAAGAAGAAGAATTAACAGCACTATTTAAATAAATACCACTAGAATGACTGTAACGTATACGAGACAAATGACTATGACCCAACCCAAGTGATTGGCCAAGTGACAAATTATATGAAATAAACCCATGAAATAAAAAACTAAGAAAAGTAAATATAATTAAATGTACCATTGAATATAGAGAGTACAAACCAAAAGAAAATGTTGTAATATTAGCTAAGTAAGTATAGAATAATGATGAAATAAACAAATAATAAAAAACACAAAAAATGATACAGAAAAGTATAATAACAAAAATGAAATGTAATGGAGATAGACTAATACTCAAAATAGTCATAGACCAAAGTGAACCAAGAGTGCATGATATGAATAGGGAGTGAATTACAAATAAACACTCTGTGACAATGGTGGTAACACCAATGTGATTAATAATAACCAGTACAGTGTATAAAGAAACAAAATAAAAGTGTATATCACTATTGACACTAAGTACAGTGAAGCAGTACAAGTGCAGGTGTGACACAAAATATAAACAAAAAACATCAAATATAAGCAAGAACTCATATAAACGTGAGAGTGCGGAAGGAAAGTGATTAACTAAAAATAAAACACAAACACAAACTGTATAAAGACACCAACATAAGTGAACAATACTAGAGTTTAGTTTTGGAAAAGGACCAAAAACTGTAGTAGATAGGATAGCATTATATTATATTATTATTCAGGATAAGAATCCATCAATATTATTCAAGGTATTATTGTTAACAGTTAGAGTTAATAGTTAAAGGGCCAGATCATACTTTAAAACAATAATATGGTATAAAAGAAAAGTAGGCCTAAAAAAGAAATGAATGTTACAATACTAAAATTATATAATAAACGTTTGAAAGAATTGTTATTATGTCATAAATAAAAGCAGAGAAGATAATAGTAATATTATAGAAATGTGCAAATGTTATAATTGTTGAAATAGTCTTAAGAGTAAGTTGTATTATTTTGAGTGGTGATGAAAGCCTAAGAAACAGTTCATGTTAAAGTTATAAATTTAGATATAAAAGGCATTAATATGTCGGAGAAGCGGTAATATTCATATACTAAGGGATGTAAATCCGTAATCATTGTAAACTAGCTAAAACAAAGCAATATGAAACTAGTAATAAGAGCAAAATTAAAGTTTAAACAATGTCAAAAGGATAGGCAAAGGTAGGCCTAAAGCAATGTGAAAAAAATTGTAAAATATAAACAAATGACTGTACACAGTGAGGGAAAAAGATAAGTAAACATAAAATACCAAACCGAGGAACATTACAAACCCAAAATAATTGCAAAAAACAACATAATAAACAAAATAATTACAAAGAACAAAAATAGCCAAATATTAAAACAGCCCAGAGATAATAGAACCTAGTCATGTTTGATGTCAACTTAATCTACATCAAAAAAGCTATTCGATGATAATAATAAAAACCATATTGATAATAATACAAGGAAATTATCCTAATTAGAAATATTTATTTATCTTGGGCAAAAACCCAACCCATATCTAACAATGAGTACAAAATTCTTTCAACCAATGAGAAGGTAGGTTTTGGCAGTTAGAACTAAAAAAACGCTACAAACTCATTAAGAGTCCATTTTTAGAATCAGAAGAGAGCAGATGACAAAATAGTCGCTCCGTAAAAATTAGAAAATAAACCAACCAGATGAATTAAAACAAATAATACTAAACGGAAATGAAAAACCACATTAACAGAACCTATTAGCAAGATCCACCCAATTTAATTGAGAATTACAGAAAATAAAACCAATATAAACAAATGAAATAAGAGAAGGAAGACCTGAACACCAGAATTTATGAAAATAATCTATCAAACATCGATGAAGTTGTAATGTGTAATATTTAATTAATTTACTGCACCCACGGGACTGATCACTACACTTCAAAATTAATGCACAATATCCAAAACTTGGTTCAAACACTAAAAACACTGAATGACTATTAAAACATGTAATAATCATTATTAAAAGATTATTCAAATTAATTATTAACACTTTGGGAAATAAGAAAATATTTGTACACGATATCTAACTTAAGCTATATTTGTAAATTGAACTCACTATTGTTTTAAATACTAAGAAAACTGTTGTAAAGAAGGATCATAATATTTAATTAACTTGGTGTGAATGATTGTACTTTCGAAAATCATTTTGTTATCTTTTTGCTGTAATCAAAAGAACTCTTTGACTGATTACACGTTTGTATAATATAAACTCGACATTAGAGCGTGGTCAGTCAATGACCCAACGATCAATTCCCAACAGCTGAGTTGTAATTCCTTTGAAGCCGGAGCAAAAAAGTTATATATTTTTATAATCTCATGTCTTAGTAACTATCAAAGGCAGAACCGATAATTAATAAACCAATACTCAAAAGTAATACCTGTTCATTATTTCAATTAATAATATTTATGTGTTTATTTCAATAATATAGCACCGTGAACATTTTCTACCAGAATTACAGGTTGGTACGACTGTCGCGAGAGAGCGGATTTCGAATTTAGCAGACACCAAGCGACTAGAGATACGGTTGCATCAAGAGAAAGAAGTAAAATATTTTAATTGTTTTGAATCAAACAATTTGGGGCCTATCATCGGGAAAATAACAACAACGTGGAATCAGGTAAACAGGTATTGGCGAGGTCAAAGGAAAGACGAGTATCGGGAAAGCTACGAGGTTTCAGACATCGTAAAAAATAACACGATCGGAGTCGAATAAAATAGAGTACGACTCAAGCAGCTTGCTATAAATTGACGCAACCAACGTGTGACTAGATTAAAACACACACACGAAGGAAGCTTGTTGTTATAAATTGACGGCTACAACTTGGGGCTTTATTGGAAGACACACGAAAAACTAGGGTGTATTATATATATATATATATATTGTAACGTTACATAACCCGGTCCCAATAAATTAAATCATGATAACATAAAGGTCAGAAATGTGTAACCTATAACTAGCTCTAAATTAAATTATATCACTAAAACATTATAAATAATTCGAGTGATATACAGTGACAAGTGAGTTATAGTGTACCCATTGAGGTAAAGAGTGAAAGTGAAGGTAACTTGTTACAGAATTGTGCTGTAGGTTTGGGAATTATAAAACTATGAGAGTAGACTATAATGCTACTAACTGATTTTGTATTTTATTAATTTATTGTAATATTTATATTGTATGGACAACCAATTGTTATACCTAAGTTAATGTTATATTTTTTCAAATATTTGTGTTAGAATATAAGATAACCCAGGGTTCGTTTTAAAAAACATAAAAATTTAAATATAAAAGGATAATAAAAAATTAAAATAATACTATGAGGGAAATGGCAACAGGAAGTAGTGCAGTGTAGGAATACTATGAGAGACTAATAAATAATATATATAAATTTATTTTAAGATAATAAAAATATCAAATATTTATATACAAGGTCATAAGAAAAGGAATAAAAACCTATTATGTAAACCAAATTGGTAAAGAAACCGGAATGGAAAAGAATTATTTTTCGGTAAATAAAATATAAATTTATAATAATTACAAACTGCCTGTATAATAAAAATATTATGGGTTACTAAGAGTGACGAGAATAACAAGTATTGTTAATAATAAAAATTTGATATAAAACCTGGAGAGTTGACAAAATGATGCTACTACAATTCTAATAAAATAACCTTTCTGGAGCTTTGGAAAAGTGAAAATTAGTACAAAATTAAAAAACAACATGAACACTATATAATCATACATTATTTATCAAAATTAAATGGTTATACTCCCTAATAAAAAGTGAAAGAAAACCTTCTGATGATTCGACCTAGTTTCGCCATAGTTCAAGTTGACGATAGAATATGAGCCAGGCGGTAATGAAATTATAACTCAAGACGGACCTCACCAAAGAAAAAGCTTCATTCCAGTAAGAACCATACGAATAGAGGTAATATAAACATTTTGTTTAATATTTAACGAAGAAAACGCATTCCGAATGTTGGTATAGAATACGAAACTAGTCAAATTTAATCACATGTTTTAAAGTAAACAAACGCACGCTGCTCTATTACGGAAATTTCTGGAACTACATACTAAACGAAAAAATAAACAAATTTATTTAATATTTTTCAGTATTTGTAAAGCTTAGTAATTATCCATTTCTGACCATCTCATAACAAAAAGAACTTACCCTTAACCCTGGGGAATTATTAAGAATTATATATTAATTGATGTTTTAAAAATAGTGTAAAATTTGGTAAACAAAACCATATATATGTTTTTTTCTTTAGACAATTCCATGTTTACTCGATGAAGTCGAAATTGTGTTTTATTTACGGAAAGATCAATTGTGATACTTGTATTTTGGTGGCAGGAAACAAAAACCAATAATATAAATAAATAATATTATTGAAAAATGATATTGAATAATAAAGTGTGTTATAATTTTTGTAGTGGGTAGTTGTAATAGATTTCAGCACAAAAACAGAAGAGATCAACCCATCGGATCATATTTGGCTATAGTGTAGGCTGGTTAAACTAGGCGTGGAAACTCGTCTCACAATCAGCTGATTTAAATCACAGCGAACAATTTGAAAAATCAGAAATCGCCTAAACCGAGTGTAAATAATCGGTACTTACTCTCGCTTCCTCATAAGGCTGAACAACTTCCCTACTTGACCCCAAATCACACACTCTCGATTTCTGCTTAGATTGAGTAACATTACAAAATACTTTATTTTTTAAACTTCAGTTATTATAATTCATAAGTGGCGACTGCGGAGAGGCGGAAACTTTAATATCTCAAGGCAGTACGTTACAGATTGGCGTACACAACATTGGGAGCTTAATTAAATAAGACGAACACCCAATAAGCAACATACAAAGTTGTCGCTAATACCTCTACGAAAACCGCTACGTTACAATATATATATATATATATATATATATATATATATATATATATAAAATGACATGCTCTCATATATATATATATATATATATATATATATATATATAATATGTATGTGTGTGTATATGTGTACATATATTGTCATCGGACAAAAGGGTTGCCGCATGACAAATGGCGCCTATCGTACACTCTAGTGTTTTTGGTGGCCCTAAAAAGGACCTGGTGGTGAGAAAGCTGATGTTGGTCGTGCCGCGCTGAGATGTTCGGCTGCTGCGCCCGCTGTTCGTGGCGCACTGCAGTCCTCCTCTTCTTTCGGCATCGGTTGTAGAGTCAGCTGCCGGCCCAGCGACGTCCATCGCTTGCGCGGAACTGGAGGGCGAAGACGCAAGAACGCCTGTTCTATTCTTCGGCCGTTCCTTCCGGTTGACTCCGCCTCGATGTCGTCCGAGAGAGGAGAGGAGATGAAGTGTGTCCGATGGCGTGGCGATGAAGCGTGCGTCAAAATTTTCTGCCGGCCCGGGTTTATCACTAACCGGGATCGCTGATTGACTCGCTCCGAGCACGTAGTTGGTCACGTCTCGGCTGCTGATCCCTGATTGGCTCGCTGTGTCCCCCGCTGGTACCGGAGAGCAGATGTTCTCATACCGCTGCCGTCACAATATATATATAAACTTTTTTGAACAGTCTATTTGATAGTGTCTGGCACGACGGGCTCTTGTACAAGCTCCGGGAAATCCAGCTCCCAGATTGCTACCTTCGCTTGATTGCTAGCTTTCTGACGGAGAGGACTTTCTGCGTGCGAATAGACGACCACGTCTCTTCCGTGAGACGTATCACAGCCGGGGTACCTCAAGGTAGCGTGCTAGGGCCTCTCCTGTTCTCCGTGTATGTCAACGACGCACCCAGAGAGCCTGGAGTCCAGATGGCTTTGTTTGCCGACGACACGGCGGTCTATACCGCCGATCGGAACGCTGACTTTGCTATCCCACGACTTCAGCGCGCACTCGATGCGTATTCGACGTGGACGGAGAGCTGGAAAGTTGCCGTCAACGAAACCAAGAGCTCCGCGGTGCTATTCACAAAGCGCCGGAAAGAACCACGAGGCCGAGTGAGACTCGGTAGAACGTACCTGCCCTGGTCGAGGGAAGTTAAGTACCTCGGTGTCCACCTAGATCGTCGGCTCACCTGGCGTACCCACGCTGAGACGATGCGAAAGAAAGCGTCCGCTCGTCTCGCGCAACTGTTTCCGCTACTTGCCAACAAGGCTATGACCCGCAAGCTGGGTAAGTTGATTGTCAACGAGTACCTGTTGCCGATCATTACCTACGCTCTTCCCGTCTGGGGTTACCTCGCAACCGTTCATAAAAGAAGGTTGCAAAGCGTTCTCGATAGAGGGCTTCGGCTAGCGGCCAAAGTCCCCTATCGGTTTTCTTCTCGTCTCCTGAGAAGAGGACTCGGTGTCCGCTCCTTGGATGACACCGCAAGGCGACTTGCACGTAAATTTTACGTCCGAGCTGCGAGGACCCAGACAAACCCACTCATAGCTGGCCTTGGCAAGTACCGAATACGTCCAGGTGAATCTTGGAAACGGCCTCGACAAATACTGTACTAGTCGACCTAGAACGAGCATGTCGTTGTAGCGACCATTAAAAATTAATTAACAATATTCCGTCTGGACAGGACCACTAGGCAGGAGCCCCTACCGGAGGCTCGGTACTAGGAAACCATTGGGTCGTCTCACGACGCTCAACCCAACAGCTCTGACCACTGACTAACAGTCTATTTCTGACAGAGGAGATCGAGAGACACTTCTGCTCCAGCTTCTGATTGAACAGGACGCTCTAGTTGGACTGCTCTCTTCAGCTCTTCGCTGGACGGACTACAGCCTTGCTGCCTTCGCCCACCTCGCCTTCGGACGAGGAATACTGCTTCTTCTCTTCGTGGGAACAAAAAGGACCAGGGAGCCAGCTGCTGCCGGTGAATTAAGTAGCTGGTAGAAGAAGCAGCTCGCCGAAGTTTGCCCTTGTAAGGACCACCTGCGCCGGAAAACATCTTGGCCGGACAGGAAAGAAGAGGAGTGCTCTGGGCTCACCTGGTGAGTGCCGTATATCAGCGTATAATTCCTAACTTGCTCACGACTGTTAGGTAGCGCTGCCCCGGACGATCCTTGCAAGCCCCCACCAGTGGTAAGCGAGCTAGGATATCGCCGGGGTAAAGGGGCCAGTGGACACCAGTGTTGGTAAGGACTGGTATTCAACGAAGCTGGTCGTTAGCCCAGCTCCTCCCGCATCGTCGTGAGCAAGGAAGACGCGCGGGTAATCCGTCTTCGGCCGGACCCGAGATCCCTGGCGTCTGGCAGTGACTGCCTAGCAGTCTCTGCCCGGCAGCCGTCGCACCTGGCCAGCATGCCTTCCACAGGCAACGGCCCAAGTGCCGAGTCGCTCGGCCCCGCCTTGCTGCCCCATCTGGGCGACTCGCCTGAATCGCCTCGGGCGATGGAGGCGGATGATCCTCTCCCTAACCCGCTTCCTCCTCTTCCGGCTGACGAGTCGGGCGAGTTCGCGACCGTTGGTCGGCGTAATCGCCCGGCTAAGAAGCCCAAGAGGACCCACCCAACCGCTTCCTCTAGCACCTCGGCCATGGACATTGGACCTTCTCAGGGCCCACAGGCCGCGGTTCCGACTGCTTCGACAGCAGCTCCGGCTCCTGTACGTCCATAGCGTGTCTAATGTCGCCGCCTTATACAGACGGCTGATCGCGGCCCACGGCCTGTCGGCCGACAAGCTTGACCTGAAGCTGCTTGGCGGTGATACTGTCAGGATTGTCGTCCGCCAGCTCGAGGACCATCGCTTGGTCGAGGCCTTCCTCCAGGCGCATAACCTACAATACCATACCTTCTCTCCCAAGCGGGTCAAGCCCTTGTCTGTAATTTTGCGAGGGCTTGACGCGCATACAGATCCCCAGGAGATCCTTATGGAACTCCGTGACCTCGGGTACCCAGTGCAGGCAATTTTCCGCCTGTTCACGCACTCAGAAACCCGAGTACCTCTCCCGCTCGTCCGTCTCCAGCTCGAGAAGGGCGAGGCAGCTGACAAAATTTTCCAGCTGACGCGGCTGTTTGGCTTCCGCGTCAGGGTGGAAACCAGTCGTCCCCAGGGCAAGCTCGCGCAGTGCCACCGGTGCCAGAGGTTCGGCCATCACACCGACGTCTGCCGCAATGCCCCGGCCTGTTTACGTTGTTCTCTGGGACATCCAACCCAGGCCTGCACTGTGGCAGACAAGACCAAATTCGGCTGCATTAATTGTGGCCAAGGCCATGCAGCAAGTAATGTAAACTGCCCGGTCTATAAGGCGGAGCTCCTGCGGAAGCAAAGGCCGCAGGGGCCCCTCCCGAAGCCAAGGCAGCCAACTATGCAGCCCCAACCCCAGAGACAGCCTAAATCTCAGGCAAGGCCTCAACCTCAGGCACAACCGGCACGGCTCGCGCCCTCTCCGGCTCCACCTCCAGCCCTGCAAAGGCAATCAAACGCACCGCGTCTCCTTCCGCAGCAGAGACACGCCCAGTAGCCGTCATCTCGCTTTTGGAGCCGGAGAATGAACCCTTCACCTCCGCGGAACCTCCTACTCCCGCCTCTGTACCAGAGGCAGCCTCGCCACCCTTGCCACCTCCGCGTTTTCCGCGAGCAGGCATCACAAAACCCAGGAACAAAGGGATAACCACACCGGATGCTCGGCCCCGAGCTCCTGCCGGCCCACAGCCCAAGAAAAGTCCTGCTTCCCGGTATAAGTCCGACGAAGCGCAACAGCGTACTTTTCCTGTCGCTAATTCAAAACCGACTGCCCCTGGTCCTGTGGCTTCCACCACAACCCGATCTGCCGTCAAACCTGGTCGCTCTTACGCGGCCTCAGTTTCCAGGCAAACCGCCCAGTCCGTCATTTCCGATGACGCACAGTTCGTCCGCGACTTTCTGTCTGGCTACGACCTCAAGAAAGTCGCATCTACCTTCAGCTCCATCCGAGACCGCCTGGAAACTGCCGACCCAACTGAGAGATTTATGCTCTTGGTGGAAGCCTGCGAAGTAATAGGTCTTCTATGAACCGAGCCCTTAGACGAGATCTCTCGCTCGTAGCCTGGAATGCTAACAACATCGGTTCCAAGCATTCCGACCTTCTTGAATTCCTGGCTCGGTTCAAACCCGACGTACTTCTCCTTACTGAAACCCACCTGACCCCGGCGAACCGGTTTCGATTACCAAATTACGTGGTCTATCGGGATGACCGAGTTGGCCAACGAGGAGGCGGCACGGCGATCGCGATGAGGACCTCCATAGGTCATCATCGTGTCGCTTTGCCGCAGCTTACCAACCTGGAGGCCACCGCCATTGAGGTCCACGGAGCTCTTGGCGGCGTCCTCGTGGTTTCAGCATACAAGCCCCCACGAGCTGAACTCCTTGTTGGCGACCTGGAAGTCATCTTCGATTCCCATCGAAGGGTAATTTTGGCCGGCGATCTGAATTGCAAGCATCGCGTTTGGAATAGTCGCCTGACTACTCCGAACGGGAGGCGCTTGCTCAGTTTTGTTGAATCGCGCCGGGCGATGGTGTTTGGTCCAGCGCAACCCACGTTCTTTCCGTCACAGCCTAACGCGGCTCCCGATGTTCTGGATATCGCGGTAACCCAAGGAGTTGTCTGTCCGGTCGAGGTATTCTCACTTACGGAGCTGACATCCGACCACAACCCTATCTTGGTCCACGTCGCTACCCAGCACGCCTATGCACGTTCTGACCAGAAGAAGGTTATCGATTGGGATCGCTACGGCCCGGCCTTGTGCCGTCGATTGCCGCCAGCGGCCCCACTCGATTCCGTTCGCCTCCTAGACGAAGCAGTTGCGGGCATCGAAGAGGCAATCATCTCGGCTATAGGCGTGTCTTCACGTACGCGAGCTGGCTTCACGCCTGACTACCAACGCATCCCTGAGGAAGTCTCTCTTCTCGCTCGCGAGAGGAATTACTTCCGGAAACGTTGGCAGAGGACCCGTGATCCGGCCGATAAGGCAGCATACAATCGGCTCACCGGATGACTGCGCGGCAGTCTGAAGGCGTTCCGACGTAGCTGTTGGGAACTCGACGTGGCCCGAACGGGGGATGCGGACCCGCAATCTCACCCGTACAGAATACCTACCGCATTGACGGGGCGGAGGCGCCGACCTCCACTTCCCGCCATTGTTGGACCGTTCGGTCGACCCCTGGGTCGCCCGGAGGAGAAGGCCGAGTACTTGGGCTTGTGTTTCGAGCGTCAGTTCGCTCCCAACCCGCCCATGGACTGGGACTTCGACGAACAAGTCGAGATGGCAGTGGAAGACTTTCTGTCACTTCCGATCACGACGGAGCCCGAACCCATCTCTTTGGAAGAGGTCTCAGATCGGCTCGCTGAACTTCAGCCAAGAAAAGCTCCAGGCCCGGACGGTGTTACTAACACCGCTCTACGACTTCTTCCCGAGCCTGGAGTTCAATTCTTGACTGATTTGTTCAACGGGTGTCTTAGACTGGCCTACTTTCCCAAGAAATGGAGAAAGGCGACGGTTATCGTGATCCCGAAGCCGGGAAAGGATACCACCCGCTCGGAAAACCTCCGGCCTATCAGCCTACTCTCCGCTACGTCCAAGGTTTTTGAGCGCCTCGTACAGCGTCGTGTACGAGAACATCTAACCAACTTTGACGTGCTGGTCTCCGAACAGTTCGGCTTTCGTGTGGGGCATTCGACCACTCATCAACTGATGAGACTGGTGGAAAGCATCACGGAAGCCGGGTGTCGGAGAGAACGGACCGTTGGCTGTTTCTTAGATGTTGAGAAAGCCTTCGACAGCGTATGGCATGATGGCCTGTTATTCAAACTTAGGGAAGTCCAGCTCCCGGACTGCTACCTCCATCTGGTTGCTAGCTTTCTGACGGAGAGGACCTTCTGCGTGAGAGTTGGCGATTCAGTCTCTTCCGAGAGACGAATCACAGCCGACGTCCCTCAAGGTAGTGTTCTAGGCCCCCTTCTGTTCTCGATCTACGTCAACGACGTGCCGAGACAGCCTAGAGTCCAGATGGCCCTCTTCGCTGACGACACAGCCGTATTTACGGCCGATCGTCATGAGGAAAGGGCCGTCCTACGACTGCAGCGCCAGCTCGACACGCTCGTGGACTGGACTGAGAATTGGAGAGTGCTCCTCAACCCTACCAAGAGTGTAGCCGTCGAATTCTCTAAGCGACGGAAGAACCCCGTTAGGCAACTACGTATCGGCAGAACGTACTTGCGCTGGTCCAACGAGGTCAAGTACCTCGGCTTACACCTCGACCGTCGGCTCACCTGGCGTACCCACGCACAGACAGTTCTTAAGCGAGCATCCACTCGCCTGTGCGCACTGTTTCCACTCCTGATCAGCCCAGCCATGACCAGGAAATTGGGTAGGATGATCGTCGGCGCGTATCTGCTGCCGGTCATTACCTACGCCTGCCCGGTCTGGGGTTACCTCGCCGCAATGCATAAAAAAAAGTTGCAGAGCGTCCTCGACAGGGGGCTTCGGCTAGCGGCCAAAGTCCCCCGTCGCTTCTCATCTCGCCTTCTAAGGAGAGGACTTGGCGTCCGCTCCTTAGACGACACTTTCAGGCGGCTTGCATGCAAATTTTATGCACGTGCGGCGAGTTTCCCAGACAATCCTCTAGTGACTGGGCTGGGAAGGTACCGTATACGCCCAGGTGATTCGTGGAAACGCCCTCGGTGTATATTGCGCTAGTGTACGCTAGCACAACAGCCGAGAATCGGCCTGCTATAGAGCACACGCCCTACTTGGGCAGGGCCACGAGGCAGGAGCTCCAGATGGAAGCTCGGAACTCAGTTCCCGTGCGGTTCGTCTCTGCGACGCACAACCGCAAAGCCCAGAAAAAAAAAAAAAAAAAAAAAAAGTCTATTTCTTGATCCATATACAATTTATTTAATATTTAATTTTCTTTACCTCAAGATGTTTTATTTCCTTATTTGGTATATGTTTCGGGAAGCGTATTGTTTCTATCCTCAGTCTTCCTGATTTTATATCTTGTGGATTTAAAACAAAAAACTACTAAAAGAAAACGTTATTTTGAACATCTAAACGCATATAAAATATCAGAAATATAAAATCTAATTTTTCTACACATGGAATAAACACAGGACATGAATTCGCAGACATAACCAACATGACTCTAATAAAACACATACCACACAAAGGGACCTTAATAAACATATGGTGAAATTTACAAACACACAAAGAAAAACACAAAACAAACTAATTCCTGAACAAATAAAATATCGGTATGGAGAAGCATACATGACTTCCATGTTCTAAGATTTATATTTAAAATCATTTACGAAATGAAATGTTTCCATAGAAACTACTTCTTTCCACTTATTGCTTCAGACTTAACCATAGTACTGTGGTCACTAATGTATACCACCACACGTTATCGCACTCGATTTTCACTGATGATGGCAGTCGACGGCACTGCCGAAACGTCTGGTTTTGCAGAAAATATTGGACTACGGCCAAACAGCCCGGGAAGGAATTTTAACAACAAACTACTACTTTGTTGCCGATAACGTAGTACACATATAAAAATTATCCCCTCCCCCTTCAACTATAATTATCATTTATAGAAAATTACCCCCACCCCGTTCAACTAGCCTCTTCATTTATAGATATTTCATCTACGTTTCTGCAGTGGATTATTAAGATCTTCTTATCAGGATACTTTATTTATCATAATTAAGTACTTTACTCTTGTTACAACAAAAAATATTTCAGGTAAACTACCCTTTCCCCGTTACCGACCTTCACCAAAATCAATAGGCCTTGTCTTCTACAACACAGGTACATATGTAAAAAATTATTTGATTCTATTTGAATTTACGGCAGTTATCGTTCGTCATGAAAAAATGTCTCTTTTACAACATAAAATGTTGCTGGTAAACTACCCCTTTCCCTTAACCGATTTTCACCAAAATCAACAGGCCTTGAGATCTTTAAAATTCAGGGACGTATGAAAAAACATATTTGATTATGTTTGAATTTACGGCAGTTATCGTTCGTCAAAAAAAATTAACCTGTTATCACATAAAACGTTGCAGGTAAACTACCCCTTTCTCTTAACTGATCTTCACCAAAATCAACAGGTCTTGAGTACTCTACAATTCAGGGAAGCATGCAAAATATTGTTTGATTCTGTTTGAATTTACAGCTGTTATCGTTTGCCATAAAAAATACCTTTGTTAAAATATAAAATGTTGCAGGTAAACTACCCCTTTCCCTTAACCGATCTTCACCAAAACCAACAGACCTTCAGTCTTTTACAATTGAGGATCGTATGCAAAAAAATTTGATTCTGTTTGAATGTACGGCAGTTATCGTTCGTCACAGAAAAAATTACCGTTGTTAAAACATAAAATGTTGCTGGTAAACTACTTCTTTCCCTTAAACGATCTTCACCAAAATCAACAGTCATTGAGATCCCTACAATTAAGGGCAGTATGCAAATAATTATTTGATTCTGTTTGAATATGCGGCTGTTATCGTTTGCCATAGATAATACCCTTGTTAAAACAAAAACGTTGCAGGTAAACTACCCCTTTCCCTTAACCGATCTTCACCAAAAACAATAGGTCTTGAGAACCCTACAATTCAGAGTTGTATTTGTTTATTTGATTATGTTTGAATTTGCGGCTGTTATCGTTTGCCATAAAAAATACCCTTGTGAAAACATAAAACGTTGCCGGAAACCACCCTTTCCCCTTAACCGATCTTCACCAAAAACAACAGGTCTTGATAACTCTACAATTCTGGGCTGTATACAAAATATTATTTGATTGTGTTTTAATTTGCGGCTGTTATTGTATGCCATAGGAACAATTGATTTAAAAAAAACGTTGCCGGTAAACTACCCCTTTCCCTTAACCGATCTTCACCAAAAACAATAGGTCTTGAATATTCTACAAATCAGGGCTGTATGCAAAAAAGTATTTGATTATGTTTGAATTTGCGGCTGTTATCGTTTGCCATAATAAAAATCTACAGTCACACACACAGACACACGCACAGACACTTTTTGAAAAACGACTTTTTTCATGTTTTGAGTGTAGTACAATCAGAATCTGCAATAATCTCGAACACGATTTTTTTTGCCATCCCCATACTTCCATTTCCTTAAGGAACATGGAAGTAAAATCAATACAAAACATGACACAATTTCCATAGCACTCAACATCGAAAATACTCCAAAAGCTAATATAGGCCTGTACACCACAATCACAATCACACACAATAACACCAGTATAATATACCAAAAAAACCAACAGAAAACTCTAACAAGAACCAACCAAAACACAAATACTCCACAAGATATAAAATCAGGTAGGCTGAGGATGGGAACAATACGTTTCCCGAAACACGTATCAAATAAACGAATAAAGCATATTGAGGTAAAGAATAAACATTAAATAAATTATTTATTTATATATATATATATATAAATATATCATATTGTGATAATATTCAATATAGTTTCTTATGCAAGTTGTGTATTGTTTTTGTTGTGTCAACACCTATTATATAATTACTGTAAGAAACGTTGAGTTACATATACGAGACCTCGTATAGAAAATTATATATATATATAGACAGGGCTATATATATATATACATATATATATATATATATATATATATATATATATATATTGCAGCGAATCAAAATAAATATTGCATAGATAGGTAATAATAATAATAATAATACAGAACAGAGTCTATATCTGGAGGTAGGAAATGTATTAACTAACACAAATGATACTTTTGTCTTATTTAGTTTTCAAACATAAAATTATATATTTTAGCAATGAGGCTTTTAAATAAAGAGTTTAATAACAGTTTTTTTTTTTAACATTGGGTTTACTTATTTGTAGAATTCCACACTCTCTTGCAGGTTCGTCTATCAGCTGTGTTGGCGTCCAAATGCGCGTTGACCTTAGCGTAGCTGACACTCGCGTTCACACACGCACGGCTTTATCTCTTAGTAATTGTTTATTAATTTATCTCAAGGTTTCGTATGTGGGTATTTAATAGATGTGTATATTTTGGGTACACAATCCGGAATTTTCAAGTGTTCTCGCGTTTTAGTCAGCAGTATTCCGCTGAATACTGCTATCCTATGCGGGAATCTTGAACTCGCACGAAAGCACTTATACTGATCTATTTTATAGACTGGTGTTATACGAGTTCTGGTACCCCAGATGTCGTATACGGGAAACTAGTATCGGTATCTAAGTCCCACGTCACATGGAATATATGTGTCCTGACAAAGAAGACTCTGTGACGGGATCTCGGAGTGAACTGTCTGATGTGCTCACGTCGGGAGACCGACCCGAATAAATTTAATAACTTCTGATTGGTTGAAATCTTAGTTACGTGATAGATTTTCATTATGATAGACGGACTTCAAGTTAAAACCATGTCCAAGTCTGCAAAGGCTTGTCCAGACTTTATCTACAGATTTTATTACCCTTTTGCGTATAATGTGTTAAAAGGAGAGTTAATTTCATTTTTAAAATCCTATTAAAATTATAGTTCTGCAGTATTGAAATATGAGAAATGTAGCACTCAATATGATGCATACTCTGTACACTTTCCGTGTAAAAATGTTACTTATTAACTTAGTCATTCAATAAAGCG
The DNA here is from genome assembly GCA_034769895.1 of Magicicada septendecula. Taxonomy (NCBI): domain Eukaryota; kingdom Metazoa; phylum Arthropoda; class Insecta; order Hemiptera; family Cicadidae; genus Magicicada; species Magicicada septendecula. The sequence goes on from CM068368.1 coordinate 123,826,236, forward strand.
TGGATGACACGCGCACCAGCACACTCGCGCTCTAACATTGCACTGGACATGATACAGCATAAAATTATGGATATTTCGACATAACTCACTTATTTACCCATATCTTAATTCAAAAATTACACATCTAATTTATATAAAATGAATAAAATCAGTTTAAAAATTGTCTATTATCGTCAGTGTTACAGAACTCGCATCTATTTATAATGGCTTTCCTTAATTTAAGGAATTTAAGGATATATTTACTTTTTCAAACTATAACAAGTAAAGAATTTGATTTAAAGCTATGCTCTCCTCTCACTGTTGCCTCCATCCGAGCATTTTACAGACCTTTATTTTTCTTTAGATTATTACTGCTCCATTATTGTTCAATTATGCAGATGAGGGTTACACAAACAAGCAAGCGGTTCATAAACTTTCATTTTGTACCTTCTGTTTCTTTATAATTTTGTCAGCAAAGTGCTATTAACAAGACAGTTCGTAAGATAATACAGTTTTTTATTATAACTATATTGTTACGAGAAGCGTACCGAACAATCAAGAACATTCGCCACTCCCTCCGTCAAGTGTGGCTTGTGTTGCGTCATTCAAGTAGGTGGTTCTAGTGAGTTCCAGGAACACTTGAGATACGTATTAAGCCGCCGGCGTGCAGTAAGGAGGCAAAGCTGAACTGGACCTCAGCGCAGCCTATATAAGCCATAGCAGCCGGGTTGTCAGTTACGTGAACGATTTTCGCTAGTGCGGATTGAGTGTTTGTCGAAGTGAACTAGTATTGTGTTAATAATTTTTGTTGTTGTGTGAATTCTACTAATAGACATTGTTATTGCGTGTGGACAAATCTAAATGGAAATATTGCATGAGTTAATTATAAACTGTTTAATTGTGATAATGAAAGCTGGTGATTAGTGACATAATTGGTGTCTTGTATTTTGTTTTCCACTGTACCATACGACGATCAGTAGACAGTCGCAACAATATTATAAGTTAGTGATATGTCTATGGTACGCTTATACGAATGGTATTTTAGTTACGTTCGACACGGTCTTATCTAAAAATAACTAACAAAATGCTAAATATATATATGCAGTCGGGAAACTACAACTGTTTTATTATTTCTTGTTGTTCATGTATCCTCAATACACATTACTGATCAAATTTTAAAGCACCAAGCATCCAGGTGTAGTAGGCCTAATGGTGCCAGAGAAACCATGCGGTCATTTCTTTTTGTGGTCTGCAGAATTTATGCGATCTTGGAGAGACACATTGACCGAAGTGAATATGACTGTTCAACGTAGTAGTGGACGTTGTGGCGTACGTAACATAGTGTTGTGATCCTCTTGGTTAGCTTGTATAGCGTTAAGCCCTGTCACCACGTCAAGGTGGGACCACGTCGACAGGGGCCCTCCTTCCATGGGGGCTCTAAGGTGGTGTGCGAGCCCCCCCCCCGTTAGTGCGTTGCTGTTCAGATGCTGCTGTTGATGTCGGTTCATGTTGAGATGTCTAGAACATATTTACTTCTCCGCTGTCCCCAGCAGCAAAGTAGTCAGCAATGTAATCGGACCACTGGAAACAGAGTATTCCTTTGTTAACCAAAGTTATGTAAATTTAAGTATTTAAAACAAACAAACTTTATTTAATAAGCATTATAAACAAATGTGTGTGTTTATAAAATGTATTATAAGTTAATAAAAATTTATGCGCATTCCAATGGCCAAACCATCATATTTGTATCATTATATTGTGAAAATCAATTACAATTTTACATGACCCATTAAGGTGTAAGCTTGTGATAAATGACAGAATGGTAGAAAAAGTAATGCAGTTAGACTACTTAGGAACAAGGCTTACAGGTAACAACAGCACAGATGAAAAAATAGAACATCAGTTGATGAAAGCAAGAAGAATTGCTGGATTCATGAATAACCTTGTATGGAATAATAAATACCTCACACAAGAAGCAAAAACTAGGGTTAACAAGGCATAATACGTCCAGTAATATCCTATTCATCAGAGACCAAACCAGAGACGGCAACAACTCAAAAGAAAAGCCACAAACAATAGACATTACTATATTAAGGAGGATACTAGGAAAGACAAGGTACGATAGGTTGCCAAACAATAGTTTTACGAGAAACCTGTAAGGTGACAAATATTAATTCTTGGATTGCGGAAAGAAGAAGAATATGAAATGAACACTTATCAAGAATGGATGACAAAAGGCTAGTGAAAAAGGCAAGAGATAGCCGACCAAACACCAAAAGGTGCATTGGTCAGCCAAGGAAGAGGTAGAGTGACAGCATGTAGGACCGTTGTTATAGAACAGGACACAGTCCTAACAAGGAAATTAAAGAACAAGAACAAGAAGAAATAAGAATCTGTTTCTATAAATCATAGCAACATAATTGCTTTAGAATTTGTGACCGTTTGTTTGCTGTAATGCAGAAGATAAAAACGTACTATGCGTTCATAGATATTACAGTATGTATAAGTATATTAATGTAATAACACATATACGTATCTATTGTTTACAGTGTTGCAACGTGTATAGTTAGACAATCTACATTCAATCTCCTTTCATTTAATTTCATTTTAGATAATGTAAAATGTCCTTCAATCCCCGGACCACCACACGTTATAGAAATATGGTCCTTGTGTTTGCGTACTTTTATGCATATAATGTGATTGCCTTTAGAACGTCCGATATATTTCTCTGTACAATCCAACTCAAAGACCAGAAGGGCTCCTAGAGATTTCAATGTGAATGGGATGTGTTTCAAAGGAGTGTCCTGCTTTAGTTATCTAGGTGTCTTGGTATAAAATGGTAATAACATTAGGATTAATATAAGAGAAATGATACAGGCAGGAAACAGAGCATATTTTGCAAATATTAACATCTTAAAAACAATCTTGTTACAAGAGATATAAAACTTAAAATATACTATGACTCTTTTGTGCGACTAGCTGTTACATATAAATCTGAGGTGTAGAATTTGACAGAGAATGACAAAACTGCTTCAAAATCATCTGATGGCAAACTATTGCATAATGTGTATGGCCCAGTAAGAGAAGAAGGCAGTTGGAGAATACACAATAACAATGAACTACAGGCTCTCGTGCATGGAAAAGACATGGTGAAATTCACCAAATCACAGAGGTTGCGTTGGCTGGGACATGTGGAAAGAAGCTCTGAGTAAAGAATGCCTAAAAGAATGCTGAAGAGAAGATTATATATTACTAGACGTAGTCGCAGACCAATGATGAGACGGTTGGATGGCGTAACAGAAGATCTTGCTAGCATCGTAATCAGAGAGTGGCGAGGAAGGGCAGAGAAGTGGGAAGCATGAAGGAGTATTGTTGAGGAGGCTAAAGCCCACCAAAGGCTGTAAAGCCAAACAAGAAGATATATTAGTCTGCGACGTGATTCGAGACTCTTCGAGACCTAGTTTGTATTGGCAGTATCAGACAGTGGTTGGCCGCGCTACAGTCTGAGCACACAAGTCTGAAGACAACAATTATCATTAACACGTATTCTTTTCGGGAAACTCCTGCACTATTTGTTTTGTGTATGTTACAAAAATATTTATTTATCTTCTGTTTAAAACGGCGCACTTGTTCTAAAGTGCTGTTGTTTGTAAATATCACAGTCCTCACTGGATATCTACCTTTAAAGGCCATGGTTTAGACTTTTTCACTAAAATTATCAGTGAGTACTCTCTTGATACCTCTTGTAATTAAAACATAGCACTGTGTAAATAATTCTCGTTTTCTTGAATAACATCTGTAACCCCTCTTTAACTTAGGCTGTTAAAAAAAAGATTATTATTATTTTTGTTTGAAAAATTTTTTTTTTTTTTTTTTGAAAAGAGGGGCCACAAGTTAATTAAAACTAGGCTAAAGCCTAGAGAAGCCAAAAATGCGCTGGATCCAGTGAGACGGGACTTGCAATGAAAACTCATAAATTAAACAATTAATAAATCCCTTTTATTATTCTATATCGCTTGGTAAACAAATTAATAACAAAATAAATAAACACAACAGTCATAAATTTATTATCCCCTTAAATGGTTAATTAAAATAATTTATTCACCTTCAACAATGTCACCTGAAAATAATTATTAACACCTATAAAATATATTTGCTATCTCTTTTGAAAATGAATTAAAATTTAAAATCATTACTATTCTTGAAATAAAGTTTCCTGTAAAATATTAATAATATAAAATTTATTTTATTTGTTCTCTTTAAAAAGATCCATTGAACTTATTGGAGATAAATTGTATAGACTCCTTGATAATATTAATTATAATAATAAATTCTCAAACAAATTAATTAAAAATTAAATGGTGACAATTCATATACTGGTTATTAAAGTTAATTAAAATAAATTATTTTCTTAAAGAAATAATCAGCAGAGATTAATTGAGATAGAATAAATACTTGTTATAAAAATTAAAAGGATATATAATCCTATGTTTCATTTTGCTTTTCTAAAAACCCTATATCTAAACTCCCCACCAAAAATACATCTAAATGTACAATACATATAACCCCCCAAAATACACACACAAATGTACAACAATACATTACATGTTCCACAATACAATACAATACAATTATACAAAGATCTCTTGCCACGCCCTTTTCTTACCCCCATGAGGTATATTATTAATTGTTTTATAGACATCCTTGTTAGGATTACAAAATTTAAGTGGTTCATAACACATGACATGTGTATCAGATAATGCTTATGCACTTCAGTAGTCCCCAGGACATAATAAAATTCAAAATTTGGCTAAGTGCCTAATACTGTTATACAATTCTGCCCCACTGGGCTCTATTACTGTGAGAAATAAAAATTTATAAAACAATGAACACCCCCCAGTTATCATAATTAATTAGTAGAATATATATATATATATATTTCAAATAATTGAAATAATATAACCATACAAGGTAAATAAGCCTACAGTGAAAAAACGAAAAGTGAGGTTATAAAACAAAGCAAAAACAAAAGTGTATAGTGAAGAAAAAAATAGTGAATAATAAATTAAATTATTTAGACTTAACAATAAAGAAAAATGAAACAAATTTTGAATACGCAATATACAGGAAACCTTCTCAAACTGACTTAGTAATACCAAATACTTCTAATCATCCTCCCCAACACAAAATGGCAGTATTTAATTCCATGATTTACCGAATGCTTAGGATCCCATTAAATAACACAGAAAGAAACAAAGAAAGAAAAATTATCCAACAAATAGCAGTTAAAAATGGATACAAAATAAAAACTATTAATAAATTAGAAAATAAAATTAAACATAAAATCACTAATAAAATTCCTAAAAACACTACATTTAAAAATTCATCTATTAATAATAATATAAAATATACAACCTTCACTTATTACGGAAATATAACTCAAAAACTAAATAAAATATTTAAAGATACTAATTTAAAAATATCTTATAACACAGATAATATAATTTTTAATAAAATAAAACCTAAAACTAAATCCAATACTCACAATAAAAATGGAATATATAAAATAGAATGTCCAGATTGCAATAAATTTTACGTGGGCCAGACGAAGAAAAAACTACGAGATAGATTCGTTCAACACCGCAATGCATATTTAAAACCAAATATTTATAAATCTAATTTAGCCACACATTGTCTAAATAATAACCACCAGTTTCCAAACATTGAAAATATAAAATTAATTAAAAACATACAAAAAGGTCAAAAAATGAATATTTGGGAAAATCTTAACATTTACAAACACAATAACAATAATTTATTAATTAAAGAACAAACCCAAATAAAAACAAAACAAGACGATCTATTTAAAATTATAAATTTACTAAAAAATAAAAATAAATGTGAATAAAATACTATATAAACAAAATTTCAAATATAACCGAGAAAACAGCTGCTGAAGAAATAAACATTAAAACAATCGTTAACTAATCGACCTAAATCGATTATCAGTTATTTTATTTTACGTTAAAATCGATACAAATTCGATTATTCGTTACTTTTATATTAATAGAATTATTACAATTGTTATTAATTCACTTAGAAACCTCTGATGAAACTGATATTTTTCAGTGAAACGTGCGTCAGGTGTTAAAAAGAATATACAATTTTATCTACTTGCAGAAGAAACAAATTGAACAAATCATCACAAATTATATAATTACTGCAAGAAACATCGAGTTACTTATATAGAAAATATATATATTGTAATATAACTGTGAAATTACAAATTATAATTAAATTTATAAAGTGTTGCTTGTTCTGGTATTCTGCGGTAATCGAGCCCCACAAGTTGGACTCGCCAAATTATGTAATATAACGGTGATTGAGTGGGTATAATAAAATAAATAAAAGGTTGATGTATGTAGATTGTGCTCTCCTGTAAGTCCCACTGGTTGTGCTAGCTGATTTTGTAATAAAACGATATTGCAAAATATAGCTTAATTTATAATATGTGTAGTACGTAGCTAATACCTTCTTGTCTTCTAAGCTCCCACTGTTGACCTTCGCTTTTGTAATACAACCCTACTATAATTGTAATTGTATAGTGTTCTGGTATAATATTATCCAGGATAATTTTTATGGTGTGTATGTTCAGTAGTGACGTTCCGCTCTGGGAATCGTCGATTTGGTAAAGTTCCTGGTCTTTGTTATTGGTAATTGGGATGTTATTACCATCAATTAAATAAAGTGTATTTTGCTGTGTAGCAAATTGAAATAAAATATAAATTTAAAATTTATATTTATAAAAAAAAATAATTTCGGAACAAATATTTTCGAGGTATTTATGTGCTTAATAATAGGAATAAATTGAGGTTGTGGATCGTAATTATAATTATAATAGTAAGGTGTTTAATTTGGTAATAAATTTCTGTTCGGTAAATTTGTTAAAAAGATAATCCAATTAACTTCAAGTTAGGCGAAAACGGCTCTCTTCTTCTTACTCTTGAAATGTTGTAGTTTCGCATATACTGCCTTTAAAGATTATCTATTTTTCTTGGTTAATTAATGATTATGTCCTTTTATAAGAGAAATCAACTCCAATTTACCAAAAAACAGACAAATACGTTTATTAAATACAATAATAAGGTTGGTCGATTAATTAATCGAAGTTACAAGCCATATCGAGTTCTCGCTCAGGATCGGTCGATATTAGAAGTTTTACAATTGTATTATTTAAACAGGTTCTTTGAACGGTTATTTATATAAAAAGCCAGAGAAGGTCAGGGACATGAAAGTATAACACTTACAATTCAAAAAAAAAGGTCTTAAATTTAAACAATATACTGGTAATTATTAATAATAAAAGTTTATATATAATTTTGTTCAAACCAGAAAGAAGCCTAGTCGTCTCTAATTGAGGTGACGGAATGGGATCAGAATGGCCGCCTGACGCATGCGCGTTGAAAGCTTCTAATGTAAACAACGTACTTGTTGAGATAATATGTCCCTTCTTTGGTTAAATGTTCTTCACTACGGTATATGATCTTCTGGGGTATAGTTTATTGTCACTGTTGTTAGATGGAAACGTTCACTTGGTGTAAAAATGTTGTTAAATAAGTATATCAACTGGTGTTTATGTGTCAGTTAACCTCGAATTTTCACTTGGTGTTTGATGCGATTTCAGTGTTATTTCAATGTAATTGGTTATATGTGATTTCGTTTATAGGTGTTATGTAGTTCGTGGGTCAACTTCACCACTTCACTTTCATTAAAATAGTTAAAAATTTAATTTACATAAAATGATTCAGAACTCCGTTGTAGCATAACGTCCATTAAAGGTTGGTTCAAACAAATATTCACGAGAAGTGCTCTCTTCGAGGTATAATAATGAACTGTCTGTATTTTCATCATCTCATGAAAATCTTAGCCTATATAATATAGTTCAGACATTGTTAAAAATTGCCATAACTTCCGACACGTTTTAAAATAGTACACTATGTTCATAAAATAAATTCGTTATTAGTTAACTGTTTGCAATATAAAATACATATTCGTTTTCACTATTCTATTCTACTTATTTTGATAGTAATTAAGTTAGTATTACAAAGTTTTATCTGAAAATTATTTCTTATAATTTTTTGGGAGGTAGGCCTAAAATTATACTTCCCTGTCTTCTATGTAAATAATAGCCATTTTACCTAATATAATTATTATTCTATAAAATCTGAAATTGTTATAATTGTCAATTCTCACTTATTTTATGGCAATTTAGTATACTAATGATGGTTTTTTAATATAATTCAGTTGTATATGATTCCCCTTCTGATAAAGTTAGTGAACCTATTTCAGTTTCAAATGGTATTTCATTAGACAATCAAATAATTTTACTCATATAATGACCATATCTTTAGAAAGCCTTATTTACATAGTATTTAATATGTTGGGTGTATCTTGCCTAAATATTGTCAGTTTGCCTGGTTTATAAGATTAGGTTTATTAATTATTCTGCATTTTAACTTTATTATATTGCCTAGATTTGAATTGTGGCTATTTGCAGAATGTTTTACTAATGTAATTATTTTATTTCCTTCTCTGACTTCTGACTCTGATATATTTGATTAAAAATTAGTTCTCTGATCTGGCATAACAGTAATTATAGATTATACAATTAAAATATAACACCCAGATATATAAAACTGGTGTTCTTAATAACATTGTTTTGGTATATCACCTAATAACATAATAAAAAAGTATTTCTACAACATTGGAATGATATCTAATTTTAGATAATGCATTCCTAAATTAACATGAACAATAAAATAACAATTATAATACTAATATCTCTTATGACTAACCCTTACTTATCTAAATGCTATATTTAATTGGAACCCAACATTTGGATCCATATATAATAATATCCATAGTTGTTAATACCTTCTACAACTTCATCATAAACAGTTAGTTCTGTAATTCCCCATTTTATAAGATTTATGCCCCCTCTTAAAGTATAACCCTGGCTATCTAAGTTATATTCCATTCTATGGAATGTTCATACAGTTTTAGTAGCTTTTTATTAGTAAAATTACTACTTCATTATCAAAGTAGGCACTGTTCACAAAACTTAAAGTTTGTTACTTTGTACTGCTACTCATGCACCTTTCTTAAAGTTTATTAGTTATAATTTGATCACTTACACTTTTCCATGGTGAATTATTACTATATTTACTAGTCTTTTTCTAGCTTTTAATATGAAATATTCAACCATGGGGGAACTGTGAAGATTTGTTTATGCACATTACACAATAACTTTTTGAATGCACTAATATTTACTACAGCTAACACTTTTAGTTTTTTGTCAGTTTTACAGTGATATGGTTTTTTAATGTGTTATACTTTCTTTTTTGGGCATTCATTGATTTTGGGGTTTTTTGGGGGTTCTTTCCCTATGGGGTTTTTGTTTTATATGGGTCGTCTTAATTATTCTTCTTTCTTCTTGAGTTTGGTTATTCTTCCTTCTTCTGTAGTTTTGGATTATCCTTCCTTCTTCCTTCTTCTGTAGTTCTTATTTTTATTATTCTTCTTTCTTCTTTGAGTTTGGTTCTTCTTTATTCTTCCTTCTTCAGTAGTAGTAGTTTTAATTAGTCTTCCTTCTTCTTTCTTCAGTAGATTTAGTTTGTTCTTCTTTCTTCAGTAATAGTAGTTTTAATTAGTCTTCCTTCTTCTTTCTTCAGTAGATTTAGTTTGTTCTTCTTTCTTCAGTAATAGTAGTTTTAATTAGTCTTCCTTCTTCTTTCTTCAGTAGATTTAGTTTGTTCTTCTTTCTTCAGTAATAGTAGTTTTAATTAGTCTTCCTTCTTCTTTCTTCAGTAGATTTAGTTTGTTCTTCTTTCTTCAGTAATAGTAGTTTTAATTATTCTTCTTTCTTCTGTCTTCTGTATCTTTGATTGTTCTTCTTTCTTCGTTCTTCAGTGATAGTAGTTCTAACTAGTTCTTCTTTCTTCATTAGATTTAGTTTGTTCTTCTTTCTTCAGTAATAGTAGTTTTAATTATTCTTCTTTCTTCTGTCTTCTGTATCTTTAATTGTTCTTCTTTCTTCGTTCTTCAGTGATAGTAGTTCTAACTAGTTCTTCTTTCTTCATTAGATTTAGTTTGTTCTTCTTTCTTCTTTGAGTTTTAATTGTTCTTCCTTCTTCTTTAGCTTTGATTGTTCTTCCTTCTTCATTCTTCAGTAGCTTTGATTGTTCTTCTTTCTTCCTTCTTCAGTAGTAGTAGTTTTAATTAGTTCTTCTTTCTTCAGTAATAGTCGTTTTAATTATTCTTCTTTCTTCTGTCTTCTGTATCTTTGATTGTTCTTCTTTCTTCAGTAATAGTAGTTTTAATTAGTCTTCTTTCTTCTTTAGTTCTAATTATTCTTCTTTCTTCTGTCTTCAGTAGTAGTAATTTTAATTATTCTTCCTTCTTCTGTCTTCTGTATCTTTGATGGTTCTTCTTTCTTCAGTAATAGTAGTTTTAATTATTCTTCTTTCTTCTGTCTTCTGTATCTTTGATTGTTCTTCTTTCTTCGTTCTTCAGTGATAGTAGTTCTAACTAGTTCTTCTTTCTTCATTGAGTTCTAATTATTCTTCTTTCTTCTGTCTTCGGTAGTAGTAGTTTTAATTATTCTTCCTTCTTCTGTCTTCTGTATCTTTGATTGTTCTTCTTTCTTCATTCTTCAGTAATAGTAGTTTTAATTATTCTTCTTTCTTCTTTGAGTTCTAATTATTCTTCTTTCTTCTGTCTTCGGTAGTAGTAGTTTTAATTATTCTTCCTTCTTCTGTCTTCTGTATCTTTGATTGTTCTTCTTTCTTCATTCTTCAGTAATAGTAGTTTTAATTATTCTTCTTTCTTCTGTCTTCTGTAGTAGTAGTTTTAATTAGTCTTCTTTCTTCTGTCTTCTGTAGTAGTAGTTTTAATTAGTCTTCTTTCTTCTGTCTTCTGTATCTTTGATTGTTCTTCTTTCTTCATTCTTCAGTAGTAGTAGTTTTGGTTATTCTTCTTTCTTCTGTATCTTTGTTTTTTCTGGTCTGGTTTCTTTGACGGGGTATATTAATTGCCTGCTTCTATCTTACCTGGGTAATTTTGTTATTATTATTTTTAGTCTTCTGGGTTTTTAAATTTGTATTATATTATATTATTTGCAGAAATTTTCTTTATTCAACCTTTCTTGTGAATATATTATTAAACAGTGCATTTTAATTAATTCTCATCTGGATATTCCATAACTTAGAGCTTTATTAATGATCATTGAGTAATGTATTTGTGTGGATTATCTGTCATGCTACAGATTGCTCTCTTCCAGAAGTGATTAGTTCAGATCATACTTAGTTTGTCTGAAATAATTGCTTATGACATTATATTATAAATTATATTTCTTTACTTCCTTCACATTTCTAAAAAATTTTTTCTCCCATATTTTTGAGCTTATCTATATTTCATTATTAACTGGATTCTTACTGATAGTAATAGTCATCTGAGGTTCGTTATTTTTTATTTTTCCATTTTCTTCTTAACTCGTTTCTTTATCCTTGGGATATTTATTCCCTAAAATTCCCTAACACGTTAGCTGGGGCAGTGTCCAGAGGGGCTCTGTAGGCATCTCACTCTGCTGGCCATACTACGTCATTTATTGATTACAGAGGTAAATCATCTCTGACCAATACATAATAATACTGCTGGACTTATCTCAGACAGTCATTAATAAAATTATATAAGAATAGTCCACCTTATGACTATATAAAAAAAAATTAAATATCTTTGGATATTTCACTTCGTATACGAACAGATCTATTAATATTTCTATCTTAGTGAATCTCTATCTCAGTTATTTTTCTCAATGGTTAGCTCTGCTGGCATTTTATTTCTCCTTGTGGTTGGAAGCTGGTATAATATAATCATCACTTATTATTCAGTGTAAAGTTTTTAATTCTCTGTCATTTTTTGACTGTTATCACAATCTCCTTCTGGTCATTGGTAGCATATATTTTGTATTATATTTTTGTTCCTTTCTTAATTCTTGTGAATCGTTCCACTAGTATTATGTTTTTTCAATTACTCTTTTAATTGTCTTTCTAATAACTGACATTTATTGTATGATCATCTTTTTCATATGGATTTATTTATATATAGTTTTTCCTTTCTTTTTCAAAATTTTATTTTGCTCTTGCTTTTTATCCAAATGCACTCTTTATTATTAATGTCATATGTTTAATATCTCTGTTTATTTGACATAAAATTCTCATTAATTTCACTTCACAATAAGTTTATTCATTTAAATGGTATCAGTGGTTTGTATTGCCATTTCTTTATTCTGGAAAGTTTTTCAGAATTGGTCCCATATATAATTGTTTGTAATGTTATCCAAATTCTTTTTCTCCTTGTTCATTTCTAAAAGTTGTTTTTAAAATAAGGTAGTAAATTGTTTTTACTTGGGTTTTTGAATTTTGATGATTTAATTCAAAATTCATTTTCTCTTTGATTCATAAATTGTTTCCTAAATGGTAGGCAGTAAGTAGTCATTACTTCATTTTTGAATTTAGTGGTTTAATTCAAAATTCATTTTCTTTTGTCCATAAATTGTTTTCTAAATAATAGGTAGTAAGTAGTCATTACTTCATTTTTGAATTTTTACTTACTTCTTCTATACCTTCCATTATTCATAATATTTTTTCATGGATGCCTGGTTATATACTCCCTTTATCCGGTCTGAATCGATCTCCTTTATCTCATAGGTATTGTTATTTTTCACATTGGATATTATATATGGTCCTGTGTATAATAGTAATAATTTTTTCGTTATTCCTTCCAATGTGCTGGGAAGTTCACGATTTCTTAACAAAATTTTTTCTCCCTTCCCATATATTATTACTTTGCCACTGGCCTTTTGATATTTATTCTGCCGTTTTAACTGGTCTTCTGCCACCTTGTTGAAGAATTTAGCTTTATCAAATCTGTACACATGGCTACTGGGGAACTCGAGGATATCTGTGATCTCTCGTGGGGGTGGTTTCTCGTACATAGCAGAATATGGGGTTATCCCTATAGCTGGATGGTAAGCTAAGTTGAGGAATTCCTCCGTGGCTTCTAAATAGGCTTGCCACCTTTTTTGTTGATGGTGACAATAAGTCCTGAGGATCCTCCCCACTTCTCGCAACACCCGCTCTGCCGGATTACTGCTCGGATGGTAGACCGAGGTTTTGTATGTACGAATGCCCATTGACAATAACGTATCCCTCCAAATTACCCCTTTAAACTGAGTTCCATGATCAGTAATGATCGAAGATGGTTTCCCCAGGTGTGGGATATATTGTTCAGTTAGTATCCCCAGAATTTTCCTGGTAGTCGCTCGGTTAGTAGGGTATAGCTTAATGTATTTGGTGAAGTGGTCCATTATGATGGTTAGGTACCGATATCGGTGTCGACCTCCACTACGGGGAAATGGTCCGCAGATATCGAGGAACACCTTCTCCAATTTCGCTTTGGAAGTGATTGGGATCATCACACCTTCCTTCTTCTCATTATTAGTTTTTACCAGCTGGCAGATCTTACAACTCTTTATATACATTCGGACCTTTCTATTGATGTTTTTTATATAGCAGCTCTCCTCCAGAGCTTTTATTACCTTGAGGGCGCCCATATGCCCGTAACGTATATGGTAATTCACTATCAATTCCTTTTCGATCTGTGTCGGGACCACTACCTTCCAGATCTCTTCCTTCAAAGATGTTTTAATGAACAGTATTTGTTTATTCATCTGGTAATATATAGTAACGGTTTCATCTCCATCTTCTAGCCGAAGTCTGAGGTTTCTCAATTTTGGGTCCGCTTGTTGGTGGGTACTCATGTTGGTTAATATTGTTGTTAAATCGGCTCTGGTGCTAAGAAGATGATATATTTTCAGCACGCTTTCTTTCTCCCCTTCGAAAGTTTGTTCCTCCACATTGACCCGGGATAATACGTCCGCTACTATATTTTTCTTACCAGGGATGTACTCCCATTGTAGATGGTATTCTTGAAGGGCAAGTATCCACCTCGTTAGTCTGCCATGGTTCAGTTTGCAGCTTTTTAAGAATGAAATAGATTTATGGTCAGTGCGGACAGTCACAGGGTATCCCAAAATGTAAGTGCGGAACTTACCGCAAGCGAATACCACACTCAGTAATTCTTTTTCCGTTACCGTGTAATTCCTTTCGCAGTGGTTCAAGGATCTGCTTGCGAAGCTAATTACTTGAGGTTGACCCTTCTCGTCCTCCTGATACAGTGTTGTTCCCAGGCTGATGTTGCTGGCATCGCAGTTCATGAAGAACGGTAACTTAAAGTTTGGGTGGCGAAGTATTATCGTATCCAGAAATTTGTCCTTAATTTGTTGGAAAATCCCCTCTTGTTCCTTACACCATACCCATTTGTTTTTAGATGATAATTGAGGTTGGAACCTCGCGGTCAACTCAGAATATTGTTCCTGGAACTTTCTATAATAATTGCAGAGTCCCAGGAATGACTGCAATTGCTTCCTGTTTTTGGGTGCCGGGAATTTCTGGATGGCTTCTACCTTTTCTGCCGACGGTGAGATTCCTTGATCGTTTAAGTTAAATCCGAGGAATTGCACTTCTCGGGCGATAAATTTGGATTTTTCCAACTTCAGTGTGACGTTACTGGCAGATAACTTCTCAAGCACATGCTCCACACGGTAACAGTGTTCCTCCCACGTTTCAGATGTTATAAGGAGGTCGTCAACGTACACTGTTGTAAACTGAAGGGCTTCTTGTCCCAATATCTGGTCCATGCAGGTCACAAAGATGGCAACTGAGTTTACCAATCCGAAGGGCAATCTTTTGAATTGGTAATTGCGCCCTTCGAATATGAAAGCCAGATATTGGCGACTCCGTGGGTGCAACTCTACCTGCCAGTATCCGCACACCGTATCCCAAGTGCTGAAGTATTGGGTACCATGGAAGCGTTTCAAGATCTCCTCAATCTCACCGGGCGAGGTTCTATCGTTAACGATTTTCTTGTTAATTTCCCGTGCATCCAAACAAAGCCGGACTTCGCCGTTTTTCTTGGGAATTGCGACAATAGGGCTGGTGTATGGGGATTGGCTATGTTCTATTATATCATTATTAATCATACGATTGATTTCCGCTCTTACTGCCTCTTTTCGAGAATGTGCAATAGGGTAGGACTTCCTATTAAATTCTACTGTATCCCGGAATTGAAGGGTACATTGATAGTTTCTAACCTTGCCTGGCTCATCGGAAAATACTGAGCGGTACTTCTCATAAATTTGTATCAATTGATTCGCTTGAGTATTGGGTAATTTTTCTCTATTAATTCCGCTTCGGAAATCTCTTATCTCCTGTATTTTCTGATACCATAAATCTTCGTCGGTAGTTTCATATACTATATTATTGGAAATAGTGTTAGTATTTGTATGATTTATACTACGTATTTGCTGGTGGATATTGCTGGGAAGTGTTATTTCACTACCGACTAAATCGGCTGTCCAGGTTATATCTCCGGTAAAGAGTGATACCTTCTCCATTCGTAAATCAATAATAGCCGAGTTCCTTCTCAGTACATCACATCCCACTAATATGTTGAAAGGTAATCCTGCTGCAATTAAGAAGACCATGTTCATAGCTATACCCTTACTAACGACATTCAACGATACTTGTTTTCTAATTGTCTTGTTTTGGCGACCAGTGGCACCGATTAATGCAATGTTATTTATAGGTAAGGTTGGCAATAACTTACCACAATTTCCTTGGATTCTCTCCAATTCTGTTGTATTAATTATGGATACATTCGCACCGGTATCAATCATTAGTTGTGCGAATGTTCCTTCAACTTCTGCATTAATGTATATTATTTCATTATTTATTATAGGGAGGCGGGCGTTGTCCTCCTCCAGTAATTCATTTCTAATATTTTTCAAGTAATTACATCGAATGATTGTAATTTTATTGGGATTATTTACTATCGGCAATTCATTTACATACCCAGGCGATAGAAGCAGCAAAAGGTCCTTATTGTTTATTACTGCCTCCTCCCGTTTAAATTCTCCTCATCTTGGTTATTGGAAGGACCAATAGAGGCATCAGTAGGGAAACCTTGAGTTGGTTCCAGCCTTTCCGTTCTCGGTTCGTAGGTTTGTTCTCTATTTGTACGCCGCTCCGGGTCATCCAGGCTAGTACTTCGCCTCGGCAGATTATAACTAGAGTGGTCCCGTTCTCGGCTGCGGTTTAGATCTTCGTACTCGCGTACTCTGCTCCACCGTTGCTGGTTATACCGGCGGTGGTTGTTTCCTTCCGCCCGTATAAAATTTACCCGGGGTCGGGAGAACCTATTGTTGTTGTTATTCTGATTAGGGTAACCCCTATTGTTATTGTCAAATCGCTCGGTGTGATTTGCAGGATTCTTGTTTCTTGGTCTATTCATATAATTATTCGGGTAATAATTACCTCGACTTCCGGAGAGCCCGTTATTATTTCTGTTATTATTTGGGTTTATATTTCCATGGTTATTATTGTTGTTGTTACCATTCGTGGGATGTTGATTATGGTAGTTCGGGTTATATCTATTTCCTTGGTACCCACTGTTGACCGGTTGACTATTATTGTTTGATGACGGATTATTTCGAACTTCCGGCCGCTCGTTCCTTCTTCGGCTCTGCCTGTAGTATTCTTCATTCTCATAGTTCTCCAATAGCTCCGTCATCGCCTGTATGGTCTTTATCTGACTACCTCTTCGAGCTCTTATGACCTCCTCGTCGTAATGATAAGAGAGCTTGTTCACCAGGCATTCCTCTGGTATGGCTGGTTCCAGGTGCTTGGCCAGGCACACCTTCCCAAGAAAGTACGCAGTCATGGTACTGCCAAACTGAGTTCTATATCGGCCATTGCAGATGTTGTCCCTTATTAAATTCTGGGTGGTCTCTGACCAATACTTAGACTTAAACAAACTTTTGAACTGTGGATAATCGGTTATTTCGCTCCTGTTCGCCATCCACCAATTATCTGTCATATCACGGAACGATTCGTCTAATAGTTCACGATTATTGGACCATCGATTACTTTTATGTTTGGCCATATATTCTTCGATACGGGCCAAGAACTCCATTGGCTTCCTTTTATACTGGCGAAAGTTAAGCCATTCTCTGTTCTCGTTTATTGGGATATTAGTAAAGCTGGTTGGTCGGCTCCGAATTGCTTCCATGTCCTCCTGGTTCTGTCTCACTTGACCAGTGATGTTAGTCATTGCTTCCTCCATTCCGTCGCATCTTTCGGTAATTCGAGTTCGTACCTTGCTGAGTTCTTCCTGGCTTTCCCTTCGGTTTTCTTCCGCCTTCTTGCGAGTAGACTCTTCAAGATTTGTGACCTTTGTGTTCACCACTTCCTTGAACTCTTGTACCTCCACTTCCGTCATTCGACATCTTCCATCAACTTCTCTTATCTGTTGATTTATAGTTATGGTTTCGTCTTCCAGCCTTTTGGTCATAGATTTCTTGTTTTCCATGAGTTCCTTGTTCATTTCTTTTCTCAATAGCTCCATTCGTTCGTCTAATTTGTCGAGATTCTCCTGGTTCACTTCCCGTAATTCTTCCCGTAACAGTTGGTTATCTTCTCTTAACTCTTCCCTTAATTGTTGATGATCACTTTCGATTTTCTTATTGGTTTCTTCCATCTTTTCTTCCAAATTCTTCTTATTTTCTTCCATTTTCCTTTCCACCTTTTTACTGGTTTCCTCAATTCTCTTATTGGTCCTTTCGATTTTACGGCCCAATTCTTCTTTTGTTTCTTGGTTGTCCTTCTTCAATTCTTCCCTTAAAGATTGGTTATCATTCTTCAAATCTTCTAATCTTTTATTATTTTCTTCTGTAGTAGTATCCATTTTCTTACTTAATTCTTCCTTGGTAGCTTGGTTGTCCTTCTTCAATTCTTCCTTTAACGATTGGTTATCATTCTTCAACTCTTCTTTTGTTGCTTGGTTGTCCTTCCTTAAGTTTTCTTCCATCTTCTTGCTGTTTTCTTCCATTCTCATGAACATTTCCAATAATTTGTCCATTTTACTTTCTTCTGTAGTCTTAGTTTTATCTATCTCCTGGTCTTGGACATGGACATCCCCTGTTTGAGTGGGTACTTCGGGTTGTTTCTCTGGTGGTGCTGGTTGTTGATGTTCTACCCGTTCAAGTATCTTTTCCACGTCCTCCACTGGGGTCGCCTCCTTATCCTCCATCTCGAGTTCTTTCTCGGCCTCCGCCGCTCTCTTCTTTGATGTGGCACGACGCATTATTTTCCCTGATTCCCTGGCTGGGTAACCGCTGCCAAGCTGAATTAGGAATTGGGTAAGTAATTACCGCCTTTCAACCCCTAATTACAGCCCTTTAGTTGGACGCCATTTTGTAATATAACTGTGAAATTACAAATTATAATTAAATTTATAAAGTGTTGCTTGTTCTGGTATTCTGCGGTAATCGAGCCCCACAAGTTGGACTCGCCAAATTATGTAATATAACGGTGATTGAGTGGGTATAATAAAATAAATAAAAGGTTGATGTATGTAGATTGTGCTCTCCTGTAAGTCCCACTGGTTGTGCTAGCTGATTTTGTAATAAAACGATATTGCAAAATATAGCTTAATTTATAATATGTGTAGTACGTAGCTAATACCTTCTTGTCTTCTAAGCTCCCACTGTTGACCTTCGCTTTTGTAATACAACCCTACTATAATTGTAATTGTATAGTGTTCTGGTATAATATTATCCAGGATAATTTTTATGGTGTGTATGTTCAGTAGTGACGTTCCGCTCTGGGAATCGTCGATTTGGTAAAGTTCCTGGTCTTTGTTATTGGTAATTGGGATGTTATTACCATCAATTAAATAAAGTGTATTTTGCTGTGTAGCAAATTGAAATAAAATATAAATTTAAAATTTATATTTATAAAAAAAAATAATTTCGGAACAAATATTTTCGAGGTATTTATGTGCTTAATAATAGGAATAAATTGAGGTTGTGGATCGTAATTATAATTATAATAGTAAGGTGTTTAATTTGGTAATAAATTTCTGTTCGGTAAATTTGTTAAAAAGATAATCCAATTAACTTCAAGTTAGGCGAAAACGGCTCTCTTCTTCTTACTCTTGAAATGTTGTAGTTTCGCATATACTGCCTTTAAAGATTATCTATTTTTCTTGGTTAATTAATGATTATGTCCTTTTATAAGAGAAATCAACTCCAATTTACCAAAAAACAGACAAATACGTTTATTAAATACAATAATAAGGTTGGTCGATTAATTAATCGAAGTTACAAGCCATATCGAGTTCTCGCTCAGGATCGGTCGATATTAGAAGTTTTACAATTGTATTATTTAAACAGGTTCTTTGAACGGTTATTTATATAAAAAGCCAGAGAAGGTCAGGGACATGAAAGTATAACACTTACAATTCAAAAAAAAAGGTCTTAAATTTAAACAATATACTGGTAATTATTAATAATAAAAGTTTATATATAATTTTGTTCAAACCAGAAAGAAGCCTAGTCGTCTCTAATTGAGGTGACGGAATGGGATCAGAATGGCCGCCTGACGCATGCGCGTTGAAAGCTTCTAATGTAAACAACGTACTTGTTGAGATAATATGTCCCTTCTTTGGTTAAATGTTCTTCACTACGGTATATGATCTTCTGGGGTATAGTTTATTGTCACTGTTGTTAGATGGAAACGTTCACTTGGTGTAAAAATGTTGTTAAATAAGTATATCAACTGGTGTTTATGTGTCAGTTAACCTCGAATTTTCACTTGGTGTTTGATGCGATTTCAGTGTTATTTCAATGTAATTGGTTATATGTGATTTCGTTTATAGGTGTTATGTAGTTCGTGGGTCAACTTCACCACTTCACTTTCATTAAAATAGTTAAAAATTTAATTTACATAAAATGATTCAGAACTCCGTTGTAGCATAACGTCCATTAAAGGTTGGTTCAAACAAATATTCACGAGAAGTGCTCTCTTCGAGGTATAATAATGAACTGTCTGTATTTTCATCATCTCATGAAAATCTTAGCCTATATAATATAGTTCAGACATTGTTAAAAATTGCCATAACTTCCGACACGTTTTAAAATAGTACACTATGTTCATAAAATAAATTCGTTATTAGTTAACTGTTTGCAATATAAAATACATATTCGTTTTCACTATTCTATTCTACTTATTTTGATAGTAATTAAGTTAGTATTACAAAGTTTTATCTGAAAATTATTTCTTATAATTTTTTGGGAGGTAGGCCTAAAATTATACTTCCCTGTCTTCTATGTAAATAATAGCCATTTTACCTAATATAATTATTATTCTATAAAATCTGAAATTGTTATAATTGTCAATTCTCACTTATTTTATGGCAATTTAGTATACTAATGATGGTTTTTTAATATAATTCAGTTGTATATGATTCCCCTTCTGATAAAGTTAGTGAACCTATTTCAGTTTCAAATGGTATTTCATTAGACAATCAAATAATTTTACTCATATAATGACCATATCTTTAGAAAGCCTTATTTACATAGTATTTAATATGTTGGGTGTATCTTGCCTAAATATTGTCAGTTTGCCTGGTTTATAAGATTAGGTTTATTAATTATTCTGCATTTTAACTTTATTATATTGCCTAGATTTGAATTGTGGCTATTTGCAGAATGTTTTACTAATGTAATTATTTTATTTCCTTCTCTGACTTCTGACTCTGATATATTTGATTAAAAATTAGTTCTCTGATCTGGCATAACAGTAATTATAGATTATACAATTAAAATATAACACCCAGATATATAAAACTGGTGTTCTTAATAACATTGTTTTGGTATATCACCTAATAACATAATAAAAAAGTATTTCTACAACATTGGAATGATATCTAATTTTAGATAATGCATTCCTAAATTAACATGAACAATAAAATAACAATTATAATACTAATATCTCTTATGACTAACCCTTACTTATCTAAATGCTATATTTAATTGGAACCCAACATTTGGATCCATATATAATAATATCCATAGTTGTTAATACCTTCTACAACTTCATCATAAACAGTTAGTTCTGTAATTCCCCATTTTATAAGATTTATGCCCCCTCTTAAAGTATAACCCTGGCTATCTAAGTTATATTCCATTCTATGGAATGTTCATACAGTTTTAGTAGCTTTTTATTAGTAAAATTACTACTTCATTATCAAAGTAGGCACTGTTCACAAAACTTAAAGTTTGTTACTTTGTACTGCTACTCATGCACCTTTCTTAAAGTTTATTAGTTATAATTTGATCACTTACACTTTTCCATGGTGAATTATTACTATATTTACTAGTCTTTTTCTAGCTTTTAATATGAAATATTCAACCATGGGGGAACTGTGAAGATTTGTTTATGCACATTACACAATAACTTTTTGAATGCACTAATATTTACTACAGCTAACACTTTTAGTTTTTTGTCAGTTTTACAGTGATATGGTTTTTTAATGTGTTATACTTTCTTTTTGGGCATTCATTGATTTTGGGGTTTTTTGGGGGTTCTTTCCCTATGGGGTTTTTGTTTTATATGGGTCGTCTTAATTATTCTTCTTTCTTCTTGAGTTTGGTTATTCTTCCTTCTTCTGTAGTTTTGGATTATCCTTCCTTCTTCCTTCTTCTGTAGTTCTTATTTTTATTATTCTTCTTTCTTCTTTGAGTTTGGTTCTTCTTTATTCTTCCTTCTTCAGTAGTAGTAGTTTTAATTAGTCTTCCTTCTTCTTTCTTCAGTAGATTTAGTTTGTTCTTCTTTCTTCAGTAATAGTAGTTTTAATTAGTCTTCCTTCTTCTTTCTTCAGTAGATTTAGTTTGTTCTTCTTTCTTCAGTAATAGTAGTTTTAATTAGTCTTCCTTCTTCTTTCTTCAGTAGATTTAGTTTGTTCTTCTTTCTTCAGTAATAGTAGTTTTAATTAGTCTTCCTTCTTCTTTCTTCAGTAGATTTAGTTTGTTCTTCTTTCTTCAGTAATAGTAGTTTTAATTATTCTTCTTTCTTCTGTCTTCTGTATCTTTGATTGTTCTTCTTTCTTCGTTCTTCAGTGATAGTAGTTCTAACTAGTTCTTCTTTCTTCATTAGATTTAGTTTGTTCTTCTTTCTTCAGTAATAGTAGTTTTAATTATTCTTCTTTCTTCTGTCTTCTGTATCTTTAATTGTTCTTCTTTCTTCGTTCTTCAGTGATAGTAGTTCTAACTAGTTCTTCTTTCTTCATTAGATTTAGTTTGTTCTTCTTTCTTCTTTGAGTTTTAATTGTTCTTCCTTCTTCTTTAGCTTTGATTGTTCTTCCTTCTTCATTCTTCAGTAGCTTTGATTGTTCTTCTTTCTTCCTTCTTCAGTAGTAGTAGTTTTAATTAGTTCTTCTTTCTTCAGTAATAGTCGTTTTAATTATTCTTCTTTCTTCTGTCTTCTGTATCTTTGATTGTTCTTCTTTCTTCAGTAATAGTAGTTTTAATTAGTCTTCTTTCTTCTTTAGTTCTAATTATTCTTCTTTCTTCTGTCTTCAGTAGTAGTAATTTTAATTATTCTTCCTTCTTCTGTCTTCTGTATCTTTGATGGTTCTTCTTTCTTCAGTAATAGTAGTTTTAATTATTCTTCTTTCTTCTGTCTTCTGTATCTTTGATTGTTCTTCTTTCTTCGTTCTTCAGTGATAGTAGTTCTAACTAGTTCTTCTTTCTTCATTGAGTTCTAATTATTCTTCTTTCTTCTCTCTTCGGTAGTAGTAGTTTTAATTATTCTTCCTTCTTCTGTCTTCTGTATCTTTGATTGTTCTTCTTTCTTCATTCTTCAGTAATAGTAGTTTTAATTATTCTTCTTTCTTCTTTGAGTTCTAATTATTCTTCTTTCTTCTGTCTTCGGTAGTAGTAGTTTTAATTATTCTTCCTTCTTCTGTCTTCTGTATCTTTGATTGTTCTTCTTTCTTCATTCTTCAGTAATAGTAGTTTTAATTATTCTTCTTTCTTCTGTCTTCTGTAGTAGTAGTTTTAATTAGTCTTCTTTCTTCTGTCTTCTGTAGTAGTAGTTTTAATTAGTCTTCTTTCTTCTGTCTTCTGTATCTTTGATTGTTCTTCTTTCTTCATTCTTCAGTAGTAGTAGTTTTGGTTATTCTTCTTTCTTCTGTATCTTTGTTTTTTCTGGTCTGGTTTCTTTGACGGGGTATATTAATTGCCTGCTTCTATCTTACCTGGGTAATTTTGTTATTATTATTTTTAGTCTTCTGGGTTTTTAAATTTGTATTATATTATATTATTTGCAGAAATTTTCTTTATTCAACCTTTCTTGTGAATATATTATTAAACAGTGCATTTTAATTAATTCTCATCTGGATATTCCATAACTTAGAGCTTTATTAATGATCATTGAGTAATGTATTTGTGTGGATTATCTGTCATGCTACAATATATATATATATATATATAGAAACATTACTAAGTTGGGAAAATAGAAATATGGCATAAATGTTATAACCCTTTTAAAAGGTACTTTTGGCCCAGAGACCGACATGTTCGTTTGCCAGTTGATGCATAATTTAACCTGTCTCAACAACAAGTCTTATACTGTATGAACATGCAACCCCTCAGGATTAAACTTGTGAAAATCCACCTAACTACCCCAGAAATTTCTATACAATAAGAACCAAACTGAATTTAAAATTTAGAATGTATATATATAGACTACTAAATTGAACTCGAGAAATTACCAATTAAATAAATGACTTAAAAGCTGTAAAGAAACACATATACTGAAATAAGAGGAAATTATACGCTTGAATGTTGAACTGTCTAAGATACATGCCAGTCTCTGGCCTGACAATTTTACAACTATTGTAGCGTGACAGATGTATGCATAATATTGAATGGCAATTGATCATTAGAATAATGAAGTTATAATATTTAAATTTGGAAGAAAGCACTAAGTTTAATATAAAAAGATTAATTCATAGCAACTGTGGAAAGAAATCATTATTATAAAGAAAATACAAGTTCAAGTAAAAGGAGTTACTAGTGATGAGTCATCCAAGACCAGTCTCATAACCAAAGGTTTTCAAGGTATAACCCAGGAAGGTAAAATAGTAAATAACAAAGCAGTACAGAATATGACCAAACCCACAACGAGGGAGAATAAATAGAATAGAAACCCTAAAATAAGCCAAGATCAACCAATACAGGTTGTGTATTTCTGAAATCAAGAAGAAGATGGAGAAGATCCCAAGAAACCTGATGGCATCAAGAAGAAGATGGAGAAGATACCAGTCCCAGAAGGCAGGAGAAAAGAAGACTGAAGAAAGAAGAAGAGGGCAGCATCCTGAAGAAGATGTCATGCTCTTATAAAAGACACCCAAATCCCTATATCCCCAAAATAAATATCTAAAAACAAAAGTATAACGAAATAAAAACCACATGTATATAAATTTAAGAGAGAGAAGTGAACAAAGTAAAAGTTTCCTGTGAACTAAGATGAAACAATAATATAGTACCCATGGAACAAATCTCCATTGAAAAAACGCTAACCAATTTATTATGTTAATAAGACTATACGACCATTTAGCATTAACATAATATATAAGTGAAAGTGAACCAGTGATAGTTTTGGGTATTATAAAAAATGAACCTTGTGTTTCATTCTTGGCAATCACAAACATTGGATGCAATGAAATATGCATTTTTCAATGACTTAAAATATGTACTGTGACAATATGTTGTTCATAAGACATGAATCTGTTTAAAATAACATTTTGTTTTACATGAAAAAAGAAAAACAGAGTTCATAATACCTTTTGAACAATTAATACTATTTATTTGTTAATGACAGGGTACAATTCCCCAAAGACAATGTAAAAGACGGTATAAAAACTGTAGAATCCTACTTATAATAATAGTTAGAAATAAGAATATAAATATAAGGTTTTTTATGTATATAGTACAAGAATGTTTAAAAATGTATTAGATATAAGGCCATTTGTTTGGGTCTGAAACAACTAACATCAGAACTATAAAAATAGTTACCACTTGTAAATAGTAGAGAGTAATTAAGATGTTAGTTAGTAAAAAACCTTTGTTGTAAACCATATTTCCATGTTGGACATGGGAATTTTGTTGCAAAAAGTCTGATTTGAAGACAACCATTTATTTAAAAAAAATATTCTTTATTCTGTTTGACTATTGTTTGTATTGTGGCCAATACTAGTTGTTTTTGTGTAATTTGAAAGCATGTTTAATTTATAATACTATTTGTAAAAGTCAGAGAGGGTATCACACATCATATATTGTTTGTAAATTATTTTGTAAGAAAAATTGTTAAAAAATCATAGGCCAAAAGAATGGAAACCAAACTTCATCAAAACAGAGAAATTGCTCAATTAAATGCAAATAAACAAAAGGGGTTTAGACAAAATAAACTTGAGATCATGCCATATAATTGCACATACCATTTAGAGAGATTTTAATAAATTATATTCAGAATTATGAATAAAAATAAAAATGTCTAAACTCAGAAATTTAGACATGGGAGTCACATATTTCAGAATAATGTTTCAGAATACAACTAATTCAATTAATTACCAGAAAATAAGGGAATAGGAACCTTTTAATACAATATAGAATTATTAATATTAAATATAACTGATAAAATGGCTGAATTTATATAATGACAGGAAGTAAATTTTAATGTTTTAACTTCCAAACAGTTTGTATACCAAACTGAAAGTAAAATTACTATTTTTTGGACAGAAAACACTATAAAATGGCATTATTTAATCTGAAAATAACCAGAATGAACTGAAAGATTAATTTAAATCAAATCTAGTGAATAAAATTGACAAATAACCAAAGTTTAGGCATTCATATAGTGAAATAGTAAAATGTACACAGGATGTGAAAATATTTTTGAACAATGTTAAGGATAATATTATATGGGCTAAGAGTTTAATTGAAACTGAAGGAAACAGTTAGTTAATTATTGGTAGTTGAACGGTTAACATGACATACGTTTGATAACGTGGATAACCTAACCTATAATCGTCATACAAAGCGAGTGTATAGTGCGTTATTGTGAAATCGCGAGTGACTTGTAAAATACTTCTAAAACTATCATATTATAACAGAAACGATCAAGTAACACTCCATAACACAGAACAATATAAATCTACTCCGAAAAACACCACAAAACACTAGAAAACTGTATAATACTCTAACCCAAATTAGTGACGGAATCGGAGAAAGTGTTTGAACTAATAATTATACGGATACACTAAATACAACTCAGAAACAGTACACCAATCACTACACAACATTTAACAAGAGATTTGCAGACACAAGAACAGGAATATTGCTTCAAAATACATTATTTGGAATGCAGCAGGAACGAGCAACATTTTCATCAACTTGACGGCGGCCATTTGCTTTGACGGTCTCAGTGCCTTCTTCTTTGTTCAGCACAGCTGTTTGGTGAAAACAATTATTATATTTACAATTTATTATTCAATGTCTGTGTTTATTAATAACTATTAATTTGATTGTAACGTTATACTTTTTAAATATTAGCCCGATTTCTCTGACTTTGGTAATAACTGGCTGTTTAAAGAACCCTATATAATTTTTATATCATATACTTGTAACTTTTTTCGATATCCTGAGAATCGATACTAATCGATAAGAGTCAATATTGCTATTACTTAATAAAACATAAATACTTTTCAATACTTAATAGTTCTTTATTTCTTCAATAATACTAATTACCAATAATATAATTTTAATTGATAATCTACAAGGACTTTACCACCCGTAAGTGAAGATAACCTAAAAAAGAAAAAGGTAAACAAGTATCGATTGGTTTACAGACAGTCTTATGAGTGGTGATAGCTTATTTAAAATATACTAAAACTTTAATAAAAATTTTCAGAAGAGCATTACACTGTTTAAAACTTCACAGCCCTATATTAATTAATTGATCCTAATTAATTAATTAATAAAATTATAATTTTTTTTTTAAATTATTTTTTTTTTATAAACATAATTCTTTTTAAATTTTCTTCAAAACAATAATTTTTGTTTTGAAACTTTCGGTGAAACTGGGCATATATTACTTCATCGACATTACGCTACTCGACCAGTCTTGCTACCATTGGGAATCGACCAGCTGGGAAACTTAAGGAAGTGTTTCAGACCAGTAAGACGTCGAGAGCCACACCAATTTAAACACCAATTAAAAACATTACAACTTACAACTTATTTATTAATTTATTACAAATTGGCTAATCCAAAAAGTGGGGCTTGATTACATCGGAGTCGCATACTCCACAATAGCATTATATCATCAACAATATACACATCTTTTTATTAAATTATTACAAATTGGCGCACAACTTTAGGGGCTTTAATTAGCGATTGGAAGGCCAATACATTCTGCCCAATCACTAGTTGGAGCTAGGCAACAGCTACAAAGCCAGAGAATTTCGAGGGAAAATGCAACGACGTGCAACATCTAAGAAACGGGCGGCGGAGGCCGAAAAAGAAATAGAAATCGTTATGGACAACAAAGAGGCAACGCCAGTAGAGGTGGAAGAGGTATTACAATCGGTGTTGTCCAAACAAACTGAACAACCGGAGATACCCACACAGACAGAAGAGGTTAATATCCAGGAGAAACCCAAAACAATGGAAGACGTAAGGATGGAGAAAATAATGGAAATGTTTAGGACAATTATGGAAAATATGGAAGAAATAAGAGAGGGAACCAGGAGTATGCATAAGAAACTGGATGATTGGGCCGAAGAAAGGAGAGAGGACAGATTAAAAAGAGAAGAAGAGGAGAGGACCAAAGAAATAAAATATAATAGTAAACCAGAACCAGAAGAAGTACCAAATGATAAAACGCAGAAACAAGTAATGGTATTACCTAGAATTGAAACTAACCGAAACCAGGAAGATATTAAACCAAGGAAAAGGAGAATGTATCCAAGAAATGTAATAAAAACGAAGGAAGAGTTGGAGATGATGAAACATGGGTTAATTGATGGCAATAATATCCCAATTACCTATGACAAAGACATCATGAATTTTATGAATTATAGAAGGAGAATCGAAGTAATTTCAGAAATAATTTACCACAAGACAGTAGTTTACCACTGGGAAAGGACCAGAGGTAAACAGAATACCACATGTGGAACAGACCAATTTCAGCGCAAGACTGGACAATGTTTTTCAGAAAGATGGAAATGTGATATCGTACCAGACTGTAATGATGACACAGATGAATCACCAGAATGTATTCCATTAACGTGCCATCTAGGACAGTTCCAGGGTACGGTTAGACTAAAATATATTCCTTCAGAGTGGATATGTGATGGTAAACCAGCTTATGGTGTTTCAGATAAACAAATAATAAGTGATAACCCAGATGAAGATCATCACATATATTTGTCAGGTAACACAAAACATGGACCAGAGAAGTATTGGTGTATACAATATGATGATAGAGGGAACCAGTCCAGTAATTACGACGGCCCTAACAACCCGCCGTGTAATAACCAGTTTATCGGTAATTCTAACGGCGTTAGGAATAACAACCCCTATCCATACAATAGAAACAATTTATACCAACATAATAATGTCCCATACAGTCAGAGAAATCCATATCCCAACAATAATGATGACAGCCCTTACCCACCTAACCGAAATTACTATAATTATAACTTTAGTAATAACAATAATAACAGTAATAATAACCGAGTGTCGCGCCCTAGGGTAAATTTTATAAGAGCAACCGAGATGATGGACCCTGGTTGACACAGATACCACACACCATCAAGAAAAGGGACAGAGATCATGATAACCGACTATGGCGAAAAACAACGGTGAAGGAGACGGAATAAATATCATTGAAAGGAAATGATACGAAGAATAAACATATAAACAAAACTGGGTTTTATGAGTGAAGACTATGTAAGAAAATGAACATGACAAATAAAAATATGAGCAATGCAGTGACATAAAGAAAATCGTCCATCTTCCTGGGTATATAGAAAAGAAAAGAAAACTTATAAGAAAGAAAAAGAGAAGATCAACTTACAAAAGTATAAATAATATGGTCCAGTGTAGAGTACAATATAACCCCATATGTTGTGGTAAATGATAAGCATAACAATACATATGAGTTGAAGGAAATCGTTTCAGGAAAAATCAAAGGAGTGTACAATCAAGCTTCTATGAAGAAATATTATGAAGGATGAGTTGTGAGATTTAGAATTTTGAATTTAAATTTTAAAAATTCAAAAATAATGTAAGTACATCTTACAACCTAATATTTTGAAAAGAACATTCTGGAGAATTAAAAAAAAAAGAATTTTTTAATTTAATAATTTAAAAAATTTTAAAATAATGTAAGTACATCTTACAACCTAATATTTTGAAAAGAACATTCTGGAGAATTATAAGAAGAAGGAATTTAGAATTGATATTTTAAAAATTCGGAAATAATGTCAGTACATCTTACAACCTAATATTTTGAAAAGAACATTCTGGAGAATTATAAGAAGAAGGAATTTAGAATTTTTAATATTTTTTAAAAAATTTTAAAATAATGTAAGTACATCTTACAACCTAATATTTTGAAAAGAACATTTTGGAGAATTATAAGAAGAAGGAATTTAGAATTTATTTTTAAAAAAATTCGAAAATAATGTAAGTACATCTTACAACCTAATATTTTGAGAAGAACATTCTGGAGAATTATAAGAAGAAGAATTTTTTTAATTTAATTTAAAAAAAAAATTCAAAAATAATGTAAGTACATCTTACAACCTAATATTTTGAAAAGAACATTCTGGAGAATTATAAGAAGAAGGAATTAAAATTTTTAATTTTAAAAATCCTAAAATAATGTAAGTACATCTTACAACCTAATATTTTGAAAAGAACATTCTGGAGAATTAGAAGAAAAAGAATTTTTAATAATTTGAAAAAAAATTCTAAAATATGTAAGTACGTCTTATTACAACCTAATAATTTTGGAACAAACTTTATGAAAGAAAAAGAAAGACTTTTGAATTGAAATATAATTATGAAAATTTAAAATTTAGTAAGAACATCTTACTACAACCTGATAATTTAGAACAAAACTTTATGGAAGAAAGAAAAAGAGAGAAAATTTTGAACTTAATTTAAAAAAATTTAAAATTAAGCAAGCACAGCTTACTACCACTGAATTATGAGAAAAACATTTTGGAAGAATTAAGAAGAAAGGAATTTTGAAGTTAATATACAAAAAATTTAAAAATGAAGACCAACTTACTATAACTAAGTTTATGAGAAAACTTTATGGTAAATAATTAAGAAGAATTTGAATTTGGAGAAATACCAAAACATTCAGAAATAATAGTAAAATCACAATACTATAAACAATTCTGAATGAAACAATTCTGGGAATAAATGAATTAAACAGAATTTGAATGTTGATAGAACGTCAGAACTTTGAAACAAGATAAGATCAACATATTACAAGGATTTATGAGAAATATTTTTCAATTAAATAAAAAGAATAGTTTGAATTTTACATTAAAACCAACCAAGTTCCAAAAAATAATTATGTGTCAATTATGATTGAATTGAGAAGAAAATAAAGTGATTAATTCAGAAAAGAGAGTTAACGTTAATCCAGAATAAATGCTAGACATTCACAATAGCATTTGAAGGAGTAGAGAAGAATAACAAAAAAGAGTGTAATATGCCAGAGAAGGAAAAAATTTGGAAGCAAAGAGACTAATTACCTATGAAACGATAATGAAAACAGTTAATTAAGAGCGAAGAAGAACAACTCATACCAAACAGATGGAGAAGATGATTTTGAACAAATGATAATAATAAGACCTATATGAAATGCAAAGAGAAGAAATACCACATGAAATATAATATAAATGAATTAATGTTAATGAATGCGAAGGTGGATTAATAACTTTCTAAGAGAAAGGAAAGAACCAAAATGTTTAAATAAAATGATCAATATAACAACCTGTATATCTAATGTAAAGATACAATGTCAAAAAATTAAATATAATATATTAAGACCATTCAAATAATGAATACGAAAGACTATTTATAAAGACCATGCTAATACTATGAATAACCAGAAGAAAGTATAAAGAGAATTCAGATGGAGAAGAAAGAGAGTTACACTGTAAACAGTAACCAGAATTATTAAAAGAAAGGTTTTCAACCATAATTACATTAAATATATCAGACAAATTAAGAGTTTTGAAAAAATATATATGTAATGAGTATAATAATGATTATGAAGATTTATTAAGATAGAAAATGTGAGATAATCTGAGAGACTACGAAGTGGAGAATCCAAAGATATTTTTATTAGTCGAAAATGAGACTACTTTTTATTTATTTATTCGATGACTGACTGAAGATAATTCCAGCAGCATTATGTTTTTGAGCAGGGATGGATATGCCCCTGTACTCAATTTATAGAAGTGGTGTATGGCCAGCAGAGAAGTAGCGTACAGTGCCCCTCTGATCTGCCCCAGCCCACGTGATAGGGAATGTTAGGGAATTAATATCCCAAGGATACAACACAAAGTTGATATAGAAAGAAAATGTATTACAATTATAATATATCTCAGAAGACACTAACTATCCGAAAAGGATCAGTAGTAAAACAAATAATTATATATATAAAATTAATTAAACTCTAATTATAAAAAAGTCGATATAAAAATGGAGAAGAAAATGAATTATAAGAAATGATGAAATTATCATAAGAAATTATTTCATCCATAAACATGTCTGAAATAATTACTTCTGGAGGAGAGCAATCTGTAGCGTGACAGATGTATGCATAATATTGAATGGCAATTGATCATTAGAATAATGAAGTTATAATATTTAAATTTGGAAGAAAGCACTAAGTTTAATATAAAAAGATTAATTCATAGCAACTGTGGAAAGAAATCATTATTATAAAGAAAATACAAGTTCAAGTAAAAGGAGTTACTAGTGATGAGTCATCCAAGACCAGTCTCATAACCAAAGGTTTTCAAGGTATAACCCAGGAAGGTAAAATAGTAAATAACAAAGCAGTACAGAATATGACCAAACCCACAACGAGGGAGAATAAATAGAATAGAAACCCTAAAATAAGCCAAGATCAACCAATACAGGTTGTGTATTTCTGAAATCAAGAAGAAGATGGAGAAGATCCCAAGAAACCTGATGGCATCAAGAAGAAGATGGAGAAGATACCAGTCCCAGAAGGCAGGAGAAAAGAAGACTGAAGAAAGAAGAAGAGGGCAGCATCCTGAAGAAGATGTCATGCTCTTATAAAAGACACCCAAATCCCTATATCCCCAAAATAAATATCTAAAAACAAAAGTATAACGAAATAAAAACCACATGTATGTAAATTTAAGAGAGAGAAGTGAACAAAGTAAAAGTTTCCTGTGAACTAAGATGAAACAATAATATAGTACCCATGGAACAAATCTCCATTGAAAAAACGCTAACCAATTTATTATGTTAATAAGACTATACGACCATTTAGCATTAACATAATATATAAGTGAAAGTGAACCAGTGATAGTTTTGGGTATTATAAAAAATGAACTTTGTGTTTCATTCTTGGCAATCACAAACATTGGATGCAATGAAATATGCATTTTTCAATGACTTAAAATATGTACTGTGACAATATGTTGTTCATAAGACATGAATCTGTTTAAAATAACATTTTGTTTTACATGTAAAAAGAAAAACAGAGTTCATAATACCTTTTGAACAATTAATACTATTTATTTGTTAATGACAGGGTACAATTCCCCAAAGACAATGTATAAGACGGTATAAAAACTGTAGAATCCTACTTATAATAATAGTTAGAAATAAGAATATAAATATAAGGTTTTTTATGTATATAGTACAAGAATGTTTAAAAATGTATTAGATATAAGGCCATTTGTTTGGGTCTGAAACAACTAACATCAGAACTATAAAAATAGTTACCACTTGTAAATAGTAGAGAGTAATTAAGATGTTAGTTAGTAAAAAACCTTTGTTGTAAACCATATTTCCATGTTGGAAATGGGAATTTTGTTGCAAAAAGTCTGATTTGAAGACAACCATTTATTTAAAAAAAATATTCTTTATTCTGTTTGACTATTGTTTGTATTGTGGCCAATACTAGTTGTTTTTGTGTAATTTGAAAGCATGTTTAATTTATAATACTATTTGTAAAAGTCAGAGAGGGTATCACACATCATATATTGTTTGTAAATTATTTTGTAAGAAAAATTGTTAAAAAATCATAGGCCAAAAGAATGGAAACCAAACTTCATCAAAACAGAGAAATTGCTCAATTAAATGCAAATAAACAAAAGGGGTTTAGACAAAATAAACTTGAGATCATGCCATATAATTGCACATACCATTTAGAGAGATTTTAATAAATTATGTTCAGAATTATGAATAAAAATAAAAATGACTAAACTCAGAAATTTAGACATGGGAGTCACATATTTCAGAATAATGTTTCAGAATACAACTAATTCAATTAATTACCAGAAAATAAGGGAATAGGAACCTTTTAATACAATATAGAATTATTAATATTAAATATAACTGATAAAATGGCTGAATTTATATAATGACAGGAAGTAAATTTTAATGTTTTAACTTCCAAACAGTTTGTATACCAAACTGAAAGTAAAATTACTATTTTTTGGACAGAAAACACTATAAAATGGCATTATTTAATCTGAAAATAACCAGAATGAACTGAAAGATTAATTTAAATCAAATCTAGTGAATAAAATTGACAAATAACCAAAGTTTAGGCATTCATATAGTGAAATAGTAAAATGTACACAGGATGTGAAAATATTTTTGAACAATGTTAAGGATAATATTATATGGGCTAAGAGTTTAATTGAAACTGAAGGAAACAGTTAGTTAATTATTGGTAGTTGAACGGTTAACATGACATACGTTTGATAACGTGGATAACCTAACCTATAATCGTCATACAAAGCGAGTGTATAGTGCGTTATTGTGAAATCGCGAGTGACTTGTAAAATACTTCTAAAACTATCATATTATAACAGAAACGATCAAGTAACACTCCATAACACAGAACAATATAAATCTACTCCGAAAAACACCACAAAACACTAGAAAACTGTATAATACTCTAACCCAAATTAGTGACGGAATCGGAGAAAGTGTTTGAACTAATAATTATACGGATACACTAAATACAACTCAGAAACAGTACACCAATCACTACACAACATTTAACAAGAGATTTGCAGACACAAGAACAGGAATATTGCTTCAAAATACATTATTTGGAATGCAGCAGGAACGAGCAACATTTTCATCAACTTGACGGCGGCCATTTGCTTTGACGGTCTCAGTGCCTTCTTCTTTGTTCAGCACAGCTGTTTGGTGAAAACAATTATTATATTTACAATTTATTATTCAATGTCTGTGTTTATTAATAACTATTAATTTGATTGTAACGTTATACTTTTTAAATATTAGCCCGATTTCTCTGACTTTGGTAATAACTGGCTGTTTAAAGAACCCTATATAATTTTTATATCATATACTTGTAACTTTTTTCGATATCCTGAGAATCGATACTAATCGATAAGAGTCAATATTGCTATTACTTAATAAAACATAAATACTTTTCAATACTTAATAGTTCTTTATTTCTTCAATAATACTAATTACCAATAATATAATTTTAATTGATAATCTACAAGGACTTTACCACCCGTAAGTGAAGATAACCTAAAAAAGAAAAAGGTAAACAAGTATCGATTGGTTTACAGACAGTCTTATGAGTGGTGATAGCTTATTTAAAATATACTAAAACTTTAATAAAAATTTTCAGAAGAGCATTACACTGTTTAAAACTTCACAGCCCTATATTAATTAATTGATCCTAATTAATTAATTAATAAAATTATAATTTTTTTTTTAAATTATTTTTTTTTTATAAACATAATTCTTTTTAAATTTTCTTCAAAACAATAATTTTTGTTTTGAAACTTTCGGTGAAACTGGGCATATATTACTTCATCGACATTACGCTACTCGACCAGTCTTGCTACCATTGGGAATCGACCAGCTGGGAAACTTAAGGAAGTGTTTCAGACCAGTAAGACGTCGAGAGCCACACCAATTTAAACACCAATTAAAAACATTACAACTTACAACTTATTTATTAATTTATTACAAATTGGCTAATCCAAAAAGTGGGGCTTGATTACATCGGAGTCGCATACTCCACAATAGCATTATATCATCAACAATATACACATCTTTTTATTAAATTATTACAAATTGGCGCACAACTTTAGGGGCTTTAATTAGCGATTGGAAGGCCAATACATTCTGCCCAATCACTAGTTGGAGCTAGGCAACAGCTACAAAGCCAGAGAATTTCGAGGGAAAATGCAACGACGTGCAACATCTAAGAAACGGGCGGCGGAGGCCGAAAAAGAAATAGAAATCGTTATGGACAACAAAGAGGCAACGCCAGTAGAGGTGGAAGAGGTATTACAATCGGTGTTGTCCAAACAAACTGAACAACCGGAGATACCCACACAGACAGAAGAGGTTAATATCCAGGAGAAACCCAAAACAATGGAAGACGTAAGGATGGAGAAAATAATGGAAATGTTTAGGACAATTATGGAAAATATGGAAGAAATAAGAGAGGGAACCAGGAGTATGCATAAGAAACTGGATGATTGGGCCGAAGAAAGGAGAGAGGACAGATTAAAAAGAGAAGAAGAGGAGAGGACCAAAGAAATAAAATATAATAGTAAACCAGAACCAGAAGAAGTACCAAATGATAAAACGCAGAAACAAGTAATGGTATTACCTAGAATTGAAACTAACCGAAACCAGGAAGATATTAAACCAAGGAAAAGGAGAATGTATCCAAGAAATGTAATAAAAACGAAGGAAGAGTTGGAGATGATGAAACATGGGTTAATTGATGGCAATAATATCCCAATTACCTATGACAAAGACATCATGAATTTTATGAATTATAGAAGGAGAATCGAAGTAATTTCAGAAATAATTTACCACAAGACAGTAGTTTACCACTGGGAAAGGACCAGAGGTAAACAGAATACCACATGTGGAACAGACCAATTTCAGCGCAAGACTGGACAATGTTTTTCAGAAAGATGGAAATGTGATATCGTACCAGACTGTAATGATGACACAGATGAATCACCAGAATGTATTCCATTAACGTGCCATCTAGGACAGTTCCAGGGTACGGTTAGACTAAAATATATTCCTTCAGAGTGGATATGTGATGGTAAACCAGCTTATGGTGTTTCAGATAAACAAATAATAAGTGATAACCCAGATGAAGATCATCACATATATTTGTCAGGTAACACAAAACATGGACCAGAGAAGTATTGGTGTATACAATATGATGATAGAGGGAACCAGTCCAGTAATTACGACGGCCCTAACAACCCGCCGTGTAATAACCAGTTTATCGGTAATTCTAACGGCGTTAGGAATAACAACCCCTATCCATACAATAGAAACAATTTATACCAACATAATAATGTCCCATACAGTCAGAGAAATCCATATCCCAACAATAATGATGACAGCCCTTACCCACCTAACCGAAATTACTATAATTATAACTTTAGTAATAACAATAATAACAGTAATAATAACCGAGTGTCGCGCCCTAGGGTAAATTTTATAAGAGCAACCGAGATGATGGACCCTGGTTGACACAGATACCACACACCATCAAGAAAAGGGACAGAGATCATGATAACCGACTATGGCGAAAAACAACGGTGAAGGAGACGGAATAAATATCATTGAAAGGAAATGATACGAAGAATAAACATATAAACAAAACTGGGTTTTATGAGTGAAGACTATGTAAGAAAATGAACATGACAAATAAAAATATGAGCAATGCAGTGACATAAAGAAAATCGTCCATCTTCCTGGGTATATAGAAAAGAAAAGAAAACTTATAAGAAAGAAAAAGAGAAGATCAACTTACAAAAGTATAAATAATATGGTCCAGTGTAGAGTACAATATAACCCCATATGTTGTGGTAAATGATAAGCATAACAATACATATGAGTTGAAGGAAATCGTTTCAGGAAAAATCAAAGGAGTGTACAATCAAGCTTCTATGAAGAAATATTATGAAGGATGAGTTGTGAGATTTAGAATTTTGAATTTAAATTTTAAAAATTCAAAAATAATGTAAGTACATCTTACAACCTAATATTTTGAAAAGAACATTCTGGAGAATTAAAAAAAAAAGAATTTTTTAATTTAATAATTTAAAAAATTTTAAAATAATGTAAGTACATCTTACAACCTAATATTTTGAAAAGAACATTCTGGAGAATTATAAGAAGAAGGAATTTAGAATTGATATTTTAAAAATTCGGAAATAATGTCAGTACATCTTACAACCTAATATTTTGAAAAGAACATTCTGGAGAATTATAAGAAGAAGGAATTTAGAATTTTTAATATTTTTTAAAAAATTTTAAAATAATGTAAGTACATCTTACAACCTAATATTTTGAAAAGAACATTTTGGAGAATTATAAGAAGAAGGAATTTAGAATTTATTTTTAAAAAAATTCGAAAATAATGTAAGTACATCTTACAACCTAATATTTTGAGAAGAACATTCTGGAGAATTATAAGAAGAAGAATTTTTTTAATTTAATTTAAAAAAAAAATTCAAAAATAATGTAAGTACATCTTACAACCTAATATTTTGAAAAGAACATTCTGGAGAATTATAAGAAGAAGGAATTAAAATTTTTAATTTTAAAAATCCTAAAATAATGTAAGTACATCTTACAACCTAATATTTTGAAAAGAACATTCTGGAGAATTAGAAGAAAAAGAATTTTTAATAATTTGAAAAAAAATTCTAAAATATGTAAGTACGTCTTATTACAACCTAATAATTTTGGAACAAACTTTATGAAAGAAAAAGAAAGACTTTTGAATTGAAATATAATTATGAAAATTTAAAATTTAGTAAGAACATCTTACTACAACCTGATAATTTAGAACAAAACTTTATGGAAGAAAGAGAAAGAGAGAAAATTTTGAACTTAATTTAAAAAAATTTAAAATTAAGCAAGCACAGCTTACTACCACTGAATTATGAGAAAAACATTTTGGAAGAATTAAGAAGAAAGGAATTTTGAAGTTAATATACAAAAAATTTAAAAATGAAGACCAACTTACTATAACTAAGTTTATGAGAAAACTTTATGGTAAATAATTAAGAAGAATTTGAATTTGGAGAAATACCAAAACATTCAGAAATAATAGTAAAATCACAATACTATAAACAATTCTGAATGAAACAATTCTGGGAATAAATGAATTAAACAGAATTTGAATGTTGATAGAACGTCAGAACTTTGAAACAAGATAAGATCAACATATTACAAGGATTTATGAGAAATATTTTTCAATTAAATAAAAAGAATAGTTTGAATTTTACATTAAAACCAACCAAGTTCCAAAAAATAATTATGTGTCAATTATGATTGAATTGAGAAGAAAATAAAGTGATTAATTCAGAAAAGAGAGTTAACGTTAATCCAGAATAAATGCTAGACATTCACAATAGCATTTGAAGGAGTAGAGAAGAATAACAAAAAAGAGTGTAATATGCCAGAGAAGGAAAAAATTTGGAAGCAAAGAGACTAATTACCTATGAAACGATAATGAAAACAGTTAATTAAGAGCGAAGAAGAACAACTCATACCAAACAGATGGAGAAGATGATTTTGAACAAATGATAATAATAAGACCTATATGAAATGCAAAGAGAAGAAATACCACATGAAATATAATATAAATGAATTAATGTTAATGAATGCGAAGGTGGATTAATAACTTTCTAAGAGAAAGGAAAGAACCAAAATGTTTAAATAAAATGATCAATATAACAACCTGTATATCTAATGTAAAGATACAATGTCAAAAAATTAAATATAATATATTAAGACCATTCAAATAATGAATACGAAAGACTATTTATAAAGACCATGCTAATACTATGAATAACCAGAAGAAAGTATAAAGAGAATTCAGATGGAGAAGAAAGAGAGTTACACTGTAAACAGTAACCAGAATTATTAAAAGAAAGGTTTTCAACCATAATTACATTAAATATATCAGACAAATTAAGAGTTTTGAAAAAATATATATGTAATGAGTATAATAATGATTATGAAGATTTATTAAGATAGAAAATGTGAGATAATCTGAGAGACTACGAAGTGGAGAATCCAAAGATATTTTTATTAGTCGAAAATGAGACTACTTTTTATTTATTTATTCGATGACTGACTGAAGATAATTCCAGCAGCATTATGTTTTTGAGCAGGGATGGATATGCCCCTGTACTCAATTTATAGAAGTGGTGTATGGCCAGCAGAGAAGTAGCGTACAGTGCCCCTCTGATCTGCCCCAGCCCACGTGATAGGGAATGTTAGGGAATTAATATCCCAAGGATACAACACAAAGTTGATATAGAAAGAAAATGTATTACAATTATAATATATCTCAGAAGACACTAACTATCCGAAAAGGATCAGTAGTAAAACAAATAATTATATATATAAAATTAATTAAACTCTAATTATAAAAAAGTCGATATAAAAATGGAGAAGAAAATGAATTATAAGAAATGATGAAATTATCATAAGAAATTATTTCATCCATAAACATGTCTGAAATAATTACTTCTGGAGGAGAGCAATCTGTAGCGTGACAGATGTATGCATAATATTGAATGGCAATTGATCATTAGAATAATGAAGTTATAATATTTAAATTTGGAAGAAAGCACTAAGTTTAATATAAAAAGATTAATTCATAGCAACTGTGGAAAGAAATCATTATTATAAAGAAAATACAAGTTCAAGTAAAAGGAGTTACTAGTGATGAGTCATCCAAGACCAGTCTCATAACCAAAGGTTTTCAAGGTATAACCCAGGAAGGTAAAATAGTAAATAACAAAGCAGTACAGAATATGACCAAACCCACAACGAGGGAGAATAAATAGAATAGAAACCCTAAAATAAGCCAAGATCAACCAATACAGGTTGTGTATTTCTGAAATCAAGAAGAAGATGGAGAAGATCCCAAGAAACCTGATGGCATCAAGAAGAAGATGGAGAAGATACCAGTCCCAGAAGGCAGGAGAAAAGAAGACTGAAGAAAGAAGAAGAGGGCAGCATCCTGAAGAAGATGTCATGCTCTTATAAAAGACACCCAAATCCCTATATCCCCAAAATAAATATCTAAAAACAAAAGTATAACGAAATAAAAACCACATGTATGTAAATTTAAGAGAGAGAAGTGAACAAAGTAAAAGTTTCCTGTGAACTAAGATGAAACAATAATATAGTACCCATGGAACAAATCTCCATTGAAAAAACGCTAACCAATTTATTATGTTAATAAGACTATACGACCATTTAGCATTAACATAATATATAAGTGAAAGTGAACCAGTGATAGTTTTGGGTATTATAAAAAATGAACTTTGTGTTTCATTCTTGGCAATCACAAACATTGGATGCAATGAAATATGCATTTTTCAATGACTTAAAATATGTACTGTGACAATATGTTGTTCATAAGACATGAATCTGTTTAAAATAACATTTTGTTTTACATGTAAAAAGAAAAACAGAGTTCATAATACCTTTTGAACAATTAATACTATTTATTTGTTAATGACAGGGTACAATTCCCCAAAGACAATGTATAAGACGGTATAAAAACTGTAGAATCCTACTTATAATAATAGTTAGAAATAAGAATATAAATATAAGGTTTTTTATGTATATAGTACAAGAATGTTTAAAAATGTATTAGATATAAGGCCATTTGTTTGGGTCTGAAACAACTAACATCAGAACTATAAAAATAGTTACCACTTGTAAATAGTAGAGAGTAATTAAGATGTTAGTTAGTAAAAAACCTTTGTTGTAAACCATATTTCCATGTTGGAAATGGGAATTTTGTTGCAAAAAGTCTGATTTGAAGACAACCATTTATTTAAAAAAAATATTCTTTATTCTGTTTGACTATTGTTTGTATTGTGGCCAATACTAGTTGTTTTTGTGTAATTTGAAAGCATGTTTAATTTATAATACTATTTGTAAAAGTCAGAGAGGGTATCACACATCATATATTGTTTGTAAATTATTTTGTAAGAAAAATTGTTAAAAAATCATAGGCCAAAAGAATGGAAACCAAACTTCATCAAAACAGAGAAATTGCTCAATTAAATGCAAATAAACAAAAGGGGTTTAGACAAAATAAACTTGAGATCATGCCATATAATTGCACATACCATTTAGAGAGATTTTAATAAATTATGTTCAGAATTATGAATAAAAATAAAAATGACTAAACTCAGAAATTTAGACATGGGAGTCACATATTTCAGAATAATGTTTCAGAATACAACTAATTCAATTAATTACCAGAAAATAAGGGAATAGGAACCTTTTAATACAATATAGAATTATTAATATTAAATATAACTGATAAAATGGCTGAATTTATATAATGACAGGAAGTAAATTTTAATGTTTTAACTTCCAAACAGTTTGTATACCAAACTGAAAGTAAAATTACTATTTTTTGGACAGAAAACACTATAAAATGGCATTATTTAATCTGAAAATAACCAGAATGAACTGAAAGATTAATTTAAATCAAATCTAGTGAATAAAATTGACAAATAACCAAAGTTTAGGCATTCATATAGTGAAATAGTAAAATGTACACAGGATGTGAAAATATTTTTGAACAATGTTAAGGATAATATTATATGGGCTAAGAGTTTAATTGAAACTGAAGGAAACAGTTAGTTAATTATTGGTAGTTGAACGGTTAACATGACATACGTTTGATAACGTGGATAACCTAACCTATAATCGTCATACAAAGCGAGTGTATAGTGCGTTATTGTGAAATCGCGAGTGACTTGTAAAATACTTCTAAAACTATCATATTATAACAGAAACGATCAAGTAACACTCCATAACACAGAACAATATAAATCTACTCCGAAAAACACCACAAAACACTAGAAAACTGTATAATACTCTAACCCAAATTAGTGACGGAATCGGAGAAAGTGTTTGAACTAATAATTATACGGATACACTAAATACAACTCAGAAACAGTACACCAATCACTACACAACATTTAACAAGAGATTTGCAGACACAAGAACAGGAATATTGCTTCAAAATACATTATTTGGAATGCAGCAGGAACGAGCAACATTTTCATCAACTTGACGGCGGCCATTTGCTTTGACGGTCTCAGTGCCTTCTTCTTTGTTCAGCACAGCTGTTTGGTGAAAACAATTATTATATTTACAATTTATTATTCAATGTCTGTGTTTATTAATAACTATTAATTTGATTGTAACGTTATACTTTTTAAATATTAGCCCGATTTCTCTGACTTTGGTAATAACTGGCTGTTTAAAGAACCCTATATAATTTTTATATCATATACTTGTAACTTTTTTCGATATCCT
Organism: Magicicada septendecula; assembly: GCA_034769895.1. Taxonomy (NCBI): domain Eukaryota; kingdom Metazoa; phylum Arthropoda; class Insecta; order Hemiptera; family Cicadidae; genus Magicicada; species Magicicada septendecula. The sequence goes on from CM068368.1 coordinate 123,868,930, forward strand.
GAGAATCGATACTAATCGATAAGAGTCAATATTGCTATTACTTAATAAAACATAAATACTTTTCAATACTTAATAGTTCTTTATTTCTTCAATAATACTAATTACCAATAATATAATTTTAATTGATAATCTACAAGGACTTTACCACCCGTAAGTGAAGATAACCTAAAAAATAAAAAGGTAAACAAGTATCGATTGGTTTACAGACAGTCTTATGAGTGGTGATAGCTTATTTAAAATATACTAAAACTTTAATAAAAATTTTCAGAAGAGCATTACACTGTTTAAAACTTCACAGCCCTATATTAATTAATTGATCCTAATTAATTAATTAATAAAATTAAAAAATTTTTTTTTTAATTATTTTTTTTTATAAACATAATTCTTTTTAAATTTTCTTCAAAACAATAATTTTTGTTTTGAAACTTTCGGTGAAACTGGGCATATATTACTTCATCGACATTACGCTACTCGACCAGTCTTGCTACCATTGGGAATCGACCAGCTGGGAAACTTAAGGAAGTGTTTCAGACCAGTAAGACGTCGAGAGCCACACCAATTTAAACACCAATTAGAAACATTACAACTTACAACTTATTTATTAATTTATTACAAATTGGCTAATCCAAAAAGTGGGGCTTGATTACATCGGAGTCGCATACTCCACAATAGCATTATATCATCAAAAATATACACATCTTTTTATTAAATTATTACAAATTGGCGCACAACTTTAGGGGCTTTAATTAGCGATTGGAAGGCCAATACATTCTGCCCAATCACTAGTTGGAGCTAGGCAACAGCTACAAAGCCAGAGAATTTCGAGGGAAAATGCAACGACGTGCAACATCTAAGAAACGGGCGGCGGAGGCCGAAAAAGAAATAGAAATCGATATGGACAACAAAGAGGCAACGCCAGTAGAGGTGGAAGAGGTATTACAATCGGTGTTGTCCAAACAAACTGAACAACCGGAGATACCCACACAGACAGAAGAGGTTAATATCCAGGAGAAACCCAAAACAATGGAAGACGTAAGGATGGAGAAAATAATGGAAATGTTTAGGACAATTATGGAAAATATGGAAGAAATAAGAGAGGGAACCAGGAGTATGCATAAGAAACTGGATGATTGGGCCGAAGAAAGGAGAGAGGACAGATTAAAAAGAGAAGAAGAGGAGAGGACCAAAGAAATAAAATATAATAGTAAACCAGAACCAGAAGAAGTACCAAATGATAAAACGCAGAAACAAGTAATGGTATTACCTAGAATTGAAACTAACCGAAACCAGGAAGATATTAAACCAAGGAAAAGGAGAATGTATCCAAGAAATGTAATAAAAACGAAGGAAGAGTTGGAGATGATGAAACATGGGTTAATTGATGGCAATAATATCCCAATTACCTATGACAAAGACATCATGAATTTTATGAATTATAGAAGGAGAATCGAAGTAATTTCAGAAATAATTTACCACAAGACAGTAGTTTACCACTGGGAAAGGACCAGAGGTAAACAGAATACCACATGTGGAACAGACCAATTTCAGCGCAAGACTGGACAATGTTTTTCAGAAAGATGGAAATGTGATATCGTACCAGACTGTAATGATGACACAGATGAATCACCAGAATGTATTCCATTAACGTGCCATCTAGGACAGTTCCAGGGTACGGTTAGACTAAAATATATTCCTTCAGAGTGGATATGTGATGGTAAACCAGCTTATGGTGTTTCAGATAAACAAATAATAAGTGATAACCCAGATGAAGATCATCACATATATTTGTCAGGTAACACAAAACATGGACCAGAGAAGTATTGGTGTATACAATATGATGATAGAGGGAACCAGTCCAGTAATTACGACGGCCCTAACAACCCGCCGTGTAATAACCAGTTTATCGGTAATTCTAACGGCGTTAGGAATAACAACCCCTATCCATACAATAGAAACAATTTATACCAACATAATAATGTCCCATACAGTCAGAGAAATCCATATCCCAACAATAATGATGACTGCCCTTACCCACCTAACCGAAATTACTATAATTATAACTTTAGTAATAACAATAATAACAGTAATAATAACCGAGTGTCGCGCCCTAGGGTAAATTTTATAAGAGCAACCGAGATGATGGACCCTGGTTGACACAGATACCACACACCATCAAGAAAAGGGACAGAGATCATGATAACCGACTATGGCGAAAAACAACGGTGAAGGAGACGGAATAAATATCATTGAAAGGAAATGATACGAAGAATAAACATATAAACAAAACTGGGTTTTATGAGTGAAGACTATGTAAGAAAATGAACATGACAAATAAAAATATGAGCAATGCAGTGACATAAAGAAAATCGTCCATCTTCCTGGGTATATAGAAAAGAAAAGAAAACTTATAAGAAAGAAAAAGAGAAGATCAACTTACAAAAGTATAAATAATATGGTCCAGTGTAGAGTACAATATAACCCCATATGTTGTGGTAAATGATAAGCATAACAATACATATGAGTTGAAGGAAATCGTTTCAGGAAAAATCAAAGGAGTGTACAATCAAGCTTCTATGAAGAAATATTATGAAGAATGAGTTGTGAGATTTAGAATTTTGAATTTAAATTTTAAAAATTCAAAAATAATGTAAGTACATCTTACAACCTAATATTTTGAAAAGAACATTCTGGAGAATTAAAAAAAAAAGAATTTTTTAATTTAATAATTTAAAAAATTTTAAAATAATGTAAGTACATCTTACAACCTAATATTTTGAAAAGAACATTCTGGAGAATTATAAGAAGAAGGAATTTAGAATTGATATTTTAAAAATTCGGAAATAATGTAAGTACATCTTACAACCTAATATTTTGAAAAGAACATTCTGGAGAATTATAAGAAGAAGGAATTTAGAATTTTTAATATTTTTTAAAAAATTTTAAAATAATGTAAGTACATCTTACAACCTAATATTTTGAAAAGAACATTTTGGAGAATTATAAGAAGAAGGAATTTAGAATTTATTTTTAAAAAAATTCGAAAATAATGTAAGTACATCTTACAACCTAATATTTTGAGAAGAACATTCTGGAGAATTATAAGAAGAAGAATTTTTTTAATTTAATTTTAAAAAAAAATTCAAAAATAATGTAAGTACATCTTACAACCTAATATTTTGAAAAGAACATTCTGGAGAATTATAAGAAGAAGGAATTTAGAATTTTTAATTTTAAAAATCCTAAAATAATGTAAGTACATCTTACAACCTAATACTTTGAAAAGAACATTCTGGAGAATTAAAAGAAAAAGAATTTTTAATAATTTGAAAAAAATTCTAAAATATGTAAGTACGTCTTATTACAACCTAATAATTTTGGAACAAACTTTATGAAAGAAAAAGAAAGACTTTTGAATTGAAATATAATTATGAAAATTTAAAATTTAGTAAGAACATCTTACTACAACCTGATAATTTAGAACAAAACTTTATGGAAGAAAGAGAAAGAGAGAAAATTTTGAACTTAATTTTAAAAAATTTAAAATTAAGCAAGCACAGCTTACTACCACTGAATTATGAGAAAAACATTTTGGAAGAATTAAGAAGAAAGGAATTTTGAAGTTAATATACAAAAAATTTAAAAATGAAGTAAGACCAACTTACTATAACTAAGTTTATGAGAAAACTTTATGGTAAATAATTAAGAAGAATTTGAATTTGGAGAAATACCAAAACATTCAGAAATAATAGTAAAATCACAATACTATAAACAATTCTGAATGAAACAATTCTGGGAATAAATGAATTAAACAGAATTTGAATGTTGATAGAACGTCAGAACTTTGAAACAAGATAAGATCAACATATTACAAGGATTTATGAGAAATATTTTTCAATTAAATAAAAAGAATAGTTTGAATTTTACATTAAAACCAACCAAGTTCCAAAAAATAATTATGTGTCAATTATGATTGAATTGAGAAGAAAATAAAGTGATTAATTCAGAAAAGAGAGTTAACGTTAATCCAGAATAAATGCTAGACATTCACAATAGCATTTGAAGGAGTAGAGAAGAATAACAAAAAAGAGTGTAATATGCCAGAGAAGGAAAAAATTTGGAAGCAAAGAGACTAATTACCTATGAAACGATAATGAAAACAGTTAATTAAGAGCGAAGAAGAACAACTCATACCAAACAGATGGAGAAGATGATTTTGAACAAATGATAATAATAAGACCTATATGAAATGCAAAGAGAAGAAATACCACATGAAATATAATATAAATGAATTAATGTTAATGAATGCGAAGGTGGATTAATAACTTTCTAAGAGAAAGGAAAGAACCAAAATGTTTAAATAAAATGATCAATATAACAACCTGTATATCTAATGTAAAGATACAATGTCAAAAAATTAAATATAATATATTAAGACCATTCAAATAATGAATACGAAAGACTATTTATAAAGACCATGCTAATACTATGAATAACCAGAAGAAAGTATAAAGAGAATTCAGATGGAGAAGAAAGAGAGTTACACTGTAAACAGTAACCAGAATTATTAAAAGAAAGGTTTTCAACCATAATTAAATTAAATATATCAGACAAGTTAAGAGTTTTGAAAAAATATATATGTAATGAGTATAATAATGATTATGAAGATTTATTAAGATAAAAAATGTGAGATAATCTGAGAGACTACGAAGTGGAGAATCCAAAGATATTTTTATTAGTCGAAAATGAGACTACTTTTTATTTATTTATTCGATGACTGACTGAAGATAATTCCAGCAGCATTATGTTTTTGAGCAGGGATGGATATGCCCCTGTACTCAATTTATAGAAGTGGTGTATGGCCAGCAGAGAAGTAGCGTACAGTGCCCCTCTGATCTGCCCCAGCCCACGTGATAGGGAATGTTAGGGAATTAATATCCCAAGGATACAACACAAAGTTGATATAGAAAGAAAATGTATTACAATTATAATATATCTCAGAAGACACTAACTATCCGAAAAGGATCAGTAGTAAAACAAATAATTATATATATAAAATTAATTAAACTCTAATTATAAAAAAGTCGATATAAAAATGGAGAAGAAAATGAATTATAAGAAATGATGAAATTATCATAAGAAATTATTTCATCCATAAACATGTCTGAAATAATTACTTCTGGAGGAGAGCAATCTGTAGCGTGACAGATGTATGCATAATATTGAATGGCAATTGATCATTAGAATAATGAAGTTATAATATTTAAATTTGGAAGAAAGCACTAAGTTTAATATAAAAAGATTAATTCATAGCAACTGTGGAAAGAAATCATTATTATAAAGAAAATACAAGTTCAAGTAAAAGGAGTTACTAGTGATGAGTCATCCAAGACCAGTCTCATAACCAAAGGTTTTCAAGGTATAACCCAGGAAGGTAAAATAGTAAATAACAAAGCAGTACAGAATATGACCAAACCCACAACGAGGGAGAATAAATAGAATAGAAACCCTAAAATAAGCCAAGATCAACCAATACAGGTTGTGTATTTCTGAAATCAAGAAGAAGATGGAGAAGATCCCAAGAAACCTGATGGCATCAAGAAGAAGATGGAGAAGATACCAGTCCCAGAAGGCAGGAGAAAAGAAGACTGAAGAAAGAAGAAGAGGGCAGCATCCTGAAGAAGATGTCATGCTCTTATAAAAGACACCCAAATCCCTATATCCCCAAAATAAATATCTAAAAACAAAAGTATAACGAAATAAAAACCACATGTATATAAATTTAAGAGAGAGAAGTGAACAAAGTAAAAGTTTCCTGTGAACTAAGATGAAACAATAATATAGTACCCATGGAACAAATCTCCATTGAAAAAACGCTAACCAATTTATTATGTTAATAAGACTATACGACCATTTAGCATTAACATAATATATAAGTGAAAGTGAACCAGTGATAGTTTTGGGTATTATAAAAAATGAACCTTGTGTTTCATTCTTGGCAATCACAAACATTGGATGCAATGAAATATGCATTTTTCAATGACTTAAAATATGTACTGTGACAATATGTTGTTCATAAGACATGAATCTGTTTAAAATAACATTTTGTTTTACATGAAAAAAGAAAAACAGAGTTCATAATACCTTTTGAACAATTAATACTATTTATTTGTTAATGACAGGGTACAATTCCCCAAAGACAATGTAAAAGACGGTATAAAAACTGTAGAATCCTACTTATAATAATAGTTAGAAATAAGAATATAAATATAAGGTTTTTTATGTATATAGTACAAGAATGTTTAAAAATGTATTAGATATAAGGCCATTTGTTTGGGTCTGAAATAACTAACATCAGAACTATAAAAATAGTTACCACTTGTAAATAGTAGAGAGTAATTAAGATGTTAGTTAGTAAAAAACCTTTGTTGTAAACCATATTTCCATGTTGGAAATTGGAATTTTGTTGCAAAAAGTCTGATTTGAAGACAACCATTTATTTAAAAAAAATATTCTTTATTCTGTTTGACTATTGTTTGTATTGTGGCCAATACTAGTTGTTTTTGTGTAATTTGAAAGCATGTTTAATTTATAATACTATTTGTAAAAGTCAGAGAGGGTATCACACATCATATATTGTTTGTAAATTATTTTGTAAGAAAAATTGTTAAAAAATCATAGGCCAAAAGAATGGAAACCAAACTTCATCAAAACAGAGAAATTGCTCAATTAAATGCAAATAAACAAAAGGGGTTTAGACAAAATAAACTTGAGATCATGCCATATAATTGCACATACCATTTAGAGAGATTTTAATAAATTATATTCAGAATTATGAATAAAAATAAAAATGACTAAACTCAGAAATTTAGACATGGGAGTCACATATTTCAGAATAATGTTTCAGAATACAACTAATTCAATTAATTACCAGAAAATAAGGGAATAGGAACCTTTTAATACAATATAGAATTATTAATATTAAATATAACTGATAAAATGGCTGAATTTATATAATGACAGGAAGTAAATTTTAATGTTTTAACTTCCAAACAGTTTGTATACCAAACTGAAAGTAAAATTACTATTTTTTGGACAGAAAACACTATAAAATGGCATTATTTAATCTGAAAGTAACCAGAATGAACTGAAAGATTAATTTAAATCAAATCTAGTGAATAAAATTGACAAATAACCAAAGTTTAGGCATTCATATAGTGAAATAGTAAAATGTACACAGGATGTGAAAATATTTTTGAACAATGTTAAGGATAATATTATATGGGCTAAGAGTTTAATTGAAACTGAGGGAAACAGTTAGTTAATTATTGGTAGTTGAACGGTTAACATGACATACGTTTGATAACGTGGATAACCTAACCTATAATCGTCATACAAAGCGAGTGTATAGTGCGTTATTGTGAAATCGCGAGTGACTTGTAAAATACTTCTAAAACTATCATATTATAACAGAAACGATCAAGTAACACTCCATAACACAGAACAATATAAATCTACTCCGAAAAACACCACAAAACACTAGAAAACTGTATAATACTCTAACCCAAATTAGTGACGGAATCGGAGAAAGTGTTTGAACTAATAATTATACGGATACACTAAATACAACTCAGAAACAGTACACCAATCACTACACAACATTTAACAAGAGATTTGCAGACACAAGAACAGGAATATTGCTTCAAAATACATTATTTGGAATGCAGCAGGAACGAGCAACATTTTCATCAACTTGACGGCGGCCATTTGCTTTGACGGTCTCAGTGCCTTCTTCTTTGTTCAGCACAGCTGTTTGGTGAAAACAATTATTATATTTACAATTTATTATTCAATGTCTGTGTTTATTAATAACTATTAATTTGATTGTAACGTTATACTTTTTAAATATTAGCCCGATTTCTCTGACTTTGGTAATAACTGGCTGTTTAAAGAACCCTATATAATTTTTATATCATATACTTGTAACTTTTTTCGATATCCTGAGAATCGATACTAATCGATAAGAGTCAATATTGCTATTACTTAATAAAACATAAATACTTTTCAATACTTAATAGTTCTTTATTTCTTCAATAATACTAATTACCAATAATATAATTTTAATTGATAATCTACAAGGACTTTACCACCCGTAAGTGAAGATAACCTAAAAAATAAAAAGGTAAACAAGTATCGATTGGTTTACAGACAGTCTTATGAGTGGTGATAGCTTATTTAAAATATACTAAAACTTTAATAAAAATTTTCAGAAGAGCATTACACTGTTTAAAACTTCACAGCCCTATATTAATTAATTGATCCTAATTAATTAATTAATAAAATTATAATTTTTTTTTTAAATTATTTTTTTTTTATAAACATAATTCTTTTTAAATTTTCTTCAAAACAATAATTTTTGTTTTGAAACTTTCGGTGAAACTGGGCATATATTACTTCATCGACATTACGCTACTCGACCAGTCTTGCTACCATTGGGAATCGACCAGCTGGGAAACTTAAGGAAGTGTTTCAGACCAGTAAGACGTCGAGAGCCACACCAATTTAAACACCAATTAAAAACATTACAACTTACAACTTATTTATTAATTTATTACAAATTGGCTAATCCAAAAAGTGGGGCTTGATTACATCGGAGTCGCATACTCCACAATAGCATTATATCATCAACAATATACACATCTTTTTATTAAATTATTACAAATTGGCGCACAACTTTAGGGGCTTTAATTAGCGATTGGAAGGCCAATACATTCTGCCCAATCACTAGTTGGAGCTAGGCAACAGCTACAAAGCCAGAGAATTTCGAGGGAAAATGCAACGACGTGCAACATCTAAGAAACGGGCGGCGGAGGCCGAAAAAGAAATAGAAATCGATATGGACAACAAAGAGGCAACGCCAGTAGAGGTGGAAGAGGTATTACAATCGGTGTTGTCCAAACAAACTGAACAACCGGAGATACCCACACAGACAGAAGAGGTTAATATCCAGGAGAAACCCAAAACAATGGAAGACGTAAGGATGGAGAAAATAATGGAAATGTTTAGGACAATTATGGAAAATATGGAAGAAATAAGAGAGGGAACCAGGAGTATGCATAAGAAACTGGATGATTGGGCCGAAGAAAGGAGAGAGGACAGATTAAAAAGAGAAGAAGAGGAGAGGACCAAAGAAATAAAATATAATAGTAAACCAGAACCAGAAGAAGTACCAAATGATAAAACGCAGAAACAAGTAATGGTATTACCTAGAATTGAAACTAACCGAAACCAGGAAGATATTAAACCAAGGAAAAGGAGAATGTATCCAAGAAATGTAATAAAAACGAAGGAAGAGTTGGAGATGATGAAACATGGGTTAATTGATGGCAATAATATCCCAATTACCTATGACAAAGACATCATGAATTTTATGAATTATAGAAGGAGAATCGAAGTAATTTCAGAAATAATTTACCACAAGACAGTAGTTTACCACTGGGAAAGGACCAGAGGTAAACAGAATACCACATGTGGAACAGACCAATTTCAGCGCAAGACTGGACAATGTTTTTCAGAAAGATGGAAATGTGATATCGTACCAGACTGTAATGATGACACAGATGAATCACCAGAATGTATTCCATTAACGTGCCATCTAGGACAGTTCCAGGGTACGGTTAGACTAAAATATATTCCTTCAGAGTGGATATGTGATGGTAAACCAGCTTATGGTGTTTCAGATAAACAAATAATAAGTGATAACCCAGATGAAGATCATCACATATATTTGTCAGGTAACACAAAACATGGACCAGAGAAGTATTGGTGTATACAATATGATGATAGAGGGAACCAGTCCAGTAATTACGACGGCCCTAACAACCCGCCGTGTAATAACCAGTTTATCGGTAATTCTAACGGCGTTAGGAATAACAACCCCTATCCATACAATAGAAACAATTTATACCAACATAATAATGTCCCATACAGTCAGAGAAATCCATATCCCAACAATAATGATGACAGCCCTTACCCACCTAACCGAAATTACTATAATTATAACTTTAGTAATAACAATAATAACAGTAATAATAACCGAGTGTCGCGCCCTAGGGTAAATTTTATAAGAGCAACCGAGATGATGGACCCTGGTTGACACAGATACCACACACCATCAAGAAAAGGGACAGAGATCATGATAACCGACTATGGCGAAAAACAACGGTGAAGGAGACGGAATAAATATCATTGAAAGGAAATGATACGAAGAATAAACATAGAAACAAAACTGGGTTTTATGAGTGAAGACTATGTAAGAAAATGAACATGACAAATAAAAATATGAGCAATGCAGTGACATAAAGAAAATCGTCCATCTTCCTGGGTATATAGAAAAGAAAAGAAAACTTATAAGAAAGAAAAAGAGAAGATCAACTTACAAAAGTATAAATAATATGGTCCAGTGTAGAGTACAATATAACCCCATATGTTGTGGTAAATGATAAGCATAACAATACATATGAGTTGAAGGAAATCGTTTCAGGAAAAATCAAAGGAGTGTACAATCAAGCTTCTATGAAGAAATATTATGAAGAATGAGTTGTGAGATTTAGAATTTTGAATTTAAATTTTAAAAATTCAAAAATAATGTAAGTACATCTTACAACCTAATATTTTGAAAAGAACATTCTGGAGAATTAAAAAAAAAGAATTTTTTAATTTAATAATTTAAAAAATTTTAAAATAATGTAAGTACATCTTACAACCTAATATTTTGAAAAGAACATTCTGGAGAATTATAAGAAGAAGGAATTTAGAATTGATATTTTAAAAATTCGGAAATAATGTAAGTACATCTTACAACCTAATATTTTGAAAAGAACATTCTGGAGAATTATAAGAAGAAGGAATTTAGAATTTTTAATATTTTTTAAAAAATTTTAAAATAATGTAAGTACATCTTACAACCTAATATTTTGAAAAGAACATTTTGGAGAATTATAAGAAGAAGGAATTTAGAATTTATTTTTAAAAAAATTCGAAAATAATGTAAGTACATCTTACAACCTAATATTTTGAGAAGAACATTCTGGAGAATTATAAGAAGAAGAATTTTTTTAATTTAATTTAAAAAAAAAATTCAAAAATAATGTAAGTACATCTTACAACCTAATATTTTGAAAAGAACATTCTGGAGAATTATAAGAAGAAGGAATTTAGAATTTTTAATTTTAAAAATCCTAAAATAATGTAAGTACATCTTACAACCTAATATTTTGAAAAGAACATTCTGGAGAATTAAAAGAAAAAGAATTTTTAATAATTTGAAAAAAATTCTAAAATATGTAAGTACGTCTTATTACAACCTAATAATTTTGGAACAAACTTTATGAAAGAAAAAGAAAGACTTTTGAATTGAAATATAATTATGAAAATTTAAAATTTAGTAAGAACATCTTACTACAACCTGATAATTTAGAACAAAACTTTATGGAAGAAAGAGAAAGAGAGAAAATTTTGAACTTAATTTTAAAAAATTTAAAATTAAGCAAGCACAGCTTACTACCACTGAATTATGAGAAAAACATTTTGGAAGAATTAAGAAGAAAGGAATTTTGAAGTTAATATACAAAAAATTTAAAAATGAAGTAAGACCAACTTACTATAACTAAGTTTATGAGAAAACTTTATGGTAAATAATTAAGAAGAATTTGAATTTGGAGAAATACCAAAACATTCAGAAATAATAGTAAAATCACAATACTATAAACAATTCTGAATGAAACAATTCTGGGAATAAATGAATTAAACAGAATTTGAATGTTGATAGAACGTCAGAACTTTGAAACAAGATAAGATCAACATATTACAAGGATTTATGAGAAATATTTTTCAATTAAATAAAAAGAATAGTTTGAATTTTACATTAAAACCAACCAAGTTCCAAAAAATAATTATGTGTCAATTATGATTGAATTGAGAAGAAAATAAAGTGATTAATTCAGAAAAGAGAGTTAACGTTAATCCAGAATAAATGCTAGACATTCACAATAGCATTTGAAGGAGTAGAGAAGAATAACAAAAAAGAGTGTAATATGCCAGAGAAGGAAAAAATTTGGAAGCAAAGAGACTAATTACCTATGAAACGATAATGAAAACAGTTAATTAAGAGCGAAGAAGAACAACTCATACCAAACAGATGGAGAAGATGATTTTGAACAAATGATAATAATAAGACCTATATGAAATGCAAAGAGAAGAAATACCACATGAAATATAATATAAATGAATTAATGTTAATGAATGCGAAGGTGGATTAATAACTTTCTAAGAGAAAGGAAAGAACCAAAATGTTTAAATAAAATGATCAATATAACAACCTGTATATCTAATGTAAAGATACAATGTCAAAAAATAAAATATAATATATTAAGACCATTCAAATAATGAATACGAAAGACTATTTATAAAGACCATGCTAATACTATGAATAACCAGAAGAAAGTATAAAGAGAATTCAGATGGAGAAGAAAGAGAGTTACACTGTAAACAGTGACCAGAATTATTAAAAGAAAGGTTTTCAACCATAATTAAATTAAATATATCAGACAAGTTAAGAGTTTTGAAAAAATATATATGTAATGAGTATAATAATGATTATGAAGATTTATTAAGATAGAAAATGTGAGATAATCTGAGAGACTACGAAGTGGAGAATCCAAAGATATTTTTATTAGTCGAAAATGAGACTACTTTTTATTTATTTATTCGATGACTGACTGAAGATAATTCCAGCAGCATTATGTTTTTGAGCAGGGATGGATATGCCCCTGTACTCAATTTATAGAAGTGGTGTATGGCCAGCAGAGAAGTAGCGTACAGTGCCCCTCTGATCTGCCCCAGCCCACGTGATAGGGAATGTTAGGGAATTAATATCCCAAGGATACAACACAAAGTTGATATAGAAAGAAAATGTATTACAATTATAATATATCTCAGAAGACACTAACTATCCGAAAAGGATCAGTAGTAAAACAAATAATTATATATATAAAATTAATTAAACTCTAATTATAAAAATGGAGAAGAAAATGAATTATAAGAAATGATGAAATTATCATAAGAAATTATTTCATCCATAAACATGTCTGAAATAATTACTTCTGGAGGAGAGCAATCTGTAGCGTGACAGATGTATGCATAATATTGAATGGCAATTGATCATTAGAATAATGAAGTTATAATATTTAAATTTGGAAGAAAGCACTAAGTTTAATATAAAAAGATTAATTCATAGCAACTGTGGAAAGAAATCATTATTATAAAGAAAATACAAGTTCAAGTAAAAGGAGTTACTAGTGATGAGTCATCCAAGACCAGTCTCATAACCAAAGGTTTTCAAGGTATAACCCAGGAAGGTAAAATAGTAAATAACAAAGCAGTACAGAATATGACCAAACCCACAACGAGGGAGAATAAATAGAATAGAAACCCTAAAATAAGCCAAGATCAACCAATACAGGTTGTGTATTTCTGAAATCAAGAAGAAGATGGAGAAGATCCCAAGAAACCTGATGGCATCAAGAAGAAGATGGAGAAGATACCAGTCCCAGAAGGCAGGAGAAAAGAAGACTGAAGAAAGAAGAAGAGGGCAGCATCCTGAAGAAGATGTCATGCTCTTATAAAAGACACCCAAATCCCTATATCCCCAAAATAAATATCTAAAAACAAAAGTATAACGAAATAAAAACCACATGTATATAAATTTAAGAGAGAGAAGTGAACAAAGTAAAAGTTTCCTGTGAACTAAGATGAAACAATAATATAGTACCCATGGAACAAATCTCCATTGAAAAAACGCTAACCAATTTATTATGTTAATAAGACTATACGACCATTTAGCATTAACATAATATATAAGTGAAAGTGAACCAGTGATAGTTTTGGGTATTATAAAAAATGAACCTTGTGTTTCATTCTTGGCAATCACAAACATTGGATGCAATGAAATATGCATTTTTCAATGACTTAAAATATGTACTGTGACAATATGTTGTTCATAAGACATGAATCTGTTTAAAATAACATTTTGTTTTACATGAAAAAAGAAAAACAGAGTTCATAATACCTTTTGAACAATTAATACTATTTATTTGTTAATGACAGGGTACAATTCCCCAAAGACAATGTAAAAGACGGTATAAAAACTGTAGAATCCTACTTATAATAATAGTTAGAAATAAGAATATAAATATAAGGTTTTTTATGTATATAGTACAAGAATGTTTAAAAATGTATTAGATATAAGGCCATTTGTTTGGGTCTGAAATAACTAACATCAGAACTATAAAAATAGTTACCACTTGTAAATAGTAGAGAGTAATTAAGATGTTAGTTAGTAAAAAACCTTTGTTGTAAACCATATTTCCATGTTGGAAATGGGAATTTTGTTGCAAAAAGTCTGATTTGAAGACAACCATTTATTTAAAAAAAATATTCTTTATTCTGTTTGACTATTGTTTGTATTGTGGCCAATACTAGTTGTTTTTGTGTAATTTGAAAGCATGTTTAATTTATACTACTATTTGTAAAAGTCAGAGAGGGTATCACACATCATATATTGTTTGTAAATTATTTTGTAAGAAAAATTGTTAAAAAATCATAGGCCAAAAGAATGGAAACCAAACTTCATCAAAACAGAGAAATTGCTCAATTAAATGCAAATAAACAAAAGGGGTTTAGACAAAATAAACTTGAGATCATGCCATATAATTGCACATACCATTTAGAGAGATTTTAATAAATTATATTCAGAATTATGAATAAAAATAAAAATGACTAAACTCAGAAATTTAGACATGGGAGTCACATATTTCAGAATAATGTTTCAGAATACAACTAATTCAATTAATTACCAGAAAATAAGGGAATAGGAACCTTTTAATACAATATAGAATTATTAATATTAAATATAACTGATAAAATGGCTGAATTTATATAATGACAGGAAGTAAATTTTAATGTTTTAACTTCCAAACAGTTTGTATACCAAACTGAAAGTAAAATTACTATTTTTTGGACAGAAAACACTATAAAATGGCATTATTTAATCTGAAAATAACCAGAATGAACTGAAAGATTAATTTAAATCAAATCTAGTGAATAAAATTGACAAATAACCAAAGTTTAGGCATTCATATAGTGAAATAGTAAAATGTACACAGGATGTGAAAATATTTTTGAACAATGTTAAGGATAATATTATATGGGCTAAGAGTTTAATTGAAACTGAAGGAAACAGTTAGTTAATTATTGGTAGTTGAACGGTTAACATGACATACGTTTGATAACGTGGATAACCTAACCTATAATCGTCATACAAAGCGAGTGTATAGTGCGTTATTGTGAAATCGCGAGTGACTTGTAAAATACTTCTAAAACTATCATATTATAACAGAAACGATCAAGTAACACTCCATAACACAGAACAATATAAATCTACTCCGAAAAACACCACAAAACACTAGAAAACTGTATAATACTCTAACCCAAATTAGTGACGGAATCGGAGAAAGTGTTTGAACTAATAATTATACGGATACACTAAATACAACTCAGAAACAGTACACCAATCACTACACAACATTTAACAAGAGATTTGCAGACACAAGAACAGGAATATTGCTTCAAAATACATTATTTGGAATGCAGCAGGAACGAGCAACATTTTCATCAACTTGACGGCGGCCATTTGCTTTGACGGTCTCAGTGCCTTCTTCTTTGTTCAGCACAGCTGTTTGGTGAAAACAATTATTATATTTACAATTTATTATTCAATGTCTGTGTTTATTAATAACTATTAATTTGATTGTAACGTTATACTTTTTAAATATTAGCCCGATTTCTCTGACTTTGGTAATAACTGGCTGTTTAAAGAACCCTATATAATTTTTATATCATATACTTGTAACTTTTTTCGATATCCTGAGAATCGATACTAATCGATAAGAGTCAATATTGCTATTACTTAATAAAACATAAATACTTTTCAATACTTAATAGTTCTTTATTTCTTCAATAATACTAATTACCAATAATATAATTTTAATTGATAATCTACAAGGACTTTACCACCCGTAAGTGAAGATAACCTAAAAAATAAAAAGGTAAACAAGTATCGATTGGTTTACAGACAGTCTTATGAGTGGTGATAGCTTATTTAAAATATACTAAAACTTTAATAAAAATTTTCAGAAGAGCATTACACTGTTTAAAACTTCACAGCCCTATATTAATTAATTGATCCTAATTAATTAATTAATAAAATTATAATTTTTTTTTTAAATTATTTTTTTTTTATAAACATAATTCTTTTTAAATTTTCTTCAAAACAATAATTTTTGTTTTGAAACTTTCGGTGAAACTGGGCATATATTACTTCATCGACATTACGCTACTCGACCAGTCTTGCTACCATTGGGAATCGACCAGCTGGGAAACTTAAGGAAGTGTTTCAGACCAGTAAGACGTCGAGAGCCACACCAATTTAAACACCAATTAAAAACATTACAACTTACAACTTATTTATTAATTTATTACAAATTGGCTAATCCAAAAAGTGGGGCTTGATTACATCGGAGTCGCATACTCCACAATAGCATTATATCATCAACAATATACACATCTTTTTATTAAATTATTACAAATTGGCGCACAACTTTAGGGGCTTTAATTAGCGATTGGAAGGCCAATACATTCTGCCCAATCACTAGTTGGAGCTAGGCAACAGCTACAAAGCCAGAGAATTTCGAGGGAAAATGCAACGACGTGCAACATCTAAGAAACGGGCGGCGGAGGCCGAAAAAAAATAGAAATCGATATGGACAACAAAGAGGCAACGCCAGTAGAGGTGGAAGAGGTATTACAATCGGTGTTGTCCAAACAAACTGAACAACCGGAGATACCCACACAGACAGAAGAGGTTAATATCCAGGAGAAACCCAAAACAATGGAAGACGTAAGGATGGAGAAAATAATGGAAATGTTTAGGACAATTATGGAAAATATGGAAGAAATAAGAGAGGGAACCAGGAGTATGCATAAGAAACTGGATGATTGGGCCGAAGAAAGGAGAGAGGACAGATTAAAAAGAGAAGAAGAGGAGAGGACCAAAGAAATAAAATATAATAGTAAACCAGAACCAGAAGAAGTACCAAATGATAAAACGCAGAAACAAGTAATGGTATTACCTAGAATTGAAACTAACCGAAACCAGGAAGATATTAAACCAAGGAAAAGGAGAATGTATCCAAGAAATGTAATAAAAACGAAGGAAGAGTTGGAGATGATGAAACATGGGTTAATTGATGGCAATAATATCCCAATTACCTATGACAAAGACATCATGAATTTTATGAATTATAGAAGGAGAATCGAAGTAATTTCAGAAATAATTTACCACAAGACAGTAGTTTACCACTGGGAAAGGACCAGAGGTAAACAGAATACCACATGTGGAACAGACCAATTTCAGCGCAAGACTGGACAATGTTTTTCAGAAAGATGGAAATGTGATATCGTACCAGACTGTAATGATGACACAGATGAATCACCAGAATGTATTCCATTAACGTGCCATCTAGGACAGTTCCAGGGTACGGTTAGACTAAAATATATTCCTTCAGAGTGGATATGTGATGGTAAACCAGCTTATGGTGTTTCAGATAAACAAATAATAAGTGATAACCCAGATGAAGATCATCACATATATTTGTCAGGTAACACAAAACATGGACCAGAGAAGTATTGGTGTATACAATATGATGATAGAGGGAACCAGTCCAGTAATTACGACGGCCCTAACAACCCGCCGTGTAATAACCAGTTTATCGGTAATTCTAACGGCGTTAGGAATAACAACCCCTATCCATACAATAGAAACAATTTATACCAACATAATAATGTCCCATACAGTCAGAGAAATCCATATCCCAACAATAATGATGACAGCCCTTACCCACCTAACCGAAATTACTATAATTATAACTTTAGTAATAACAATAATAACAGTAATAATAACCGAGTGTCGCGCCCTAGGGTAAATTTTATAAGAGCAACCGAGATGATGGACCCTGGTTGACACAGATACCACACACCATCAAGAAAAGGGACAGAGATCATGATAACCGACTATGGCGAAAAACAACGGTGAAGGAGACGGAATAAATATCATTGAAAGGAAATGATACGAAGAATAAACATAGAAACAAAACTGGGTTTTATGAGTGAAGACTATGTAAGAAAATGAACATGACAAATAAAAATATGAGCAATGCAGTGACATAAAGAAAATCGTCCATCTTCCTGGGTATATAGAAAAGAAAAGAAAACTTATAAGAAAGAAAAAGAGAAGATCAACTTACAAAAGTATAAATAATATGGTCCAGTGTAGAGTACAATATAACCCCATATGTTGTGGTAAATGATAAGCATAACAATACATATGAGTTGAAGGAAATCGTTTCAGGAAAAATCAAAGGAGTGTACAATCAAGCTTCTATGAAGAAATATTATGAAGAATGAGTTGTGAGATTTAGAATTTTGAATTTAAATTTTAAAAATTCAAAAATAATGTAAGTACATCTTACAACCTAATATTTTGAAAAGAACATTCTGGAGAATTAAAAAAAAAGAATTTTTTAATTTAATAATTTAAAAAATTTTAAAATAATGTAAGTACATCTTACAACCTAATATTTTGAAAAGAACATTCTGGAGAATTATAAGAAGAAGGAATTTAGAATTGATATTTTAAAAATTCGGAAATAATGTAAGTACATCTTACAACCTAATATTTTGAAAAGAACATTCTGGAGAATTATAAGAAGAAGGAATTTAGAATTTTTAATATTTTTTAAAAAATTTTAAAATAATGTAAGTACATCTTACAACCTAATATTTTGAAAAGAACATTTTGGAGAATTATAAGAAGAAGGAATTTAGAATTTATTTTTAAAAAAATTCGAAAATAATGTAAGTACATCTTACAACCTAATATTTTGAGAAGAACATTCTGGAGAATTATAAGAAGAAGAATTTTTTTAATTTAATTTAAAAAAAAATTCAAAAATAATGTAAGTACATCTTACAACCTAATATTTTGAAAAGAACATTCTGGAGAATTATAAGAAGAAGGAATTTAGAATTTTTAATTTTAAAAATCCTAAAATAATGTAAGTACATCTTACAACCTAATATTTTGAAAAGAACATTCTGGAGAATTAAAAGAAAAAGAATTTTTAATAATTTGAAAAAAATTCTAAAATATGTAAGTACGTCTTATTACAACCTAATAATTTTGGAACAAACTTTATGAAAGAAAAAGAAAGACTTTTGAATTGAAATATAATTATGAAAATTTAAAATTTAGTAAGAACATCTTACTACAACCTGATAATTTAGAACAAAACTTTATGGAAGAAAGAGAAAGAGAGAAAATTTTGAACTTAATTTTAAAAAATTTAAAATTAAGCAAGCACAGCTTACTACCACTGAATTATGAGAAAAACATTTTGGAAGAATTAAGAAGAAAGGAATTTTGAAGTTAATATACAAAAAATTTAAAAATGAAGTAAGACCAACTTACTATAACTAAGTTTATGAGAAAACTTTATGGTAAATAATTAAGAAGAATTTGAATTTGGAGAAATACCAAAACATTCAGAAATAATAGTAAAATCACAATACTATAAACAATTCTGAATGAAACAATTCTGGGAATAAATGAATTAAACAGAATTTGAATGTTGATAGAACGTCAGAACTTTGAAACAAGATAAGATCAACATATTACAAGGATTTATGAGAAATATTTTTCAATTAAATAAAAAGAATAGTTTGAATTTTACATTAAAACCAACCAAGTTCCAAAAAATAATTATGTGTCAATTATGATTGAATTGAGAAGAAAATAAAGTGATTAATTCAGAAAAGAGAGTTAACGTTAATCCAGAATAAATGCTAGACATTCACAATAGCATTTGAAGGAGTAGAGAAGAATAACAAAAAAGAGTGTAATATGCCAGAGAAGGAAAAAATTTGGAAGCAAAGAGACTAATTACCTATGAAACGATAATGAAAACAGTTAATTAAGAGCGAAGAAGAACAACTCATACCAAACAGATGGAGAAGATGATTTTGAACAAATGATAATAATAAGACCTATATGAAATGCAAAGAGAAGAAATACCACATGAAATATAATATAAATGAATTAATGTTAATGAATGCGAAGGTGGATTAATAACTTTCTAAGAGAAAGGAAAGAACCAAAATGTTTAAATAAAATGATCAATATAACAACCTGTATATCTAATGTAAAGATACAATGTCAAAAAATAAAATATAATATATTAAGACCATTCAAATAATGAATACGAAAGACTATTTATAAAGACCATGCTAATACTATGAATAACCAGAAGAAAGTATAAAGAGAATTCAGATGGAGAAGAAAGAGAGTTACACTGTAAACAGTGACCAGAATTATTAAAAGAAAGGTTTTCAACCATAATTAAATTAAATATATCAGACAAGTTAAGAGTTTTGAAAAAATATATATGTAATGAGTATAATAATGATTATGAAGATTTATTAAGATAGAAAATGTGAGATAATCTGAGAGACTACGAAGTGGAGAATCCAAAGATATTTTTATTAGTCGAAAATGAGACTACTTTTTATTTATTTATTCGATGACTGACTGAAGATAATTCCAGCAGCATTATGTTTTTGAGCAGGGATGGATATGCCCCTGTACTCAATTTATAGAAGTGGTGTATGGCCAGCAGAGAAGTAGCGTACAGTGCCCCTCTGATCTGCCCCAGCCCACGTGATAGGGAATGTTAGGGAATTAATATCCCAAGGATACAACACAAAGTTGATATAGAAAGAAAATGTATTACAATTATAATATATCTCAGAAGACACTAACTATCCGAAAAGGATCAGTAGTAAAACAAATAATTATATATATAAAATTAATTAAACTCTAATTATAAAAAAGTCGATATAAAAATGGAGAAGAAAATGAATTATAAGAAATGATGAAATTATCATAAGAAATTATTTCATCCATAAACATGTCTGAAATAATTACTTCTGGAGGAGAGCAATCTGTAGCGTGACAGATGTATGCATAATATTGAATGGCAATTGATCATTAGAATAATGAAGTTATAATATTTAAATTTGGAAGAAAGCACTAAGTTTAATATAAAAAGATTAATTCATAGCAACTGTGGAAAGAAATCATTATTATAAAGAAAATACTAGTTCAAGTAAAAGGAGTTACTAGTGATGAGTCATCCAAGACCAGTCTCATAACCAAAGGTTTTCAAGGTATAACCCAGGAAGGTAAAATAGTAAATAACAAAGCAGTACAGAATATGACCAAACCCACAACGAGGGAGAATAAATAGAATAGAAACCCTAAAATAAGCCAAGATCAACCAATACAGGTTGTGTATTTCTGAAATCAAGAAGAAGATGGAGAAGATCCCAAGAAACCTGATGGCATCAAGAAGAAGATGGAGAAGATACCAGTCCCAGAAGGCAGGAGAAAAGAAGACTGAAGAAAGAAGAAGAGGGCAGCATCCTGAAGAAGATGTCATGCTCTTATAAAAGACACCCAAATCCCTATATCCCCAAAATAAATATCTAAAAACAAAAGTATAACGAAATAAAAACCACATGTATATAAATTTAAGAGAGAGAAGTGAACAAAGTAAAAGTTTCCTGTGAACTAAGATGAAACAATAATATAGTACCCATGGAACAAATCTCCATTGAAAAAACGCTAACCAATTTATTATGTTAATAAGACTATACGACCATTTAGCATTAACATAATATATAAGTGAAAGTGAACCAGTGATAGTTTTGGGTATTATAAAAAATGAACCTTGTGTTTCATTCTTGGCAATCACAAACATTGGATGCAATGAAATATGCATTTTTCAATGACTTAAAATATGTACTGTGACAATATGTTGTTCATAAGACATGAATCTGTTTAAAATAACATTTTGTTTTACATGAAAAAAGAAAAACAGAGTTCATAATACCTTTTGAACAATTAATACTATTTATTTGTTAATGACAGGGTACAATTCCCCAAAGACAATGTAAAAGACGGTATAAAAACTGTAGAATCCTACTTATAATAATAGTTAGAAATAAGAATATAAATATAAGGTTTTTTATGTATATAGTACAAGAATGTTTAAAAATGTATTAGATATAAGGCCATTTGTTTGGGTCTGAAACAACTAACATCAGAACTATAAAAATAGTTACCACTTGTAAATAGTAGAGAGTAATTAAGATGTTAGTTAGTAAAAAACCTTTGTTGTAAACCATATTTCCATGTTGGAAATGGGAATTTTGTTGCAAAAAGTCTGATTTGAAGACAACCATTTATTTAAAAAAAATATTCTTTATTCTGTTTGACTATTGTTTGTATTGTGGCCAATACTAGTTGTTTTTGTGTAATTTGAAAGCATGTTTAATTTATACTACTATTTGTAAAAGTCAGAGAGGGTATCACACATCATATATTGTTTGTAAATTATTTTGTAAGAAAAATTGTTAAAAAATCATAGGCCAAAAGAATGGAAACCAAACTTCATCAAAACAGAGAAATTGCTCAATTAAATGCAAATAAACAAAAGGGGTTTAGACAAAATAAACTTGAGATCATGCCATATAATTGCACATACCATTTAGAGAGATTTTAATAAATTATATTCAGAATTATGAATAAAAATAAAAATGACTAAACTCAGAAATTTAGACATGGGAGTCACATATTTCAGAATAATGTTTCAGAATACAACTAATTCAATTAATTACCAGAAAATAAGGGAATAGGAACCTTTTAATACAATATAGAATTATTAATATTAAATATAACTGATAAAATGGCTGAATTTATATAATGACAGGAAGTAAATTTTAATGTTTTAACTTCCAAACAGTTTGTATACCAAACTGAAAGTAAAATTACTATTTTTTGGACAGAAAACACTATAAAATGGCATTATTTAATCTGAAAATAACCAGAATGAACTGAAAGATTAATTTAAATCAAATCTAGTGAATAAAATTGACAAATAACCAAAGTTTAGGCATTCATATAGTGAAATAGTAAAATGTACACAGGATGTGAAAATATTTTTGAACAATGTTAAGGATAATATTATATGGGCTAAGAGTTTAATTGAAACTGAAGGAAACAGTTAGTTAATTATTGGTAGTTGAACGGTTAACATGACATACGTTTGATAACGTGGATAACCTAACCTATAATCGTCATACAAAGCGAGTGTATAGTGCGTTATTGTGAAATCGCGAGTGACTTGTAAAATACTTCTAAAACTATCATATTATAACAGAAACGATCAAGTAACACTCCATAACACAGAACAATATAAATCTACTCCGAAAAACACCACAAAACACTAGAAAACTGTATAATACTCTAACCCAAATTAGTGACGGAATCGGAGAAAGTGTTTGAACTAATAATTATACGGATACACTAAATACAACTCAGAAACAGTACACCAATCACTACACAACATTTAACAAGAGATTTGCAGACACAAGAACAGGAATATTGCTTCAAAATACATTATTTGGAATGCAGCAGGAACGAGCAACATTTTCATCAACTTGACGGCGGCCATTTGCTTTGACGGTCTCAGTGCCTTCTTCTTTGTTCAGCACAGCTGTTTGGTGAAAACAATTATTATATTTACAATTTATTATTCAATGTCTGTGTTTATTAATAACTATTAATTTGATTGTAACGTTATACTTTTTAAATATTAGCCCGATTTCTCTGACTTTGGTAATAACTGGCTGTTTAAAGAACCCTATATAATTTTTATATCATATACTTGTAACTTTTTTCGATATCCTGAGAATCGATACTAATCGATAAGAGTCAATATTGCTATTACTTAATAAAACATAAATACTTTTCAATACTTAATAGTTCTTTATTTCTTCAATAATACTAATTACCAATAATATAATTTTAATTGATAATCTACAAGGACTTTACCACCCGTAAGTGAAGACAACCTAAAAAATAAAAAGGTAAACAAGTATCGATTGGTTTACAGACAGTCTTATGAGTGGTGATAGCTTATTTAAAATATACTAAAACTTTAATAAAAATTTTCAGAAGAGCATTACACTGTTTAAAACTTCACAGCCCTATATTAATTAATTGATCCTAATTAATTAATTAATAAAATTAAATTTTTTTTTTTTAATTATTTTTTTTTATAAACATAATTCTTTTTAAATTTTCTTCAAAACAATAATTTTTGTTTTGAAACTTTCGGTGAAACTGGGCATATATTACTTCATCGACATTACGCTACTCGACCAGTCTTGCTACCATTGGGAATCGACCAGCTGGGAAACTTAAGGAAGTGTTTCAGACCAGTAAGACGTCGAGAGCCACACCAATTTAAACACCAATTAAAAACATTACAACTTACAACTTATTTATTAATTTATTACAAATTGGCTAATCCAAACAGTGGGGCTTGATTACATCGGAGTCGCATACTCCACAATAGCATTATATCATCAACAATATACACATCTTTTTATTAAATTATTACACTATTTAATAAAATTTACAAATAATTTTACACCTAGTTCACACACTAAACTGTCCCGTTAATTGAAAATCAATTAAATGTTTAAAAAACTTGAAAATGTTGTGGTTGATAGACAGAACTGGTTCACTGGGTCTTACTGAGTGCTGACTCTACGTATACATAATATATTGGTTTGAAATCAGCTGATTTTGTCCATGGGGGTTAAGGTGGCAATCTCGTGGTCTACATTATAGGTGTTGGTGTGGCTTCCTGGCTACTGCTCCGGTCGATGGAGTGAGAGCTTTATGGTGTTACAAGTTCAGGTCATGTTGAGCTTTTTCTCGACTTGTTCGGTAGACCCTAATTACACAACATTATATATATCAGCCAGAGTACAAAACACACTGCCCCGAGAAGTTCGCACACCCCCCAAAATCCATACATAAACTTAACATAGCTTTAGAGCTACCCAAATATAAAACTTGACAAGGTTATATGGCCACCAGGCCCTATTTGAAAATATTTAGTACTGTAAATCTTTATAACAATAACTTCACCCATGCGGGTTACCATGTTTGAAATTTTGATAGTTAATTATGGCTGGTTACAATTTTAATAGGCTTTATACATAGTCTGAATATATATAGGTACCACGTGGTCAAGAAGGAATCTGATTACATCTTCTTTACTATATGAATTGATACGATTTGGTTATTATATTACTTTCAAATGGGTGCCTCAGTAAGTTTCCTGATATGAATAAAGTTTTACTATCAATACTAGTAAAACTTGTATGCCATTTAAACCGAACTACGCATTGTGCAATAACCAAGGTACCTAATAGGAATCTCCTTCCATCGATGTTTGCATTATTTAAACTAATACTTTAGTATTTAAATTTCTTTGACTTTTAGTGCCGAAGTTCGGACACGTGAATTTAATATAGTTTTATTGGTTTTTAAAAATTCTACCTTCAATTGCTCATTGCACAACGCCACGCGGTGCATCCAGGTTTATCAGAAATCCACTTATTTAGGCTTATTAAAAACAGTTTTCTTTAGTGAAATATTAAATACCATTAATATGAGAGTATTGGCGAGACTTACCGCAGCCGTGTATATCTTAGCCTATCATAGGTGGTATGATGGTTGACGAAAATATTTCTTCATCTTCCGGAGTAGCAAGAAAATGCGCCCATCAGCCACGAGTTTTTATGTGAGACCAAGTTAAATAGAATCACTTGCTTCGTTCTCGTTTGCCTACGGCATCTGTCACCAGATGCCAGCACCGATCAACGCTCACTTGATAACTTACAATGGTGCTTATCTATGCTACAAGAGCGCAGCAGCTATTAAAGCGCTACAAATTAGTACTGCGTTTAACTGCAAGCCGTCATCTACTGGTTTTGCGCCGTCTCTCCACTAGAGTTCGGCACACATCTGTGTCATCTGTATATAGCAACGAAACCCGTACAAAATTGATTTGTTAAACTGTATTCTCAGTCACTGTGAATTTGCATGCTCCCAGCATGTAGTCAAGATAAATAAATTTAGTAATATTTGTAGAACAGTTCATAGACATTTTAGAAATAAAATAAGACACAGCACAAGGACTAAATGTTATAAGACAATTGCAATACCCACATTGACATATGCGAGTGAGGCGTGGGTCATGACAAAAAAGGAATGCGGGAAGATTCAGATTACGGAAACGCAGTTTCTTCGAAGTACTTCAAACTACACATTGTAAGGTTCAATAAGGAATGCGTATATCAGGGCAGATCTCGAAGCAGAGGACACAAATGAAATTATTTCAGCTTACAGAAGACAATGGTGGGATCGGATTTGCAGCGGATGACAGAGGATCGATTGGCGAACGGGCCACTAAATTATAAAGCCATTGGTAGAAGAGACATTGGTCGTCCGAGGATGAGATAGGTGCCGGAACAGGTTCGTGTAACCTAATCCCTAAAGTGGAGAAGAATAAGAGTGTAAAAAATGTGTCATTTTATGTAAAAAACTAAAATAATTTAATATACTGAGCCAGTTGAAACAAAAATGAATTAAAATTTGGTTAAAAAGAAACTAGAAAAAATTTTGCTTAGACAACAAATTTAGTAATAGTGTTAAAGTATACAAATAAATAGATACGTAAAAAACTCACTAAACATTTACATTATGTTTGTAAGTTACAACTGCTCCGTCGTAAACTGTGGTTTCAGCTCTAACTAGCTGCTCCTGAAACCACAGTTGGCGCCCGACCATGGCATAGTACTGGATTTCATACTGCTCAGTATCCTCCTGAAAAATTAACAAATATGTTATGCTATTATAACGTTAAGAGCAGCACAATTTTATAGTAAACTCAAATGTTTAAACTCTTCAATTAAATTAAATTAAATTTAATATATATTCATTTTTATGATGTTTGAAAGTAGCGTCAAGCTTCACATAGAACTACATAGGTGAACGTGTAATACATGACTTGTCCGAAATCACTGGCAATACATATTTCCACGCATACGATAATGTAAATACTATGAGAAACGCCTCTAGGGTGGTAAATATTCAAAATAATAAAAGTAGTGAGTATTTGATTAATGTAAATTGGCCAATTGAAATTGTTAGTCAGAATTAATTACGTAAAACTCATAGATATTTAACAAAAACCAGTTGGAGGAAAAGCTTGCTAGGATTTTAACGCGCGTGTACTTGCGTGCCAAAATCCAACTGTGGGAGTTGGATGCCAATAAGAATGCAGAGTACATGAAAAGAATAAATACGGCAAAACCGGGCTCAATAAATTCAAAATGATGAAAGAACCTATTCTGTACTAACACCACCGATATGACTTATAATTAAGTTTAAATTTACTGTCAGATATAAATTAATAACTGACGTTTCGGGCCAGTTTCATTGTTTCTGCCAATATTGACTATATGATATTTTGACTTTAATCATTTTATATTATACTGATACAGACACGCGTGTATTATAAATGTTACTTACCACGAAGTATTCCCCGGCAGAACCAACAAAGTAGTAATGTTCGGTGTAGGTCTGTAACAGACAACACAATAACTGTACAAATTCTAGTCACAACTGCAAGTCGACTACGTTTTACTGAAAAAATTTACAGGCATTGCACAGAGAAGGGCATTGAAAATGCTTCAATAAATCTAAAATATATATATATTTATGTTCATTCACCAATCAATGAATTCATTCTTCATTTACCAATGTACAGATTATAAGTTAAATGTAGTCGCATTCATAAGCGAAGTTTTATATGTGTACTACGTTATTGACAACAAAGAATTAGTTTCAATGGAAACTCACCGGTTCCCATTTTCGATCACGCACCAGCGGTCGTTTTCAAATATGCGACACGTCCTTATAAACATTTTCAGTGTTAAAAGAAGTCGAATAATTTAATTAGAGTTACTTTATCGATATCAGATATTCCTGATATCTGATATCAAATATGTGATAGTCGTGTAACATTTCAGTTGTTCTCCAGTTCTGTTTAGTACCGTACAATTGTAGTGGGCACGATATTTGAATTGGAAAGATGACATAGCTAGATTGTGTACCAATCTACGTAAGAAATATCAAATATAAATTTTTTCCCACCTACTTACATGTGTATTACGTGTAGCTGACACGTGTTTTTTTATTTACAGTACCATGTAAACTTCCGCAGCTAAATGTGTCTCCCAGTTCAAGTTCTTGTCTTTGCGGTTTCTATAGTTTTCGTTCTTATCTACCTATCACCGTCTGGACATCTTCATCTGTAATATATATTTTTCAGAAATATGGTCTATGATCGGGCGTCATATATATTTTGACCGGGGAGTCCTACAGCCACTTCTATTGGTTGACGCTCGACTGAGGCCGATCCTATCGTTGGTCGGTATATTGGCTTGTAGAAACGTAAGTTGCCACCTCCGTATTGGATAGTTGCCACCTTTATTCCTTATTTATCTGTATACCCAGTGTGTCACATTTCGTCCGCGTGAGCACACACGTTTATATTCAAGTGTATATCCAAATATATAAATAAATCACAGACAGACCAAGTAAACTGTACATTCTAATTGATTTTCAAAAAAGTATTAATTTTCCAGTGAGCATTCTCACTATTAATTCAGTATACAATCCACTTTTACCTGTTTGTGCCCCAAGTCTCAAATTTCGCTTTGTAGCAGTTGTAGTTCTCAAAAGCACTGATTTTTTTAAAAATTGTATTGCGTACATATTCGCTCCGGTATTTCATTCATCCATCCTAAAGAGTTTAGAAGTTTCCTCTCACGTCATTCACGTAACCCACCAATTCCCGCGTCATACAATTTCCGTTGATCCACACCACATTGCTACTAATCAGTCTTGCAATTGATTGTGTTCATACTCTCTAAAATTATTCAAGTTTTCTTCTTGATCTTACTTGATCTCTTTCATTCCTCCTTGAAAATTCTAATCATTGTCAGTTGACACTTATGGTACTCAATTTTAATGCATACTTTTGGTGCTTCTAACACCTTAACCAAATCGTATTTTAAATATTTTCTTTTGCCTTTTTACACACGACAGATGATGAATATTACAAAGGCACAACATAAAGAATAAATGACCATCGTTTCTACTAATTTCCATTTTTACGTATGTACACATAACAAACCAAAATAAATTACTCCATGGATTATAGAAAATACAATTATTATCAACTTGCGTTGTTAAATATTTCTTACACCTGCAAGTAACATTCAGTTTTTAGCAACTTACGAGATAAAATTAAGTACAGAATAAAACCAAACTTAGTTTTGATCTTAAGCTTTGGTAAGCTGTGTCACTAATTAATAGGTTTCTAATTATAGACAAATTAGTAACGGTACATACCTCAATGGCGACCGGAGCGTAGTGTTGGGCGGGAATCCGCTGGACGGTGTCTGTTAACATGTAAGTAATATATTAAGAAATGTTAGTAGTGTATGAACGATTGTTAGTAATTAAACTAAATGAGTCACTATCACAATTATTTAGAGAATAAAAATATTAACGTACCTTCTGGCGGGGGAAGATATATGTCTTCTATGGTGACTAAGGTAGCAGCCACTGTTGACAGTACAATAAAAAATTACACTTCCTGAATATACATAATAGTGGTATGATATCTAACACAATACTTTAATACGCCTACAATTACACATATTTCAAGAATAAATTTGGAGCTAGAAAATAAAAATCTTAAAATTAATGTGAGACTTGGAGCAAAACGTCACTGACCGAGTGTTGGCAGAAGTAGTGATAACGTAATATAAAGAGTATGATATTGTAGAAAAATTATGTGAACTTTGCGGTCGGCAAATAATTTTATGCTTTCTGATGTTGCTGATACAAACTGTATATATAGTTTGAAAATGTGTGTGTGTGTGTGTGTGTGTGTGTGTGTGTGTGTGTGTGTGCACGTATGTATGGTGTGTATGTATTTATGAACTTGAGCATGGATGCGTAATATAGCGTATGTTTCTTGTTTCTTTGTTTTCTCAGAATTTTGAATTCCAAATGCTTCTCAATGTTGCATAATTTGAGCGCTGACCTGTTAAAACGAGTAGTTTCAACCGTAGTTGACACATAAATATCAGGTTTAGAACCAAGACTAGTAAATTTAAAGGCATTTCTCGTACTTTTTTACATCTAACTCTCGTATTTGAAAAAACGTTAGAAAGTGTTGATATTCTTTTAAAATATTATTTGACAAGCTCACTTGCTTTAGTCAACACAGTCGCTGAAAGGCCGCACGTAGGCCTATATTTTGTTCATTTGTAGTACACAAAGGTTGTCTCCGTTACATGTTTAAGCATACATTACTCAATACCACTATGCATTACTACATAATTATTACACAATACTACATAATTGCATTATGTAATACCTAATGCAGTGTTTTGAAGGAACACATATCTGATCACTTAATGACTTAGTCGATTAACTAATTTTATTACTTAAAATATACGTATTATATTTACAAAACGTACCCTCTTCCGTCTTCTTTCGGGCACTGCGACCCGCGGAACAGCAACAAAACAGGTCTGAAATATATGTTCAAAACGTTTGTAATTCTATAACACATTCCGGCGTTACCTATTGTCAAGTAACACTTTTAAATAAGTAACAAATCCTATGTAGCTGTAAGAAATAATTCTGTAATCTGGAGTAAACATTTACAAACACACTTACTTATATTATTATTGTTATTATTATTAGATTATTATTATTATTATTATTATTATTATTATTATTATTATTATTATTATTATTAGTAGTAGTAGTAGTAGTAGTAGTAGTAGTAGTAGTAGTAGTAGTAGTAGTAGTAGTAGTAGTAGTATCATTGTTTATATATTGATTTAGTAAATCAATTGTAACGGAAGTTTTATTTGCAAAATGCTTTAAGTGCAGATTTTACCCTCTTCACAGTGTTACTGCATAGCTTTGCCAACAACGGAACTCGTTTTAAAAAATTCTTTAATTTATATCAAGAAAGGTGAAAATAAAAATGTGTGAAAATTATAAGAGCACACGCACGCACGCACACACACACACACACACACACACACACACGCACACACACACACACACACACACACACACAGCCCACATGTATATCAGTGTGTAATTTTGGTGTTTGTAGTTATGGTAAATTTGTAATTGTAATTTTAACAAGATGTTACAATTATTAACAAGAAAATAACAATTGCATAATAAATTAACTTCTAATAATACGCATTCAAATAAATACATTCATTTAGACTTACATCTGAAAAATGAAGACTGAATGAATGTAGCCTATGGTGACACAGATCTATAAATCTATCTATAAATATTAATTTGGTGTTAATAAAGAAATTAAAAAAAAATTTTTAATCGTAAAACACGCGCTTAAGTATATATGTATGTGTACAAGTCTATGTATGAGAGATCTGTGTATGTTTTATCAATGAATTTACGTGCATAAATCAAAATAATATAGACAAATTCAAACCACAATTATTTATATACTCATTGTAATATATAGCACTGCACGCTTATCAACTTATTTGAGGTAAATGTATACTAGAAATTATAATCACTTACATCGGCAAAACTTCTTAAAAAAACCCATCGTTCTGGATAAAAAGCTATATAAGAAAAAGAACAAAAAAACACTATTAAAACAAAGCAAAAAATGTGGCTAATACTAAAGTAGTCTTCTTTAACATAGTCTGTGCGTTCACTAAAACAACAGACAGTTTCAACAGCTACAAAGTCACCGATAACTTTGAATCAAACAGAATTAGTCTTGATAGAAAGCTTTCGTGGTGTTCACTTTTAATAACAAATCAGCTTGACTGTTTAACAGAAGTACTTTATTTTTCTAGTGAAAGGTTGAAACATCCTCAGTGTTTGGACTGAGTCCAATCTAAGAAAAATAAATCTTTAGTTAAACCGTAAATCTAAGTTGTTATTGAAATCATATGGGCATTAATGCCAATGACTAGATAGGCAAGACAACAAATTATTTCTACAGTAAAGACAAGTAACTGTAATACTTACGACGTCGGCAGTTCAGGAGCGTATTAAAACGAGTTACCCTATTTATTATTAAAGCCAACACTGCCTACCAATTAGAAGACAAGTTGTGTTTATCGAATCCCGAATATGAGACAACTTATGTACCATATACTGTAATAGACTTCAGACGACATAAATAATTTCTAATCTTAATGCAATTATGATTAATTTGGAAAACTTTTACTTACATGAATAAACGTACTTACGTGTTACCAACAGCCAGCACTAAGCATAATTTACCAGCGAACACTACAAATATTAAGGCATACTGTTTGATATAAGACATTTATAAATTACATTGTGTTTTAGTTAATACGGACTTAGATAAAACGTTAATCTGTTAAAAGATGAATACATTGAAAAGCTATTTTAAAAAAATAAATTCTTTCACTTTGACATTAAAACAGAATGATTAATTTTATTTTGTAAGGGAATGTATTAAAATTCTAAAAAAAATTTAATTGCACACTAAGTGCAATAATAGTAATTCTTAAATTAGTATTTAATTTAAAAAATAAAAAATCAGTAACACAAGTTAATTTTTTAGAGGACATAGTCAGTAGAACAGGATTAAGGATTTTTGCAGAAAAAAACAAATTTCTCACGAACATTAAAAATGCGCCAACATTCCTGCTAACAGATATTGGTCGAATAGAGAGGGTTAGAAAATTTAAGTATCTGGGGGAAATAATTCAAGAGAATGGTTTACAAATTTGTGCTATAGAAGAAAGGATCCATAAAGTGGAAAGACAATATGGTTTAACTAAAGATATTTACAATAAAATGTGCATATTGTAACGTGACAGATATATGCATAATAAGGAATGGCATTTGATCATTAGAATAATAAGATTATAACATTTAAATCCGGAAAAAAGCATTAAGTTTAATATAAAAAATTAATTCATAGCAACTGTGCAAAGCAATCATTATTATTTAAAAAAAATATATAAGTTCAAATAAACTAAGTTACTAGTGATGAGTCATCCAAAACCAGTCTAATAACCCAAGGTTTTTTAAAACATATAACCCAGGAAAGTAAGAAGAATATAAAGAAACAATAAAGTATGACTAACCCCACAACGAGGGTAAACAAATGGAAAAGAAACCCTGAATAAGCC
Source organism: Magicicada septendecula (assembly GCA_034769895.1). Lineage (NCBI taxonomy): Eukaryota > Metazoa > Arthropoda > Insecta > Hemiptera > Cicadidae > Magicicada > Magicicada septendecula. The sequence continues at coordinate 123,902,332 of CM068368.1, forward strand.
AAGATCCACCAATAAAGGTGATGTATTTCTAAAATTCCGAAGAAGATGAAGAAATCCCAAGAAACCCGAAGAAGATGAAGAAATCCCAAGAAACCCGGTGACATCAAGAAGAAGATGGAGAAGATACCAGTCCAAGAAGACAGAAGAAAGAAGAAGAAGGCAGCATCCTGAGGAAGATGTTATGCTCTTATAAAAGACACCCATATCCCCATATCCCCAAAATAAATAGTAAAATACCAATAAAAGTATAACGAAATAGTAATGGACAGTAACAACATGTACATAAAATTAAGAGAGAAAAGTGTGTAAAGTAAGAGTTGCCAGTGAACCAAGATGAAACAATAATATAGTACCCAAGGAACAAATCTCCATTGTAAAACACTAACCAATTTATTATGTTAATAAGACTACACGACCATTTAGAAATAACAAAATAAAAGTGTAAAGTGAACCAGTGCTAGTTTTGGGTATTATAGAAAATAAACCTTGTGTTTCATTCTTGGCAATCACAAACATTGAATACAATGAAATATGCAACTTTCAGTGACTTAAAAGTTGTACCATGTGAATATGTTACTTTGCATAATAACAAGATATAAATCTGTTTAAAGTGACATTTTGTTTTATATAATGAAAAAAAAAAAACAGATTTAATTATACTATGATAGGGTACAATTCCCCAAATACAGTATTTAAAAGACAGTGTAAAAAACTGTATAATCCAACTTAGTATAGTAGTTAGCAAATAAGAATATAGATGTAAGGTTTTTGTAAATATAGGATAAGGATTTAAAAAAATGTATTAGATATAAGGTCATTTATTTAAATTTACAACAACTAACATCAGAACTGTAAACATAATTATTACTTGTGTTAATAGTAATAAGTAATTAAGATGTTAGTTGGTAAAAAACCTTTTTTGTGAACAATATTTCAATGTTAGAAATAAGTATTTGATTGTAAAAAAATGTCTGAATGTTGAAGACGACCATTTATTTGAAAATATTCCTTATTTGTTTAACTGTTCATTGTATTGTAACCAATACTAATTATTGTTGTGTTATTTGAAAAAATGTTTAGTTTATAATACTATATTTAAAAGTCAGAGAGGGTATCACACATCATTTATTGTTTGTAAAAATATTTTGTAAGAAAAAACTTGTTAAAAAATCTAGGCCAAAGAATGAAAACCAAACTTCATCAAAACAGAGAAATTAATCATTTAAATGCAATTAAACAAAAGGGATTTAGATAAAATAAACCTGAGATGAAGCCATATAATTACACATACCACTTAGAAAGATTTTATAAAATTATATTCAGAATTATAAATAAAAATTAAAATGACAAAACTCAGAAATTTAGAGAGGGGAGTCATATATTCCAAGATAATATTTTAGAATTTAACCCATTCAAATAATTACAAGAAAATACGGGAATAAAAACCTTTTAATACAATATGAGATTATTAATAATAAATATAACTGAAAAATGGCTGAATTTGCATAATGACAGGAAGTTAATTTTTAATTTTTTACCAAATACAAAATGAAAGTAAAATTACTAATTTTGGACAGAAATCATTATAAAACGGCATTATTGAATATTAAAGTACGCCGAATGAACTGAAGGATTAATTTAAATTACATCTAGCAAATAAAATTGATAAATAACCAAAGTTTAGGCAGTTATATAATGTATTTTGAAATATGCACAGGATGCAAAATTATATTTGAACAATGTAAAGAATAATATTATATTGGCTAAGAGTTTAGTCGAAACTGGAGGAAATAAGATAGTTGATTATTGGTATTTGTACGGTGAACTTGACGAGCGGATTATAACCAAGCTAACCTAACTAAAAACGGTAATGGCGAGTCAGTGAACGACACTTTATTGTAAAATCTCGAGTGGCGAATTAAACAATTTTTTAACGTCGACATAGTGACAAAAACCATTGATAAAGACTCAATAACACTGGACAGCACATAACTACACCTAAAAACACTATCAAACACAAGAAAACAGTATACAACTTAACCATACATTAGTGCCTGAATCATAAAAAGTGAACGAACTTATACATACACAGATATACAAAATACAACACATAAACTTCACTCAAGACACTACACAACATCAGAAGGAAGATTTGCGGACACCAGGACGTGAATACTACCAGAAAATATCTTATTTGGAACGTCGCATATACGGAGGACATTTTGACCGACTTGACGGCAGCCATTTGCATTCGTCGTTAACAACGCCTTCTTGTTCCCGTCAGCTGTGTTGGTGACAACAAATTATTTTATTTCCATTTATTATTCAATATATGTATCTAGTATTAGTAATTAACTTGTTGTAACGTTATACTTTTTAAATATTGGCCCGATTTCTCTGACTTTGATAATAATTAGCTGTTCAAAGAACCCTGTTGAATTTTATATATCAAACATTGTAACTGTTTCGATACCCTGAGAATCGATATTATAATCGAAAAGAGTCTTTTATTCAATTATTTAATAAAACATTAATACTTTTCACCACAAAATAGTTCTCTCTTTCATTAATATAATAAATTATAATTAATATAATCTTAGTAGCAAACTACCAGAATTTTGCCACATACAAAGGAAGATAACCTCCAAAACGGAAAAGTAAACAAATATCGATTGTCCTGGTGACAATCTTATGAGTGGTTGTAGTTTATTTGGAAAATACAAGAACATCAATAACATTTCATAAAGCAGTGATATACATTTTAAAACTTCACAAAACACCATTAATTAATTGATTCTAATTAATTAATTGATAAAAAGAAAATTTTTTTTTTAAATTATACATTTTTTTTTAAACACAATTTTTTTATTTCTTCAACAAGCAACATTTTTATATTAAAACGTTTTGTGATACTACACATCCATCTCTTCAGTAGCATAACACTATTTGACAGGTGTTGCTACATTTGGGACTCGATCAACTGGGAAACTAAGGAAGTGTTTCAGACCAGGAAGACTCGAGAGCCACACCAATTATTAAACACACACAGAGTTTATTAATTTATTACAATATCTGAAAACGTGCATATCTAACGCATTACAGCACAGTAGTGAGGTCAGAATGCCTATATGGAAGTGAATGTCTTGCATTGAATTATAATTTAGACAAACTAGATATATTGAGATATATTGGAAAGACGAATTATTAGGAAAATAAATTATTTTTTCTATCTGAAGCCCACGAAAAACTTCAGCAGATTGGAAATTAAGAAGTAATGATGAGATGTATCAAAGTATAGAAAATATAACAGAAACAGTGAGAAAAAGAAGACTAGTATTTTTTGGACATTTATATAGAATAGATGACAATAGGTTAACTAAACAGATCTCCAAATATCTGTGGGGAAAGAAGTCAACATCAAGTTGGATTAAAGAAGTCCAAAAGTATTTAGAAAAAATAATATAAACGCAGTGGAAACAATTGAAAGAGACGTTTTCCGGGCAAAAGTGTTAAAAATGGAAGGAGTCCAGGGTAGGAGAGAGAAGAACGCAGGTTCAAAGTGAACTGAAGACAGGAAGACGAGACATAGTGAAAAGATGAAAGAATATTGGAGAAAAAGAAAAGAACGAGGAATAAAAATTGAAATTGGCATGGGGTCCTCAGATGGCCGATACAAATAAAAAACAGCCTTGATAATGTAAAATAATATCATTTAAAAACAAATAACACAACATTTCAATAAAGAGCGGGACATAGGAAACTGAGAAACGCTGATTTGAAACACGATTAAATTAAATCAAATAGAGACTCTTATCTTTATTCATTGGGTAGCAAATATTACAAAATCATAAAGTGTATATAATGTAATGTAGACATCGATTTGAATAAACTAGTTCAATTTTTTACATGTAGAACACAAAAACAAACCAAATTGTATACTGGCTTTTAAATCTATTTCCTTTAATCAGAGAAAGCATAGTCAGGCAATAGTTATTAAAAAAATTATAACTTATATTTTACTTGAACTGAAGAAAAGTGTTTCTTAAATTATAAAAACTATAAGAGAATAAGTATGTTTTACCTACTACAGACATAACTACCCCTGTCATTAAGATATAACTTAAAATGTCTGAGACAAAACTTTGAGAGAAAGAAAAACCAATAAACGTTTATGGATAACAAACATAATACACCATAATAATTACAAGTAACATATTAGTTTTATTCAGATAAATGCAAAAGTAAAATTACATTATGTTAGTCATAACTTGAGTAGGCCTAAATATAAGTTTTAATGACACCATATATGTTTTACTATTTGAACAGCATGTAAGCCTATGTATCCGTCAATTTATATTGAATATTAATAATGAAAGTGCTGAAATCGTATATAAAAATCACTACCTACTGAAAATGAAATATACTACTTATTATGAGTAGAGAAATATCTAGAATAATCGATAAAATGCATTATTTATTTATCGAGTAGAAAAAACGTCAGACTTACCTCGATGTGCTTAAAAGATAAAAATATTGATTTGAACAAAATTAATTCTCATTTGTTACTATGGAAACAATTTGAATTGTTGATTTTCTTTATTAAATAAATTCTAAAAAGTAGTTGTTTCCTTAATTAAAAATAAAATTAACAGAAATATGATAAGTATAGGAATTTTGGTCAGAGGTGCCGGCTTGAATGCGCAAACTGTGTTAGGAAGAAGTATGGAGTTGACGACTGCACATCTATATGTGCCAGTCTACAGGTATGAACAAAATGCCTGTACTATGATAAAATACGATCCGTAATGGAAGTAATGAAAGTAATAAGGTAATAATCCGTAATACAATTCTGAAAAAATCCTACATTTTGGCATTTCTTATGTGGCGTACATTTCTATACACGTGTAGTTTATTCTTTATAGTAACTCTTAAATTTCTTGTATTCATTATATTTTTGTTTATATAAATACAATAATAATAGATTTCTTCTGTTAATGAATGCACATTAAAGTACAAGTTAGTTGGTTTTAGATTAACTTAAACACAGAACTATTAATGCATTTGTATTTTAATTATAGCAGAAATTTAGTTTTAAGGCATATTGTACATTTTAATGCACATGAAAAAAGGTATACAGTAAATCTGGCCTAAACCTGTTATGTTTATGTTATGTTATGTGTCATATTTCTTGAATATCAAACGTTTCTAAGTAATAATTTAATCTAAGTCATGCAATTACTATATGTATGAAATATTTTTTTAATAAAAAAGACGTATAAAATGGCATCTTCTCTAAGATGAAAGAAGGAACAATTTAATTTTTCAATATACAACACCAACAAAATGTTCAAAATGTTAAATATGTCTTGTCAAATACAATCTCGGTTAATCCGAGATCGCTATTCTGGCTTTCGATTATATTTTATATTATATAATAACAAAAGAGATAAAATAATTACACGAGCCTTAGTAAAATAAGGGAATGCAAGCTTACATAGCTAGTTCATTACAGTAATAACATAAAATCATTCAAATTTTGATTATAACTTCTGTTTAAAATGTCTTTTTCTTATCAACTGCATCAGCTTACCGTTCGCCCCTCCAGCATCTCGAAGAATCAATGCTCTTTGACAGCACTGTTTCACCGTACCTGTGGCTTTCTATTTCAGACGGACGTCCACACTTTGGACAAGTCCACTGCGGTCAGATATTTCAGTTCCTCTCTTACTTCTGATCCTTTCTCACAACTCACAAGCTTCGATTGAAATTTGTTTAGAAACATTCTGCAACACGACGGTTTTGACTGTCTGGCAATTTTAACACTCCTATGGGTAACAGAAACTGACGGTTAAAAATGCAACGGATAATCCAAGATTTCTCTAACTGTCGAGTTATATTGCATTACATGCTACTTGCTGTAAACTCTTGGTTTTAACGGCATAATGTTCCTACTCTTGAAGTCTGTATGCTTCTGTGTAACTCACTCAAAGTCACTTGTTTGGTTTTTTTGTTGTATTTTATTACATAATATAAATTACAGACAAATTTAAGGAAGACATATTTCAACAATTTGATTCCCCCCCCCCCCAGAAATACAACCCTACGCCCCGGCCTACAACATCTTGGCCTCGAGAGGTGTGGGCAACAGCTGTTACTCTTTAGTTGGGTAGCAGAGGACTGGTACGTGAGGTTGTGTGTACCGCTTGAAATCACACCATAATCCATGGTGGAACCGATCGTCCTCGGAGGGTGAAGAGAAGGAGGCAGTACACTACTTTAGACACAGATTAGTTTATGGTGCCGTCAGCCAGTACGCCTACGGTGCCTAAATATTTCATAGTGAAAGGGAAACAGGGGACTTCAAGAAAGTGAACCCTTTTTGACGGATAAATCTGTAACTGCTTGTGCTGGATTGCCTACGCCGGACACTGAAAAAACTGTTGGTAGTTTGTTGATCGAGACGCTAACCGACCAGCGAGGGGCATGATTACTTATGTTAAAAAAGGTCGGAGAGTAATAATTTTAAAAAGAGTCCCAACGCCACTCTAAATACCATAAAGGGAGTGGTGGTGTGCAGTAACTTACTAAACTGCGACGAAGACAAGATTGCAACTGAACCAGCGCTATTAGGAGTAACAGAACGCCGGAGTGTGATGATAAGTGGAGCTGACATTGACGAAAGGATAGGCACTTTCTTCCGCCTCCCCATCCTTGACATTTAACAAGACAACACTGCCGAAGAAAGTGCGAGCAGGAATTCGTTGGCTGGGCGTAAGACTTTTCATTCGTCAGCCCGTGCAGTATTTTCAGCTTTTGCGTTTTGGGCACACGGCTTCCAGATGTGCCCAAGTCATGAAGACATGCTTCTGTGGACAGTTGGACCGTGGCGACGACCTTGTACCGAACCGATGAAGTGCATTAACTGTCCTGTGTATAAGCAAAATGTACCCAGTCAAGAAAAAGAAAACTTTAAAAAAATCAACTACCTCGAAGCTAAAAAAGTTGTTTCCAGGGCGAACCGGGTCAAAGTTAGCTATGGACAGGCTGTTAAGCCTACTCCAGCAGTGACGTCATCTCATGTAGTGGAGAGACACTACATGCACTTACGTGCTCCACTGAGCGACACTTAGAAGAAATGTATACGAAATCGCAATCAAGTACAGTAGTATTCAGCGTAAGTGCAGAATAACAGCGGGTCTGTTACAAGACCCTCAATCCGCCCGCCGAGAAGGCCGGAATGAAACATTGTGACCGCAACTGCCCCACCTTCTGTGCTGGTGGACGGTGTGAGAATACTGCCGTCCATTGCCCCGTCCTCCCAAAAACACGAGGCAGAATTTATAAAAATAAGAGCGGGGGCAACAATTGTCCTCAAAGGCCAGTTGACGAGCTCCTAATCGGAATTCAGCTCCACTGCCTGTCAGTGATCTCAGTGATTGCTTTCGGTGACATGGCAGAACTCATCAGTCTTGAAAAGAAGAAGAAGAAAGGTTGACCACAAGAAAATTCAAGGAAGTATACATGATCTGTGGCTACTGAATCTTCGACATCCAGCATCCAGCACAGAGAACATCCTTCAGCGGAATATTAATGGTTGCGCTTCGCATTATTGAGAACTGAAGTTGCTACTGGCCAGGCGTACAGAAATGTGTGTGTGTGCCTGCAGGAAACACATTTGAGGCCACAAGAACTTTTTAATATGTGGTGATGTCAGTCTCTCCGCTGTGATGGTACAGCAAACAGCAGAGCTAGGGGGGGGGTGTTGCTATATTTTTTAGCAATACACATCCCGCCAGACGCATCCTCCTCTCTACACCTCTACAAGTAGTAGCTATCACTTTACTACAGCCACTGAAGATGACAACCTGCTGCGTATATTTACCATATTTTACATGCATGACAGCAGAAAATCTACAGGATCTGATCGAGCAGCTACCATTTCCACATTTCCATTACTCCTAGTAGGGCACTCCAACGTCCATAGTCCCACTTAGGGTTGTCATACGACGAACGGCGATGCTAAACAACGCTATTGTATCTTTAAACACAAGCATAAGAACACATTTTAATGTTGGAAGTGGCACTTTCTCGGCTATCCAGCTTTCAATTTGTACCCTCAGTCTCGCTCGATGTCTGACGTGGAGAGTGCTCTCAAACTTTAACTGGGACGCTCATAACAACGCGAATCCCAAAGAGCGTTACACGCATGCCGAAAAGATGTCGTGGAACACAGTTGTGAGTGACGCAATTAGCCCTAAGTAGATACAAACTAGCGCCGACTAAAGAGAATCACGTCGCTTTTACGCGGCTTGAGGCGCCGCTTTTTCCAGAGACAGTACTTTCCGTCTTCAGATCGGGCAATCACTGTCGGCCCCACACGATCTAGAAAATAGAATACTGCAGGGAGCACATGCCTACTATTGTCATCAAAGGGATCATTTAGGGGATCACAACGTCAGCTGGAAGGTTCTTATGTGTTGACGACCTTGCGCTGTTCTACTCGGCTAAAGCAAAGGCAATGATCAACATAAAATGCAAGGCGCTATAGCTAAGTTGATTGAAAATACTAACAGGAGAGGCTTTCTTTTTTCGGCAGCAAAGACGACCTGCGTCCACTTCTGTCGAAAGCTGCGAAGGCGCCCCGACACGATACTCACCATTAACCGTATTTGCTTGCACTTTAAAGATAAAGTCAAATTTTTAGGTCTAACTTTCTACAGGCACTCAGCGTAGACTTCTTGGCTACGAGGTGAAAATCCTCGCTAAATGTCATTAGATGCATCTCCCTAATGACCTGGGAGCAGATAGGGAACTCTTATTGCGCCGGTACACCGCACTGGTGCTATCCAAAATGGATTATGGATGCGCGGTGTACTCTTCAGCCAGAAGGTCGTCATTGAAAAAGCTAAAAGCTAGATCCGTTTCAGAATGCTGGTATGCCCTGGGGTGTGCCACAAGGGCATTCTGTACTAGCCCGGCAGAAAGCTTATTTTGTGAGGCAGGAATGACGTCACTACACTTCTACGTCAGTTACTGTTGCTGAAATAACCGTATGATTCTAAAATTTTAGCACTACCGAGCAACATAAACCACGTGCTGATTGCGAACAAAGCTTTACTATGTAATTCATGTTTTTTTTCCTTTTGTACTACTCGGTAAGCGCCCGGCCAGGGTTAAAGATGTCAAACGATCAACGGCCCTGGGGACGGAATAGAAAGTTTTCCAAACGGCACTAGGGGTGGAAGAACCTAGGAGGTGGATCTCCAAAAGAATGCCAGAACAAGACCAGAGGCTCAAAGGTAGCACTCGTACCATTGGTCTTACTCTACAAGATGCTGGTAACGTCCTTAGAGGACATTTATCCTACTCGAAACTCTCAAAAACAAGGTGTATATATTCTTTTGGGACCGGAATAGGTGATTCGCCTAGTCCTTGATAGAAGAAGAAGAAATATAAACGATTCTGAAAAGTACGTAATAAGCGTGTAGGCTATATATAGACACTGCAGCAGAAAACGAATTAAATCGAAATACAACGTTAAAGAAAAAAGAGATTTCATGAAAGCTAATATACATCTAAAAGTATACTCTCAATGATGCTTTAGTTAAACAATTTTATAAGGAAAATTCATTTTTATGACTTTATTTCGTTTATAAAATAAATCAAACCTTATATCGCAATCTACCCATATTAGTCCCACAGTATTCTTATTTCGGAAGACCGATGTTCCCAGTATGAGAAGGCGTTTTCAATATGGGAAATTAAGTAGTAAGACAAAATATAATTTATTTTAAAATTTCACACATTAGCAATCGTTATATAACAAGATAAGCACTGAGAATATCAGAAAACTATTAAAATTATTAAAATAATCAACTCTCGAGTATATACGAGATTTAAAATTTGGGTATTTAAAATTGTACACAGTTAATGTTAAATTATGGATAAAATTCTACCTAAAAATTAAAAGAGTAAAAAAAATAACCAAATAGACTCATTAGTACAAGTAAACATATTTAAATTAAAAAAAAAATTTAAGTAACCACGTGAAGTGCAGTTAATAAAATATGATGTTTATGATGTTAATATAGTACTCAGATCGCAATATTTACATTAATATAATCACAGGGAATATAATTATCACCTCCGTGATCTTCCGAAAATAATCTGGAACAGTAAATACATTCAGCACCTTCTTTGCTATGTGATAAATTTATATTATAATCAGATCTATGAAATTCAATTTCAGTTTCCGATTTTGAAGAATCCTCTTTCGAAAAGTTTACCCTTTGAACTTCTGTTCTCTGTGCTTTCTTTTTCTTGCATTACCCTTGACTTTTGTTTCCTTCTTGATTTCACGTCTTTTTGTTTTGGCGCTTCCTCTTTCTTTTTCTGTGATATTTCTGTTACACGTTTCAAGGGGACCTTATTATCAATCGGGCTGATTCAGCTCGAGAAGCAGTGAATGTTTTTAAAGACGTGACTAGGAGTGAATGTTTATATTGGTGACATACTTTTCTCCTGCTATGTTAATAACGTCTGAATTTCTTCAGTGCGTGCTATGCCCATCTTACACTGTAACAGCAGAATCATCTTTGGACGGTTTCACATGTTCAACAAAGTGATGAAACCACATAGTAAATAAGTTGGTTGAATCTAACTTGAAGGCGGCAAGCTGAAATAGACCCTGGACTTGCGCCATTCATCCTGAGGAAAATTATAGGGGAGGAATCATACTGACCAGCCACACTAAAATAAGTCCCAAGGGTAATGAAGCAACCACGTTATGCTGAATGAAGACTGGAAATTTGATGTTTCTCTTTCAGGCCAACAACTTTTATATTCGATATAATTATATATTTTAGCAATACATATTTTTTCTCTTCCTTTGGGTTTTTACTTAAAGCTTCAAAGGCTGCCTGCTGAACAATGTTACTAACCAATATTTAATATTTAAATAGGTGACTCTGTAAAGTTCAAAATGGTATGGGCACGTTTAAATTAGGTTATAAGAAAACACTGGTGGCAAAAAGAATTTTTTGGATTATTATTTGTTGTAAAAAGAAGAAGAAACAGACTGACTCTGAGAACGACTACAACGTACCAAAGTGCGGATGGCAGATAGACAGCACTTTGAGAAAAAGATAGAAAACAACGGTTAAGTTTCAGAAGGTACAAAATAAGGTAAAAAATAAAATCATATAAGAAATAAAATCTTTTTAACTGATCACAAACGTTTATAATCACAAATTTGTTTTAATAATGCTGAAAAGAGGTTAAGGAAGGAATTATCAAATTAAAGAACATACACAATACCTACTACATATCTGCGTTTGTATTAGATAAATGCATCGAAACGAGGAAACATTTAGTATTGCGTTTGGTTCATCTCTTTATAGAACAGTGAGTAAACGAAATATTATATTGTAATACTTTATTCAATTTCTTTAAATTGAGACTAATTTGTTTTCACATATAATAAGAAGACACAGTGCCCGAGACCGACTGTGTGAACTATGATTAATTTCTGTAACATGATGTGTTTATGCTTCAATCGGAGCTCATGTACCATAATCTGTGAGAACCTGTATTACAAAGTGCTCATCCGTTTAATTACGTCAAGCCTGCTTTGGTATTGAGCTGTGTTGTATTAAGTTCGGCACTGCAATGATAATTAACACTGTCCTTGTACACACGGTTCTACGGCTTAATCAATGCTGATGTGTAGAGTTAGTGCCACTGAATATATCAGCATTTACGTATCCATTAACTGTTGTATGGTTCGAAGTCAGCTATGAAAGCAAATATTGTCCGCAAGGAGTCACAATTAAACATGTGTGAGTGTGTGTGTGTCTGACACTTTGCACGCGCTGCGTGGGACTCATGATTCCGCAATGCTTTAGCACAGTCTCGATCTCTGTGGATCCGCCTTCGAGATTCCAGTCGATTATTCTATCGACAGGTCAATTTTGTCACTTACTAAGTTAGACAGTCTGAATATAAAAGCGCTGTTTCAGAAGCGGCCAATCATTCAGTTTAAAATTGCATAGAGAAGCGATAAAAATGTTCGTAAATCGCGAATCGAAGCGAAGTGACAAAGACGCGTGTCAGTTGTTGTTAGTGTAGTCGGCTCGAGATTACGTGTCAGATTGTTGTTTACAGCTGTTCAATGTAAAGTGATAATGGAGAATTATTGTTTGCGGATATTCGTAACTCGTGAATTATATTATTTATTGCGACAATATTAATTAGGCAATATTGTTTTGTAAACATATAAGGTGATGCAATGTGTATTAAGTAATCGTAAACATAATGTTTAATTGTATACAAATATTACTATTGTTTTTCTTTTATAGAGACTTCAAGTGAAGAGGTAATTAACTTATCATCTGTTGTTCAATAATGTTGTCCCTTTGTTTTAAGCTAACAATTCCAGCAACCGTCGTAACAATAGGTTAAGTAACCGCTTAAAGATGTGTACGAGGGTGAGTTGAAAAGTTCGCGGAGCGACAACTGTAACTTAGCGGTAAAACTAAAATTTTTCGTGTGCTGCATGATTTCTACTTTGTGTAAACTCCTGTTAATTTCCAAATCTATTTATCAATTTATTCGTTGTTTAGAAGCTGTTTAAAATTGACGTGTCATGCGTGTTTTAAAAAATCAAATCAAAATCGAACATCGTGGTGTGATTCTTTTTTAAACATTGTTTAGTGCCAGCGGAAATTCAAAACAAAATTGTAAATATGTCATGAGATGGTGCAATTTAAAAACCAACGGTTTGTAAGTAGGCGCTTGAGTTTAAACGTGGTCTTACTGAAAACGTGCTCGCACTGGACGCCCAAAGAATGTAACAACCCCAGATGCGCAGCCATCTTGCACAACGCTTTTTCGCACCTAGTTCTTGAGCTAAAGTATAATGCACACGCTTACCTGAAATGCCTATAATTTCAGCAACGTCATCCATTCCTCAATCTGCGGTCTTCCAACAATCTCTGAAATTTTTTCAATAATGCAATTTTTGTTGCACTTTTTGGAGGTCCACTAGTCTTCAGTGCTTGTACGAGCACGTTTAAACTCGAGTGTGCCCCACTTATCGTTGTTTCTGAAGGCGCAGCATCTCCTAACACATTTGCAATTTTGTTTTGATTTTCCATTGGCTCTAAAACGAATTCATCACAACACGATGTTCGTTTGTGTATTTTAAAAACACACGTGACAGGAAAATTTCAAGCAGCTGGTAAAAAGTGAATAAATTGACAGATATATCTGGAAATTAACAGGTGTTCACGCGAATATATCTCTTGCAGCACACGAAAGATTTTAGTTCTACCACTGAGCTATAGATGTCGCTCCACGAACTTTTCAACTGACCCTCGTATTTCACAGTTAGCTAATATTAGAAGTTGGCATACATTAAAACTTACAATTTATACGAAGAAATCTTATAAAATTTACATTTTTAATAAAATGCATTCTTTCTTTTCTGTTGCCATAGTAGGCAACTGTTTTGAAACGCGTAAATAAACACAGGTTTTTAACAACAACAAAATAAATAAAAAGATTGTTTATCATTAGAACTTGAAAAATCCGTCAAAATGGTGACGATATGTTGGTACTTTACATAACGACTATGAAAGCTGATATCTGTGCAAGATGAAAAGTGTTATATCTAAACTTAGAGCAGTTGGAGAAGAAGGAACTATTATAAGGGATTACCATGGTAAGTTTATAAAAATTTAGTTGGTTTTAATTTATAAACATTATTGATATTATTATTATAGTAAAGAAATTTAATTCAGATTTTTGCCAATATCAAAGATCTTCGGGGTTGGACAAGGTCAACAATAATAAGTTTAACTGTATTATGTGTAAAAATATGGAGAAATTATTTGCGAATTTAATTTAGGGAGCTACATATTGCAGTAGCTACGATAGATTACAAAATTACATTCTTAGCCATTCAGTTTGTATACACCTACAATGAAACATAAAACAAATATACCGGTACTTATAGTTTTACTAGATAAGAAAGTCCAATAACTTTTGAAAATGTTCAGTGTAAACCATGATTTGACGACAAAAAGACGTCTAAAAACAGCAAGGCATAAGATACAAGAATTTGTCAAAACCCTGTAACGGTAGCTATCTTAGTCATCGCTAAAGTGATGATGGTGGTGGCCACATACTCTTCAACACTTTGATACTGAATGAAAGAGATGGACGTTGCCGTTGTTTTCCGTCTATAAAATCTAAATAATTGACGCCTTTGTTTATCTGTGAGAGTATTCAATTTGCGTACGTGTGGGATGAAACAAAAGTCAGACACGTGTCTTGCCCAATACTTTCATTTGTACCCATCTCTTTAGACTTGTTTTTCTTCTAGCTGGTAACTTTAATCGATTTCTTCATTTCTTTATCCCATAAATTTTGATATTCTTCTTTTCTTTTAGCTAACGGATACAAATCACATGTTTATTTATCATTTTTTTGCACCTCCTTAGGAATTTAAGAATAGTAATTTTAGTTTCTTTTTTCCGTTATTTACGCACTGCAACAATACATATTTACATCTTCTCGCAGGGTAATTTATAAAATCAATATAAACAGTTGTACATAGTTTTAAACAAATCATACAGGAACAAACAAGATCAAACAATCCTTAACTTATTTTTAAACACCTGTTACTGGTTACCGAGGAGTGGCGAAATACGTGTGTGTGTGTGTGTGTGTGTGTGTGTGTGTGTGTGTGTGTGTGTGTGTGTGTGTGTGTGCATCACCTGATCGAGGGAGGAGAACAATAGTGTCTTTGTGGACCAGTGTATTTAACTTGTGGTAGTGTGCCAGTCCAAACAGGCAGAAAATATAATTAATTAAATATGTCTATTTGATAAAAATTCTCACACTGACATTACTTACAGCAAAGCGAATGATTTCATTTCAAGGCGTGAAAAATAACGCATGTGTAGATACAGTTTGAAGGTAAAGGGTAAAAGTATAACAGAACTAGAAACAAATGAAATAATCACTCCGTTAATTAATATGTGAAGAGCAATTAATTAATTTGTAAATAAAGACAAAAATCTAACGATCGCATGGTTTCATTACTTCGCACAGGGACACAAATAATGAGTGCGAAAATACGAAAAAAGTGATGTGTGAAAAGCCGACGCGCTGACCCAAGGTGTACATGTCTGTAATGATGTGCCGTTTAGTATATGACCCAGTTCGATTCTGAACGAAAAACAGACTCTAATAACTCTGTTCACGGGGAGACTATGTCTGATTGCTCAGCAACATAAGACAGACGCCAATCATTCTAAGACGAGGGACACTGTCCAACGGACAACCGACATCAGACTCCGGCACCAGGAACATAATTATTTTTTATTAAAATACAACAAATATTTTTTTTTATTTTTATACTAAATATTTAATTGACATCAGATTTGCAACATTGAAAAAAATTACTTAAATATTTTTATGTAATGCCAGACACCCAAGTATTTAAAACAATTTTATAAACTTTTTTCTATTTTTCCATTTTATAAATGTTTTTTATATGCGTTTTATGTCATTTACATTTTTATATCTGTGTTTATTCGTTTCTACACATATTATGTATGTGTAATTTATAATGTGTATTCTACAATTAATACGTGTAAAACAGCTTCTCTTAAAAGGCAACTTTTAATACAGATTTCATTTAAATTTTAAATAATTCGTTGTTTGTATAAATCAATGTTTGATTAACATTTTTTCCAAGTCACAAAATCTTTCTCTTCCTTTCTCATATAAAATTTATTGTCCAACAAAAGGGGCCTAACGTAATGAACACAGAACTCTCACAACCTAGACGGTAAGTTACGTTGAGTACGTCAGACACATAAAATATATAAATTTTAATGTTGCAGAACCTAACTATTATAGGCCTACTTCAGTTTTAATTTGTTGTATTCTTACTGTTCCTCTCTTCCAAGCTAATAGCTCCTCTGCTGATTCATTTCCATCTAAATCAGAATACTGGAGGTTTTTTGTGTGAAACGTCTTTAAAATCACACCGAAACATACGGGTACCAGAACAGAAATTTGTACCGTAACGAAAAGGTCTATATCGTCTTGCCTTAATAACTCTCTAAATATTAGTCTCAGAGACGTAAGTGCGGTGTCATTTTTTAACATACATTGTGTAGCATAACAAAATTATCACGCTAAACATTTAACTTAATGCAACATAAATAAAAAAAAGAAAAGTTCCATAGTGAGTGAGAAGAATGAATTGTTTTAAGGACTAAACTAGAAACTGTATATTAAGTCAATAAAATGTTAATAAGAATAAAAAATAACAAAGAAAACCATTGATCAAAATAACTTACTATGTAAAAACCCAATAAACCAGCAGTATACCCAGTAGATTGAGGAAGCAGTAAAAAGGGAAAGACTAGAAAAAGGAAATTAAAGGATGAAAACCATATTAATAATGGAAATGTATAAGGTCAAGAAGAAGAGAAGCCACAAGACCAGAATTTACTAATATAATAATGAAGAAAGGACAAAATATGTCAAGATTCCCACAAAGAGCCTAAAAACAAGAAGAGCTATTCCAAAAAATGTTAATAATGGAATACATACCATCGAACAAAATTAAAACCAATATATTTAGACCCAGTAACAAGTTACAAGATACATCCCAAAGAAAACCGGATTGTAAACTAGTTATAAGTATAATATGTGAAAAATTATTAAAAAGACTACCATTAGTGTAGACAAAATAAGTGACACACTATAATGAAGTGTAGTGTAAGAAATCTATTAACAAGACTACCATCAGTGTAGGGAAATACTATATAAAAACCAAAAGAGAGTCTAATGACTGAGGTCAATTTTAATAAAAAGTGTTTTTAAAAAATTAAGTAGTATAAGAAAATAATAAGTATAAGATGTTTTTAATTTTTCATTGTGTTACCAAAAATAATTATAATGAACACCAGAGACAGTTAATAACTGAAGGTGTCATTATTTATAAGATGTTTTTATTTTTATTTCATTATATTACTAAAATAGTTATAATAAACACAAGAGACAGTGGATAACTGAAAGTGTTATTAGGCATAAGATGTTTTTGTTATGTTTAAATGATATAAAAAAAAAGTTTAGTAGATATAAGATATTCCATTGTATTTTAAAATCCTGTTATTTAATTTTCAAGTTTGTAAGGCAGAGAGGCAAGTAGGAAATAGAAATGTAATAATTTTATTCAAAACAGTAAACCATATATAATGTACAAGCAGACTAGCTGAGACACCACTTTTGAAAACACAGACTAGTATTGTAAACCCAAAACTATCTATCAGAGAATCAAACTACATAATAGGGATAGAATTCAATACATACAACACAGAAATTGAAAATATAATTAATACAGATACAATTAATAGCGAATAGAATGACAAAGGAAAGAAAATTAACTTCTTTTGGAAACAAATAATACTAGGCCTATAATGGTAACCAAATCAGACTAAACAGTAAATTAATCAATATTGAAGTGTTTTAACAGCAAAATTATTAACAACAAAGATAATCACGGAGTTATTAAGAATATTCCATGGAACTATTATCAGAAAAAACACTTAAAAACCAATTAAACACTAAATTTGTACAAAATATGAGGCATACAATAATTATAAAAAATTGTAATTTTTGGGCTTAAATGAACTTGAAACAAACCCAGCTATATATCCAGATATGTAAAATTAATTAATCAATATTACTGAGTAGTTAGATTTATGTAAAATTAAGAAATATTTGAAATACAGTAAAAAATAAGAAAACTTATTATGTATATTTAGATGGTGAACCAAGTCTTAGACAGATATTTTTATAATTGAACAATATAAAAAGGAAAAAGACATATCACAAATTACCCTAAAACGACGACGTTCAGAGTTTAGTCTATTGTTAATCGTGAAGACGACTAGTTGAAAATGTATTAACAGAATACCGAAAAAAGAATAATTTTGTGTAAAACCGAGTGTGGTGATGCAGAGTGTAATTGAGGTTAACTAAAAATGAAAATAACATTAACCATTAATATTTAACACCTCACTAATTCCAAACAACAGTAATAACACCATCAAACTCAAACACAAGGAATCAACGGCCATTCTGAGACGATTTTGGACCATATTCGTAGAACACGTATACACATATTTGAACACCGGACACTTCACAAGAAACCCATCACGAAACGACATCGCAGGAGAAGAGAGGACACTCTACACCATCTTCCTGGACCAACACTACTTCGCAGAGAAGGGAATATCATTTTATTTCTGCGGGAGAAGCTCAGCCAGTTCCAGCAGTATAGCAGCTAACATCGAGGTGACGGCAGCAATACTTGATTTCGGAACCAGCACGACACAGCCAGCTTGAAGGGAGTGACGTCATTTCGTCGAATGGTTCGATATTAATTTTCCTAATTGACAATTTAAATAATAATATTGTTTTATTTCAGCCATAATAATTTAGTTTAAGAATACCTGTAAGAATGTATCTTGTTCCTTGCCCTCTGACCATTTCGACTCGTTAAAAGAACCATAATTACTAACCTTCAAAAAAATATATTTTGCTAGTCTTGTTCGCTACCGACTGGAGCACATATCAGCCAATGCCTTGGCCATGCGCAGTTTGACTGGCGCATAATTTTGAATGTCAATAAATGAACATCATTATTCAGTTACAAGAGTTGTCTTTATTTATATAATTAATGTTAACTATTTTTTTTCTTCTAAACAAAAATAATTTACAGTGCTATAATAAATATCTGAGAAAAGTACACACACAATTAATTAATTATTTATTAATTAATTAAATTAACCAATTAAAATTTTTTACTAAGTATTAGTAAAAATTTCATAACTTACAAAATTTTATTTTATTATCAATCCATCACACTTAATTATAAAACATTATTTATATTTAATTTATTCTTTGTAATTGGTGAATCCAAAGTGGAGCTGTATCATCGGCGAATTCAACACCGAGATTCAGACAACATAATTCTTGCTATCTATATTATTTATTTATATTCGTAATAAAATTTATATTACAAATTGGCGTCCAACTTAAAGGGCTTTAAATAGGAGGTAATAGAGTTATAAAATAAGAACGAGTGTCCAATTTCCTATTTTTAGCTAGGCAGCGGTCAATAGGTCGGAAGAGGGAGCGAGATGCACAGGAGAGCTACATCAAGGAAAAGGGCTATGGAGGCCGAGCAGGAGGTAGACATGGAGGATAAAGAGGCGACACCAGTGGAAGATGTGGAGTCAATGTTACTGCCAACAGAACCAAACAAGCCTGCACCACAGAAGGAACAGCCGGAGAAATCCACCACAAAGGAAGAGACAAAATTGGATAGAATGATGGAGATGTTACTCATAGAATTTAAAACGACGAAGGAAGAATTAAAGGAGAAGATGGAAGAAAATAGTAAGAAGCTGGAAAACGATAACCAACAATTGAAAGAAGAGTTGGGTAATAAAATCGGAGATACCAACAAGAAAATCGAAGAAAATAGTAAGGAAATGAAAAGTGATAACCAACGATTGAAGGAGGAATTAAGAGAAAACAGTAAGAAGATGGAGGAGAAAATGGAAGAAAATAATAAGGAAATGAAGAATGATAACCAACGATTGAAGGAAGAATCGGGTAATAAAATTGGAGATACCAGTAAGAAGATAGAAGAGAAGATGGAAGAAAATATTCAGAAAATTGAGGAGAAAATGGAGGAAATAAAGACTGACAATAAACAGTCGAAGGAGGAATTAACCCAGATAAGCCAAAAACTGGAAGAGACCAACAAGAAGATGGAAGAAACAAGTCAGAAAATGGAAAGCAATAATCAACAATTGAGAGAAGAATTGAAAGAGACGAACCAAGAGAACATGAACCGATTAGATGGAAAGATGGAAGCATTGAAGGAAGAACTGGGGCAAAAGATAGCTGAAAACAATGAAACAATCAGCAAAAAGGTAGAAGAGGAATTAACGGTAATCGAACAAAAGGTTACAAGAGGTGACGAAAGATGGAGTCAAACCGAACGAGAAGTACAGAGTATCAAGACAGAAATAAACACTAAGGTAAACAACATTGAAGAAACGACTAGGAAGACATTGGAGGAAAGACTAAAAGAAACACGTGAAGACTGGGAGCGAGTGCAGGACCGATTCACAGAAAAATGTGACGGCATCGAAGCTACTGTGACCAGTATCAACAGTCAGGTACGACAGAACCAAACAGATATAGACCTGTTCCATAGTCGACCGACGAGCATTACCAGTTGTCCTAACAGCGAGAATCGCGAAGGAATTAACTTCAGATTTTATAAAAACAAACCAATGGAGTTCCTAGCCAGAGTCGAAGAGTACTTCACCAAACACAGAGGCAATCGCTGGAGGGAGAATAAAGAAGTGCTTGACGAATCGTTCAAGGAGATAGCAGATAATTGGTGGATGGCGATAAGAGACGAAGTGACCGACTACCAACAATTCAAAAGGCTATTCAAAGCCAAATATTGGTCTGAATCAACACAAAATATCGCCAGAGACGGGATCTGTCATGGAAAATACAACCCGTATGGAAACCAGACTTTAACGGCGTACTTCTTGGGAAAGGTGTGCGTGGCCAAACGTCTAGAGCCCAGAATACCGGAAGAATGGCTGGTCAGCAAGCTCTCATACCATTATGAGGAAGATATAATAAGAGCTAGAAGAAACAGTCAAATAAAGACTGTACAGGCAATGACCGAGCTCTTAGAAATGTATGAGCATGAAGATTATTACCGCCAAAGTCGCAGGAGATATGAAAAGCAGGAACCAAGAAGTAACACCAATAATTTGAATAATAATAATCGGCAGAATATGGGCAACAATAATAATTATAATTCCGCAAATCGGAATAATGCCGAATACAATTATAAGACCCGTAATAACAATAATGTACCTAGATTTAATAACAATAATAATAATAATCATGTTCCTCGCATTAATAATAATGACAGCAACAACAACAATAATAGTAATAATAATAATAATAACAGTCCACAAAACAACAACGGTTATTATAATAATAACCGTAGTTATTTTTTCCAAATGGTCAGAGGAACCCCAACCCCTCTAATAACAATTATCATAGTAATTATAACAGGAATTACCCGAATGGAGGTAATAACAATAATTACAGGACGTATCGACCCCATATTAACTACATCAGAGCGGAAGGCAGTGGACAGAGGAGGTACCAGCCTCAACGAAGGAGCCGATATTACGAGTACGAGACCTTTCAAGGAAGTCAGGGAAATAATCGTTACAGAGAGTACGAGCCCAGACGAGTTCCAGCCTGGACAATCAGCGAAGAATACCTGTAACAGAAGCCCAACAGGACGATCGTGCTGAACCAAACGAAGCAGTTTCAGGACTCCAAGCGGATGCTTCCAACGGCCTAATCTGTAATGATGCGGAACATTTAAACGAACGGAGGCAGTAATAAACTCCAATAACCCTTTACTGCTCCAATCTGCTGGGTTTGACCAAGGAAGAAATTTGAAGAAAGACCGAAAAAATTTTACAATAATATACAGTAATTATTTGAAAGATATCCGTAAGGACCTGCTAGAAGAAAGCGAAATTAATATTAATAATAATAACAATGAAATAATATATATAATTGCAGAAATTGAGGGTATTTCTGTTCCTATAATGATAGACACTGGAGCCAATGTCTCTATAATAAATCGTAATGAGTTGGACAGGATACAGCAGGAATGCCACAAAAACTTACCGGTACTACCTATTAATAATATTGTACTTGTAGGAGCTACCGGCGGACAGAACAAGACCATAAGAAAACGGGTATCCCTAAGTGTCAACAGTCAGGGCATTAGTGTGGATATGATTTTTCTTGTTGCAGCCGGATTACCTTTCAACATCATGATAGGATGTGACATATTACGCAGAAACTCCGCAGTTATCGACTTGTGCCGAGGAAAGGTATCACTATTTGCTGAAGGTTCGACCTGGGTAGCCAATTTAACTAACAACAAGATGTTAGACTCCAGACAACTTCTCGACCACAAAAATAAGGTGAATTACTTGTCAAACTACTCGACCAACAACAAGCCAGTACATCAGGATTCGGAGGATGACCTATGGCAACAAAAGATTCAGGAGATACGTAACTTCCAGTGCCACAATACTACCGAGCAATTAGAGGAAAACCAGCTGAATCAATTGGTCAAAATATATGAAAAATATCGAGCTGTATTTTCGGTCGAACCTGGAAAGATCCGGAACTACCAATGTTCCATACGATTCAGAGAACCAGTAGAATTTAATCGAAAGTCGTATCCCATAGCACAATCTTTGAAGGAAGCCGTACGCACAGAGATCCAGTACATGATCAGTAAAGATATTATCGAGAGCAGCCAATCGCCATACACTAGCCCAATTGTGGCTATACAAAAGAAAAATGGGAAGGTAAGGCTTTGCCTTGACGCACGTGAGATAAATAAAATGATTTTTAACGATCGTACCTCACCTGGCGAAATTGATGAGGTATTGAAGAGATTTCACGGAACGAAGTTCATTACCACGTGGGATACCGTCTGCGGCTATTGGCAAGTGGAGTTGCACCCAGCAAGCCGGCAATACATGGCGTTCATCTTCGAAGGGCGCAATTATCAGTTTAAGAGGTTGCCCTTCGGGTTAGTGAACTCAGTAGCTGTTTTTATCGCCTGTATGGATCATATACTCGGACCAGAAGCGCTCCAATTCACGACTGTCTATGTTGATGATCTCCTAATAACATCAACCAATTGGGAAGAACACTGTTACCGTGTGGAGCATGTCTTGAAGAAGCTTGCTGAAAATAATGTTACCCTTAAACTAGACAAGTCCAAGCTTATACCTAAAGAAGTAAAATTCTTGGGTTTCCAGTTAAACAGTCAAGGAATAACACCATCAACAGAAAAGGTAGACGCCATACAACGATTCCCTATACCAAAAGCAGAAGGCAACTACAATCATTTTTAGGCCTGTGTAACTACTATAGGAAGTTCCAAAATAATTATTCCGAACTGACAGCCCGGTTTCAGTACCAGTTATCGTCCAAGAATAAATGGCGATGGGGTCAAGAACAAGACGAAACCTTCAAATCTATTAAGGAGAAGTTCTTAGAAGCAGTAATGCTCAACCATCCGGATTTTAACCGACCCTTCTTTCTAAACTGTGACGCTAGTAACATTAGCTTGGGATCAACACTGTACCAAGAAGATGAAAGTGGAAACCATCTAGTAGTGAGCTTTGCTAGCAGAACCCTTAACCAGTGTGAAAAGAACTATAATGTGACGGAAAAAGAACTGCTAAGTGTAGTCTTTGCCTGCGGGAAGTTTCGGACGTATATCCTCGAATATCCAGTGACCGTTCGAACAGATCACAAATCAATATAATTTCTGAGAAGATGCAAGTTAAGCCATGGTAGATTGACCAGATGGGTACTTGCCCTGCAGGAATACGATATACAGTGGGAGTATGTTCCTGGAAGTAAAAATGTAGTAGCCGACGTATTGTCGAGAGTAAATCTGGAAGAACAAACGTTCGAAGGCGAAAAGGAGAGCATCTTGAAAATCTATAATATTATTAAGGACAGATCCGATTTAGAAAAGATAGTGCAGGACATCAGCAAACACCAGCAGTCCGACCCGAAGTTAAACCACATTAAACTTCGTCTCTCCAACCAAGATGACACAATAACCAAATTTTATTGTGTACATAACGAAATATTATTCATCAAAACATCCCTTGATGAAGAGATATGGAAGATCATGATCCCTACTACAATTAAAAAGGATATCATCCTGGACTATCATCTACGATACGGTCACATGGGAGCCATGAAGGTGATCAAGGCGATAGAAGAGAATTGTCATACAAAAAGTATAAATAGAAAGACGAGAAACTACCTCAAAACCTGTCTGATATGTCAATTGGTGAAAACCAACAATGAGAGAAAAGAGGGTATGATGATACCAATTACCTCACAAGCCAAACTGGAAAAGGTCTTTCTGGACATATGTGGTCCATTTCCCTGCAGTGGCGGACGCCATCGATACAAATACATTATTATCATGATGGATCATTTCACAAAATTCACAAAACTGTACCCTGTGAACAGAGCCACCACTTTAAAGACTCTAGGAATAATAACAAACCATTACATTCCAGAGATAGGGAGCCCGGCATCCATAATCACAGACCATGGAACGCAATTTAAGGGTTGGAGGTGGAGAAACACTCTAAATACGTTGGGCATTAAGACATACAAGACATCTGTCTACCACCCCAGCAGCAATCCAGCGGAGAGGGTACTGCGAGAAGTCGGAAGAATATTACGGACTTATTGCTATAATCAACAAAAGAAGTGGCAAGAATATTTATTAGCTACTGAAGAATTCCTTAATTTGTCATATGACCCCGCTATAGGTACCACGCCATACACGGCAATGTATGAAAAACCGCCTCCAAGAGAAATACTAGACATAATAGAGTTCCCCAGGAGTCAAGAATACAAATTCAATCGAATCAGATTCTACAATAAATTGGCAGAAGACCAGGAAAGGCGCAAGAACAAATATCAAAAGGCGATTAAGAAAATAATAAGCTATGAAGTCGGAGAAAAGGTACTGCTAAAAAACAGGGAATTACCCAGTACTTTGGAAGGCATTACCAAAAAGTTGTTACTGCTGTATACCGGCCCATACCTGATTATTAAAAACAATAATAATAATACGTATGTACTAAAGGATATCATTTCAAATAAAGTAAAAGGAACTTATAATCAATTATCCATTAAAAAATATTTAGAGGAGAAATAAAAATTTCCAAATTCAAAAAATTAGTAAGTACAACTTACACCAAACATTCAAAGACTATTATGAATAAGAAAAAAGAATTTTGATGAATAAAAAATTCCAAAATTCAAAACAATAATAAGTACAACTTACACCAAAATATTTGAAAAACAACTATGAATAAGAAAGAATTTAGTTGAATAAAAATATCTAAAGTTAAAAAATAGTAAGCTCATATCATTACTCATACAAATAATGAGAAATAACTATGAAATATGAAAAAAGATTTTGTAAGAAAGAGATACAAAATTCTAAAGGAGAAAGGAAACCAGAATATCATATGACTTAATCGAAACAACTTAACCAAACTCACAAAGAAAATAATTTAATAAAAATGGAACAATGAAGAAGGACCAACTCAGTAAAGATCAAATAGTGAGACCAGAAACCAAAAAACCCTGATACTAATAATGATAATGTTGTTGCAATAACCACTGTTATAGTGAAAGTGATAAAGAATTAATTCATGTTATATCATGAGCAATAAAAATAACTCAATGGATACCAGATGGTAGAAAGAGTAAATATAAGTACTACTTACTATGTAAACATGATGAAATGTATATTATACCACATACCTAAACCACCTAATATGGAATAAGCTTTAAGAGAGAAGAAGAGTCAAGTGTATAAAAGTATTAATTAATATAACGTATTATGAAGTGAAGAATCTAAAGATGTTTATTTTAGTCAAAAGAGACTACTTTTACTGTTTATTTATTTTTATGACTGGATGTAGAAAATGCCATCCGTCTTATATTTTGAGCAGAGATGATAATGCCTCTGGACTCAATTAATTGAAGTATTGGACAGCAGGGATTGAAGCCAAAAGTGCCACTCTGAACTGTTCCAATAAATTTGTTAGGGAATGTTAGGGAGTAAACATACTGGTGAGGAAGCACCAAATAAGAAAGGATATAAAAAATAATGTTATACACAAGATTGAAGATCACTTCTTAATGAAGAAAGAAACTAATGAAGGAGATACACATCATCTGAGAGGAAGCAACGGTGGGAACAAGAAGGTATATAAAGTGAAAACATGTAATCACGAAGAAAGTATGGTGAATACAAAAGAATTAGTAGTAATTATTTCATCCATACTAAGAGTATGATCTGAACTAATCACTTTTACAGGAGAGCATATGTAGCATAACAAAATTATCACGCTAAACATTTAACTTAATGCAACATAAATAAAAAAAAGAAAAGTTCCATAGTGAGTGAGAAGAATGAATTGTTTTAAGGATTAAACTAGAAACTGTATATTAAGTCAATAAAATGTTAATAAGAATAAAAAATAACAAAGAAAACCATTGATCAAAATAACTTACTATGTAAAAACCCAATAAACCAGCAGTATACCCAGTAGATTGGGGAAGCAGTAAAAAGGGAAAGACTAGAAAAAGGAAATAAAAGGATGAAAACCATATTAATAATGGAAATGTATAAGGTCAAGAAGCAGAGAAGCCACAAAACCAGAATTTACTAATATAATAATGAAGAAAGGAAAAAATATATCAAGATTCCCACAAAGAGCCTAAAAACAAGAAGAGCTATTCCAAAAAATGTTAATAATGGAATACACACCATCGAACAAAATTAAAACCAATATATTTAGACCCAGTAACAAGTTACAAGATACATCCCAAAGAAAACCGGATTGTAAACTAGTTATAAGTATAATATGTGAAAAATTATTAAAAAGACTACCATTAGTGTAGACAAAATAAGTGACACACTATAATGAAGTGTAGTGTAAGAAATCTATTAACAAGACTACCATCAGTGTAGGGAAATACTATATAAAAACTAAAAGACAGTCTAATGACTGAGGTCAATTTTAATAAAAAGTGTTTAAAAAAAATTAAGTAGTATAAGAAAATAATAAATATAAGATGTTTTTAATTTTTCATTGTTTTACCAAAAATAATTATAATGAACACTAGAGACAGTTAATAACTGAAGGTGTCATTAATTATAAGATGTTTTTATTTTTATTTCATTATATTACTAAAATAGTTATAATAAACACAAGAGACAGTGGATAACTGAAAGTGTTATTAGGCATAAGATGTTTTTGTTATGTTTAAATGATATAAAAAAAAAGTTTAGTAGATATAAGATATTCCATTGTATTTTAAAATCCTGTTATTTAATTTTCAAGTTTGTAAGGCAGAGAGGCAAGTAGGAAATAGAAATGTAATAATTTTATTCAAAACAGTAAACCATATATAATGTACAAGCAGACTAGCTGAGACACCACTTTTGAAAACACAGACTAGTATTGTAAACCCAAAACTATCTATCAGAGAATCAAACTACATAATAGGGGTAGAATTCAATACATACAACACAGAAATTGAAAATATAATTAATACAGATACAATTAATAGCGAATAGAATGACAAAGGAAAGAAAATTAACTTCTTTTGGAAACAAATAATACTAGGCCTATAATGGTAATCAAATCAGACTAAACAGTAAATTAATCAATATTGAAGTGTTTTAACAGCAAAATTATTAACAACAAAGATAATCACGGAGTTATTAAGAATATTCCATGGAACTATTATCAGAAAAAACACTTAAAAACCAATTAAACACTAAATTTGTACAAAATATGAGGCATACAATAATTATAAGAAATTGTAATTTTTGGGCTTAAATGAACTTGAAACAAACCCAGCTATATATCCAGATATGTAAAATTTATTAATCAATATTACTGAGTAGTTACATTTATGTAAAATTAAGAAATATTTGAAATACAGTAAAAAATAAGAAAACTTATTATGTATATTTAGATGGTGAACCAAGTCTTAGACAGATATTTTTATAATTAAACAATATAAAAAGGAAAAAGACATATCACAAATTACCCTAAAACGACGACGTTCAGAGTTTAGTCTATTGTTAATCGTGAAGACGACTAGTTGAAAATGTACTAACAGAATACCGAAAAAAGAATAATTTTGTGTAAAACCGAGTGTGGTGATGCAGAGTGTAATTGAGGTTAACTAAAAATGAAAATAACATTAACCATTAATATTTAACACCTCACTAATTCCAAACAACAGTAATAACACCATCAAACTCAAACACAAGAAATCAACGGCCATTCTGAGACGATTTTGGACCATATTCGTAGAACACGTATACACATATTTGAACACCGGACACTTCACAAGAAACCCATCACGAAACGACATCGCAGGAGAAGAGAGGACACTCTACACCATCTTCCTGGACCAACACTACTTCGCAGAGAAGGGAATATCATTTTATTTCTGCGGGAGAAGCTCAGCCAGTTCCAGCAGTATAGCAGCTAACATCGAGGTGACGGCAGCAATACTTGATTTCGGAACCAGCACGACACAGCCAGCTTGAAGGGAGTGACGTCATTTCGTCGAATGGTTCGATATTAATTTTCCTAATTGACAATTTAAATAATAATATTGTTTTATTTCAGCCATAATAATTTAGTTTAAGAATACCTGTAAGAATGTATCTTTTTCCTTGCCCTCTGACCATTTCGACTCGTTAAAAGAACCATAATTACTAACCTTGAAAAAAATATATTTTGCTAATCTTGTTCGCTACCGACTGGAGCACATATCAGCCAATGCCTTGGCCATGCGCAGTTTGACTGGCGCATAATTTTGAATGTCAATAAATGAACATCATTATTCAGTTACAAGAGTTGTCTTTATTTATATAATTAATGTTAACTATTTTTTTTCTTCTAAACAAAAATAATTTACAGTGCTATAATAAATATCTGAGAAAAGTACACACACAATTAATTAATTATTTATTAATTAATTAAATTAACCAATTAAAATTTTTTACTAAGTATTAGTAAAAATTTCATAACTTACAAAATTTTATTTTATTATCAATCCATCACACTTAATTATAAAACATTATTTATATTTAATTTATTCTTTGTAATTGGTGAATCCAAAGTGGAGCTGTATCATCGGCGAATTCAACACCGAGATTCAGACAACATAATTCTTGCTATCTATATTATTTATTTATATTTGTAATAAAATTTATATTACAATTGTCAGCTCGCTGATACGACCTTGAGTTCGCGTCGCGGGCGATGGCGTTGGCAGGGAGGGTTCACAGCGCTGATTGGCCAAAACCGGCGCTCTGACTCCTTTCCATTCAGTGTAACTCAGGACTCAGACGTGGTAGCGCGGTGACTCGTGCGTTTGTGTATACAGTTTGTTGAGATCGATCGATTTAAGTAATAATGAGTGTATTTTGGACAATATTTCTATGTAAAAACTTAAAGTAAGCATGTAAAAAACTGTAGAAATTCAATATGTCAGCCTCAGCCCGCGAAAAAGCCAGCCGAAAATATAAATTACGCATATCATTGGAAAGAGGAGGCTATGGACCACGCCCAGGTACCCCAATGTCCGGTGCCGAGCGAGCGAGACTGTTTCGGGAGCGTCGCAAAGCTGGCACGGCGCCCTCAGTGAACGACGCCGACGGCGCGAGCACCTCTACCGCTGCTGTCCCCGAACCAATGGACATAACGAGTGAAGATAACACCCATACATCTGTCGAAGACGTCTCCGAGCTGATGGATATCAACATCACTCGAATTGATGCGATGCAGGACCATTGGCGTGCAGCGGACGAACGCTTCAAAACGGTACTCGAAACCAATCCGTTTGGTCTATCTTGCAGCGTTTGTGATCGACTTTGGTTCGACAGAGATTTAAAGAAGGCGAAAGCTCGTAACATTCCTCTTCTTCAGACTAAATTCCCCGGCGAAAATGTAGCGGAATTTCGTTTACGCAGTACCTGTAGCAAGTCGATAGATGCTAATAAAATCCCGACGCTGTCGCGCTCGAACGGATTTCGATATCCCCCGAAGCCGGACGGCCTGTCGCCGCTTGACTCGATCAGTGTTCGGTTGATTTCGCCGCGCTTACCCTTTATGCAAATTCGTCGTCTACGCTACGAAGGTAATTATGGTATAGTCGGCAAGGTGATCAACGTACCCGTCGATGTGAACAACATGGTGCAGCAACTACAGAGGCGGATAGACGACGACTTTGCCTTCAACGTCAACATAAAGAAGAACCTCATCAACAAATCCAATTATCTGAGCGGTTTCGTACGCAAGTCGGTGATCAAGGCTTGGCTGCGCTACTTGGTAAACCAGCCGCTGTACAAGCACTACAACATACAGATTGACTGGAGTCCGTTCGACAACGACGAGGATGACAATATCTGGCCCGAGTAAATTTGGTACGCAGTCAGTGTCTCGTTTTCATTTGAATCCAATACGCTGAAAGCGACTCGCTGACATAGACGTTTCAAGTTAAAGCAACGGCCGTGCGCCCCTACACAGCCCCACCCAATTTTTTTCTTGTAGACTCTTACAGTTATGACTCTTAGGCTTAAAGTGTCTGTATTCACGTTCACGGCAAAATAAAGTTTATCCAATTACTAAAGGATTATTTTAAGGATTATTTAATAACCTGATTATTATTATTAAAGGGTGTGCAATTTATGACATAAATTAATAGCTCCTTAGTGTTTAACGCCATTGTGGTATTTACTGTATAGTACTCCACCTCTCCGTTCTCTGTTTAGTTGATAGCACGGGCCTTATGAGGGGTCGTAGCGCTACTACCTGCCCTAACTACATCGACTAACATCGACCGAGTGAAGTTTCGATGTGACAGCATGAGTCGATGTTTTTATACGGGCGAGTAGTACAAGGTCTCCGTTTGAATAGCATGGCCATTGCCTGCCCGTGCTATCAACTAAACAGTGAACGCAGAGTAGTTTAGGTCAGCGCAACAAGCAAGATTCAGGAGGAGTTCAGCACATGGCAGTGGCCTTAAAATAATTCAGTGGAGCGTCAGACTATCCAGAGTTAAAGCACTTTATTGGTATACTGATCTTCAGAACTTGGTGTCCATAAAACAATATGCGTGTGTATTACTCAATTTATTTTAAAAATATGAGTGAGAAAAGATTTGTAAAGTTAGGAAAATTCAGTAAGATTGTTCGATCAGACAGGCTGAACATTTTCTCACTCACGGTTCATCAAACTCATTTCCTTGTGTCTGTTAGCGTACGTGCTTGTTTGCATATCTGAAAACAACAATCTAGTACTTCAGCTTATAAGTCAGATTGCTACTTTTTGTCTTTTGGCCTCACCCAAAAATTTGTTCACACTTTAACGAGTACCGTATATGAAGGATGGTCTGCAAAAGACGAATTAAAGATACATTTTGTTAATAAGCGGTTATAACTTACAGTATTTTGTTAACGGAAAACATTATTATAATGTATTTGTCTTCTGCCCAGCCACAATACCACAGTATACTTTCTGTCTATCTTTTGTATTATTGCATTTAACATTTCATTTAGCATTCTGCATTAACTGTTAAATCGTTAAATTATTTTTTATGTACAGTGAGGAAAGTAACAAACAAATGCATCAATAAATTACAACGCGAGCGCGAGTGCGAGTGCGTGTGTACTACTACGGAGAGTTGAAAGATACAGGTGCAAAAAACCGGAGTGATCTCGTTTGAAGGCTGTCAAAAGCAATTACGGTTCCGATGTGTTCAAGGCCAGTAGTATTTATAGCACACAACCAGACAAAGTCGCATCATACAGCAATATATACAATGAAGCTGAAGGGTTTCTTGTTTTGTAATGGTGTCAAGTCCACTCTTGTGTTTATGCGACGTTCATTTATATCGTTGTTTATGCTGTCGTTGTTTGTCTCCTCTGTTTGCTCAAACGTTTAGAGTTTTTAATTATGTGAATTTGGAAAATTGCTTGTAACTATAGCCGATAATTTAAAACTTCATTTTTGCATCGCAAATATAAATTGTATTAATGTCTCTCGTTCTTGTGTTTCAAAGTGCATCATTGTACCAAGTTTGTATCCTAATCGTACACACACACACACACACACACACACACACACACACACACACACACACACACACACACACACACACACACACACACACACACACACACACATGTTCGTAATGCAGAAAAAGTGTTACGCCATTACGGAACGTTCTGGTACGTTGGAGAACGTTGCTGTACTCTACACGCGCAGCTGTAATGCGTATGTGACGCTTAACACGCGACGCAGTGTTACGTAATCGGAACAACCTCGTACATTCGATAGGGTTGTTCGAGAAGTTTCTCAATTAGCCCAACGGTGCGTATTTCTGCGAAGGTCGCGCTGAAGTGTCCTCTAGAGTTTTCTATAGCTTGTTGAGGACGCATATTATGGAAACCTGCGGACTATAAATAGCCCATACCTGCTGTTTAGTTGTCAGTTATTGTTGGGCGTTTACTCTGTGCGTTCAAGTGGTTATTAGTGGAAATTAATTATTGTGGGGAAGTGTTTTGTGTTTTATAATCGTGCAGGACAATTGTAATACAATTGTGTTTTATATTAGTTGACATTTTATTGCTTGGGAGTAATTTTTATTTGATTTGTTGTAAGAAACTATCTTCTTGATTACAATCTGTTTAATTGTGTAATTGTGATAATTAAAGTTGGTGATTAGTGACTTAATTGGTGTCTTGTATTTTGTTGTCCACTGTACTGTGCCGTGGTGATATCGAAAAGTAAACACCGCGGCCATTTAAATTTATTTTCCGTGTGTGCGGCGCGCTATCGCGGTTTGTTCGATGTCAGCATTGATACTGAAATCAAGTTTGTCCACTGCTACCGTGAGTGGTGACGTCATTGGGAAGGCGGTGGTTTTCGCTAATTAACGAAATTTAGTCAGCTGCGTCGGGGTTTATATAAGTTAACGTCTCGACGTGCGTCGGGCTCTGTTTTCTCGTTCAACCTCGGGGGCGGCTGGATTGTGATGGCGTACTTGACTGTACTTGACTATGGTTAGACAAGCTTCATAAAGAGCTTCAGGTGAGCCAGTGTTGCGAGATATATGTAATATTAATTTAATTGGGGAATTGTGTGTGTGACTCAGGCGGTCCATGTTTGTGCTGGTAATTATGTGAGCACGTGGTAAAAATTATTTTATTCTGTAGATAAAGAAATAATGTTGTAGTCCATTCAGAATTTAAAACACTTAAGTATTAGAGCAGGTATGAATTTATAATGGTGGTTCTATGAAGTCTGATGATTTTTGAAGTATTTATGAATGTTTTAGCAGAGACCACGTGCTCGTCAGTCAAGCT
This sequence comes from Magicicada septendecula, assembly GCA_034769895.1. Taxonomy (NCBI): domain Eukaryota; kingdom Metazoa; phylum Arthropoda; class Insecta; order Hemiptera; family Cicadidae; genus Magicicada; species Magicicada septendecula. Next base: position 123,935,510 of record CM068368.1, read on the forward strand.
TTTTGTGAACCTAAACATGCAAGGTAACCCAGAAAATTGTTTAAGCATAATATGTGTGATTCCAAAAAACCACAGCTACACCAACATAGATACTAATCTTGTGATATTACACTACTTACCCAAAAGTCGAAAACTTAACACAGCAGAACAATATGAAATATACAAACACTACAAAACACAACCAAACAACATACTTAACGACCAATTAAACTATAAATCACACACACTATTTGACACAATTATACATAAAACTAACAATAATTTGGATCCCCGCGCCAATCCCCTTCCACCACACACCACCCCCACTAAATCTTCCAAACAAAAACCGTTATGAGTTACTGGCCAGTCTGTCTCAAACTGCTGACGAAGGCGAACACCACGCCGAAACGCGTACGGAAAGAAAAACAAGTAAGTTTCACAAGTGAAAATTCTATATTCTATATTATTTAGTACTGTGAAAAAAGAGAAAGAAGAAGATGAACAATCAAAACAACTAAAATAAATATACTTAATATTTTGATTTTTCTGTGTTTTGTTACTGAAATAATTATTTAGCATTTTTTGTTTAATTTTTTTGATTAATATTGTTTACGATGTTATCAATAATTTTGGGGTTAATCCATTTTTTATAGCAATATCATACATAATTTTTTTTGTATTTCAAATTTATTGAAAGGAATATTATTCATTCTATATATCATAGAATTAAATGCAGCGTATTTGGATTGAGGAGAATAAATTAAAATTTTTTGCATTATTAATGAAGTTTGAATTTGTTTTCTGAATATACTGTATTCATATCTATTATGGTTATTTATAATAATAATATCTAAAAAACAATAATTTACTATTAGCTTCGTGTTTTATAGTAAATTTCATATTTTTATGGAGATTATTAATTAAATTTAAAATTTGATTAATAATATTACTATAATTTTGTGATATGTAGAGTGTGTCATCTACATATCTGTAATAATGACTAGAGGGGGTCTAGATTTTTAATATATTATGTATTTTTATACCTGACTGTTGTAAAAATATTTCTGATATGATTGCGGAAGTACGAGCTCCCATATTTATGCACTAATAGATGGATTAGTATCTTTCCGAAATTGGACGTATATAACAGCTGAAAGCATCTTAAGCTAAGCGAACAATAGTAAAAGTAGTGAGCGGAAAATGTCCAAGGGGGCTAGACCAATCAATAAACAGAAAATGTGGAACTTGTACGTAAATAATAATGAAACTTGGACTTTGTCCAATCCCCGATAGGCGGCTCCATAAATAGCTAAAGGAATACACAAATGGTAGCTAACGCAATGAAATCATCAAACGATTAGAGGAAAATTTAAAACCTATAAACAGTATTTAAAAAGAGATTAAAAACTTTTCATAAGAGAATACTGTATAAAAAGCTAAGAATTTAAGAATGTGTTAGGCAAAATTAATAAATACGAAGGTTTATTGTAGGCTATGTAGTTTAAGAGTTTTGAACACACTTTGGTGTGACAGAGAATTGTTCGAGAAGAATGTATAATCCAAATTCTTGTAAGATATAATATTTAGAAGTTGTCATCTAACACATGAATTTTTACTTTTAAAACATGTATATATACTTCTTTCATTAATGCTCTTCTTCAAAACCATAAAGAATGTTTTCTTAAAAAAAATTTGATACACTCGCGACGTTTGTGTGAGAGTCTTCCATCTGTCTGCTGTATATCAATAATGGGACAGAGAGAGAGAGAGAGAGAGAGAGAGAGAGAGAGAAGGTGAGTGACAGAGGATTGTTTTGAATAGGTGCGCATGTGTTTCTATTATATTTAATATAATATAGGTATTTCAAAGTTACCAATTATTTTTGGTAATACATAAAGTTTACGTAACGTTTGCAAACAATTTTATAAATTACTTAAAATTGTTATTAACTCCATGAGCAGATATGAGTGTGTGTGTGTTTGTGTGTGGGTGTGTGAGTTTACAAACACCTACGTGTCAACCTGTGTGTTCTTATGCACTTTAAGGATACAATGCTTCTTTCGATTATCTTTTTCCGTTTTATTGGCTTTTTCAACATTTCTTATTTCCACCGCCAAAACTGATAAATTCGTCCCACTGGCGTTCTTTTCAGTGTTCTTTCCTTCTCTGACATTATATTTCAAGTTGTCCACAATTAAAAATCTACCCGCATAGCACAACTTTTTGTCTTCCGAAGACTGTTGTATTCGATACCTCAGTTTTTTCTGGCCTATAGACCATTGTACATTTTGTACATTCAAACTGTTATAGTCAAATCGACATAACTGAACGGTGGTCTTATAAAGTTTTAGTATTACGGTCCTTCCTGATGTACTTTAAGCCCCGTGCATATAGCCTGACCTGTTTAAATGCTGATACCTCTATCGGAGCATGAGCATTACTTTTTCTTGAATATTTAAAACTAATCAAATGATCTGAAAGGTTGTAGCAAATATAAGTGAACGAATCTGACGTCTGGCCGATACAACGCGACCTTCTGGAGACACCACAAGGTATTTCAATATATAAGAACTTGATGTTTAGAGATATTACAATCAATAATTAACTGAAGTTTTTATCACGAGTGATATAACTAGTTTGATTTTTACAAGCGGGGTGTAGAAGATTTATTTAATTAGTGCCTGGTGTTACCGTTATGGAATGTGTAATGTATGTGTTGTAACGGTGCATACTTGCAGATATGATCACAATTCTTTTGTTTGTTCATATAATTATGAGGTGATAGAATTTGTTGTAAATAGTTTTTAGTATGGGTACAGAACCGGACAGTTTTCTGAACAATAATCAACGTACATCGCAAAAATGTGTGCGATCTAAAGGTGTGTGGTTTGCTAGTTGTAATATGCGTTTTACACCCAACTGGTCTTTACATTTTACTGAGAAAGGCAAAAACTAGAGGAAGAGAAAAAAACATTATAAACAGAAAGCTGGGAGGGAACAAGAAGAGGAGAGACTGATTCACAGACGGACAGAGGGGAGGAACGAAAGGGAGTTGAAGAGAAGGAGAGAAAGCGTTTGCGATAGGGATAGAAATAAGTGGTAAATTCTTATATAAGTTAGCATAGAGGAGGCTTAGTAGTTAAGTGAATACAACACTTGATAACTAATGTAGAAATCTCCATTTCTATTCCCGGACAGCACAGTATTATCAAGGTGCGATTCTCAATTCTCAAGTCAATTCAAACTGTGGAATCGAGTATCTGGATTAAAAGTGTGTGGTAGTTTTAGGCGTCTCGAATGTGTATGGCAAAAGGTCTTACAGAGCAACTATAGTCGTGGTTCTCGTGGTCGTAGTATAGTAGTAATAGTATACTTGTTGTTGTTGTTGTTGTTGTAAACTCCCTAATTGGACTCCAATACTATCTGGAGATAGTGACTGGCATATCGTATAGTTTTATTTAAAATTGGTGTAAGCATAACATTGACGCCATGTGGGATTGCGACTTCGTTGTATATTTCGTTTGGGTAGCAATATACGTCAAAGTCATAAACAAAATGTAGGTCATATGACAATGCCGTTGGAATTCTATTTCTTATTCTACATGCGGTTTCAATGTGTGTTCGATGAGTCGTAAGTATACTTCATATTATATCAGATACGGCAAAGAATATGTCACGTTTAACGCCATTCAAGTACCTAGAGTCGACTCGAAATTAAATACGTGTCTATTGTCAACGACTGATGTGTCAGCTTGTGACACAGTCAAAGCAAACTGAATATAAAGTAACGGGAATTTTATATTATAAAATCAAATATAACTCTTTTGTTTAAACTCCGTATTCGAATTTCGATTCTCTTTGTACTCTCGGATGGTTCGTATCTTCACACACCGCTGTTTATGACAAATCTAATCCTACGTAGACTGTTACTGATATAAGGAATACCGGCTATTGTTATCATAGTAAAGATATAAATTATGGAAGTTAATACATTAAATTAGCATGCGAAATATGTAAGTGTGTGTGTTTGTGTGTGTGTGTGAGAGAGAGAAAGATAACTGTCGTTTGCGTTACTCGCTCTTATGACGGATAGTTACTGAATTCAAGACTAATCATTCAACAGAAATATAACGCGCATATAGAGAAAAGTATATTACTTTGGAGAATTAAGGACTGTAGAAGAAGGTAGAACACAGCGATCATGTGGAAAATAAGACGGAAAATAAAGATAGGCCAAATAGATAGGAATAACAAACGGTAAAGTCTCCTTTTTAGTAAACTACGAATACGTCTAACAAAAATTAAAATCGAAAAGAGTCAACATATTGTCATACTAACTGTGTTGATAACATTTATAAATAAAAAAATTCAGTGATAGCATAGACGTGAGGATGAAGAAAAATGTAATTAGATGTCGCACAAACGATGGCAGAAACTGGAAGATATCGTCATGGAGCGCGGAAAGAAAATAACAAAAGCGTCACAATTCTGTAAAGAAACCAGGTAGTAACGTTTAAAAATTATTAAGCATTTGTGTCGTAAGTAGCATTCAACTACTGTAATTAAACAATGTTTGTGGCTGTATCGTTTGCTTCATACATAATCTTGACAGAGCATATATTGTGGTGGGCGAGTACTTCGTTTTTAAGTTAATAACTTAATTAATTTAAAATAAAATTAATGACTTTTGCAGTTATTACTGTCTTTGTGTTCAGTGCTATTGGACTTCTCTATTTGTATACAAATAATTTGCTAAATAAGTATTTGTTAAAAAAAAACTGATAAAATTGTGGATTGTCGTAGAAAATATGATGCCAATTTAATGCTCAGCGCTGAAAAACAAACCGACGTTGAGACGCTTCACGTTAAAGTTACCGCTCTTAACTCAAGAACTGTTGTATTGCCTATGTATGTCAGGCTACCTTGTCAAAGCTGTATGGCGCTCAAGGAGAACGTTATGGCTAGAATTGCGTCTGAACCGTCAACATCCACTGCTGACGACGTCAGGTATTTTTGGGATTTCAAAGTGTAACCCCTCTTTCAACTTTTAGACTTTATAAAGAAACCCTTTTTTTAATTTTTTTTTATTTTTTTTTATTTTATTTTTTTTTTGAAAGAAGGGCCACTAGTTATTTAGAACTAGGCAAGAGCCTAGAGAAGCCAAAACTGCGCTGGGTCCAGTATGACGGGACTTGCAATTAAACTCGTTGTTAAGCAACAATAACAATTTTATTCAGCCATTTCAAATAACATGTAAGTATCACTCCCAGTATACAATATACTTTTATAGAATTGAAAAAACTTTTGTTACAAACTTTTACTCCCCTCCCTGTCATTACAATCCTCTGAAAATATGCACGTGTAATCTCATAAACTTGGAATATATGTCAACATTAGCATAATAATTTCTCCCAAATATACATAAGTAGAACATGAATCAATATAGTTACATAAATACACATAGCACACACATATCTATATACACACATATATATATTACACACATGTTCACCTGGCAGGCAGCCCATATACATTTCACCATGCCGCCGAAGAATACAATCCTCAGTATCAGTGACCTAGACCCCCATCCCAAACTACTGTAAAAGGGTAAAGTGCCCAGCCTCCATAAAAACTTTTCATAACCCAATCTATTAACCCGTCCGGGTATGACTGCTTGCAACCAATGAAATTATTACAAGGATTCAAAATTTTAGAAAGGTTCCCCCAGATAGGAATGTGCCATCGCCAGGTCAACATGGCAGCACGGCCGTACAAAATGTATAACAGGATTTACGATTGGAAGTAAGAATCAATAGTGTACTCATATTAACAACTGAACTAGTAATACACTGGCTATGGCAGTAAAAGAAAATGAATGAAATTTCACTTATACTGAATTATTACAGAGTTAAGATAAATTTTATAAAATATATATAATAAGGCTTATGATTGAAAAGTAAGAACCAATAGTGTGCTCATATTAACAACTGAACTAGTAATACACTGGCTGTGGCAGTAAAAGAAAATGAATGAAATTTCACTTATACTGAATTATTACAGAGTTAAGATAAATTTTATAAAATATATATAATAAGGTTTATGATTGAAAAGTAAGAACCAATAGTGTGCTCATATTAACAACTGAACTAGTAATACACTGGCTGTGGCAGTAAAAGAAAATGAATGAAATTTCACTTATACTGAATTATTACAGAGTTAAGATAAATTTTATAAAATATATATAATAAGGCTTATGATTGAAAAGTAAGAACCAATAGTGTGCTCATATTAACAACTGAAATAGTAATACACTGGCTGTGGCAGTAAAAGAAAATGAATGAAATTTCACTTATACTGAATTATTACAGAGTTAAGATAAATTTTATAAAATATATATAATAAGGTTTATGATTGAAAAGTAAGAACCAATAGTGTGCTCATATTAACAACTGAACTAGTAATACACTGGCTATGGCAGTAAAAGAAAATGAATGAAATTTCACTTATACTGAATTATTACAGAGTTAAGATAAATTTTATAAAATATATATAATAAGGTTTATGATTGAAAAGTAAGAACCAATAGTGTGCTCATATTAACAACTGAACTAGTAATACACTGGCTGTGGCAGTAAAAGGAAATGAATGAAATTTCACTTATACTGAATTATTACAGAGTTAAGATAAATTTTATAAAATATATATAATAAGGCTTATGATTGGAAGTAAGAACCAATAGTGTGCTCATATTAACAACTGAACTAGTAATACACTGGCTGTGGCAGTAAAAGGAAATGAATGAAATTTCACTTATACTGAATTATTACAGAGTTAAGATAAATTTTATAAAATATATATAATAAGGCTTATGATTGAAAAGTAAGAACCAATAGTGTGCTCATATTAACAACTGAACTAGTAATACACTGGCTGTGGCAGTAAAAGGAAATGAATGAAATTTCACTTATACTGAATTATTACAGAGTTAAGATAAATTTTATAAAATATATATAATAAGGCTTATGATTGAAAAGTAAGAACCAATAGTGTGCTCATATTAACAACTGAACTAGTAATACACTGGCTGTGGCAGTAAAAGGAAATGAATGAAATTTCACTTATACTGAATTATTACAGAGTTAAGATAAATTTTATAAAATATATATAATAAGGCTTATGATTGGAAGTAAGAACCAATAGTGTGCTCATATTAACAACTGAACTAGTAATACACTGGCTGTGGCAGTAAAAGGAAATGAATGAAATTTCACTTATACTGAATTATTACAGAGTTAAGATATATTTTATAAAATATATATAATAAGGCTTATGATTGAAAAGTAAGAACCAATAGTGTGCTCATATTAACAACTGAACTAGTAATACACTGGCTATGGCAGTAAAAGAAAATGAATGAAATTTCACTTATACTGAATTATTACAGAGTTAAGGTAACTTTTATAAAATATATATATATAATGACAATTTTAATAAAAACTTTATAACATCAGCCCCTAATAAAAAACATTTGAGGTGTTCCTACAGAATTGGCTTGGCCACAGGCGAGGCCATGCGCACCACCAGATCCAGTAACCTAAAACATGCTATAGACCTGTAGCTAACGGCACCAACAGGTGACGTCCACAGGTTACAGCACCTCCCCAAACCTTTAAATCTACTAAAAAAACAAAACCCATATAGCTATGAATACCCTTAATCAATGCAAGCATAATTCACCCCCCAATAAATCAGTAATCTTAAGTCACACACTTTTACCCTAAAAGAAAATTTCGCAGCAAAATTCGGTGACGCATGACCCCGTCCGGGCTCACACTTACTCAGGGGGCTTAAGCCTTAGTAAAATACACTGACAAAATTTACAAGCACTAATTGTCTCGCTGGACTTGTGTACCAAACTTTAACTGGAGATGTTCCAGGAAGAGAATCAGATGTTCAACATTGTAGAGGCCAAAAAAAAAATATATATAAATGGGTTAAATGTCACCTGGTATAATCCGGCACAAAACCTGAGGTACTCATGATGTATTGTCCATTTCTTCCTCCCGACGGCACAGACGGAGAATCACTCGTTTTAGTGCCATTGGTGGCCGATATTCGGCCACCAGCAGAAGTGAATCGGGAATCGTCTTAGGTCGGGAACCCTGAACAATTATATATATTGACAATTACTCAAATGTTACCCAATTCACGATCCCCCTAATATTCATGACTCCAGCATAATTCACACACTACCACATGCTCAGATTAAAAGAAAATTTCGAAAATTTAAGAATGCACTGAAATTACCTTCAGTAAAAAATTTTAGAATTAAATAACTTGTATTTATAGACAGTTCGTCAACTTAATAACCCTTATTACAATTTCGAGATGAGTTGCAAACTTAAAGAGGTTCATAATACATATACAGTTTCATGTACCTCTACATTTAGTTAATAAAACATTCTCTTACGCCCCCTTTAATTATAATGATATGATTATGATATAATTAGGAAAAATACACAGCCATAAATACTTTATAAATACTTTAACTCAGCCAGTATTAACTTTCAAGACCTGCATAAACAGAATTTAACCCGCGCTGGCCACGTGGTGACTTCCGTATATATATCGCATTGCATCGGCATTAATTAAAGCTAAATTACAATTCTTTTATTAAATAATAAGTAAGTTACCTTGAACAGACTTACCGGAGAGTCGCGTAGTCGTTTATCTAATCACGATAGATTTTAGCAGACAAAATTCAAACTGGTCGCCGCCGGGAGAAAATGGTTGCTGCGTCGCGTTCGGCTGCCTGGCGAGTACTGCCCAGCGCAGTCACAGGAAAAATATTACGTATCGCTCCCCACAGAGAGCGCGCGGATCGGCAAACAAGCATGCAGATAACAGAGTAGAATCCGCTCAGGTAATTAATTCACATACCCCGCAATGACAGTCACATAATTAACTGGGAAATAGCCGAGTATTCCAAAACTCGGCACAAAAGCCCAGAGTCCACCTGGAGAGAGCCTTACTTGCTTGAACCCAGTAATTCTTATTTACCAAAGCAAGTTCATTAGCTACATTGAGCTATATTGACTCCTCTATGTCATACGTAAAACTATTAAATGTGACGATGAAAAAATTTCCGGCTGGCAACTAAAACGGATGTTTTCTGATAGAGAACGGGAATAATTCTGTCATATTCTATTGTTGGGAAGTAATACGAGTAACAAGAGTAATAGTGATAATTGTCCATTGTCGCTTTCAGTGTCGACTACCACTTTCGGATGACAACTTTGATCATTTATTCTATATGATTGGAAACTCACAACTCGTACTGAGTTCAATTAATAACTGAGCAACAAATAATATTGCCGACACACAAATTGCAACTGCGCAACGTAATAAATTAAACATTATCTGAAATGCGAGTTAACAAAGTCAACCATTAATGGTATCAGACGGTTTCCAATTATAATAAGGAAAAAAAAATTAGGAGCAAGGAGGTACTTTTACTTCAATACTTCAAACAGTTTGTCGTCGCTAATGACGTTATTAGCATCATACTATTTCCTATGTTGTGTATAAAATGACTATGTCAAGATGATGTTTCTGAAAACGTCATTAAATAATTAAACTGTATGTATCGTCATGTGTAACAAGTCCGTCCGTAACTTTATTTATACAACATGGTGTCATAAATGCAGACACCTTACTTGATGTATTGATACTGATATTAAGTTTAGTACAGGAGGAACGAGTTGTATGTACACCGTCAATTTTAAAGTCTTTACCAAATGAAGTCGGCAGTTTTGTGAGGAACTTTTACTGTAAAAAGTGAGTGTACTCACGAGGTGAAAAGACGCACAGTTCACACAAGCAAATCGACGAGAGCCGACTGTTAGTACCAAACACGTCTGCCAGATGACGTTAGGGTGAGTAAATTGAATGTTGCCTGTTAAACTTTATCTGATTACTTTAGCATGTGATCGATTGTGAAGGTACGGTATATTACCTACCTTGTAACTTCACTCAATGTTAATATGTTTAATGCAAAATTTCAGAGGTCAAGAGTTTTATACATATTGACTAACATTCAAATGTGCACAAACATGAAATTTACTTTTCACCTCTTTGCTTGACTACGAAATTCTGTACTTACAATAATAATACTGGCTTTTACAATAATTACCACTTCCAGCAAATAGAAACGCTTCTTGTAAATTACTGTTTCATGAAACTATCAAAGACTGGCTTTTCCATACAACATACTGTCTTTTCAGGTACTGTATTTAGCCGCAAATTATGATAGTGGTCAATAGTACCTATCGACTTCTTGCAATTGTCCAAGAAACCAGATACAAATGTAAGTAATCTCGATTTTTAATTAGCATTAATTACGTACATGGCAATACAAAAATAAAATTATCAACTCAAAATAAACTTTTAATGTGAGCGGCATAAGACACCACTAATATTTAGAAATACAATTTTTGAAAACATGTTCTCTTAGCTCACATCTTTCAGCCCACAACGAGACACCCTCCGACTGACTACGTGTACGTAATTATAGTGGTGGAATGTTTCGCGAAGTTCATATTTTTCCATGACATTATCATCAATTAATGGAGTTTTGGTACATTACTGTTATTTGAAAAATGATTTTTATTTACCACAAATGTATTTCTAAAAGCGATTTTACTAAGCCAGACGATTTACAATTGAATTCTAACAATGAGACACATAGCCATTACAATACTAAGCGAGCGAAATTTTCATTTTCTAAAATTGCTCACGACTGTCGTTGAATACAACGAACTGTGACAAGAAAGAAAATCATTTAATCTCGGTCCGGTAAAAATATTTGTTGAACTTGTAATGACTGCTGTAACGGAACTGTGTATTTCACTTAAAAGACAACACGTGTTAGGTCGCGTCCACTCTGTCACCCATTCCACATCACACACAGCCAACTAGTCCTCTCAGCAACATGCTCGTAACAACACATACACAATGAACAAAGTCGTATTGTCGTTCGTTATTGTTCTCATTCGTTGTTTACATTACGTCCTTCCCTGGCACGCTTCGTCGGTATTGTTTTATTTATTCCTTTATTTGTTTGTACTTTGGTCTCCAGATACAAAACACAAACACACAACAGGTAAACCATATTGTGACTGATGTTTTAGCGCCTCTCTTCTTTTGTGTAAAAGGGTGGAAGCTAATCTAATTGATGCTGCGTGCGATACCTCGTTGGAGGCAATGGGAGTATGTGTACGGGCTGTCAGATACCGCCATCGTCTTGTTCTAAGAGAAGCAGCTTTATCAACGTAGAGTGATACTCTCGTAGATTAGATAATTTGCCACTCAGTAAAAACTGTACTACACGATATCAAACACAGACCTTCATCCTGAAATATTTCGTTCACATTTGAATAAGTTAAAACAATGTATTCTTTTGAATATTTTTTATTTCTAAAATTAAAAATATCCAAAATTCTACTACTACTACTTCTACTACTACTACTTCTACTACTACTACTACTACTACTACTACTACTGCTACTACTACTACTACTACTACTACTGCTGCTGCTGCTGCTGCTACTACTACTACTACTACTACTACTACTACTACTACTACTACTACTACTACTACTACTACTACTACTGCTACTACTACTACTACTAATTACTATCATTAAACTACTAAAACTACTGCGGCTGCTGTTGTTACTACTACTGCTTAATTATAATTAAAACTACTTTCTATTCTTAAAAGCTGTCAGACGCTAAATCGCAGTAAATTTTCCTTATATTTTATATTCATGCGTGCAACATTTGACTTTACAGTATGAGGTATAGTGCATTAAAATTATATCTTTCAAATAAAAAATACACGGTGAGAAAAGTAACAAATAGGTGTATGTGTGTGCACTCTCTCTCTCTCTCTCTCTCTCTATATATATATATATATATATATATATATATATTTAAAATTTATATTTATATTAACTCAAGATGTTATTTTTCCTTATTTGGAACATGTTTCGGGTACCATCTTCTACCCATCCTCAGCCTTCCGGTTTTTGTGTCTGGTGAAGTACATATGTGTTGGTTGATTATTAGTATATTATTGTGGCTTCCTGTTGGCTTCTGATACTTCAAATTGGTTTTATTGTGTGTGATTGTGGTGTATGTGTTAGTTTTTTTGTGTATTTTCGATGTTGAGTGCTTCGAATATTGTGTCATGTTTTGTATATTCAAAGCACTCAACATCGAAAATACACAATAAACTAAGACATACACCACAATCACACACAATAAAACCAATTTGAAGTACCAGAAGCCAACAGGAAGCCACAATAATAATAGTCAACCAACACATATGTACTTCACCAGACACAAAAACCGGAAGGTTGAGGATGGGTACAAGATGGTACCCGAAACATGTTCCAAATAAGGAAAAATAACATCTTGAGGTAATATAAATATAAATTTTAAATACTTTATATATATCAAGAAACGAAATGTAGCAGAAAGTGATTGAATATATATATATATATATATATATATATATAGAGAGAGAGAGAGAGGGGAAAGAGAGAGAGAGAGACTAAAAGACAAAAGTTAAAGAAAGATAGTAGTGATCTCGTTTAAAGGTTGTCGCAAGCAATTATTGTTCCGTTCGTGATCAAGGCGAGTAGTATTTATAGCACACAACGAGACAATCCAGCGTCACAAACAATATACACACTGAAGTGTTTCTTTTCTTACAGTTGTGTCTGGTCCACTGGTTCTACGCCACAGTTGTTTGGGTTCTCCTTTTTGTTGTCGTTGTTTGTCAGCCTCGTTAGTTTGTTCATACGTTTAGTGTTTTTTTTTGTTTAGGTGAAGTTGAAAAACTGCTTGTAACTACAGCTGATAATTTAAAACTTTGTGCTTGTACCGGAGTATAAATTGTTTTCATACTTTCTTTCTCCCTTGTGCGTCATAGTGGTACATTGTACCAAGTTTTATATACTACTTGCATATACCCAAAAAACAAAACTAAGTTTACATAAATTTGTTTTAAAACATAATTGAACATTATGAAAACAATGAACAATGTCAGGGACCCGCATTTATGGATTTAAATCTTCTCTTCATGTTGTCTCATCCCTATAGATTTGTGTCTATGTTCTTATAATTATCGCCTACCTTGTTATAGTGAAGACTATATACTTTAAGGTTCCTTCAGCTGATATCAGATGATATATTTTTTTTTCTATTACTCCATAGTGGTGCTCATTTATATCAGCTTTCGGACGTTTTCATAAGTATACTCTCCACAGCCTGTAATAAGTTAGTTGTTTTCTGAAACATAACGGAGTATAAAATGCTATTATTTTAGTGTCAAATTGCTTAAGAAAAATCGAAACCAGCTGCTAATCTGAGCGCTTTGTATCTTCACTGATTATTCATAATCTATAAATATTTTCTATTCTGTTTTTAAAACTATAATTGAAATATTTTCAATAACTCACGATATAAATTTATCAGGAATCGTGGTTAGGTCACTGACTTTGGAACTGGTACCCATTAAAAGAAATCTCAAAGCATGCGGTCAAATGTTCGAATTAAAATTTTAAATTAATCATAGATCTTTTATTCATTTTTTGAAAGAAAATCAATAATTGGAAAATATAGAAGACAATGATTAATAATGAAACTATGGACTTTGTTCAGAAGCAGTAGACAGCTTTATAAGTAGCTAAAAATAATTATCAAAGTGCTAAATAAAGCTAGAATAAATGATAGAATCAAACTGTTACAGAAATATTAAAACATTGTAGAAGTTGGAGAAAGCATTAAAAAGGTGATATAAGTGTATATTATAAGACAAGCAAAAATGTATTAACATTTTAGTTCAAGATACGAAAACATTAAGAATTAGTTAGAGAGTGTAAGAGTTTCAACAAGACGTTTGTCTATTTGTGAATCATTAATAAAGAATATGTAGACAAAAATATTGAATTACAAAAATTTAAATTCTTATTTCTAAAAAGTGAAGGAAAGAATCTAATAGAAATAAATGTGTAACGCTGGAGATTTATGTGTAAGAAAGTCTCTAGTTGTTACTATATATATAAGTAAGTTATACGCCTTATAACTCAGATTAGTACGCATTTTACAAACTATGTTAAAATCTAATTTTGCAATATTTTATATTTTATAAAATTTGGACTAAGAAAAGTAGAGAAAGTGAAAAATTGAAAAGGTATAAACAGTACATTTACATACGGGAGTAGACAAAAATGAAAGAGCACAAGCAGGAGTATCCATAAGGATCAAAGAAAAATGGAAAAACTATATCAAATCTTGGGAACCGATAAACGAAGGAATTTTTAAAAATGACTATAAAGCTAAGAGAACACAATATTGTAATTTTGGGAATTTATGCACCAAGTGACAACACGCTCCAGTGGCAGTAAAAGATGAATTCGAAAAAATTGTAGTAAACAGTATCGAACAAGTACCGGACACTCATGAAATTTTTATGATAGGTGACTTTAATGCTAGAGTTGGGAAAGAAAAGAATAGTAATGTAGTGGGTTAACATGGCGAAGAAACAATTATTAATGACAATGGAGAAAAACTAATCCACATATGTGAGCAATATGATTTGAAAATATACAATACCTTCTTTATACATAAAGACATTCATAAATTCACATGATACCAACACACAAGAAATTTGAAATCGATAATAGACTACGTAATCACAAAACAAATATCAAACATCATAGTGAAAGACCAAAAGGTAAAGAGAGGAGCAGACTGTGGCTCAGAACATTACCTAGTCGAGTCAAAGGTATTTATCCCCTGCCGGTGGAAAATAGAGAAAAAAGAAAGTGAAGTTATGAACAAATTTAACCCTCAAATCGAGAAATATAACTTAGACAGCTTAAAAGACAATAGCATCCAATATCTTTATCAACAAAAACTTAAACAAAACTAATTAGAGAAGAACGGACGATTGGGGAAGAATATCAATTCGTAAAAAGCTGTATAAAGGAAGCAGCTGAAGAAGCTTTAGGAAAACTGGATAAAGGAAAAAAGCCATATTAGTGGGATAAAGAAATTGGAAAACAAATTCTCAAAAAGAAAGAACTACACTTAAGACGGTTACAAGATAGGAATAATATTCAGCTACAAGAAGAATTTAGAACATTAAATAGAGAAGTCAAAAAACATGTGGCGAATAAAAAGAACGAAACATAGACCAAGAAATGTGAATATATTGAACGGTACATAGGAGGTACAAGTCGCTCGGAAGCATGGAGGGAGAACTATTAGGAGTTTGAGAAACACTAATACAAATAAAACTCATATAGGTAGAGTATCAAGCAAACGGTGGAAGCAGCACTTTGAAGATTTACTCTAAGAAAGCAGAAAACAGTTCGTAGATGTAAAGAATCCAGAGGACAGAATAGAAAAGACGATATTGTTATAGAATCTCTGAAATAACAGATGTAGTAGAAACCTTAAAAACAAAAAATCGCCAGGAATAGGAGGAATTTATCCATAATTAGTGAAATATGCACCAGAGGAATTACATGTTATTCTAGCTGAACTATTTGAAAGATGTATGAATGGGGAAAACCCACCAATGGAATGGACTATATCATATATCACACCGATTCATATAAAGGGAGCTAAAAACGATCCTAAAAACTATAGGGGAATACCAGTGATAGGCTATGTACACTTGGAAGGTTATATACAAAACTAAAAAAAAGTCGACTAGAAAACGAGATTAAAGATAAGCAGCCAGAAGAACAGGTAGGTCTTAGAACAGGATGGTCCACTATTGACAACATTTTTGCTATCAACATAGCTTGCGAAAAGAGAGTGCAAAGAAACAGAGAGCTTCATATAGCAATGATTGATTTGGAGAAAGGCTATGATAGTGTACGTCTCACAGTTATGGAAGGCTTTGATATCCTTAGAAGTATCGAACATGCTAATACAAGCCATAAAGAATCTGTATAAGGAAAACGCGACCCGAGTAAAAACGGTAGAAACTACACAGACCTCTTCATAGTCACAAATGGATGAAGAAAGGGATGTTGCCTTTCCCGAATTCTATTTAAAGTATATCTAGACAAAGCCCTGGAAAAATGGCAACGAAAGTTAGAGGAATGGGGCTGCAAGTGGGAGAGGGAAAAAACCCTTTAGCTTATATTTCGCTGATGATCAAGTTGTCGTATGCGAAATATAAGGATCCGGATGATCTTAGTTACATGATAAGGAAATTACAAGAAGAATACCAGCTCGCAGATCTCGTGATAAACATGAATAAATCTGAGTACATAATAGTCGGTAATGATGCTCAAGATAATCTCGATTTAGGAAATATCACCATAAAAGGAGTTAGCACGTGTAAATATTTGGAAGTTATACTTAATAAACAAAGAAATAGCAGCGATGAAATAAAAAAAAACGTTTAAACAAAAGGAAAAAGTAATAGGATCATTGAACTCTGTTTTATGGGATAAATCAATCACAAGAGACACAAAAAAGAGTCTGTATAAGAGCATCTTCCTAAATATAGTCACTTTTTTTTTCATTTATTGGAGATCTGTAATCTGTTCGACTAAGCGAGCATTTAACAAATTGGCTGACAACACAAATACAGGATTATGAAGAGCTGACCATTGACAGCTCTTCTTGTTTTTGATAATAGATTAAAGAGGTACACAAATTACAAAACTAAATGACAAAAACATGTAAACAAATGAACAAAAATCACTTCCACGTGCTGCTGGCATGATACAATAAGTTCAAATGTTAAACACTGGGCCCATAAGGCACATATACAGCTTGACATTAACACTTAATAAAGACACGAATACAATACATACAGAATAGAACAGAACAGATATCACAGACATTACAATACACATAATACAGAGAATACATTATTAGTTAAACCTGAATTGTAAGTCTAATAGTTTGTGCCTTTTTAGTCTATAAATATGTTTACTGTTGTCTAACAAATTAATTTCTAGGTGGTTAGGATGCTTTTCTAATTTGGAGATGTGAGTCCTGCAGAGGCGCATGATTTCTTCTCTCACGGTTGGAACTTTGAGGTCGCGGTGTATAGAGTTGTTGGAGACAAACCATGGAGCGTCGACTATTGATCTTAAAGTTTTGGACTGAAAGCGTTGTATAATCTCAATATTACTTGTAATAGCAGTACCCCAAAGTTGAATAACATAAGTCCATACCGGTTTAAGAACTGCTTTATAGATCAACAGTTTGTTGACGAGACTTAACCGTGATTTTCTGCCTATCAGCCAGTAGATGTTTCTGACCTTGCGATTAAGTTCAATCTTCTTAGATGTTATATGTTTTTTCCACGTTAGTCTCCTGTCCAGATGCATCCCAAGGTACTTAGCAATTTCAGCTTGCGGTACTGGTTGACCGTTAATTGTTACGGGAGGGCAGTTTGCCTTACGTGTGGTGAAGGTAACGTGGACTGACTTGGTTGAATTGATTTTTATGCACCATTTATCAAGCCATAACTGAACGCTGTTTAATGATTCTTGTAGTATAAGATATGCTATTGAGGGGTCGGAGTGTGTCGCTAGGATTGCTGTGTCATCAGCGTAGGTAGCAACAGTGATTTCACTTGCTGACAGTAAGTCCGAGGTGAACAGGAGGTAGAGCAGAGGACCCAGGACACTACCCTGCGGAACACCTATAGTCACATATAGAACCAAAATATGGGATATGACAAGGAAAACCGAAAAAAAGCTCTTAGCTACCGAAATGGATTATTTAAAACGCAGTTGTAGAAAATGGAATCTGGAAAGATTCGGAAATGAAACAATTAGGCAGAGTATGAACATGACGAAGAACATAGTGGAAGAGATTGAAAAAAACAACTAGTATGGTATGGACACACAAAAAGAATGGACAAAACCAGGTGGTAGAAATCCGTTATATATATATATATATATATATATATATATATAATTTAGACTATTTAATTTTAATTTTATATGATCAAATTGGTATACATGATATATCACGTGTCACGTGATATGTACTGTATCACGATGTAATACACATGTTGATGTAAGGCACTTCAGTGTTAATAGGAAGTTTTAATGAATTATGTTCCTGAACAGTTTAGTGGATAAATTTTTATTTATTATTCAACTCCATGTGACTGACTACGTGGAGGTCTATTCCCGTACAGATTATGAGTCCTGAAAGCATAATGCCATGAAGAAACGCAAACCTCCAATAACGTAACTTTAAACTCACGCAGGGATAGGAAGGCTGCAGACGTTAAAATCAAACCTTTATGTTTCTAGTAAAACCCTTAAAGCTTTTGTTACCAGACATAGATTTACGAATCGCGGGCTTAGTCATCCGCTGACATCTAAAAGTGGGAGCTTGGGGATAACAGTAAATACCTCAGATACAACGAGAACACGCATCTTAAGTAACGAACATAATAACGGAATTAAATGGGTAAGGGTATCAACAGGGCTTAGTGTCAACAAGGAAAGCAACGAGAAATTTATGTGGAGGCGGACATGAAGATACAGAAGCAAGGCGGGTACAACTGAGAGCCTAATGTTGAAATAACGAGAGACAAGCTTCGATATCAGAAAGGAAAACATCTGCGTGGGATTTTTTAATAAATTTTGTTTGCTACTTCCTACGAGAATGTTATGGATATATACTTCCACTTATATTGCTCTTCCTCAAAACTTTAAAGAGTTCTGAAATGGTTTCGAATATTTTGTTAATTTTATGTGGATGTACGTATTTTCACACACAAAATTCTATATTTTGCCCACAATATGATTCCTAGTTTATTTAGAACCTGTATGTTTGTGTTGTATCGAACATTGCGGACCTTTCTCCTTCCGTAACAGTTTGTTTCACACTCCATAAATTTGTATGGATATATACTTCCACTTATATTGCTCTTCCTCAAAACTTCAAAGAGTTCTGAAATTGTTTCGAATATTTTGTTAATTTTATGTGGATGTACGTATTTCCATACACAAAATTCATTATTTTGCCCACAATATGATTCCTAGTTTATTTAGAACCAGTATGTTTGTATTGAATCGAATATTGCGGACCTTTTTCCTTCCGTAACAGTATGTTTCACACTCCATAAATTTCTTTCACACTTGGTAGTCTTCTTGAGCTCTTATATTTAAACTTTTATAGCGAAATTGGCATATAGTACTCATGTTTTGAAAAAGTAGTGTAGTGTGACGGTCCTTCCATATTTTGTGTTTTATTCTCCGTGGGTAGCCCGTATGTCATCTGAAAATTACCTGTTTGATTCCAACATTTTCAGAATAGCATGGGAATTGCTATTCTGCAGATAGTTAAAATGAGGACTCAGTAGAATAGCGGATATTGCACCTGGTTAATAATATAGAAGCCCCAAGTTCGATTACCGGGTGCAACATAAAATCACAGCCCCAGATCGACTCAACCTGTGAACAGATAATATCCTACAGCCTGAGTACCTCAGATAATATCCGCAGGTCACAGTGGGTGGCTGAAGCGTAGTGCCTGCCACAGTATTTTCCTTCTATGGCTAACGGTCTACATAAAGCCGCCTGCGCTGCCTAACTCCTAGATCGCATAGGCAGTAAAGACGGCGGTAAGTAATATATTACTTATATTAAAAGTGAGTAGCTTATTCCATTTTGTATCACTAATCAATGTTTTAAACCGAAGGGACTCAGATTCCTGAAACAACACCTGAACTTTGCTTTTCACTTATTGCTATTATACTACTGTGTTCGTCCGATAACCTGTGTAGTTTGTACAGGATTAACTGTGGTTATCCTCTTTGATTTGACTTACTGCACATACTGAAATTGACAAGTCTCGAATGAAAGCAATTAGATAGTCTATGTGTAGCTTACATCCTCTTAAACAGGCTTTAATTTAGTTATTAAATACATTTGCGCGAAATATTATTCTGAGACCTATCGATCAATTTTCTTCGGATCTTAACTTTGCTTTGTTCCTATAGTATGTTTATGAACTATTTTAATGATCGCTTAGAAAGCTCCATCCCTGTTTTGAAGAGAGTGAATGAAGGGAGAATTCTGATTGAAACAGTGGAGGAAAAGAAACACAGTTTGGTCGGATACCTGCTACACCATTCTAACTCGTTCACCACCCTGATCGTGGGAATGATTGAGAGGCGTAGTGGGAGGGAACAGCCGAGACAGGAGTACGTGGAAGACATGAGGAAGAAGAATGTATGTAGTGATTAAGAGACTTTGCAAGGAAAGCGATTGGAAGCCGAACAAACCTCTGGGTTGTATAAGATATACAGCACTTTTATACAGTAAAACAATGTTCACTTTTGCAAAACCTTAATATATAAGTAATATAAAATAATAAAAATCATACAATAACACATCATGTTACACAAAGTTAAAGACAAGCTTTCAATTTTCAAATTATAAAGAAGAATACATTTTTATAAATAAAATTGATTAAAATGACTACAATAAATAAAACCTTGCATTTTGTTTTGAAACTATTTTGCAGTAGTTACATCATTTTTCGTTTTATTTAAAAAAAAAATGTACAAGTAAGCTATTCGGGATTACGGACAATCCATTCGTCACACTGTCTTTTCTGTACGCTTATTTTTTAAATTAAATCAACCTAAATCTAGAATCTATAATTGGGCGGAGCCTGATGAGCGTAGCGATATCAGGCATAGCCCTCTATCCATGACTCCGTGCACAGTTTAGACCGCGAACTCCTACGAAACTAATCAACCGAATGTTATAAAATTTTGCATATATATCCGGACTGTATTGTAGAGTGCACACATGTAATTTTTATTTCTCTAAATTATTTGGTTCAAAAGACATTACGAGTTTTTAAAATATTAGCCTAAACGTGTGAGAGGAAGAGAGATAGATATATCGTGGCCCAGCTACGGCGCCCTGTCTCACTCGCACTTACGGAGCGCTAGGCGACTCACCGGTCACCGGCCGATTTTGTAGCTCGCGTGCCGGTGCGTGTGCGTGTGCGTCTTCCGCCGCCCGCGCTGTCTGTCGCTCTATAAGATAAGATTTTGCTGTATACATTTTGTATTCGTGTCTCACACGTGTTTAATTCACACAGTAATAGAGCATTGTTCTATGGTGTAGCCAGATGTACGGATTGGACTTAAGTGTTGAACAAGTGTCAATTTTTGGACGAGAATCTATGTAGTCGCTGATGCAACTGCACCTTTCCATTACATATTGCAAAGAATCACAGTTAAGGTAAATTTTAATCAAAGTTCTATTAAAATTATTATTCTTATACTTCTTATTCAATTTTATAGTTTTTATTTAAGTACGCATATTACGCATTATGTATTTATGTACTTTTTGTTATACGGATATTCTATACACTCTTATTCATCAATTTATGTGTACGTAATATTTATAGTATACCTCGACGGACAAGAGGTCCAAATATTGGCCATTTAACTCAAAATCAAAGACGGAGGAGACAGCGATAAAATGTTGCTGTAGCAACTGTTGAAGGCCCTGTAGAACATAACATGAATAATGTGTTATATGATCAAAACAACACAGGATATAGGAATCTTCAGAATGAATTTGAAGATAATTTACTATCTCTAGAATTCTATGAATGTGTAAATTGTTGTCGAGTGTTGATGCAGCAAACATTATTTGATATGTGTCCGCAGTGTAAGCGAAACCCAAATAAGTTTACTGCAGTTAATCGTATGGATCCTAAAGATGTACCTATAGAACTGATGGATCTCACTTATGTAGATCAACTCTTGTGTTGCAAGAGCAAAACCAGTGATGCGTGTGTATAAGGTGAAATAGAGAGGCTTTCCCTGTCAATATGCTTATAAGGGAAATATTATAAATATTGGTCAAAATATAACCGAAATTGTTAGTTCCTTGCCCCCTACACCCGCTTCACTGAGCACCATAGTTGTAAGAAAGGAAAGTGTTAATGGACATCGGGATTTTCACGTGAGACGTGACAAAATTTTGGAAGCACTCAAATTTTTGAAAATGAATAATCCATTCTCTAGTGATATCATCAGTGATGTGGAAAAAATATCTCTACTTCCATTAAATGATAGTATTTATGGACTGATACCCACTGTTGATTTACCTGAGGTGAATACAGATGAAAAGAACTTTTCTCAAGAAATTTATGAAAGTACGATCCCGAAGAATATTAAATTCACAGAAGTTGATCGACTCCAATCTGCACTGAATAATGTAATTAAATGGCCACAAGGTACTGATATCATAAATTAATTCTCGTGCGAAGGATATGTAGGCATGGCATTTCCCGCTTTACTACCTTACGGTCTGCTGAACTAAACGATAATACCCGAGCAAGTAGTATGAACCTTACAGCACTTAAATATTTTCAGTTTTTTATGCAATATAAAGACCGATGTTTTGCACAAGATCCTAGGTTCAGATTTTTTGCATTGAACACTGTTCAGCGTCATCAAGCTACTAAACGAGGGACAATATTTGCTAGAAAATCTCATTTCAATGGAACAATACAGTAACTGAGAAACACGCTGTCGAGTAATCCTCAAATAATAAGAAGTGTATATTATTGTTGTGGAAAAATAAGAGGATCAAAATCTTACTGGTTGCAACGAAGGGGTGAACTTGAACCAATGATTGAGCAGTGTGATAATCTTCCTACGGGTTTTTTTACTTTGAGTGCAGCTGATATTTGGTGGCCTGATCTGGCACGACTCAAGGGTTGAAAATTTGTGCAAGAGGAAACGTTAGATGAATCTACAATCGGTCAGCAAATGCAAAAACTTATAAATGAGGATGCCTCAATTGTTGAAGATTATTTTTCGTTTCGTGCAACTTTATTCATAAAAAATGTCGTCTGTAAGATATTTTCAGTTTCAGATTATTGGTTTCGTTTCGAATTACAGCATCGTGGATGGTTGATCGTAGAGATGACTTGCAAAGGTTGTGGAATATGTCTAATTACAATTAATGTATATTGTACTATAATGTAGTGTATTCAATAAAAAGTGTGTATCATAAACGTGTATAGACTATATTTTGTTGATTGTAAGAATATTGACAAATAAATTATTACGAATCTATTTATCTAACGGATCAAGGACGGTTGATTGTAAAAATATTGATAAATAAATTATTACGAATATCAAATGCTCCGCCCATTTGTGTCAGTGACACCCCTAGTTATGTTTACCTTAGATTTTCAACAAAAATAAAAGTTTTCAAATCACGTGTTGTGACAGGCAACAACAAATATTTTAGTATTTACAACAAGAGCAAAAATCCTTTGGGACCGCACATCTGGCAAAACAACAAACATTAGAGTGGGAAAGAGAGAGAGTGAGAGAGTGAGGGAGAGAGAGATTACTTCGAGCGATACCGCAAAATCAAGATGATCGTGTGAGAGTTTCACGGTACCTACAAAGTTACCGATAAGAGTTGCTATGCAGTACTTTAAAACTACTAATGAATATTATTATTGCTCGTGACATGTTGGTACCTGGCAAGATTAATATATTGGACAAGACTGAATGCAGAACAAATTTGGTTGAAGCTGAAGTATTAAGATATACAATAATATGTAGTAACATGTGTGTATAATACTACACGCAAAACACACACAGTCGTTTATTTGTAAACAAGAATTGGATTTCAAAATATAAATCAATTATTTGAAAAACTTGAAAGACTTTCAGTTGTCATGGCAACGATCTGATATGTGTAAATATTTGGGTAAACAGTTTTAAAGTAACAGCAACAGTCACTCTCATATGGTGAAAATTTCTGTTACCACTCAACAATATTACAACAAAATTACAATTTGTCCTTTCGTTAAAAACTAAAGTGTGTAATCAGCACATGTAGAATATAATCATAAATAGTGAGCATGAATTTATTAAAATTTATATTACAAGCGTGAATAATAGGAATATTCAATATCTCCTACGGCTACTGAATAGTAATGTCCAATAATACTGTGATGTGTACAATGAAAAAATTAACATCTGGGCTTCTCACAATTAAATTACATTCATTTAAAAATGCAAAACGTATAAATAAAAAAATACAGTAAACACATTTACAAGAAATTAACTCTCCAGTGTTAAGATACATAGTATATCTTTCTAAAAGGTTCTTTCTGGAGATTGTGTGCTATTATAATTGGTTTAAAGAAAACAAAGTATTTTATAATTAGTAATTAAACAGAATGACTTGGAAGAAAATTATATCAAGTACTGATAAAAAATTCAGACTGTTAAAACAGTCTTTGGTCACTTTCCTACAGTTTATAAAAATTTGATAAATTTTAATTTTTATAAACAATATGTAATGCGGAAAATTATATTTCTTGCATTCGATACTTGCTACTTTTTTGTAAAATTATATGTTTTTCGGAAGTCCTTTAATTTTCAGTTAAGTAAAAAGGAAATTAAAAACGGCTCTAATTTTAGAATAACACAACTTCCTGAACTGGTATGGTAAAAAATAAAATAAAAAACCAATCGCAGGTAATCAAAAATATATAATGGAGAGAAGTCATTGACAAATTCTAAAGACGGGGTTTGCAAATATCTGTGAAATAACGGTTTTTCTCCTTTCATTACATGCCTCTTGTATAGACATACCCCTATCACTAGGGCTACCTGAGAATCGTGACGTGTAAGTCATGTAGAACGTCTGCAACGTCAATATTTAGGATCTATAATTTTGTTAAGGTCAACTTTTTTCTAATGTTTCCGTATTTTTATCCTAAAATCTAAAAGGTGACTATTGAAAAATATAAATACTTAATTATTTTAGTGGTTTGGGGGAAGAAATGTTTTGACTTTAATCTTGAGCGCCGGAACAAAATAAGTGTTTTGGAGACTTTAAACGGAATCTTGTGACACAGAAGAATTTTACAAATATATTTGACGGAGTAGCATTAAACCAACAAATATCATGCCTTTACACTTTCTATTCTCCACTGTAAAAAAAAATGTATTTTACTATTCTTCATAAATATTACAGATTAATCTGTACACAGACTAAAGCTTATTTAGGAAATATTATTATTATAAGCTATATAAACTAGATAGCTATCAAAGACAAGATTGGGTGATATTAGTAAAACCAGAACTAAATGAAAATTCAGTCGCTTATTTTAAAATAAGTAAATCTTGGTATCCCTTAAGTAACCCCTCATTGCTTGATTAAAATGCCTGATTTCCTTAAAATCATGTATTCTCTGAAAACGACATGAAATAATATTTATTAATATCAAGACAAAAACTTATTAATGACAAATTTTAGCGTTGGCGTCGGCTAACATCTGTATGCTGGTGTTTAGATAATTTTTTCGCACCCAGTGCTTATTCAGTACATTATGGTGTATGAAATATGACACTCTAATTAAATGTATTATTTAATTCTTTAAATATTATATTTAAACCGATTGAATCTTGCTCAAATCATCGTTCTCAATCTTATAGGTTTTACAGCCAAGTAGTAATACTGAAACAACCATTATCTTATACAATTTAAATTTCTGTCCATTTTAAAATGATCTTGTTACCTCGTAAACGCGTTAGTTTATTTGTTAAATACGTTAAACTGGTGTAAAATTACAATAATGACGTCAAGGAAGATTGTACCAACACTTCATGGTATCTCCGTTGTAAGTAAGACGAAAGTGTAAACACATTTTTACAACCACGCAATTACAACGAGTGTGAAGCTTGTAGTATTTAATTTTTATATTCCATCCCCTTCGTACCTTAAATATTAATTACGTATGCGTGTACCTCACACAGCTAGTGCATAATGATACTACACTCTGTAAAATTATACCACTGACCAAAAATATCAGTATGCAAATTCAAGTCTTTTGTCATTTCTCCTCTTCACAGGCGTAATGTATGTATATTAACAAATAGAAACGTTCTTCGGCATTTTCACTCTCCTGTGAATAAACTGTACATCAATGAAGAAACTCTACCTTCATTCTTACACACCACACACACGTATATACACATCGTGGGCGTCGCGTGTCTCTGTATGTGTGTGCCCCCCTCTCGCTCCCTCTTCCTCTCTCACACATGCACACGCGCACGCGCGCGCACACACACACACACACACACACACACACACACACACACCCTAAAACACACGAGCCGGCGAAATTAATTTTTGCGATGCCTCGTATTTGTCATGTAGACTGTAAAGACTGTCACTTGTGCGTGGGAGGAATGCAAGGTGATCATTGTAACGAGAGTATGCAAATTAAGTACGTACTTGTATTGCCTACATTGCGCCGTGTAGAAAATAATATATAAAATATTGGAGATTGTTATAAATTAATTTTATTGACAGTTTCCAAGCGCAATCTCACACCTTCCTGCAGCTTTTAACAATTAGGCTCATTTTTATTCAACCGTCTACGACAAAAAGAATGGAATGTTTTGTCTTGAATTAATATATCTGGTAGGCGCGAGAAGTCAATGAATGTAATGTGATTTGCGCCCAGTGACATGTAAAACAAATAAGTGAAAACAATAAAGATTAAAAGTGAATGTCTACCATTGAATTATAACTTAAACAAACTAGAAATATTGGAAAGAAGAATTATTAGGAAAATATTAGGCCCACGAAAAACATCAGAAGGTTGGAAGTTAAGAAGTAATGTTGAAATATACCAAAGTATAGAAAGTATAACAGAAACAATGGGAAAAAGAGGACTATTATTTTTTGGACATTTATATAGAATGGTTTACAAAAGGTTGACAAAGGAAATCTTCAAATATCTGCGGGGGAAATCAAGTTGGATTAAAGAAGTCCAAAAGGATTTATAAAAAAATAATATACACGCAGAAGGAGCAATTGAAAGTTTTTCGGGCAACAGTGTTGAAACTGGAGGGAGTCCAGGGTAGGAGAGATAAAAACGCAGGTTCAAAGTGGACTGAAGAGGGAACAAGAGACACAGTGAGAAGATGAAAGAATATTGGAGAAAAGAAAAGAACAAAGTAAAGAATTGGAATTGGCATGTGGTACTTAGATGGCCAATACGAAAAAAGAGATTAAAAGGGAACAAAGAAGTTATAAATTGGACACAATAAGTATTAGTTTAAATTGTATAAGTTGTAGTTGTATGAATTGTAGGGCCTATATCACAATATAACATAAAACAGAAAAAACAGATCATTCAATCTAATATATGTATATTTGGGTGTAAGTTTCAATCTAGTTTATACGAAAGTAAACTGGATCGACAAATTATATAGAAACCCTGCTTATTAAAAAACACGACTTGTTTGTGTGACTTGCAAATTATTTAGAATAAAACTTACTGAATACACCATGGTCATACGTATATAATTACCTACAGTGCAATCTGTTGTAAGAGATGTGATGAGCCGCTTATTGCCTGTAGAGTTAAACGTTTATTCACTTTCAGTAAACACTTGCTAAATTACAAATTTAGTAACAAAAAACAAATTTTGTTGTTTTGAGACTATAATTGCTTATAGTACAATATCATAAACTTAGGACTCAGTGATTAGCACTTGATTCAGTATCGAGGAAAAGGTAAGTGAAAGCCGGAAACATAAATACCATTTTTAAAAATTAATACAATTTGGTCACTGACTAAACTGAAAAAATTCAGGATAGAAATACCACTCTAAAAATAGGCTTACTGTACGACAGCTAAACTAAAAATTCTGTGTTCTGTGAGTGCCATTCGGTGCACAGGTACACAGGAATAAAGTAAAGATTTGATAGAATACAGGGAGATTTAAGATAGACTAGGACATTGTTTCAGGGTTTCTTCCAGACTACATTTAGACAAAATAATAGCAATTTGAAAACAAGTCTATTACAGACGACACACCCAATGTGCCATGATAAATGCCAGTTTTAAGGCTGGAAGGTATTAATACGAAAAATTTTATAATTTTGCTATAGTGAAATATAATAGTGAATTCCGAATTCACAAAAAAACAAACGAGGATTGCAAAAACAAATACACAAAAATAATGCAGGCCATGATCAATGATGAACATTCAGTATCGTTACTGTTATTAAATTTTCATCGAAATAGGAATAGAAGAATACGAGAGTTAGTAGCCAATAGAAGAATAGGAGAGTTAGTAGCCAACACTCTAATGTAAAGGTAGCTTTTTTATATCACCGCTTCTGATGAGATTTTACAATTTTTTGACTATTTACGCTGCAGTAAAAGGACTCAACGACATTATAGCGCGCCAAAAGTGAACATAATTCTCATGAGGAAGCGCATACTATGTTTTTCTGAGAAATAAATTGTGTTCTTGAAACTGAATTAATTGCCTTTTTTATTAGAGAATTTGTTCAATGCCTAATGTCTCCTCTTTAGAATCTCTTTTAACTCACCACGTATGGTAATTATCACATAATATCGATAGGTTTGGAACCATAAAACATTTGTTTAGTAAACATTCACGTTGCAGAAATAGAGTTTTTATAATCAGTATTCACTGCGCTACAGCCAACTCACTTGACTGGAAATTTTATTTTTCCAGCCGATGAAAACCTAAGCGGATATAAGCGATTCTATAGTGTACACTATACAGGCAAGTACCATCGGACCGTAACAAACGACAAACGGAAATTAAAACCCTTTTTTTTTTTAAACTATATAGTAAATAAAAATAATTTCATTTATAACATCCAAAAATAATACTTTCCAAACTAGTTACTCATTGTTTCCTTGTTGTATTCTACAGCTCACAAAAAATTTATTGCTTTAAATATTCTGTTTGTGACTATTGTCTAAAGAAAATATTAGTAGCTTAACATTACCTCACAACTTGACAGAGCATGCAGCTGCACTGAGCAGTGTATGCGTCATTATGTGTGCACGCGGGCGCGTGTGTGTAAAATTTTACGTTGCAATTACATTTCATTGGGAGATGCACCTGTTACGCAACTTTATTATTACAATTATTTATTTAAAATAATTTTGTGATATGAAATCAAAAATTAGTTCGGTTGACAAAGTCTGTTATACTAATAATTTTTTCAACACCAATAGTATTTCAAACTTTTTTAAAACGTTGCTGCGACAGAATATAAAAATTAGAATATGTGTCTGATTGTCGGCGCATCGTACGTGGGAATACGTGTTATTAATCTTATAAAAAGCTGTATAAATCCATGTTGTTAAGCACACAGTTTAAGCTGACTATACGCAAAAGTCTAATACGACCGGTAGTAACATAAGGATGCGAAGTGTGGACATTAACCAGCACAGACAAGCAGTAACTTGTGAGAATATCTGAACGAAAAGTCTTGCGACAAATCTTTGGACCTCTACGAAATGAAGATGACAATTGGAGGCTTCGAATGAACCATGAAATGGACCAACTGATTCAGGTGCCGACATAGCCCGGTTTATTAAGAGTAGAAGGCTTGAATGACTGGGCCACGTAAGGCGAATGGATAACAGAAGAATGGCTAAGAGAATTGCAAACTGGAGACCAATAGAAAGAAAATAAAGAGTTAGACCCAAAAAGAGATACTGGAAGACGTGGAGGAGGATTTGAGATGTATGAACGTGAGGGGATGGAGACGGATGTGTAATGAGAGGACGGAATGGAAGAAGGTCTTTTACCAGGCTAAAACCTAAGCTGGGTTGTAACGGCAGGAAAAGGAAGGATCTGACTGATGAATGTTTTCCATCCAGAAAAAATATAAATGCGACGTTTCCGTCGCTCAAACAATCGGCAGCTGTTTTCAGACTAATTATTAAATAATACATATAAAGAAATAAATAATAGATCTACTACATGTCAACAAAATACTAATTACAAAAGTTTAGATAATAAAAATAATACAAATCAATACTTACTATGAGAAAACACTTATAATGCAGAAAAACACACACCGACAAGGTCAACAAAACACTGCGACAAAGACACAACGGGCTTATAAAGTAAAATTAGACGGGAAATTCTGCCTAAGCATAAGGCCACCCAACAACTAAACGAAACAAAGCCAGATTTTCAGAATTACGTTGCTAACCTGATTCCGTTCATAAAGCACTTTAGTTGCTGGGTGACTCTAGCGGCTTATGCGACCAAAACGTTGCATTTATATTTTAATACGATAATGTTTTTAGGCTGGGGGTCATTCCACAAAATGCGTGACGCAAAATGTGTAACGTCATCGAAAAATGTAACGCTCCAGGTGATGTTAACACTATATTTTTTCCGCACTTTCGATTCCCCACAGTCTAGAAATCTTATTTTTAAAGACTAACAACATTATCATGCTTCGATATTTTGGTTCCGTCGAAATTTTAGTAAACAGTGTGTGATAAAAAACATGAACTAAAGAAGATTCAATAGTCCCGGACGATATCAGTAACAACAGTTGGAAAGCAATACTGCAACACATATATTTGCTGAATTCTAGCCGTTTGGTAATATAGTTGTTTATAATTTTATATTTTTTTCTTTGATGGCGAAAGTTCGTCAGTTATATCTTCTTTTTTTTCTTCTTCTTCGCTTCAAGTATTAGGCTTGCAGCCTGTTCCGTTTTCACAGCCACCTTTTTCTTGTTCTGCCTCTATCTCGTTATTCCTGTAAAGATTATGAATAGGTGTTTCCCTACCAGAGGTAACCAGTCTCCAGCTAGGTAGTTACGTGATGGGGCTGCCACCTTAAGGCTTCCCAACCTGCATGATTTTCTGTTGGGGTTTTCCCCTTACCCTTTGAGGATCCCTCCACGTCACAAGGCAGTTGTATTATTTTTAAACAAGGTTTTCTTCCTCTAGCCTTTGACGAACCAACGCCGGTTTGCAAGCAAGCAGCTTCACCATAACCCTGGCAGAGGCCCTAACAGCGTACTATTATCCGGATCAGACGAATCCTGGGTTTTTAACGAGGTTGTTACCTCCCCCCTCACCCTGTTGCAACCTGGCTGGGGACAGACTTTAGCGGGTTTGTCCAGTTTAGTTAGATTAAATTCAAATATTATTTTGTGTAATGCAATGTATTTTAAACTAACGCAACTCTTAGACTTATCAGTGAGAATGACGCATCATACGACTAGGGAACCGTCTGACATGATAAGTAACAATTAGCGTTACCATGATGAGGAATATCAATAAAACATGTTTGTTAACTGGAAAAGGATGTTATGTCCGGTTTACTCTGTTACAGTATCATAATGATCCCTCACAAAAGAATAAATTTAGGACAAAATTTTAAATACTATTAGTACGGAATAACATCGTTTACTTTTCGATACACAGAGTGATAATATACTAAAGGAAAAATAAGATTTGACTAATGTACTTATAGACAATGTATTCTGTAACACCCTCACATTTCGCTGCATCCTACTTGTTTGTATTTGTTATTCTGTATAAATATCTTAACCAGCCTACGCTTGTACTTATCTCTCTTTTCATGGAAACAGAATAACTAACACCCACGAGGTCAGTAATTAGACACAAACAACAGTTAGAAATCAACAAATGCTCAAGTTATTTTGTCCCACACACAATAAAAAATGTTACCTTATAACGGGACTAAGTAACACGATTATTACCAGTTAACACAATAACGTGAACGGTATCATATTGCTTCATATAATATGTCTAAATTGCCTACATCAAGACTACTACTTTTGCAAATATAATTAAATGTGCAGCATGTATCTTGATGAATAAATGACTACCATTCATAACATTTTTATACAATGCATCGTCAATGCAAACACTTGCAAATCATATTGATATAAGGTTTAGTACATGAAAAATTGCACGTTCGTTTTCCATTTTACAGTCTCTACCCAAATGAAACTGGAAGTTTATTTTTAGCACTTGTATAGTAAAAGTCAATGAACGCAGGAAGTGTAAAGACACGTGAGGCAATCGACGAGAGCCAACAGTTAATACCAAACGCCGTCTGCCAGATGACGTTTGAGTGAGTAAATTGAATGTTGCCTGTTAAATTTTATTATCCGATTTCTTCAGCATATGGTCGAGTTTGTAGCTATATTAACCTCCTATTATATTTAGGAATTTTACTTAATTTAAAATTGAGTATTGAAAAATGTCAGAAGTGCAGAGTTATTACCTGACGTTCAAATGTTCGAAAATATGAAATTTCAATTTCACCCGTTTGGTTGACTATGAAAGTCCGAGCTCACAACTAAGCAGTTTCAGCATATAGAGAGGATTTTTGTAAATAACTGTTTAATGAAACTATCAAAGATTTGATTCACGTACGGCGTAGTGTCTATTTAGGTACTGTATCTAGCAGCAAATTGTGATGGTGGTTAGTGGTATGTATTGATTTTTTGCAGTTGTCCGGCAAACCAGATATCAAAGTAAGTAACCGCAGTTTTTCATCAGTAAGTAGTACAATGTAGTCGGAACAAAATAAAATTATCAACTTAAAATAAATTTTTAATATAGACAACATAATACGCAATGCAATTTTTTGAAGTAACAAATTATGAAAAACAAATTCTCTTAGTTCACATTTTTCTGTCTAAGCCTAGGCGCACACTTGCGAATTTTGTCGCACGACAGATTAATCGCAATAAATGGAACGCATAGTTTTAAATGCGAATGCACTCACTTGCGACTGAGAAATCGCAGCGATTAAAAAATAGCAATTTGTTCTATTTTATCAGCGATGCGATTGTCGCTGGCACAAATGAATCACACAGTACGTACAGACCTGCACAAACTTGCGATTCTGTAGCCACGATTGCTTGGCTGTTAGTCTTGAGAGAAGTGCATTGCTGATAGACTAGCACCATGTCTGGCACCGAATCTGATGATACTGTAAATTGTGTCCTAGATTCAGAGCTAATTATCATTGAAGTTGAAAACGACCAGCTCTGTTCGATAAGAATACAGAGACCGTAATATAAAAGAAAAACTGTGGCGCGAAGTGTGCGTAAATGTAGTACGAAATTGGAGTGAATTATCTGCGAAGGAGAAGAAATCTGAAGTTATAAACTCGTGGTGTAACTGTTAGGTATCTCCTCGGATAAGGCTTAAGGATATGTTGTGACAATGCAAATGCCTCATCTCCTACGAAAACAAATGGCATAGGTTGCCCTTACTCATCGTACGGTAACGTTTGTGCGTTAATAATGTTTAATTTGTTGGTTTGTAGTCTTCGACCAAAATTTTAATTTTTGAATACATTAGAATCGCCAATTGAACCGCATGATCATACATCAATTGCTGTGAAACAGTAGTCAGCGTCAACTACGCCGAGAAGCATCGTGGAAAAAAGTTCTCATAATTATAAAACTGAACTGTGAACCGGAGTTTTCGGGTTTCTTTAGTCTTATGTGCTCATCATCCACAGCACCAATACAATTAGGAAAGTCCGTTTGATTGAAAAATTCTTTGGGGCGTAATCGTAAATTCGCATGATTTTTATAAAACTATCCATGCAGCGTCCTCTGACTGATAATTGGATGTACCCAGTATTCTTTCTTGTATCGCTTCTGTTTTCCTTTTAAGCGCAAAATCAAAGCCACAAGACAAGTTGTTTCTACGACGTCCTTTCTATACTGACAAATAATGAGAAAAAATTATGGTAAAATTGCGATTTATTTATCGCAAGTGTGCGAACTTCAATATTTTTTCGCGACCACGATTTTTTTGTCGTTGCGACAGATAATCGGAAGTGTGCGCCTAGCCTAAAACGAAGCAAAATGCGATTGAAAACGTGTAGTCAAAGTGTATCATAAAGTTCATAATTCTCCATGATATTATCATCCATTACATATCAATTAATAGAATTTTGTTGTATTGCTGTCATTTGTAAAATATATATTTTTACAACAAATGTCTTTCTAAAAGAGGTTTGTACTAAACCGAATCTCAGTATCCTACACAACACAATTGTAGCATTGGGACAGACAGTCAATGCAACACAACGAAGGTTGCCTAAGATTCGCGTTTAATAAACTAATAGAACGACACAAAAGGAAACATTTAGTCTTGGATGGGTAAAAATATTTGCTCAACTTCTAATGACTGTTGTAACGGGACTGTTTATTTCACATTAAAAAAAACAACGCATGTTTTTTTCGTTTCTTCCCTGTCACCCGTTCCATATCACACACAGACAATTAATCCCCTCAGTAATACGCTTGTAACAACAGACACACACTGTACTGTCATGCGTTATTGTTGTGTATAGTTCATTGTTTACATGACGTCTTCCTCTGGCCCGTTTTGTCGGTATTGTTTTATTTATCTCTATGTTTGTTTGTGCTTTGGTCTCCTGATACAAAATACAAAACACAATAGGTAGTCTATACTGCGACTGATTTTTTAGCGTCTTTCTTATTTTATACAAATGCTTAGAAGCTAATCTGGTTGATACAGCGCGCGAAAACACGTCAGAGGCTATGTGTACGCGTTGTCAAAGGTTTGCATCTTTTTGTTCTTAAAAAAAGGAGGATTGGCGATGGTTAGTGACACCTCCCTTTCCTTCAAATAATCTGACAGTCAGTTAACACTTTGCTAGGTAATGTGAGACACTGACTTTTTCTTCTATGTACACATTTGGTAAGGTGTAAATGTTAAATGCATTGGAATATTTTATTCCGACATTAAAAAAACATCAAAAACTTACAAGATACTACTACTACTACTACTACTACTAATGCTACTGCTACTACTACTACTACTACTACTACAACAACAACTACTACTACTACTACTACTACTACTACTACTGCTAGTACTACTACTACTACCATTACTACTACTACTACTACTACTACTACTACTACTATACTAACGAGCCTCAAAAATCTTAAACTTTGTGAAATCCAAATTTAACTGCAAAATTGTATCCGTGATGGAGAAAAACATTTTAAATTACTTCCAGAGTAAAGAAAAGATTTTTCGTATTAAATAACTATTA
This sequence comes from Magicicada septendecula, assembly GCA_034769895.1. Classification (NCBI taxonomy): domain Eukaryota; kingdom Metazoa; phylum Arthropoda; class Insecta; order Hemiptera; family Cicadidae; genus Magicicada; species Magicicada septendecula. The sequence goes on from CM068368.1 coordinate 123,970,509, forward strand.
TTTAAGCTAACAATTGATAAATTAGAACCAAAATAATTGCAGTTTAAATAAATTAAAGACTTAAATTATAGTCTAGCTTTAGTAGAAGTGAAGATTTAAAATATAAATGACAATAATCAAATGCTGAAAAGAAAGGCTAGTGACTACTTCAGTGTGTTAAACGTAGTGCGTTATAAACCAACCAGTTTTGTATATTTAACAAAATTCAATGTTTACAGCACTCTCTCAGCTATAGTACACTTAATGTACTTACAAACTTACTCATACAACTTAAATGAATGTACATATTAGAGTGAAAACTAATATTTCAACAGTACACATCAGTGAAATAAAATTTTAATTCTTTTTTTCTTTCCGCTCCTCCCAAATTTTTTTTCACAATCCTACGCTATACGCAAGGAGACCTCTGACAGACGAATGAGAGAAGTATTTACGTAATAAAGATTTTAAATATAACTGCTTTGATGTTAGTAATCACATTACAGAACGTTTGTACATCCTCTGTCTATTCTTAAAAGTTGCCAGTCGCTACATTGCAGTGTTCACTCCTTAACTTTTGTATTTTTGCTTTTAACATATGGGTTAACAGTATCAGCTATATTACATTAACAGATATATATGGTTTCAAAATATACAAAAGATGACGTCAGAAAAGTAACAAATAAGTGCTTCAGTAAATTAATAAGTGTGTGTGTGTGCGTGCGTGCGAGAGAGAGGGAGAGGGAGAAAGAGAGAGAGGGAGATATCATATAGAGAATTAGAGACAAAATTGTGATAACGTTTGAAGGTTGTCATTGTTCCCTTCATGATGGAGGCGAGTAGTATTATAACACTCAACCAGACAATGACTCGTCACAAACAAAATACACACTGAAGTGTTATACCTCGCAGGTATAACTTTCGCCGATATCAGATGTTACTCTATTGTTTTTGTTATTCAAACTGTTTTCTATTTTATATCAGCTCTTGGATCGTTCAGAATTATACTGTGCAAAAGCCTGTAGTAATTCAATTGTTTTCTGAAATATAACGCAATATAGTATGCCATCATTTTAGTGTCACATTACTTAAGAAATATTATAATTCTAATTTCCAAACTCTATGTTTTTTATCTGCAAGTATCATAATTATTTGTAATTTCTGAATATTTTCTACTCAGTCTTAAAAAAAAAACGGAAGTAGTTTGATTTAGTAGGGTTTTTGAAATTTCATTTACAAAAGAAAAATATATACGTGTTTTTTTCCCAACCAGACTTTAGCGTATATTTTCTAGTAAATTTTAAGAAGATTTAATTGAAAAAGTTATGATTGTTGTAAGCAATTGCCAGTTTTTATTTTTAAAGTGTTTGCACAAAAACTGTCTAAGCTATACTTAACTTTGAAATTTTTCCTACGTGCTTCCGTCGACTTTACGAAAATCGAAAGGAAATCAATAAATAGAGAACATAGAATACTTATATGATTAATAATGAAACTTTAGACTTTGTACAGTAGTATTAGGTATCTTTATAAGTAGCTAAAATAATGTTCGAAATGCTCAATAAAGCAATGATAGAAAGTTTAAAATGTATATATCTGACTTAAAGAAAGTATTAAAAGGCTGATACAGGAGCGTATTGTAAAAATGGCAAAAAAGGTATTAATGTTTTAGTTAAAGACAAGGAAAGTAGAGAACCTTTTTAGACAATATATGCGTTATAACAAATGTTTGTCTATCCTTGGTAAAACATATGTAGTTAAAAATATTGCAATAAACAAGTTGAAATTTTTATTTCCAAAACGTGTAGGAATGGATCTGATAGAATAAGAAAAAACAATAGCATTGTAGATTTATGTCTGAAAAAACAATTCTTAGTATCCTTGCAATAGTTTGATATTTTATAATTAAGAACAATGGACACTTAACAAACAAAGTTAAAATGTAATTTTACAGCGTTTTAGATTTCATAAAAGTCGGACTATTCATTTAAAATTTCATATGATTAAACTGTAATAATATATGATATCATATACCTTGGTGTAAGGTAACCTTCAGTGTTATTACGAAATTTGTAGCAATTACATTTCTGAACAGTTTATTGGATCAATTTCTGTTAATTATTTAATCCAATGTAACTGACTGTGTGGGAGTCTATCCCCGTACAAATTATGATTCCTGTAAGCAGAATGCCATGAGAAAACACAAACCCTCCATAACGTAAATTTAAATCCAAGCAGGAGTTGGCATTCTGCAAACGTTAACAACTCGCTTTTCTGTTTTCAGTTAAACCCTTAACGCTTTTGTTTACAAGACAAGGATTTACAAATCGCGGGCTTAGTCATCCACTGAGACCTAAAAGCGGGCGGTTGGCGGCTACAACACGAACGGGCGTCTTAAGTAACAAATATTATAACGAAATTAAATGGGTAAAGGAATCAATATAACTTAATGCCAACAAGAAAAGCAACGGAAAATATCGGGCGTAAAGACAGAAGCGAGGCGAATAAAGCGCTAATGTTGAAATAACGAGAGGCATGCTTCAAAATATCAATAAAGAAAACATCTGAGTGGATTTTTGAATAAATTTTGTTTGCTACTTGCTTCGTGAATACTTTCGATGTATACTTCTATTTACACTGCTCTTACTCAAAACGATAAAGAATGTTTTAGTAAAACCAATCTTATGCTTGTGTGAGCGGCGCGCGCGAGAGCGTGTATGTTGAGGGGCGAAAGGTGAAGTTGCTGCAGGAGTTTTGAAATTGTTTCCAATTATTATTAAATTTATGTTCAAGTATGTATAAATTTAATTATAATTCACACACACGCGCGCGCGCGCGCGCGATTCCATATAACGTCCACAATTCTATTGATTCCCACTTCAGTACGTATGTGTACGTTTCTTTTGTATCCTACATTGCAGACCCATTTCCTCCCATAAGAATTCTGTTATTCTTATTGAATGGTCGCTCCGAACTTGGTAGAACATTTTATTAATACTTGCATTTATTAAACAAATAGTTAGTGTACAGTTGGTATAGTTCTTGTCAGATCTAATTTTCTCGACAATTTGATTTTTATTTGTTTATTTATTTATTTATAAGGTCGCTGCAACAGCAACCACTCATTAGCGACCACAAAAATGATAAAAATGAATTTTTAGAGATTCTTAAACAGATGTATTAACATATAGTAAATATTTGTTTAAATACCAAATAATACAAACAAATGAGTAGATAAAAATATTTAATGAATGAAAATATTTGTTTAGCTGATGCAAAATAAAATGAGAAATATTAGCACCCCCTCAACACAAACATTATAAATACACATCATGCAGATATATAGCAAATATAAATATAATAAAAATAACACTAAGTAACAAAATATAACAACTATATAACAATAAGTCATAATAACATATCAATCCATTAACTTAATTACACAATTTTTAATGTTCTTAGTTCGTACCTACATTGGTGTTAACAACTGAATCTCCTTTAAGAGGAGAAGTATGTTGGCGGCTGCAGTCTTGTCATTTAAACTTTTTTGCACATCTGCAGGGATACTAAATTAGCTTCGTAGATGTTGAAGAGCAGGGCACTGGAAAGCTGACAAAACCGTGCCACAGCGATTACATCTAGCAGAAGGCTCACTTGTGAAGATGTACTTGTGAGTCAGTAGCGTGTGGCCGATGCGGAGTCTTGACAATTGTTTCAATTCAAATCTATCCTCTGAAACTGCCGTAGTTGGTGAAACAATTGTTACGTAAATAAATAGTATCTGTAATAAAAAGCATACCAAGTGTTTGTTTATTAAACTCAAGAGGTTTGTTTCCACTCCATAAATTTAATTTACACTTGCTAGTCTACTCTTATATTCAAATTATTCTAGTGAAATTGGAATACTCATGATTTTGTAAAATTTTAGTTTGACGATCCTCCCAAAGTTATATGTTATACTCCGTGAATAGCGCATATATCATCTGAAATTTACGTGTTTTGATGGCAACATCTTCATAGTGGCATGGGCACTTACTCTACTATGGGCTCTTTCCTACTTATTTAAAATACGGACTCAGTATACAAGAGGATATTGGCACTTTGCTAATAATATAGAGACCCCACGTTTGATACCTGTGCACAATATAAAATCAAGGTGCGTTTTGCATTCCGAGGTCTACTCAGCCTGCGAACATGAGTGCCTGAGATAATAACTTCCAGGGGTAACGATGGGAAGCTGAAGTGTAATGTATGAAGTGGACAGCTAGCCACACTACATTCATCGTACGGCGAATGGCCCAAATATAGCATTCTACCCTACCTTTAGTCCGCATAGTCACTAAAGAGAGAGGTAAATAATATAATATATTATGTATATTAAAAGTGACTAACTTTTTCCATTATCTTATCACTAATTTTTTGAACAGAATTTACTTCGATCCTCTGACCAATGTCTGAATTTGTTTCCCACTTCTTGTTATTGTTATATTGTGTTCGTCAGGCAACCCGTGTTGCTTATACAGAATTAACTGTAGTTGTCCTTCTTGGTTTGAATTATAAATTGGACGTCTGCACCCACAAAAATTGACAGGTCTTGTTAAACAATCTTTAATATAGATATCGAATAAAGTGAGCGAAACATTATTTTGACAATCATAAATTGCTTTAGATAGAGCCACCTCGGATTCGAATATTATTGTTCTTCCTATTCTTGTAACAGATGTTACTCAGTTGTTTTAGAAAATTCCTTAGATGTATGCATATCTCTTTACAGAGTAAAAATAATTTGCCACTAGAGAGTAAGACGGCTGTAAGTTTTTATAGAACATTAATTATCACTATTACTTTAACGACTCGGGACACTAGGAAGCTAGTGTTCCGAGTTGTTAAAGTAATAGTGATATTTAGTTAAGTAACGGACATGTCATGGACAACGAAATCCAAGAAATTAATTATCAATATACGTAATTACAAAATCCCTTTAAACTAAACTAGTAACCTGTTGCAAACTCCTTATAATAAACAGTAACGGCCATTAAACTCGTGAAGTTCACCGCTTTATAAAAACTCTTTAAATAAAGACGCAATTCAATTGTAAAAAAATAAAGACGTAGAAGCTTTTTACAATGCACATGTTGTATGGCACAAACAGCTGTTTAATTGTTTACCTTTTCTGGCGTTTCCGTTTTACATAGTTTTTACAGGTTTCAGTCACAGTCGCCTGAAACTCATGACGGAAACAGGAAACATACGCCACCGAAATTACCTAGATTATTATTAAAAGCTCCACAATTAGTCAATGTTACTTATACTTTAGAAACAACAAACTGCAATACGTTTTTGCTATTTAAATATTTGTTTATTTCTGTCTCGATATAGTATTGCCCTTCCCCAAAGCCTGTTCGCCTAAAACTAGCAATAACTTTCTCCATTAATGTTTATCAAATTTTTGTAAGAATTATCTTTATCTGCAAGGATATTATCAATAGAAAGGATATCTGATGGTAACAGATATTACTTCTCCCTACAAGGAATATTTAAGAGTAAAAACATAAGCTGAGCAACCAAGAATCGGCTCTAAACAATTCTTAAGCCAGTTGTCATGTACGGATCCGAAACTTCGACAACGACAGTGACAGAGGAAGAATGGTTGCGTAGGTGGGAAAGTAAAGTCTTCAGGACTGCAGTGAACGTCCAAGGAATATGGACAGTAATGACGAATGCAGAAATCCAGCAAATCTATGGACAACCAGATATAGTCACTGATATAATGAAAAGTAGAATCCAATGGGCAGGGCATGTCATTTTATCGTCAATATTCCACTGCTTGTACAACCTGTGACAGATCAAAGAAGATTTATTTCTGAGGTTTCCATCCGCCTAAAGTTTCCTTTCGTAATGGCACATGATTCTGATCCATACAACAAAGAGGGGTCAGCCATTACTTTATAAAACTGTGTTTCATAAAATATTTATATTGTTTCTTATAAATTTTATTTATTTCTTTATATTCGTGTCTGCCATCTGAGAACGACATACCAATTTCAATTTTTTATTGAATGTTCTTTTCTTTTTATCCTATTCTTTCGTATTTTACTATATCTCTTCTTCCTGTCTTCAGTCCACTTTGAACCCACGTTTTTCTCTCTCCTACCCTGGACTCCTTCCATTTTTAACACTTTTGCATAAAAAAACCTCTCTTTAAATTGCTTCTTCTGCGTTTACATTACTTTTTTCTAAATCCTTTTTGACTTCTTTAATTCAACTTGATGTTGACTTCTTTCCCCACAGATATCTGAACATCTGTTTTGATAACCTATTGTCGTCCATTCTATATAAATGTCCAAAAAATTCTAGTCTTCTTTTTCTCACTGTTTCTGTTATATTTTTTATACTTTGATATATTTCATCATCACTTCTCAATTTCCAAACTTCTGAGGTTTTTCGTGGGGCTAGTATTGTCCTAATAATTTGTCTTTTATAATTATAATTCAGTGCTAGACATTCACTTACATATAGGCATTCTGGCCTCACTACTGTATTGTAATGCCTTATTTTCACATTTTTAGATATGCACTTTTAATTGTAAATATTTTTATTTATACCATAATTCCCTTGAATAATAATTACAGTTATAATATTAGTTATATAATATGTATAATATATATAATATAATAATAGTTGTAATAATAATAATAGTTATAATTCTCTTGAATGTTTTCCCTAGATACTTAAACATTGTAACCCTCTGTATTCGACTGTTGGTCGAATCCGTTACCATATATGTTGGCGCATTTTTAATGTTTGTGAGAAATTTGTTTTTCTGCAGAAATTCTTAAGTCTGTTCTTCTGGCTATGTCTTCAAAAAAGTTAACTTGCGTTACAGCAAATGTCAGATGTTCAGAAAGTCAAAGTCATCTGAGGATACCAAACAGTTTATTTCAATATGTTTGTTCTTCCTTCCCAACATGATTGGAGATATTTTGCATTCCTTTAATTTCTTTTTATTTCAAATTCTTACGAATTTCGCCAGGACACAGCTGAAAATAATTGGGGGTAACTCATTACCCAGTACATTTTTTTTATATTTTATAAACTATTTATTTTATTTTATACAGTTTCTTACTGTTTTGTTTCTTCACAGTTTGTCGTATAATGCCACGTATCTTTTGATATTTTCAGTCTTATTTAAAATACCTTTGTCCTCCTCACATGTTATCACATGTTATATCAAACCGCAAATAATTATTTTTTCTAGGATTTTAACCTAAAATTGCCTTCGACGTCCTCATTGTACTATAGGAATTACTCGGTTGATTCTCTTCCTTACTGCATAAAATCCTGTAGTTTGATTTTCCCGTAGTAGAGAGTACGTCTCTTTCGGAGTTACAGATTATACAATAAAGCCCTGTCTCCTCCCTCAGAAACCTTCAAACATTATATTCAAAGTCATTCTGGTTTTTCATTCTGTCATTGACTACTTTTAGTCAACTACAATTCGCTTCATTACTCGTATATAGTTTCCAAATTCTGACTCATTATTATGCGTCTCATAAGGTAATTTTTGGGTGACCTGATTGTCTATAAAGGAGGTTTTCCCAGACTCACGCCGGTTGCCTAGTGAATTTCTAATCTAAAGCAATTAGGAAAATTATATTCATTTATGTTAGTCAGTTTTATTATTGATAAATCCTGCTTCAGTGTTATACTTAAAATTACAAATCAGTTAATTTACGAGGTAAAAATTAATGTTTTTATGCTGTTGTAGGCAACACTGAATGTTCAATCTTTTAAAAATTATTTAGAGAAAGTAACACAACCACGTGCATTACTTCTTTGTCCCATATCAGAATTAATGCACAGGGTACACATCTGAACGTAATAGATGTACGACACAAATTGAAAACCTTTTCAGTAAAAAATGAACAAATTCATCAACATTAACTTCGATAAATGGCATGTCAGTCCTATGGAAGGGCTCAGATTACACGGATTAACTATTAAGAGTCGCTCTAAGGAAAGACGAGAGATTCTCCTCTAGCAATACGTCATGAACTTTTGTAGTTTTTCTTGACTAAAGTCTTTCTCCTTATTACTCTAGTATTAACAGTCTTACACATAATGAAAAAAAGTAGGCGCGTCGTGAAATGCACTCCAGAACTGAGTACTGCAGTGTCGAGTGACAATAGAACTGATTCAATGTGTAAAAGGTTGCTCGGATGTATTTGAAGTAAGAGAGATTTTGCTATACAGAATTAAAATTCTATAAGAGTGGACGGATAATTAAATAAAACGAGGGCATACTATTATTGTTTTTATGTATTTGTTGTAAAAAATGGATATTTACAATAAATATAAATAGAATCATGTCACACATCGTATGATTTCAGTACACATACATACAAAATAGACCTACAAACAATATATAACAAATTAATTTTTGCAATGTAGCAGTATGATTTATACAACACTTAGTTGAAAAGTGGAATGTAATATACGCAGTATAACAATTCAATTTAAAAAAATAATGAAATAACTAAATTAATAAATCGAATTTTGAAACAAAAATCTTCCAGCCAAATATAATATGAAAAGCTAAATCAAATTTACGGATCAACTAAAAAACGTAAAAGTAAACAAAGATACGAAACGATACTCTTTCGACATTAAAAGGTGTATACTCAAATATTATCATTGACGATACTATAAATATTGTAAAAAATTAGGTGCCACTAAATTTAATTGTCTTTATGAAGTCAATAATTTGGAAAGTTGTGTAAATATTAGCTTAATAATGAACTAAGTACAAGAAAACGATTTCAAAAGATTTCATCTTGCTCTCTCAGGACGTTAGTACATTTTCTATTATCAAAAATAAAATTACTTTTAATATTTACGTTATTCTCGTAATAGTATTATACATCTAAACACGCCTACATTCTTTAAAATATTACGTTTTGCTTAAAACACACACATATGTGTGGCAGTGGGGAAATTTTGAGTAGCTGTGTGAGGATAAGATGTTTTATTGACCTGGCAGCACCGCTTTATAGTTTCAGCTACTTCGTTACACTTTAAATACGTCTACTGCCCTAGGAACGCAAGATGTACAGGAGAGAACTTCAAAAAAGGAGAATCAATTTTTTGTGATTTAATGTAAATATTTTGTGATGTTAGCCGCATATTTTCTCTATTCTTATTAAAATAAATATATACGCCTTTCCTATCGTAAAGTTATTATAATACGTGGACATTCATTTACTAAAATTAAAGTGTTTAGTAAATTAAACATATCCTCAACTTTACGTCTACCAACATTTGATTATAAAACCACTCTTATATTACACACGTATATATACAGTAACTCGACAAGAGAGTTTAATCTATCTCTTACTCTTACTACTTTCATAACATACCCATCATTTTAACCCGTAGAATAAAAAAAATATCGACGTTTTCAAAACGTGCGTATATAATTATCATCCAATAACACATCTTGGCTTTAGTAAACTTGGGTGTTTCCATATTGTCCTGCCATTTTGTCATTTGTGATGACATAATCCATCAGTGACCTGCAACTTCGTCCTGTTAGGAATATTATCGCTTCTCGGCCTTTTCGCCAGAGCCGAAAAATGTAGTGGGTACTACTAATCCACTTCAAGCTGCGTCCGACACAATAACTGAACGCCTCAGTAATGCTATTAATCCGAAGGCCACTGAAACACTAGTAAAAACAGGAAGGTCGAGGGAATAACATCAAACCTGAGACCAGACACAGTGTTGAGAAATGAAGAATGAACAAATATACCCATCGTCGACGTATCGGTGCCTTTTGAAGGCTCTGAGGAAGGCACTAGAAGTGGCAAGGAGGCAAAAAATTGAGAAATACAACTCTTTGAAAACCGAGCTAGAAGGGAAATTATATAGGGTATCCACTGACGGCTTCATCATAGGATCTCTGGGTGCATGGGACAAGAACAATGAGAGAGTGATTCAGAAGCTTGGCATCTCGTGGAAATATGGAAAAATAATAGATAGACTGTTGGTGTCAGACACGATCGGGTAGAGTCGTGACATATACATTGAACACGTGACAGGACACCGACAGTATAAGTGATAGTGTTTAGTATTAGTAACAATGATAGAGATACTCATTAATACCAGTGCCTAATGTCACCGTTGCCAATCAAAATAATATGTAGAAAATAATGTATATATATTTTTCTTTTTACTTTTGAATAAGCATGTTTTGTGTGTGTGTGTACGCGCGCGCGCGCAACCGTTATTATATAAAGCCAAATAAGAAGTATAATAGAGTGTACCTCAATTTTTGTAGAAATTTAAAACAAAAGAATCTACATAACAGTGATCATAAATAAATTGATAGTTTGTGACACAGATATTTGGAAAAAAACGTATTAGATTTTTGTGTGACATACAATGAAGGTATGAACACTCTCAAATACTATAAAAACTAATTGTTTTAATAAATAAAGACTTTATATACATCTAAAACAATAAGTTGTACTATTCTACATATGTGCAATAATTGTCAAATGTGTATTGTAGAATTAATAAACATTAATTTTTAAGTCTGTTTATATATTTAATCGTTTGTATATTCTGATATGAAATAAAAGATTTTAAATCTGTTCTTACCAAAGTGTCTAGGAATGGTGTTAAATATCTTTCATTCTAATGAAGTGTTTTTTATTTTAGTCTATTATAGGCTGCGAAGTCTCTTAGTAAGTTTCCATTAACACTAAAAACATAAGAAAATTGTTAAAAAAAGGGACAGAGCAAAACAAAGTACAGATGAAACAAGCACTCTGAGAATATAGCACCGTTTCATCAATAACGTAGAACATGCCGTGTACAAAGACGGAACCTTAAGGATATCCACCACACCTCATATGAACAAAAGAAATCTTTACAGAGAAAGAATCATATGGATCAGCACCACATATGGTATATTACCGTTGAGGCACACTAGTGACGTATTGCCTACTCTGTTTAAAATCTAGATAGAACATATTAAAACAAAATGGATAGAAAAATGTAGAGAAGACATTTATTTGGTTGATAAAACCATATTAAAGCTATTATGTACTCTGACAACCTGACTGTGATTGCAAAGAGGCCTATATTAACTATAATAATATGAATATGTAATTTAAACATATGAATGTCCAAAACAAAAATAGGCTTTTCGAGAGTGGAACCCAAAAGAACCAAGAGTGTCTTACAGAACAAAACGCTGGAATAGGTGAGACATTTTAGGTATTTAGGATTCCGTAAGTCTAGACAATAAAGAGCTGCACTGAATGTTATGAGTTTTATGAGTTGTTAGTGCGGTACAATCGTCCCATGTCTGAAAAAAAAGGAGAAAATGCTAAAATATTAAAAGACGCTAGTAGTATCCACGCTTGCATGCGGAGAGAAATCTGACTTACAACAAATGCACAAGGCAGAGGAATACAAGATCATAAAGTGAAGTTTATATGAAAAGTCAAAGGACGTAACTGGAGAGATAATAGGGAACGAAATCTTTGGATTCCGTTGTCCATGACGTGTCCGTTACTTAACTAAATATAATTAATTCACTATCGACTCGGAATGTGTGTGTATACAAACACACGAAAACACATAAAAACAACATCCTAAACGAACGGAAACAATTCAAATCACACACATTATTCGAACATATCACACCCCACACACACAACATCGAAGTTTCAAAAGTCGATACCGTCGCCAAAAACAAGACGGACAGTGCTCCCAACGCCAGCCCCTGAAGAAGCCTTTTAAAAGCGAAAACCGGTTCAGGCTATAAGGTGAAACTTCTATGTTTTTACCTATAAAAAACTTTAAGTGTAATATTTTTTACCTATAAAATATTAAATGTAAAAAACTTTGTGTTCCGAGTCGGTAGTGAATTAATTATATTTAGGAACGAAATCCTCAAAGAACACCAGGTATTTAATTTACATAAAGAATAAAAGAAACCGAATTAAGTGTAACGAACATTCGGAAAGGGTGGGAAAATACGCTGAAACGTTTACGTTCAAAATACACTGAAAATACTTTTAAACGTTCAAAAGCAAGAATATATAAAGCAAAACGAATAAGAAACATAGGTCGACCAAGAAAAAGATGAAAACCGTAACTGCTAACAATGACTAAAACGTGAATAACGATGACTAAGATAATTTTAGGACTGTGCAGTAGGCTGAACAAAAAACTGGGTAATTGTTTTCCCGCACTACGCTTTTCTGTATGTTTGTTTTTAAATTAAATCATGTCTGAAGCTAGAATATTATGTGAAATCCTTACCTTAGATTTTTAACACGAATAAAAGTTTTCAAATTACGTGATGTGGCAGGAAACAGCAAACACGTTAATATTTTCAACAAAAGCAAAAATCCTTTGGGAACGCACATCTGGCAAAATAACAAACATTAAGGAGAAGGGGAGAGAGAGAGAGAGAGAGAGAGAGAGAGAGAGAGAGAGAGAGAGAGAGAGAGAGAAAGAGAGAGAGAGAAAAACAACGATCGTGTGAGATTTCTACATATCTACATATATCTACAAAGTTTCTATAGTTGTACCTACGACAGTTGCTATGCACTACTTTAAAACCACTCATGAATATTATTCTTAGATTTCGTTGTCCATGAGGTCTCCGTTACTTAACTAAATATAATTAATTCACTACCGACTCGGAACACAAAGTTTTTTATAGGTAAAAACGTAAAAGTTTTACCTTATAGCCTGAACCGGTTTTCGCTTTTAAAAAGCTTCTTCAGAGGCTGTAGTTGGGAGCACTGTCCGTCTTGTTGTTGACGACGGTATCGACTTTTCAAAGATCGATGTTGTGTGTGTGGGGTGTGATATGTTCGAATAATGCGCGTGATTTGAATTGTGTCTGTTCGTTTAGGATGTCGTTTTTATGTGTTTTCGTGTGTCCGTATATTTCCAATTGTTTTATAGTGTCTAGTTTTCGGCCTTTTGTGTGTACGTGTAGAATGTCCATGTTGTAGTCGATGTTTTTGTATGTGTGGTTTGCTTCAATTAGGAGGTTTGCAAAGGTGGATTCTGTAGTGGAGTGGAGTGCCTTTGTGTATTCAATGTACCTTTGTTTGAAGCTACGTCCTGTCTGGCATATGTAGAATTTGTTGCAATCTCAGCAATTTAGTTTTGTAAACACCAGGTAGATCGAATTTGTTTTGTGCTTTGTGTGTGTGTTTTAATGGTGTGTTCTGTTTTGTTAGTAGTTTTGTATGCGATTATGTATCCTGTTTTTTTGAATTAGTGGGCTATTTGTTCAGTTTGGTTGTTAATGTATGTTAGTGTTATGAATTTGTTGTTTTCTATCTATGTCTGTTGTTTGTTTTCTGTTTTATGTAGGAGTATATTGACTATTGTTCTGTTGTATCTGTTGGATTCTGCTAGATATTTTATCGTGTTTAGTTCGTCTACAAGGACTACAAAGTTCACCTATAAAAAACTTTGTGTTTCGAGTGGGTAGTGAATTAATTATATTTAGTTGAATATTATTGTTCATGACAACATATTAATATTATATACAGCGTAATGTTAGTTGAAGCTAAAGTATCACGATATACAACACAGAGTAAGATGTTTATATATAGTACTACACGCAAAACACACAGTCGCTTATTTGTTTCATTGTAAACGAGAACTGAAATTTAAAACATAAATTAATTATTTGAAAGGTTTGAAAGCCTTTCAGTTGTCACGGCAACGGTTTGACACGTGTAAATATTTAAGTAAATAGTTTTAAAATAACAGCAATAGTCACTCTCATGTGGTCAAGCTTTGTAATTAGTTGGCAGATCAGCAATATTACAGCACAATTACAAACCGTCCTCTTGTAAGCGTTTAAATAGCGCGTATGGAATACAAAATTAAGCATGAATTTATGAAAATGTAGGCTATAGTTATTACAAAGGTGTGTGTATGTGTGCATACGTGCGGGTGTGCATTTTGGAAAGGCAAATCATATATTCTCGTTAGACGAATATGCGTTATGGCGTTTGTTTTACGACGTGCCTTCTAAGGGAAATAATGATGTGAAATCAACGTAAGAGATTCATTTGTGAAGTACAGACTTTTTTTGTTTAATTGAAGTAAAAGATTTACTGAAACCAAATTATCATGTAGAAATAACTAGAGCTGCGCGCAGAATAATTGAAAGATTAATGAATAGACAAAGTAAAGTAAATTATACATATTGAAAAGCTCACGACACAATGCGAATAAATTTAGCCCCTTATGAAGGACCACAAAATCCAAAGCGGACCACAAAATTAGATCACCTGCAGAAATAAAGTACAGATTACGGGAAAAGATAAAATAGGAACACCATAGACATGGATGTTATACGATGAGTGATTGTCGTAAAGGAGATTGTATGAAACTGCGGCAAACACACATTGAAAGGGAATAGGCTGAGTGGTAGAATATACACTGTTGGGAATATTATTTGAGAGGTCCCAAAGAAGAACAAAAAGAGATGATCATCTTTATAATGGAGATCATCTATATCAAAACAATGGGTATGATAGCTGTAATCAAAAGTGATTGGGCAGGCCGAGGATAATGACGAGAATGTGTAGGGAAAACAAAATAAAAGTCTAGTTACTTTGGATGAAAAAATATACGTATAGTATATTAAATTACAATACAGCTAAATTAAGTTTGACAATGGAAAAAAATAGAGTTTCCGTATTGAGCATAAGAAAGTTTTGAATAGCCAGGACTTCAAGAAGCTGATGAGTCAATACCGATAGGAAGGACTGTTTTTAAAAATGACTAAATTTAAAATGGAATAAAATAGAGGTTTTTGAACAAATTAATTATTTTACGCTTAGCACTCCATACTATTTTTTAAAATAAAAATTAGTTAATTTTGATTAAATAGTTTCTTATTATCGTTTTACGATGTAAATTCGGTAAATAATGAACTTCCGAATTTAAAATCACTTATCGTTTTCTCTTAAAGTGCACTATTTAATTTTTAAAAAACGAAGCTTATGTAAAAAAGTTAAAAATACAAGTTGTCAGAAATTTAATTCCCTTTGCTGCTGGACGTTAATATGACAAAGTCTACGATATTTTTTAATCCCCTAACCTGACAATTTTTTAAAGCTGTGTAAGGTTAAAACTGCTTGAGTTATGGGGGAAATATTCAAGTGTTCTGGATTTTTTATATTTTTTGAAAATATTTCAGTTACAACAGGTTTTACTAAAACATTACAGCTATTCGTAAACACCTCATCATATGTTTTTTCTAAGCAATCTTTAATTATGTTTATTTCTTATAATAAATTTTAAAAAATAAGCCTAATTTTAAAAATTGTAATTTTTGTAAACATTTTCATTTTTTTATTTTTATAACGTTTGTATAACACCTAAGTAAAGGACAATTAACTTAAAGGACATTCCCTATGCAATTCTGTAGGTTCTATTTTATTTAGATGGAAACAGAATTGTCTACATTTACGTATTCGTCTACATATATATTCACTTCTTTAATGCCACATAAAAATTATAATTGTTTATAATACACTAAAAATATTTAATCCATTGTTTAAAAAAGAACAATAGACCATAGTTTTTATAAGTAAATATTTTACAATTTTGCAAAACAGTAGGAATGAAAACAAAGTTCAGGAAAGTTTTATTTTATTTTGTTTAATTGCTACTCTCTATGATAATTCTATGGAGTTCTATAGTCTTTTGAAATCTGACAACATTTGGAGTCCATCCTCAGCAGAAAAGTCATTTTTAATCGTGAATATAATTTAAGCCAACTATTTTATTTCAAAAAAATTAGACCACTATCTAAACAAGAAAATAGCCTATACGAATCACTATGATAAGAATTTTCCGCTATACAATGAATATATGACAGTTACATAGCACACAATTTAGCCATGTCCTTAACGACATAGTACCCAACGAAAACGGGGAAATTGACATTTAATTTCATGTTTAATTTTTATAAATATAAATTTTAACAGTACGGTTATAATAAAATTACAGGAAAAGTTTACATGACTTGTAACGTACTCATAATTGAGTACATTTATATAACGTAGTATAACATTTAATATAAAACATGATACGGTTCAATACCTGTTCCCTCCGATGGGCTCTGAACAACAATGTTTATTAATACAAAGATATGACATATTACAGTTAAATCACATACAAATGTAAACGCAGAATGTAAGAAGAAGAAAATAGAATATAGACACTTACAATAAATTAATTTCTCGTGTTTAGAGATTCTGCCTACAAAGTTGTTTTCGGAGATTGTTTATTATCTTATTTAGCTTGTAGAAACCAAATAATTTTCTATGTAGTAATTAAACTTAGAAGATAATTATAACAAACACAAGTAAAATAATGCAGACTGTTGAAACAGATTGTGGTCACTTTTATACTGTTTTTCTGCCAATATATTAGTCAATTTTTATTTTTATAAACAACCTACAATATAGAAAATTAAATTTTTTCTACAACTGTTTTTTCAACTTTTTTTGTAGAAGTATCTGATCTTTCCTTTAAAAGTCCTACTTAAATATTTGGCTTCAAAGGGAAATGAAAACCGGTTCAAAGTTTAAAAGGCCATAACTCGCCCAGTTTACAGTGTAGAAAACAAGAAAAAACAATTTTAGGAAACTAAAATGTTTTAGAGGGAAAAGTCAATTACGAGTGTTAAAAATAGAATTATTTAAAGATTTTTGAGAAATAAATTTTTTACATTTTTCAACCTCTTTTTTTGTTTTTATAGAACCTGCCTATCACTTCAGAGTCTTGATGTGTGGGTTATCTCAAAAGTCCTCAACGTGAATATTTATGGCCCCTAATTTTTCCTTTTTAAGGTCAATTCTCTTTTAATTTTACCTTAGTTTTATTGTAAAAGATAAAAATAAAGTTCAGAATATAAATGCTTAATTGACTGAATGATTAAACATTTAAAAGAATTTATTTACCGTGTAGCTTCGAGCCATAAATATGAAAAAATTGTGTTTCCTACTATGAACTGAACAATGTTTGCGATTATGGCTTGTAAATACTAGAGATAAATCTTAGAATGAACCCACTATTAAGGCGTTATAAATTTACTTTAGAGAAAACTAGATTAACATTAAAGAACAAGATTTAATGATATCAATGTTACGAGAATAAAATAGGAATTCAGTCACGTTTGTTAAATTAAGTATACCTTAATAAATGTTTATAAAGTAATGCCATATTACTTGAGCATAACGCGTGACCGTCCTTTCCAAGAAATCGTATCTGACCAGGAAGGTGGACAACCAGAGAGCAGTAACGTAAAATAATTGTCAATAATATAATACAATTTTGGCGTGCTGGTCGTTTTTGAACTTAAATGCTGGTGTTGGTAATTTTTTTACTATTTTTTGCTCATTGAATAAACTCTAATATACTAAATGTGATGCATCTAAACTAAAATTAATATTACATTCCTTAAATATTAAACCTCAGCCACCTGAGTCTTGGTTCAATGACTCTTGTTTATCTTTTAGGTTTTATGCCAAATGATGAAACTGGGAAAGACCATAATATTGTAGAATTTAAGTTTGAACTGATGTAAAATTACAAGAGTGGCCTCATGAAATATTCTACTCATACTTCATCTTATCTTCGCTGTAGGTAATGTGCGAAATATCAACGCATTTTTTACAACCAAACTATTACATCTAGCGCCCAATGCATGTAGTCTTTAATTTTTGTATTCCATCCCCTTCGTACTCTTAAATTTAAATACGTATGCGTGTACCTCAACAGCCAGTGCATAATGATACCACTATCTAAAATTATACCACTGAGCAAAAATATATGTATGCAAATTCAAGTCTTTTTCCACTTCTCCCCTTTACAGGGGTAATGTATGTATATTAACAAATGGACGGTTCTTCAGCATGTTCCCTCTCTTGTGAATAAAGTGTACTTCAACGTTGAGACGTCTACCTTCATACTTACTAATAACACACACGTATATTGTAATGTAACAAAATAGGAAGACTAAATAAGTGTAAAAACTCAAAAATAAAAAAGACCAATAAAAAACTAATTGAAACTAAAACAATAATTCATGACAATGAAGTACAATGCATTTAGTAAATGAAATAACGTACCATAATATATAAACAAAAAAAATGTATATAAGATTAAATGATAAGTGTGCAGTGATAACGAGCATAAAACAGTGAATAATAATGAGTAATAATAATCAATCAAACAGGATTGAGAAAATTAGTGTCAGTGTTTAGGTGAGTTGATAAATCATCACTATAAAATCACCACAAATATGTGGTGAAAGCTCATAGCAAACTAAGTGTTTTACAGACAACGATCACAAATCAAGTGATAGTATTATGTGTATAAATAACAAAGTTAATAATAATTGTTTATGTTCCCAATTCCTTACTACTATAGAAACAGGACTATATTTAAGTGAAAGGGCAGCCGTTAATTATCATACAAAAAGAATGATCAATAAATAAAACACAGCAAAATGGGCTGAAAGGAGACATGATTACTGTGTGTTGAACCATTATATAGATTAATTGGAAAAAATATTTTAGTTATGCAAATGTTCATTAGGATCATAGCTACAGGGGCATGACAGTAAGTTAATATAATAATATATCTTTTGTTTGTTAAAATAAGAATACATCTTTTGTTTGTTAAAATAAGGTTATAGGAATGTAATGAAGAGTATAGCTTAAATAATTCACCAGAAGGTAACAAAGTAATAAAAAACAATACAGTTGGTAAAGTTAAGGCAGTATACCAAGCAATAGGCCAATACTAGTGTTTTAGGATTGATTATATAACTTAATTATGGTAAACTGCAGAAATAAGAAAATTTTTTGACATGTTAAACAGTATTTAAAATCGTTGAAAGTTAATTTAAATGTTGAAAATTTGTTAGAATACCAGTCATGGAATCATGGCATGAATTTAAATGTTTATAAAGTTTGTTAATGAAGAAATAGAATAAGGGCATAATACATTTTAATACAATGTAGTAGAATTACAGAGAAAATTTGTAATTAATCATAAAACTTTAAATTAACAGGACAAATAATGATTGTAAAAGAACAAAAAAAGGAATTAAAGAAACAACAGGGCCTAGGCAGATGTTAAACTTTAAAAGTAGTATCAAAATTAGTTAACAAAAAGTCAAACCACTGTGAGTTAGTGAAAGTAAGCCAGAATTGTTAAACGGATTTTCTTTCTTATAGTAATCATAATGTAGCAATTAGTTTAAGGAATAATAACATGATTTTGTGAAAGTCAAATGACTAAATGGCCTAAAAACATGATTTTGTAAATCACAAAAAATACTTATTAGATGACACACACAGGTCATATCAGGTATCAAATTGTTTGTAATAAAATAAGGAAAACCATTATGTAAATTAAAATAAGTAAAATTAGGTAATAGTTAGAGAGTAATTTATACTGGAAGGTGAAAAAACCATTTATTTGTAATAATACTAGTCATGTGACCCAGAGTTCAGCTGAACTGACCAATAAGGAATTAGCGAAATTTGGTCAAGACCGTTTAAAAGAGTAAGAAAACGAATTAGTTGATTGTTAGACTTAGATGCGAGCAGGTCAACTCTGTGGAGCGAAGAACAAAAAGTTCAACCAAGTGTCAATTCCGAGTGTGTCAAAAAAGAAGTAATCATTATATAAACCAAGACGTTATTAAAAAATGAAGATAATATAAATCAACCAGCACAATATAAGAAAAGAACAAGTAATAAGTAAAGTATAAAATAAAAATAAAGTGAAATTGTTTCAACTAAATATGGTAAGAATAACCTTATTCTAAAGACACTATTAACGACCACATAACACCAAGAATAACTTCACAGACACTTTTAAACAACATCACAGTGAAAGAAAAAGAATAAATAACTATTATTACAGTGAACACTTAAAACAAATTCATTTATTTAAATGAAAAAGTAACGGAAAAACATTCATATTAATCGAGGTAGAACGCAGTCGGCCATCTTTAAAACAGTTCGTCACCGTTTCCAACGAGGCCAAACGACGCCATGTTTATGAACTCTGGTTAAACGAATTAAATAACTAGTAATTTATATTTTCAAACAAAATCAACTATTTATGTATTAATAAGTAAGATTCATAATTATTTGTAAGTATTGTACTTCTAAAATGCATTTCTCACTTTTGGTAGCAGTTAAAACAGAACCTGAAAATTAATATAATAAAAATTAGTAAAAAATAAACTTTGTGAAAATCGACCCGAGGTAAAGAGTCGATCCGGGAACGACATTTAGACTCAAGAGTCTTATAATAAAATAAAAAGAATTAATTACTACTGAATAATAATTGAGTTTTATTTGGTAAATAAATTTAGTTAAAAGGATTTTATGTACCAAAGGAAGGAAAACCGCACGTTGATGATTGGAACGTCTTCGAGAAAGGGTGAACAAAAAGATAACATATATTCGACGAGTCGATTCCACAATCGAACCAAACTTTCTCAAAACATTTCTTTCAAATAAGATTTTACTGAACTGATGGAAACCAAATAAGCTTTGAATAATAATTTTTAACAGTTTAATCCCGAATTAATTAATTCGTTCAACGAAGATAAAACAAAAATTAAATAAAATACGAATAATTAATAAATAATTAATTAAAATACTAGTAAAAAATGAATTTTTAAATAAAATATTTTTTCTATAAATACTATAACACTATATTTTGATAACAACAACAGAAGGAAAGTAGTCTTCACCTTACAGAACGACGCTCCAACGCGGGGCATAAAACAATAATAAGAGTAGCCAACACGTTACAGATTGACGCTCCAACGCGGGGCTTAACAAGGTAAAATATTACAGAAGGATTTAAAGGAAGCATTAGAGTATTCACGTTACAATATAAATATCACGGATATCGTGTGTCCGTATAAGTTATGTTTAGATATATACGAGCGCGGGCGAGCTCGTGTGTGTGTCAGAGAGAGAGAGAGAGAGAGAGAGAGAGAGAGAGAGAGAGAGAGAGAGAGAGAGAGAGAGAGAGAGAGAGAGAGAGAGTGAGGGGGGAAATACCTACACGTGACGCCGCAATTAGTTGTTTGCGATTTCTCGTGTCTGTATTGTATGCAGTCTGAAACTGGTGTGTGAGCAGGCAGTACAAGGTGTAGTGTATGCAAATTAAGTACATACGTGTATTTATTGACTGCTTCATGCCGTGTAAAAAATAATGTATAAAAAACTCTAAATCTTTTATGAATTTGTTTTACTGACGTTGTAACGAAACAGAGCACTGTAAAAGTTAATTATAATGACAATAGTGAAACCTTATCCAGGGATGGAACTCAAGACAATGCATCGAAAGTGAATGTTGAGAATTGTTTGGAACAACTCCACCGCTATATTCAATTTAAATTCGAACAGATTAACTGACGAATTAAAATAAGTAAAATCTAATTATTAAACGAGGCAGAATAATTCAGTCATCAAAATTATATCTGAAATCACGTCACAAAACACGCAACATAAATAACAACCGAACAACTGATACACTATTTACTCAATCGGTTTTCATCATTGAAGAAACCAATCTTTATTGCAACTTAACATTATAAAATAACACGGGCGAATTATTATCCAAAGTAAATTAAAAATAGTATACACGAGAATTGTAATAAAGTTACGTTCCTTATAGCATTGTTACACCTTCCTGTACCTTTTGCCAATTATACGTATTAATTTTATGCCACCATCTACGACAAAAGGAATGGCATGGGTGTGTATTGAATTAATGGATCTGAAAGATTTGAGGATACATTTCCTGTGTGCTTATCGATAAATGCTGAGATAATTAATTAAACGGGATTTTGAACAAGTGAACTAAAATTGAAAGTGATTGTTGGACTGCTCAAAGTGAGTGTATGTAGTGTGATTTGTGCCCAGTAACGTGTCATACAAATAAATGAAAACAATAGAGATTAAAAGACAAAACAGGAAGCTATTTAAATGTGCAGGAATTGTAGATTAAAAAATAAGCCTAAAACAAATCGTTCAATTTAATACGTGTTCAGTTTCAGTGTAATCATTAATCCAGTATATCTGAAAGTATATGGAATATATGTTTTCTTATTAAAAAAAAACAGGAGTTGTGTCTGTTACGTGAAAATTAATCAAAATACAATCTGCTAAACACACTATGACAATACGTACATAAATACTTTGCGACAATACAAGCATATGCTCTAATGTGCATTTACTAGATAAAATAAATATTTAGATTAAATTTAGAAATATGTAATAAATAAGCAGGTGTGAGATTGAAAGCTGAGTTTATACGCAGGAATCGACCTGCACGATCACGCGATTGTCGCTGAGAATGTGTACAGTAGTAAATAATGTGTGTGCGTGACGCCGGTTCAAGCCTGAAAGTTTGCAATCTCACCCCAAATAGATGTTAAATTATAGTTTCCATTTATTATAAGAAAACCATAAATGGTAGAAAAATTGCAAAGGCTTCTAAATATGTATAAAATTAAGACACATGTGGAATGCGAAAACGGCGTGAATAGGACGTGCAGTGCGAATTCAGTGCGATTTTAAGAGCGTAGTAATTACACGAATTATGCAATTACGATGGTAATTACATTGAACATGTGTAATTAAATCAGACACCGTTAGAGCACCTCGTAATCCACATTAGACATTGCAATTGGCAAAAATGTGTGAAAGTATGAAATTGGACGATAGTGGGGGAACTGACGCCACCAAGCAATTCCTGACATGCTGAATTCTGTCCCAACAGGTGCGGTAAGACGCTCGAATATAAATAAGGGCACGAATAAAGCCAAATTATTCTCAATCAGTCTTCAGTAGCGGCGGGACGCTATGTCCGTTAACGACGCGAAATCTCTCAATCAGTCTTCAGAAGCGGCGGGACGCTATGCCCAGTATCGACGATATTTTTAAATTTTGTTAATTGAACTGTAAAGTTGGAGGGACGATATGTTCATCTAAGTACCAAACAGTAACTCTTGGTTTGGTTACTAATACGATTATAGAATATACTCTACAATGTCTACACCCACAAACGTTCGTCACTCAAGACAAGCATCAAGGTTACATCAGGCAGAGGAACTCTATGCAGAACAATAGAGGTGTCTACTAGTACAACAGCAGCAAGTGCACAGCAACATATCACTCTACACTACAGCAACGAGAGAGGACCATAAGGAACGAGTAACTGGAGGATGACGAGTGGAACCGAGGAACGGACAGAGAGCTCAATCAGAAGAGGACCTACGTACAACGGAGGACATGGGTATGAGCTACAGAATCAAGGTGACAAATAATCAATTTATAAATTTTATGTGAAAAACTGAAGACAGTTAAAATACACTTTGAAATTTAGAAAAATGTAGAGATGTAAAATGTAGTTATAGAGATTCAGAGAATCAAATTTAAAGTAATTAAATATTTTTTTGATGATTAACAATTACTTGAGCCAAGATACAGAGATTCAGAGAATCAAATTTAAATTTAATAAATATTTTCTTTGATGATTAACAATTAATTGAGTCAATTTAATTTTTATCAATAATTAATATGTATGCAATGCATAAAGTAACGTAGTAAAAGTTATATAAAGAAAATAAAACATAGCTGCAGTAAAGCACACAAATCAGACTGAGCAGTCGAAATTTTAAGATAACAAATAGAGACGTAGAATATAATTTTGTTACTGTAGGTTAAAAAGACTTATTTATGATAAGTGTACTGCAACAAATGAACGTTAAGCAAACAATAACGAAGGTTTATAGCGAAGCAAATGAGATTTTTAAAAACGCTTTTGTTTTTTGTTTTTTTTGAATAAATTTATGAAAAGTTGTTAAAATTCAATAAATGACTACTCTTATTACGATTACACCCAAACCCCACTAGGCTAATTGGTACATATTAACAGTACTGTTAGATACATGTTGGAACAGCAAAAATTAATTTACATTTGTTTTGAAATTTGTTTTGTTATAACATATAGTGCAATTACGTAGATACGTGTATGTTTTAGATGTACGACGAGTCGGTTGAAGCCTGTAGAGTTAAACGTTTATTGACTTTCAGTGAACATTAGTTTCATATTACCAAATTTAATTACAGACAAATAATTTAGTTACTTGATTTCTGATTATAATCGCTTGTATTAAAGTATAATCTTAGTCACGGATTTGTACTTGATTCAGTGTCATCTTGTGTCTATCCACACACCCGTGTACTATAGCGTTATATTTCCAGACTTGTTTAGGCAATCTTGGATCTGACATTCTTTCTGAATGTCTTTCCACTGTTTTTAGTAAGCTATTAGAATTACATTCAACTTGACAACTTGTAATTTTTCTCTTATAACTTCATTGTTTATGCGATCAAGTTTACAACACGTTTTAACTTCACTATTAGTATTTAGAATTAATATTAGGCAATTACCTGTATTAACTTCCGTCTTGTGACTTATTTGGTCTTTTCTTAAAACGACGCGTTTCGAGAATAAATTCTCATCATCAGGTTCGAATTCTATAAAAACATCAAATTCACCCAAAAGGGGTCGTCAACTAGTTAAAATACACAAACACAAAAACACCACACATAATTCAACACCGACACAGTCACGGCACAGTCGTATGTTGTCGGTGTCGGTGTCGGTGTTGAATTATGTGTGGTGTTTTTGTGTTTGTGTATTTTAACTGGGGTGAATTTGATGTTTTTATAGAATTTGAACCTGATGATGAGAATTTATTCTCGAAACGCGTCGTTTTAAGAAAAGACCAAATAAGTCACAAGACGGAAGTTAATACAGGTAATTGCCTAAATATTAATTCTAAATATTTAGTAACGTGACTTGGAGACAATTAAAACAAAATGAATTCACTATTAGTGTAAATTTGACCAAGCCGGTCAATGTTTTAACCCAAAACCAGATACAGGCTAGTGAAATGAGATTTGTGCTATCAGTACAACGAGTATCACGGAGGGAGCGGTTAAGAAATGGTGGTATTAGGAGCATCCTTCAAATATACAACCTAAATTAAAGGATAAAGCAATACAGACAGTATTGAGCAGAACGTATTGAAAGGATGCGTAAGAACAGGATACTAAAACAAAGTTTTGTTTATAATGCAAAAGGAATATTGGAAGACCAAAAAAAGGATGGTCGGACCAAGGAGTGGGCAACGGATCGTAAGGTTCACAAACTGAATAAAAAGAGTAATTAATATTTTTGTTCTTATTGGGCCCTTGTCTTAAAAGTGCCATTGCCTTGGTTTCTGTAGCGGAGATTCTCATATTGTATTGTTTAAAAATCTGAGGAAGCTTAAAAACAGATGTAAAGCAAGTTCTTTATTTTAAATTACAAGCGAGTCTTCAGAAAACCAAAACACATTCAAATATCTGTCTCGTGATATTTTAATACCAGACCAACTCATAAAGCAGATCTATTATACACAACGCAATAAATACGGCAAGATAAATGCCAATCTTCGTTCCTGGAATACACGGAATTTAATAGAGTTGCTACATAGAAATCTTATATTGAAATCCGGATCTACAAAAATACAAACGTAAAGAGAATGCAAGAACACTAACGACGACGAATAGATTGTTATATTCGGTATCGTGACAGGTTAAAGTCTTAATAAATTCTCGTTGAAAATAAGTAGTGGAAAAATCGGAGAGTTAGTTTGCAACCTCTCTGATCTGAAAATAGTTTACTTATCCTTCCGTTTACGAGGAGTTCATAGAATGCTGAAACTACGTTGCAATGACATTAATGACATTACAACGCGCCACGGCAGACATAATGCTCATGAGACAGATCACATTGGGTTATCCTGAGAACTAACATTATGTTCTTGAAACTGAAGTAATTTGCTTTTACTATTATATTACTTGTTGAATACTTTACGTTTTATTCAGCGTCTCTTTTATATTTCAAGGTATGATAACCATCACAAAGGCCTAATACCTATAGATAAGAAACCATAATGCATTTGCTTAGAATATATTTGTTTAAAGGGACTTTACATAAATAGCGTTTTTGTAATCCGTACACACACACAGCCAACACACATAGAAATTTTACTTTACTAACCTATGAAAACCTAAGCGGAAATAGGAAAAAGAATATTGTACACTAGAGAGGGGAATAGCAACAGACCGTAAGAAACGTAAAACGGAAATTAAGTGGATTTCTTTTTATAACTATATAGTCAAATAAATAATTTCATTTCCAACATTAGAAAATAACGTTTCTCAAACAAGTTACACGTAGTGTCCTTATTGCTTTTTACAGCTCACAAAAGTCTGGTTATTCTAACATTTTGTTTGTGAAAAATGTTTTAAGAAAATATTACAGCCTTAGCATTGGCTCTCTACTGGACAGAAGATGCAGCTACACTGCACAGTGTATGCAAGTTTGTGTGTGCGGCGCGCGCCCGCGTGTGTGAGTAAAAATATAGGTTGCAATTACACTGTATAAGTAGATGCACCTGTATCGTAACTTTATTATCACAAATTCACATTTATTTAAACTATTTTTGTGCTATGAAAACTATAATTAGTTCCGATATCTCTTTGAAGGTCGTGTAACGCGCAGTGTATTCACCTTTGTGTTGTGTATCTCAGGGCAGCGGTTACACACTGTAACCACTTATATTTTTCTAAACAGTACTGTTCAGGGCATTAGCTACTGGGCACTTGGAGTGCTGGCAGTTGCATCAGCTGTTAGGAATCATCTGTTCTGTTGCAGGGTACAACTGTTTACATATGTAGTAGTTTATTTTCTAAAAATTTCATTGAAGTTAGATTTTTGAAGTGACCTGGATTTATTTAACACATTTGCTCAATATTGAACACATTTTTTTATATTTATTTATATATAAGTTTGATGAAACCGGATTGGTCATTAGCGATTACAAAAATTATAAAAATGAATTTGTAAATAATACACAAATGCTCATACAGATGCAGTAACATATATTAAACTACTTGAAGGTGCTTAGTGAAGACAAACATTGCAGCAAAGTACACAGGAACTGGTACGATTTAAAAACTACATTAGGGGGTTGTTTAAATACTAGTAATTATGCAAAATAAACTGAGAAATATTGTCCCACACAACACAGCATGCAGATATATAATTATTGATTAACAACATATTAAGCGTATGTAATAATAAATATAACACGTAATAACATATGCAACGACAAACAAAATATAAAAATAAATGTAACAACAAGTTACATAATGATAAATAAATATATATATATATATATAGGTAAAATAAAATAACAATCTCGACCACGTAACAATCCATTAACTTAAACGTTCTAGAGATTACACAATTTTTAATGTTCTTATAAATTTTATAGTCCTTACCTATATTTTTGCTACGAACTGAATCTACTTTATGAGGAGAAGTATTCCGGCGATTTAACACATTTCAAACACATTTATACCTTTAAGTCAAAGAGTTACCAAACAGTGTAATACTATTGTTTCCTGAACATCAATATTATTTATAAAAATATAATGTATTTCAAACTAAACATAACTATTAGACTTATTACTGAGGAAGTCGCAGCATAACGATTTGAGAACCGTTTGACATTAACATTATCATGACGAGTAATGTTAATAAAACATGGTTGCTACCCGAAAAAGGATATTATGTCGTGTTGCCTGTGCTACAGTAGTATAATGCTTACTCATAAAATAATAAATGTTACACAAAAACGTAATCATTTTCTATATGGGTAACTCGAATTTTCTTGCAGCAATTATATAATATTGTGATGTTATTGAGTTTGCTAGGTTAGGTTAGGTTATATACTTTTCACTCATATTTTTCAGTGAAACGTGCGTTAGGTGTTAAAAAGAAAATACAAAATTACACTACTTCCAGAAGAAAGAAATTGAATAACTCCACAATATTACTAAAACTTAAATACTGTTAGTTCATAAAAACATTGTTTACTATATTTATTTACGATACGCAAAGTAATAATGTAGTGGTAGTGAAAAAATTTTGAATAAATTACTTATTGACAAAGTATTCAACTCACATTTTCACTTTCTTATACCCGTCTGGTTTTTCCCTCCCTATAAATATTTTTACCAAACTACGCTTGTACGCTTTTACGCTTGTACGCTTGTACGCTTGTAAAAATGAAACTGTCTCTCTTTTCATGGTGAAATGTAATTATTTCCGTTGCCTTATCCTTGTTGATCCGTCTTGTTCAACTCTGTTAAGCGCCTGCCTAAAACCACTTCTCCCACGCAGTACAGAGTACTAACGCGTAGGCTTCGCTGAGAGGTTAACACTACCTACGGTGACACTTCTCGCTATTTTCAAAAGTTATAAGGGCTTACCTAAGCCAAGAGCGTGAATGATCATTTGAATCACCGCATACGGTAGTCAATTACGATGTCTTATTTGGTCGACATTTCTATATATATCGCTGTAAAAAGTAACGTGTAAGGATTTCTTCGATAAATAACGGGTTTCATTCAGGAAGATCATGCGTAGTCATCGTTACTACTACCAAGCAACTAGTGAAAAAAAGTTATCACAGCTATCACTCCGTGTAAGCTATACATATTATGAATAAGTGTTTGATGGTTAAGACGAAATTATAGAAAATAATAGAAGAACTATTAATGGTTATCAGTAATAGTTGTAAAAATCTGTGTAGGACTGAAATAGAAAGCAAGAGTTAACTTAAAAAAAAGATTGAGAATGACCGTTAAGTCATTATAAAGTCTCCTGTAAGTATGCTCAACGTCACACACCAAATTTACAGTAATATATTCTTAGACCTACGTATTTAATAACTGTGGAAACAAAATATGACGGTTAAGGCTGCCCAATTCCAACGACGACCTTAAGACCCTCAGCTTTGCAGGTCTCCAGCAATAATATTATAAGTCAAAGAGGAACAGGTGTCGTATATTAGAGGACGTAGACGATATAAGAAGAGAACTCAAGAAATAGTTTCAAAATAAAACTACAGGCGACGGAATATCCTACAACAACTTAAAGAGAATTAAGGAATTTTGAAGTTAAAGGTTGCAAACAAGTAGTGCTATTAGACAAACATACTTATTTAGTATTCATTTTTAAAGTATCCAAGACACTTGTATTAAATAAATAATTCCTTACCGAATCCGTCGAGTGAATGACTTACTTGTAATTTCGCTTAACTTGACGCGTTTCGAGGCATATGCCCCATCTTCAGAATAATTTCTCTTTAAAGAACGTCAGACATTAAGATCAAAATATAGTAAATTAAAATTAAAATCAATAGTTAAGACATAAAAGCATAAAAAATATTAAAATACACTAAAAACACAGAGGAGCACGCTCTGTCACACCATGAAGTGTTCGCGTTGCGTTTATAACCGGTGTACACCGTCGCGATGTTACTTGCGCACTGACTGTCCGAGTAAACTGTTATCTGTGCAACGCATCTTGTATCCCAATGGCCGTGTCGTACAAGGGATTTGACTTGAAGTTGAGTTGATCGTTTAATATGAATCCGCCGTCTTGTGAGTTGTTCGTCTTTTTAGACTGTTTGAAGGGCTTGTAAATTTCGAATTCTTCAAATGTGTCCATATATTTGCCTTTTTTGCAAATGTGTAATGGTTTAAAGTTGGTGTCAAAATCGGTGTAGTTATGATTGTTATTCACGAGGTGACGTGCAAAGTTGGATTTGATATTATGGATGTCGTTTTTTGGTAAATGTTCTTGGAAGCGTTTTTTGAACGCTCTGCCGTTTGTCCGATATAAAAGCTGTTACAATCGTCGCACTGGATTTTATAGACACCTGTCCTCTGTTTTATTGGTTTGGCAGATTTATGGTGAAGAATTTTCTTAATTTTGTTATCAGTCCGGAAAGTTAAAGTTATATTCATTTTTCTAAAAATGCTGGTTAATGTATGGGGTAAAGTTCGGCTGTACATAGAACTCACGTATGTGCTGTCTCGGTTACTACTCGGTTTTGTTATCTTGTTATGTAACTTTTTCCGGTGTTTTTTGATTAAAGTATACTTTAATCAAAAGTTTACTTTAAATATTGATTTTAATTTTAATTTACTATATTTTGATCTTAATGTCTGACGTTCTTTAAAGAGAAATTATTCTGAAGATGGGGCATATGCCTCGAAACGAGTCAAGTTAAGCGAAATTACAATTAAGTCACTCGACGGATTCGGTAAACAATTACGTATACTTATTTAGATTCAAAAAAAAAACAGATAAAGAGTTTATAACCAGATTTGGACCACATTCGAAACTCCATTAAAGAGGTAAGACCTATTCAGTGTTAAACCTAATATACATAATTAAAAACATAACATCGGAATTAGCAACATGTGTTGTGGCGTATAGGCCTACACAATAATTCTAACGCTAAACGATATATAAAAATATAAACGGATTTAAGGTCTTAAACTAGATTATTGTGTTATCCTGAATGACGTAAAAACTAATAATTGACTTGATTTTGTTATATGTATTCACATTTCTCATCTTAGGTTTCATGTTAATTAATTAAACTAATATATTAATAAAATATATAATAATATATAATATAATAATATGTTTTCCTATATCCTACCAAATTTTAATATTGCAGTTAAATACTCTTATATTATACAAAAAAAATTTATTTAAAATAGAGTCAGAGAAAATAAATTTAGCTAAATGTACTCATTAAATAAAACTTATAAACACATAATTAATATATTATTCACTAAAATTAAATGAATCAGAAAAATATTTAATGACGTTTTCTTTAAATTGTATTATTTTGTGCTTTATTTATATAAATAAAAATAAAAATATGTAATATATATACATATTTATAGATTAATTAATTCATTAATTTATTTATTGATTTATTTATATTTATTTCTTTAGTTTGAAGAACCCGAAAATATGATCGTTGTTACTGTTTTTAAGTTATTTGAGCCTGTTGCTGAGATAGAATGAGATAGCTAGTGCTGCCATCTGCCTCGCAAGTAGAGAACAAAATGGAATTCACAGAATTAATATTTACTGACTCTATTGGATTATCACATTACCGCGAAGTTGAATTCAAAATGTTTTTTCAAAATGCTAAACAGACTACGGTCAAGAATACGAAGCTTGATATGGCTGCTATGTTGGTCAGTTATTAATTACCAAGATTATTAGAACAAATAAAAGATGGTTCACTGACCTTATATAAGTCAGCAGTCCATTAGAGACGATATGTACAATTTACATGTAAATATAATTTTATTTATAATTAGTATGTTAAGGCAGTATGGACAACTCGGAAAACTCTAGACGCTATTAGTATAGGATAAGATAGATATTTTATATACTAAGTAAATAAATAAGTGTGTGTGTGTGCGTCCATGCTTTGAATATTAACGTTTACAGCATAACAATAATATAGAAGGGAGCTGCTACTGTCTTACTGGAAATACATGTTTGGTTGCACTAGTAGGATGTCCTCTAAATATGGTAGCTCATCTTGCAGACAGCTTATGTAACAGTCACCTATTACAATTCTCAATATGAATTTTAAGAACAGTGCCTATTAAGACCTGCGAGCCATTCTATATAAACTTGGTTTTAATGGTTACACGAGGATAAATCTTTCAATAAATCCTTTTTATTATTAATACCATCACTTGTATTAAAGTTAATCTGTAAAAGTATTTGAAAGTGTTAACACGTTACTTGTATTAATCTACATTTTGTTAACCGTTGTCAGAAGTTTATTTGCTAACCGTACGCTCCTTTCTCAAATCGTTGAAGAGTTTAGGGATCCCCGTTAACATTTCTTAAATATTTTTTATTCATATTCCACTTTATACTAAACGTAAGCCTTGAATAAATCCCGATACACTACACACTGATATCAGTGGCTACTACAAGAAAAAGTTAAAAATTATCGTTTGTTGATCTTCACTTCAACGTAGATTAGAACATGGCTACTAAAATTATGTAGCGTTATAGTCGCCACTAGCTGCAAAATAATGCGTTATTAAAATCAACAGTAAGATCAATTAATGGGAACAAACAAATATTGAGTGTAATTTTTTTTAGTGATATTTCAGTTGGAAATTCTACTTAATTAGTATAATGGTTCAAATATTTTCTGTCGACTTCGTCGCGAAATTTCAGAAATAAATTCTTTTATAGGATTTTATAAGACATTTTTCTTATCCCAAAACCTTATTAATTTTTCCACAAAAATAATGTTAAGGAAATGTTACATCGGTTTGAAAAGTTTGTTATTGTTTTACATTAGTCACCTCCTCACCTCCACAGACTTGTTCTTGGTGCGCTGGTGGAGGGTTGGATGTCATAAGTGTCCCGTAAGTTCAGATAGTTTGGAAATATGTAGTTTCAAGACCAAACCCATGGTTTTTCGAAGGTTACTTGCCTGTCAGATGTTGGATGTGAATGATCGATTCTTTGAGCAGGTGAACTTATTTACACCCTTTGGGAGTGGCTTGTATTCCGTGGGAGAAGTAGCTGTCGAAAAATGTAGAGAAGTTCAACCGCCTGGGACTATAAGACACGACCATTAAAACGGGAGGTCAGAGTAGATACTCTGTTATATAAGATGATGCACCTTATAAAGTGCTATGCGGGCTTTATAGTAGTGTGACAAGGACACTATACGTCGCAACCGAATACAGACAAGTGAGACGTGGTTTATAAGATCTGTACTTGGAGGATCTCGGAGATACCGGTTAGGAAACGATGACATAAGAGGAGCCCTCGGATATTACAGCCTGAATAACAGAATCAAACAGTACAGACAGGGTCGGAGAGACCATGCGCAAAGGATAGATAAGGACAGACTACCGAAGGAACTTACATTTCCAGGGGAATTGCGTTTAATATCTTTATATATTTTACGTTACGGTCAGTTATTGAGAGGTCCAGTATTAGGACATGATATGTCGGTACTTTTGTAAGGAACAAAATGAACATTCAACAAAATATTTGTTTATACAATTCTATAGTGTAGTATAGGCTTATGTATAATTTTGTATGCATTGTAATATGTATTGTTAAAACACAAATGGTTTAATAAAATTAATAGTTTAGTAAATTAATACAATTTGTGTTGATTTATTTTAATTTTAACCGTACTTCGATTTTTAGATTATAAATTATAATACTCCACTATAATGTATAGTAATTATTTTTTATATTTGATACAAACTGTACATATTTTCTACGAAAATGCAAGGAGATTTATATAAAAATTTCCCTATAATATAAACGACAATCGGGATATGTTAAGTGACTGTTTTTAAAGTAATGAAATTGAAGTAATGAGTGTGAAAGATCATTTTCTTAAAAATAAATTTGTTTACATACTTACTGCACACATGAAATGTATAGTTTCGTTCAATTTTCCTTTTGAAATAGTAGTCTATATAAGTCGTAATAACTTACATATTATGTACATTATCGAATTATACTTACTTCTGTATGTAGAATGTTCTTACTTTAGTCGTTTTAATTTAACTTAAATTGTTGTAGAATTATATATATTATAGGCTACAAGAATCCTGTAAGAAAATCAAGAAGTTACTTATAAAAAATTATATATAAAGTCAATGTGTGTATTATTTAGAAAAAAAAAATTTCAAACGGCGCGCAGTGGGGCCAAAAACCTAAAAGCTGGCCAAAAGTCGAAAAATAAAGTTACTATTAAGGGTTTCAACTATAAGGATGGTTAGAGTAACAGTCCAAGATTCAGTGTGTACAGGTCAATTGTTGAAAAAACTCTTACCAACCCTGAAAAAAAAATTGTAAAGAGACCTTCTCGCGAGGAGCACGTTCACCACGCAGTGGTGAGTCGACACTGCGTCTCTGTTAAAAGTCCTAGAAACTAGAAAAATCGTCCTATTTTAATTCAGAAAAATGAACTAATTAGGTAAAAGTACGTAGACATTACATACGTTTCATGAAAGTTAACTAAAAATAAGCAAAGTGGTATTTGCAAATGTTTGATCCGTAAAAGAATTACGTTATTCATGGAGAAAAAATGGTTTAATAATAAAAAAGTAATATAATCCAGCAGATTTGTATGGAAAACCTATTTTAGTATGAAGCTTATACTATTTACTAACGAACAAAACTAATGACCAGTAGCTTAAGGTAGCACAATACATATATAACGTTAATTTGTTTAACGGTATGTTAATAGCGTGGCACCAAAAACAGGAGGAGGCTCCCGTGAAACTCATTTTCACTTGCTATGTCTTTTGAAATATAAAGGTTTTTGCAGTAAAATACTTATATCATCTTTCCACAACACCCATAGAACTTATAAAATTAAATTTATATTCTGCAATCTTCACGAAAAAGTAAAGTATATCGTCATAATGTCGTGAAGGATATTGTTTATCGTATGTAAGTGCAAAAGAGATAGAACGTCTCGTCTGGCTTAAAACGTGGCGACTTGCTTACGTAGGAAGAACCAGGATCTAGTTTTAGGCACTCACAAATCGTAGCAGGTTCATGGGAATTTTCATGAGACAAGCGTAGTTGAACGTGCGCAATGCATTGTGACGCTCTATAGCACGCGTCTATAGGAGGCTTATTAGACAAAGCGCAAAATTAAAACCGCCTTTCATTTGTTAATGGAACGCTTTCTTCGGAGAAACCCCAAACGTACAAAATGTGTAAGAGTAAAAAAATTAACAATTTCTTATTAATTATTTTTTCAAAAACGCATATTTTTGAATTAGTTGATGAAAGAACGAATATTGTGATTAAGGATTTTCCGAAAATCAGTTAGATATTTTAATTAAAAAACTCGAGTTTTGTTTTTTATTGCAAAATATTGTATGGAATATCTGATTTCATTTGTTATTGAAAAATACTGTTTTTTTTAACCTCAACTTATTTGCATAGATTGGGCCTAGTAAAATTTAAAACGATAAAAATGTCATTTTTGTCAACATTTATATTCCTTGGACGTAATACAATATATATTTCTCAAGTAATTTTTAATACTTTTTAAAATAAATGTTTAATCAGAATTAATGCTGAATAAATCATTTAATTATAGTATTTTATATAAATATTTCAATAGTTAGCAGCATTTTTGTGTTACAATGGTTTTCTTAACTAACTTATTATATTTTGAGCAATTATTTTTCCTAAAATACACCATCGTATTATTTCATACAATAATACTTTTTCTTCTTCTTTATTACTACATTTACTGTCGAATAGGCAACTTATCTATCTCACGTAAGTCTATGTTCAATTAAAATATTAATTATTATTACAATAATTATATAGGCCTACTCTCCAATATAAAATAATTTAATTTTTAATTTTAAATATTTAATAATTCATTTAAAATATATTAGCATTATTAATCAATATCTGTATTTATTCTTATCTAAAAAAGTAAATTTTTAAAATAACAGTGACATCATATATTTTGAATTAATCACCTTAAAAATATTTGACCAACATTTTATTCTCGGCTGTGCTTTTCTAAAACAATTTTTTAATCATATCATTTTTCTCATTTGCAAATTTAGCCGTAATCAGCGATAATCAGAATCGATTTTTATCGACTATTTTATTAATAGTCTATTAATTTCAAACAGAATTATCACTGTTGCACACCACTATAGAAAAATTATTCCGATTAGCGCTTTCAAGCTTCTCAGCTCATCGTCAGATCGGAAATAAAAAAACAAGAGGATAAAACCAAACCCTTCACACCCCCACCCGCCCCAATGTCCACACACAGCCCCGCAAACAAGCTATAATTCAAATGTCCCTTCCCAACCTCCGAGCCCTGTCACCCCCGTCTGTACAATTACATATTTTTCTAGCACATTCCTTGTGTTTATGTGTTTTGTGTGTGTGTGTATGTACATTCTTTTAAAACCTAACGTAACACCTTTCTCATTCACACTTGTGGGGGCGGTTATTCCAGGTGTTACTGATGTTGGTTCGTCATCTGTATCCTCAACGGACAACGGTTTCGACGATTCTACGGACGATGAAGAGCAGCTTAAAATTATAAATATTTTTAAAACGACATATTATATTTGTACTTTTTAATCACTCAAAATAAATATTTTTTACATTGCTTTGAATTTTTTGAATATTTAGTATTTATTGACCCCAAAACCAATAAACAATTAATTTTCCAATTTTTTCCGCCATGTTAGAACCGCCATTTTGTTTTTAAAAATTTGGACTTCAGATTCGTAATCGGAGACCTTAAAAACCTATAAGCAATTCTTTTGGGGGAAGAAATATGATATTTTACTACTTTTTGTCCGCCACATTGGATCCGCCATTTCGTTTTTGGAAATTTGGATTTCAGATCCGGAATCAGCGACCCAAAAAACCTACAAGTACCAAATTCTAGATCGATTTATAAATGCCTTCATATTTTGGACAGCTTTTTGGCATTCAGCCCCACTGTGCGTCGATTGTAAGTTGCAAAGAAGAGAAACAAGTTCATTGTTTTGGACTGTCTTGAAAATTGCTAAATTTATAGAAATTTCTTCTATATTCTGCAATAGAAATTGAAGTAAGAAAAATGGCAGAAATCCCTAAATTAAGATGGTTAGAAAGAATTCAATATGGTAGGAGTTACAGGATCAGTGATAGAAAAAATTTTGCGGAGGCAGAGGTGCATATTAGGTATTGCATATTAAACACATTAGATATTGAATAACGCAATGCTGTAACCGATTAGGCTGCCAAAGACGCTGCGTAATTATTTCCAGTCCCTTTTTGTTGTCACCATGAGTGACTTTAAAACAACCTTAAAACCAAATGTTGTAATACAGTGGCTAAACAGCCGAGAAGATTAACCACTTAACGACAAACTGCGAAACATTAAGCCAACTATTGATGTCTAGTCTTCATCACTAAGCCGGCGGCGCATTAGGAGAGAAGTCAGTCTCTGCCTTGTGAGAGGGAATTAACCACGCCAGAGTAATAATCAGCTCGTCTTCAGTAATACAACATCAACAGCACTATCTATGACTCTGTGGATGACCTACGTAGTTATAGTCTAAAAGTCTCGCAAAGTACAACTTAGCACTACAAGAGTGTATCCTTGATGATTTTATTTAAACGGAAACTTTATCGTTTATAAAATGCAGATGACACATGTTACATGAAACCATTACTCTAAAGGGAATCTAGTTTGACCTAGATACATGATCTACTTTGATACCAGCCTAACTATGTTGTGGCCATTGTGGTGTATTTTAGGACGTGTTTACGGTATATTAGTAATGCACTAGTTAACATATTGATACTTTTTATCAGTGTTACACACCTGAATGGTCGAGTAGTCACTATTATTGTGTAACATAAAACCAAACATTTCCCTTCGTACTGTGTTAACTAGACGATGAGGAAATGTAGATAAGCAATTTCGGGAAATAACTGTATCCCATTGATTGGAGGGAAAGCAAATACCTTCTGAAATATTGAATAGAAATTAGTGCTGTGTCTTTTTCTGGTAAATACGCCACATTTTATAGTAAAACCTAATAAGCCCACTATTAGTGGACGTCAATGTTTATGAATTATTACATTTGTATAAAAGAATTATTCACTGAAAGTGCGTTGTGGCAAACGTTCAAAATAAGAGTTGTTGAATGTTGCTAACTCTGGTGTAAATTTAGTTTTTCGTCATCACACCGCTGCGTGGTTTAACAGTTAACTTTAGCGAGTTACAATCTTCGGTTTGAGGGATATCCCGTTTAAAGTGTCTGAATACATACCATTTGATCGTACCCATTTTTGTCTTGTGGTTTTTATTCGGGATTTTTAGGCAGATTGTTCATACCAAGTAGATTTAAATGAAGACTGTATTTTGAAATTGTTCGGAGTATAAAATAAACTCTAGGTAAGTAAAACGGCGCTGCCTCAGGATAGCATAGTGACAAACCAACTTTTCGTTGAGTTTTCTCTCCTAGGTAGAGTGATTTCGCTAGAGCTGATAAGGTCTACCTCCGCTATTGCAATAAGACGTATAAAACCTTACCTGCAGAAAATCAATAAGGTAGCACTTGAAGCTGATTGGTTGACACTGCTTCCCAGCTCAAATCGAGCTGACAGGAAGTTTCATATAAGTGGGCCTGCTTAGACAAAAACACAGTTTTCTACCTCACCACCGGGGTGAATAGGCGGACACCGTGCCAGTCGCTTTCAGCACTGAAGGTGGCCTCCGATGATGAGGCCGAAACGTCTGTAAACACAAACGATAGACAACGGCCCAACAACGCGACAAATAATGTTCCCAACTTGTTTGCACTATCCACCGCTGGTCGTAATTTTCATGATTCGCCTGCCATCATTCGGACAAGATAAACCCCGGTTTTTAACGACTCGTTATTCCTCGAATTTCTCAAGCCACGTTATCTGTGTGACCTAAAGGCTTGGGACTGGTATAGCAAAGTTACTTTTATTGTAATAAACAAAACATTCTTGTTCCAAATTATTATGTGTTAATGTCATTATAATATCGCTTTATCGTTAATAAAATAAATAAATAATAATGGGTCCCATGTGTACCACCTGAAGTAGTGTAGGAGAAGGCAGGGTAGGCTGCCTTATGTGAGCCTTACGGCATACAAGGAAGGAAGTGTGCCCAGCACTACGCTTCAGCCGCCCATTATTATCCCCAGGATGTTATCCCAGGTACTCATTTTCAACAGGCTGAATCGACCTGGGGGCTGAAAAACGCACCTTGATTTTATGGTGTCTGCCCGGGGACCTCTAGGTTAGTATGGCCAGGTGCCATACCCACTGGTCTACTGAGCCGCCATAAAATAAATGAAAACAATTTTAAATAGATTTCCAATCATCATGCGCTTACACTAACAGTCCGATAAAAAATTCTATTTCACTACAATTCCTGCAAAGCGTAGCTCACACGCGCGTGACAGTCTGCAATGACGGGTGACAAAGAATTCGCACCTCTCAGTCACTTTCTGGTGGCTGATCACACAGTAACATTATGTTTCAGTTTGCTTAGTGTTGTACGTTTCGAACAATATTTTTCACTAACACACGCTACCGTGAGCATAGAGCATACATTGCTTGATTACCGCAATGCTACAAGTGCACCTGTGTACATGTTTGATTAAGTATGCCAGTTACGCTCTATTCTATATCCCACTCCATTGCCGCACAAATGCACGTATACCAGTTACTAAAGCACAACATAATATTCTGTGAGCACAACTGGTCGCAGACAAGTAAATACGGTGGTTTTTTCTACACCGACACTTTGCTCTTTTAGTAATGTCGGACTGTGACGCTAGTGTTGTGGATTTGACATGAACAAACAGATATTTTATACGAGACTATACAATTCAAAACATGTACGGGACACATGTTTAGTGTGCATGTTATTGTCAGAGCTTATACGAGTGATGGAGTATCCAGTTTTGTGTACCGTCTTGTTTACAAAATATAAACTAAATAAGTAAAAAGTAAGGGAAAATAATCAGTCTGAGGCAAAGAAAATAATATGGTAATGTAAACAACTGCAGTTACGTTGAAGGACGCAACAATTTGTCAAGTTTAGTTCTTTTATTGGTTTACACTGTAAATTTCTCCCCCCACCCTCACACACACACACACACACACAGTTATTAAAAAATTGTAGCTTATCCTTAATGATAAGAGACTTAGATTTGGTTCTTCTTTAAATGTGTATAAGACGAAAGCAAGAAATAATAATTAATTGTAAACGAACATGAACAGAATAAAATTTACCTGTTTTATCCGTGTAGTGGCTTTTCCTTTTTTATATTTCACTACGCGTTTCTGGGCATATGTCCCATTTTCAGGTGTAATCCCTCAGTAAAGTTCGTCAGATAATTAAAACAAATTACCTATAATTTACACAGATGTCTTAAATAAACATAAAATATATGAATAGCGAACACACGCGGTGTTACTGGTGCGCACTACGGTAACACTATAATCGACTCAACCATGGCTTGGAATTAAACCACTCAATCCAGCTATAATCAAATAAATGTCTTGGATACTGAAAGAATGAATATAATTGTAAACATTAACTATGCACATTCCATCAGGTATGACGCCGGTAACAATACAAAGTTCCACTAGGTTGTACGCCACTAGTCACACTATATTTCTAGAACGTTTATATAGCCTAAATAGTCTGCTGCTGCTATTGCGCTATTATGACGACCAATGTTTACCCTCCGCTTGTCGGTTTGTTGCCAAACTGCAAAGTCCGACAGAGGCTGGAAGCCTAGTTTCATCCATGTACAGTGGTTAGTAGTTCTACCATGTGGAACAATCTTATGAAGTCCTCTTGTGTTTAAAAAAGAAAGATTTAAGTTACTGTGATCTTTCTTGAATCGCCCAGAGTCCAGGTTCATGAACTACGTAGTAAAACAAATCTGTAGACTTCA
The DNA here is from genome assembly GCA_034769895.1 of Magicicada septendecula. Lineage (NCBI taxonomy): Eukaryota > Metazoa > Arthropoda > Insecta > Hemiptera > Cicadidae > Magicicada > Magicicada septendecula. Next base: position 124,011,080 of record CM068368.1, read on the forward strand.
GCCCAGGAACATGAAAAGAAGGGAAAAGCATAACACGGAGAGCGACGGAAAAATAATTAAATGGAACGTAAGCACATAAATGCCACCATTCACTGGATTCAGAAAATAAAATGTTTTAATGTATATCGGTAGCTCACACAGCCGGTGTCAATATTATTAAATTGATAATAATCCGGGCAAATAAACAAGTACGGCAAAACTTACCCGGAAAAAGTTGTCGGGTATCGTTCGGCCTAGATCTGCCGTACTTCTGTGTTCAATACTCTGTCGCTTTTTGGCCTGAAGAAGATCCCCAAGGTGAGATTGAAACGTTTGCCGACGATGTCGCTAGTGTATAGCAACCGACCACGGCCTAATAGTCCAGCTTATTATCAGTTTAATAATAATAAAATTCTTGGATTTCGTTGTCCATGACGTTTCCGGTGCTTAACTAATTACATTTATTCACTACCGACTCGGAACACAAAGTTTTTTATGGGTAAAAACGTAAACCTTTTACCTTATAGCCTTAACCGATAACTAAACACGATAAAATATCTAGCAGAATCCAACAGATACGACAGAACAATAGTCAATAAACTCCTACACATAACACAAAACAAAAAACAGACAGAGACGGAAAACAACAAATTCATAACACTAACATACATCAACAACCAAACTGAAAAAATAACCCACAAATTCAAAAAAGCAGGATACTGAATCGCATACAAAACTACTAACAAAACAGAACACACACTATCAAAACAAATTCGATCTAACTGGTGGTTACAAACTAAATTGCTCAGATTGCAACAAATTCTACATAGGCGAGACAAGACGTTGCTTCAAACAAAGATACATTGAAAACACAGAAGCACTACACTCCACTACAGAATCCACCTTTGCAAACCACCTCATTGAAGCAAACCACACATACAAAAACATCGACAATAACATGGACATTCTACACGTACACATAAGGCCGAAAACCAGACACTCTAGAACAATTGGAAATATACAAACACACGAAAAGACATAAAAAAGACATCCGAAACGAACAGACACATTTCAAATCACACGCATTATTCGAACATATCACATCCCCCCCCCCACACACACACACACACACAATATCGATCTTTCAAAATTCGATACCGTCGCCAACAACAAGACGGACAGTGCTCCCAGCACTTCAGCCTCTGCAGAAGCTTTTTAAAAGCGAAAACCGGTTCAGGCTATAAGGTAAAACCCATAAAAAACTTTGTGTTCAGAGTCGGTAGTGAAATAAATATAATTAATAATAAAATGTTTGCTGCAACAAATTTAGCTAGGCAAGAAAATAGTAAATTTTCAGGAACCTTTTGACTAAAAACCAAGTGACGTAAGAAGGCGTCGACGACAGCCACTTACAAGGCGGGAAGGTATGACCTAAAAATTATTAGGTAATTACGGAATTTGGAAGATAGCATGGTCAAACAATTGCTAAAATTGTGAACACGATAATAATAATAACGACGGCGACGAACACGATGGCCCTGTATGTTTACAATACGACAGTCATAAAGATTGATAGTTACGAATAATTAAGGAAACAACGAAACGGTGTCTGAAAGACAACAGTGTATGCAGCAGAACGTTAATGCGGCATATGTAGAAAGCTGAACTTTGCCATATAGACAGATAAAATATTTATTTGAGTTTAGAGACTAGGTATTCCACATAAATCAGATCTTCGTATATACAAAGAAAAGCTACCTGCATGACTCGTAATTGTTAATTTAGAAAATATAAAAAATATTTTTAGAAGATTTCCGTAAACAGTGTAATATTAAAATTTATTTGTGCCACATCTTAAAAGAGACAAGATAAACTTTATAGCTAAAACCGTTTGGTAAACGAAAACGTAATAAGAAAGACGAGTTATACGTAAAAAAAAAAAAAAACTTTAAGTAAAGCCCTGTAACTTATTATACAAATAAATAATTTGTGCTTGAATAGTAACACTTATTGAGGTTATTGCTTACTTAAAGTAACCCCAGTTAATTAAACTGGCAGCTAATGTCTCATTGGAAGAGTAAAAGAAGTGAAACGATTATGAAGAAAATATTATGGCGAGATGGTAGTTTATGATGAGAAAAGCTTATGAAGAAAAGGAATGCTATGAAAAGGAATGGTCAATCATTTTGAAAAGAAAGGCCTTTCATAAAAGAGAAAAGAAATGTATGGGGAGAGTTAAATGGAAACGAATATTTAGATCCAGTACTTTTGCTATGTGACCTGACAGAGTTCAGAATATATAGAGCTCGTAATAAAACTTCTAAGACTTACAAGAAGCAGAATATAATAAGACGCAACATTGTTAAGCCTTTACTCGTTTCCATATCAGTTCAAATTCTAAATTGTTAACCTGCCTTGTTATTTGTATGTTAAAGAATTACTTAACAATTTTCGTCATTTATTTGTTTCTTACAACTTTAAAATTGTCATACAATTTTATCTATAACATATATTTATCAAAATATATTTACTTCTGGAACTACAATGTTCTTAGTTTTGTCGTTTCATTAGGCTGAAATAAAACAATAAAAAAGAACATTTTTTGCAGAAATAAATACTATTTGATAAAGTATATAATATAGAAGTATAGTGCAAGAAACGTAACGATTACTTACAAAGAACAAATTTTAGTTTTGTAGTATATATCGAGTTCTGGTAGCAATATAAACGCAGATTTTACGCACTGTTTCAAGATTTATTTAATCCTATAACTATGCCTACAACAGAAAACACAAGGTAGTATAATTTTAATAGATTTTTTCAAGTTCCATGATATTAATAGTGGTGTTGTATTGTTATAGATTAACTTATAGTACTCACATATATTGTTGTGAGTCTACATTATATAATACTACACACTACACAGAGATAATATCTCTATATGTATATATATATATATATATATATATATACATATATGTATTATACTATAATACACATACACATATTAGTTATTTTGAATTATTTTTTATACAATTCACAATATCAGTGTGAGAATCTATTACGTTCATGAAGAAGGAGCGGACGCATATAATAAAGAATGTTTGGGTATACTGATTTCTAGGGGGGGGGGGGGGGCTCTCGGGTTGTTGACTTCTTGATTCCTATTTAGTTTGTTTTCTGGGAATGTATTAAGTGTGAATAACACTTATTGAGACTCTGGAGGTCAGTTTTTGTGGAATTTTGATAATTTTTTTTATAGTTATCATTTCAAGGATTTGCCATTTGAAATTATTAGTTTTTTACATATTATTTTTGTTTTGCCAACTGAAAGGTGTAGGTATGCACGCAAGGGGTTTGTGGTAAAGATGTAGGATGGTGTTTATTGGTTTATATTTTATCACATCTCGTATTTGTGTTGATAAACTCTTTTTTTTTAAATTCGTGTTGATGTACTCTTCAGAGCATCCATAATATTTTTACCGGACTTTTCTTGACATGGAATTCCATAAATAACATTGGATTTTATTTCTATTTTATCTCTTTAGTATACGTGAAAAATTCAGTATTTATTTTATTGATATTTCTGCACACTATTTTCGTGTTTTTGTTAGTGCTCGTAAGTATTTTAGAGATTTTTTCAGACGGCTTTTTTTCATATGGCAAAGGAAAAATATTTAATAGTAGTGATAGCGTGTTCTTGATTGTTGTGAAATGTTCTGTCATTTCTTTGGGTACACTTCTGTTGGTTTGTCAATGCTATTTGTAAATATTCCTTAATGTTTTGAGTTACATATCTTAATTGTTTGTTAATTTGTCTTAATAATGTTCAAATTAATTTAAGGTTTTCGCCACTTATTTAGAGTAAGTATAAGATTCTGTTATCTTCTTCTGTTTTGCGGATGTTAGAAAACATTTAATTTATTTAGTATAATTATTTTAACTTAAAATAATTTTTATAAACTCGTGGAAGAGTAACAAATAAAATAATGTTGTTAAACGTAAAAAATATAATTATATTTATCGTATATAAAATAAAAACCTAATTTAAATACGCACGATTGAGTTAGAACAGTCTGAATGTTGGTAAGAATAATACAAGAAAATTTTTAAATTGTTATGAAAATACAACATAAAAAATGGTTTTACTATGTTGCCTTCAGAAAGATAAATATCAAATTCTAAGACGCCCACGTTATATGGTGAAGTGGCGGCGTATATTCTGATCGTAAATCTTGGATTTGTGGTAGGACCGAAAGTTATAAAAGTTATTTATCTGAAGTAAACGCTGGAAAAACTTAAAAATCCCACACGTAAACAAAATTTATGGTATTTTGTAATAACTTCATTCGCAGACGGGAAACACCAGAGGTCAGATTCTCGGAAAGTAGGAAAAAGAAAGTAAAACTTTACAAATAATTCAAATTACTTGTGAATACACTTTTAAGTGTTAACTGAATGCTGATCTGTACGTTCCTAAAGCATTATCACCGTGTTCTTACTAAGTCTGTGCAAGACTGAAATCAATTCCTACAAGATTAAGGGAACGTCTGAAGCGCGAGTGCCCGCGCAGACACACACACACGCGCGCGCACCTACATAATCAAGCATACATTTTTTGTATACAATTTTTTCAAACGACGTAGCGGAGCGTCTGTCGGGTTCACCGTGCATAAAACAATTTCCTGATTCAATAATTTTGAATATATTATACTTTTTAGTCTGTCATACTTGTCTTTTAGATTTCTTCTACCTATCATGTCAGTAGGACTCTAAAAGCAGTCCTATAGTCTACGAATCCTCTGTTCTCCTTCCAAGTTTATTAATATTCACGACGGCATTAATAGCAACATTAAAATGACTTGTTCACTACCTTCTTGTTTCCTATTCCGAAGGAAATAAGAATTTTGTCACTTCAAATTCTCATAAAATTCCTGCAAAATAATTTATGTAAATAGTCTTCTTTTAAAATGGTTTAGTGTATTTTGGAAATGTTTCATGAGAAACGGACGTATTACGACGGAGAAAAATATTCAGATTAAAGAAACTGCATATCAATAATTTTCTTTTTTATTCTTCAACTCAGTTACTGGTTTAAGTCACTTGTACCCTCATCTACAATCATCTGTTCATCAACAGCCTTCTCCAAGCTAAGCCCCCGCTCGTGGCATGAAGACAAAATATATCTGTGTTCTGGTCTGTCTCGTGTTGTTTTTCAGACCAGATACATTATTAAACTGTTCCACCGGGTATCTAATTGTCACATGGTACGCCCTGGAATCGTCTGATTAATAATTAATTAAAAATTATTGTTGCTACACGTAGTTTTATATAACTTAATCTATTATTGTTTTTGAACTGATCCAGTTATTCCATCACCTATAACGGAAAGAAATATTATACATCAAGGGAATTTAATAAATTTCGGTTCGGTAACCAATTCCGAACTTTTGAAAGCTACTTAAAACTTCCAAAATTGCGGAAAGGCTATAATATAATTTAACACCAAGATTAGTTTTATAAGTAGTGCCGTGAATAATCGTTCATTTCGATAAACCGGCTCTCCGGATTTTGCTCTTCGTAGTGAGCCGGTTTTGGGAATGATCGCTGGCTCTCACAATGAGTTTCATAATTCGTTCGTTTGTTCATTTGTTTCCACTACAAATATGCACTAAGTAACTAAGAATAGAGAAGTGCAAAAGACTTCTTCATCTTTTACTCAACTCCCTGAATTTCTCAATGTCACGCAATACAATTTCTTTGTTTTGCTCAGTACCAATGCAGGCGTTTATACGAAAAATTAAGAACACAATAAATAAATTTTTACACAAATTATAACCTATTTTTGTTTATAGTTTTTTATAATGTGGACAATATTTGACTATTAACCAACATTTGCTTAGTAGGATTTCATCATGGAAGTTTGCAGTTAAAAAGGAGTGTTAGAAAAGTAGTTACATTAAGAAAATGCTGGAATTTCAAAGTCGCAAATTTAAGATTTTTCGTTGTGTTTCTATACTGCAATATCATATTTTGTCATGTGATGTTACCTAAGTATAGTGTAAAAATAATGTAATTGCGACATAATATTCTCATTTATTATTATGCCATTTGTTAAAACGAGGTAGAGAATTTGCGTGCATCAGATGTGTCATAATTAATTACAGCACTTAATCACTACCTATAAAGACTTTAAATTTCTCACTATTTATATTTTTGGATATGGATTGTAGGTACTGCAACAGACAAAAATTAATGTCCTACTGTTTGGCGAAGGAAGCTGAGAAATGAATAAAACGGTAAGCACAATAACATCCTACATATCTAACAATTTTGAATACTAGTAAGGGGAAATATTCTGAAAAATCTCACTAGTACTAATTATATTATTATTCTGGCTGTACAATGTTTACACATTTTCCGGAACCAAAGATTACAGAAGTGATTGAAATCTCAGCTTCCACTGCTGCTTGTCCATCCAAAGATTTTCTTTAATTTCTCGTTCCCTCAATACAGTCTTAATTTCTTCTATCCAGGTAATTGGTGGTCTTCCTCTTTTCCTTATTCCTGGTAGGGTCCATTCCATAACTCTAATTGGCAATCTTCCCTGTGTCATTCTTTTTGTGTGTCTATACCATTGTAATTTTTTTGTTCGGATAAAATCAACAATTGAATTTTTCACAATCATTCAATCCTTAATGACTTCATTTCTAATTTTCTCACGTTTGGATGCTCTTGCAGAATGTCTCCAAAAGTCTACCTCTGCTGTTATTAATTTTATTATTGTGTCTTTATTAATAGTCCAAACTTCTGACCCATAAATCATGATACTTCTAACAATGGTTTAAAATATTTTGGTTTTAGTTTCTGCTGTAATTTGCTTATTACACAGGATTCCATTTAATGTAGATATAGCCATCTTTTGCACATTAATTCTAGATTGTATTTCTTTGTCTTGCTTCCCACTGGCCGTAATTTTCATCCCTAAATACTTGTATTTTTCTCTATATGAAATCTTCCCCGTGTCTTCCTCCAATATTAAGTCTTGATGAAGGTCACATATTGCCATGTATTTTGTTTTATTTACCTTTAGTCTCCATTTCTGATATTCCTGTATCAATTTTCTAGTAATGTACTCTACGTCTTCCAAATCTTGAGCCAAAAGTAAATGGTAATCAGCGTACTGTAACGAATAAACTGTATCACTAGCCAGTGGATGTTCCATGTTCCTGCACATTTTACTAGTATTAATCTTGCTACTAGTAACTAGTAATTGTACTGACCTTGCTCGCCTTTCCAAGAAATTTTGCAGATCAATTCAGTCTACTAAAATCGCCGAAACTCGAGAGAAATATGAGACGCTTAAAAAAAAATTTGATGAATTCACGCTGCTATAGATCTACCAATTTACTTAGAATAGATGTGATAAGAAGTGTATATGTCTGTTTTTATGTGAGGAAACAGTAAGGATACTAAGAAGATAAGTGTCATTGTCTGTTTACGGGTGAGGAAGTGTAGGCGTTTCGAGAACGTAAGTGTTGCAACACGTTACGCTTTAATTGACACACGAAGCCGCCCCATGAACTGACCGTGCGCCCACATTTGATGTATGAGGCCAGTGCGCCCTCTCTCTCTGAATTAAAGTGTAAGCGTTCCTAATTAAATAAAAGGGTTGCGCCTAAGATTGTAAGTATTACTTATCACCATCCATAGGCTGCTCTTAATTTATTTTGTCTTTGACGTACGTTTGTAATTGAATAAGCAGCTTCCATAAACACATCATAACACAAAATTAGAGTTTTCACAAACGTAATGCTGAATAATAAAGTAATAAGTAACGCTTTTCTTTATTTCACTAATTAATTAAGTATCTTCGTTATCTTAAATTTATATTAGTTTACAAATGTATACACTAAATTATACCTACATTATATTAAATAACAGAAACATATTTATAATAATTTTTCTTTTTGGCCGTTTATGGATGACGCTGTTTTAATGTCTTCTTCCTTGGGCTTTATCTTTTGCTCAGTATTCGTGCATTCGTTTCAGAATTGGTTCTTTTCTTTCTTCAGTTCACGACTCGCCTGTTCTCAGTTTGGGCTTTTTTCTGAAAATTCTGGTGAGCTCTAAGTTTCTTTTAAAAACAGCCATGTTAATTTTTACAATTTATATACATTTCATTGAAATCTCTTTAACATAACAAATCCTACCGCTTGTAAAAGGAAATATTTGTTTGACATGCGTATACAAGTATCCCAATCTTTGGATGAGGAAACTAATACAAAAAGAACATACGTTATTTGTGTAGGGTACCCGATCAAGAAATGTTTACAAAAATCAGCAGTTTATAAATTAAATAAATTACATTATAAAGTAAAGAATTTATGTGATAAGTATTTGAAACAATTTATGTAGAACTGTACCGTTATTCCGTTTATGTATAATATCTCCGCCTTTATTCAACATTTACTCTGAAGGTACTTTTAGAGAAGCTTTACATCAATGTGATGTGAGAATCTCTCTGAACGGTGAAAGAATAAATAACATACGTTATGCGGATGATACCGTTATATTTGCAGATAGCTTAGAGGGGCTGCAATAACTATTGAATATATTGAATAAAGTGACAGAAAGCAGCCGTCGATGTGATCCAGACATCAATGTTAATAAAACGAAGCTAAGAACAAGTATATAATATAAAAAGTATCTAAGAACAAGTTCACAAACTGCACCCTTAATATAAACCAAAGGCCAGTTGAACGTTTAAGCCAATGTACATATCTTGGTACTATAGTCAATGAACAATGGGACCACTCTCAAGAAATAAAGAGCACAATTAAAAAGGTAATAATGAGCATTGAATTATACACTAGAATTTAATGAGTAAGAATTGTACACTAGAATGAGCAGTTTATTCAAAAGCCACAATTTAAACAAAAAGCTGACACTTCTACGCTGCTACGTATTCTCGGTCCTCTTCTACGGTGCAGAATCTTGGACTTTGACTGAAGCCACAACTAAAAAATTGGAATCTTTCGAAATGTGACTCTACCGTAGAATACTGAGCATTTCATGGACAGCACATATAACTAATGTTGAAGATCTTAGAAAGACGAAGAAAGATAGGGAACTTATTAACACAGTGAAGATAAGACAGCTCCAGTATCTGGGACATCTCATGAGAAAGGAACAGAGATTTTACTTATTGCAGTCCATACTACAGGAAAAAGCACTTGGAAACACAGGAGTTGGGAGACCGAGAATATCATGGCTGAGAAATTTAAGGACCTGGTTTGGCATGAACACAACTGACTTATTAAGTACAGCAGTACAGAAAGTTAAAATAGTTTGTATGATATCCAACATCCTAAAGGGATAGGAACTATCAGAAGAAATGAAGTACCGCTATTAGATGTGTTCTTTCTCAGCATTATTTATCTGTCACGGTACAGGTTTATACTGCACGCCAACATTAAAAGTAGCAATTTTTGTTTCAGTCAATGTGTATTTAATAAGAAAAAAATAAGTTCAGTTAGTCGTCTTAAAAATTTCATCTTTTGTAACACACAATGCTTTTCAACTGGTCTGCCCACAAATTGTGTAATGTTGAATTCTCATATTAAATATTACCAACGTATGTAAACCTATTGTTAATCTTGTTATTTGAATTAGCAGTCTCTATAACTCCAACTTCGTCGTGCTTATTTGCTAACCTGCTGAATGTCATGTTCTGGACGAGGCCTTTCAGTGTGCCACGACGTCGTGATTTAGGACTTGAAATTGGTGGAAACACTGAAAGGCCTCGTCCAGAACATGACATTCAGCAGATTAGCAAATAAGCACGACAAAGTTGAAGTATGTAAAGCTGCTCATCTACTAAAACCACTGTAACTTTAATAGTATCTTTATTATCTTAAACTACCTTTCGTCGTCGTAGCGTTATCATATCATCATAAAGGTGATACATACCTTGCGATATTACAGTCGCTCTTTGAGCACTTCTGATCCATTCACGCCGTGACATTGACGAGTCACTTCACTTTCACTCACCTCAGTTTCCCATTTACCTTGGTCTCTTCTGCCAACCGTATCCACTCATTCCTATCAATCGTCTCTCCCCTCCATCGTTTCCTGGTGATCTGATCTTCCCACCCCATCTTTGACGTTAACCACTTGTTTTGATTTTGTAACCTTTTAAGCCCGTTTGCTCTTCTTGCCTGTACACATAGTAACACCACGTCAATCACAGTGTCTTAGTTATTCTCAAACAGTCTCTACCTATATGTTCTCCTGAACCTCCTTATTTCAGAACCTTCTGTTTACTCTATTTTCTATCATCTTCTGTCCGCACATCTCTCTTGTCACTTTATCATCTGTCAGATATCAATAGTGTTTATAAAACGTTAAGGCCTGAACTCGTACTACAATTGACACTAATTTGTCATATTTTTAACTGGTAAATTGTGAAAGTAAACGTGTGTCTATTTCGTCTACTGGTAGCGAAGATCAGTAGCACGCCTGCGTTTGAAGCAGATGGCAGGTTACTAGGTCTTTTGACGTTATGACACATATTGTTCTGAGCGGATAGAATGTAAATGGTAATAGCTGATAGTTGTAAGTTGTATATAACAATTAGTTATATGTCATACACTTTTAACTTACTAGTGTCACAAAACATGGTAACATCCTTGATTTAATACTCGGGCGTCTTTTCGATTAAGGAGAAAACAGAATTGTTTTCCAGGTATCGCCTGCTCCTGGACAAATAAAATACCAAACGCAAATTAAAATTAGGACTCTTTACATGGTATTGAGCTATAGGAAATATGTTCCTACACATTAGTATAAAACAATAGATTTTGGAACAGTTCATACTCGAATAGCGGTAATACAAAGATATCTCTGAATACATGGTATTTGTGTGTGCTTTACTGTGTAGGAACAAGGATATCGGTATCTACATTTTTGTTGTCTTTGGAAGTAATGATGTGATAAAGGTAAAACGTTTTCACTCTCTGTATTATGGTTTTCTATTGTTACAACGAAGTTGAGGATGGTAGTGTACCAACGTTGTTTAACTACAGACTGAACATAGGGCACTACATTTCGTTATCAATTAATATTGCAATATTATTCAATATTTTCCATTCATATTGTTACGAGAAGCTTACCGAAGAACCCAGAACATTCTCCACTCCCCCCCGACCAGTGTGGGTTGTGTTGCGTCATTTACGTAGGCGGTTGTAGTGAGTTCCAAGAACACTTGAGATACGCATTAAGCCGCTGGCGTGCAGTTAGAAGGCAAAGCTGTACTGCACCTCTGCGGGGCCTATAGCAGTGTAAATAAAGCCATAGCAGCCGGATTGTCAGTTCAGTTACGTGAGCGAATTTTGCTAGTGCGGATTGAGTGTTGTTGGGGGGAAGTAGTATTGTGTTAAACTCTATTAATAGACATTGTTATTGCGTGTGGACGAATCTAACTAGAAATATTGTACGAGTTAATTACAAACTGCGTAATTGTGATAATTAAAGCTGGTGATTAGTTACTTAATTGGTGTCTTATATTTTGTTTCCCACTGTACCTTACGACGATCAATACGACCGTCGTAACAATATAGAACACGCGATAAACAATCTAGGTAAATTGTAAATCCTTTCTCTCTCTCTCTCTCTCTCTCTCTCTCTCTCTCTCTCTCTCTCTCTCTCTCTCTCTCTCTCTCTCTCTCTCTCTCTCTCTCTCTCTCTCTCTCTCTCTCTCTTCTCTCTCTCTCTCTCTCTCTCTCTCTCTCTCTCTCTCTCTCTCTCTCTTACACACACACACACACACACACTAATTGCTTTGCAAACGTCATTTTTAGAACGAAGTTTTAATAAAAGCAAAATATTGTCTACACAATATATCACAAGACATATCACAATATGTCTAAGCAAAACGTATCACAATCATTTACTACCAGAGTGGGTTATTGGAATTCAACAATACTCTCATTTTTGGTGTGTACTTCACGTTTTCTAATAATCCTGAGTATCACGGAAAGGACAGAGCACATGCTGCGACTTGCACAAAACGTCTGCACCAGTTTTATTGAACTCTGTATTTAGCGTTTTGCTTACAGACTTGAGCCGAGCAGACACGTAAATACGCGAGGAAAAAGAACTGTGCATATAATTGTCCATACTGTTTCCGTTCTTAGCTTAATCCTGATGTAAACAAAAAGGCGTGGTAGATCTAAAACGCTATTTACTACTTGAAACGCTATTTACAGATCTAAAACGCTGGCGTGTCACTCTGACAGAAGGAGAACAGACAGGGTACATTCAATATTCATACTGTATAAACACGTGTAAATTGTAATAATTAGTCCTGAACAATGTAAAATTTGTGTGACAGTGTCAGACAACACCAGTTAATGACTTTTTTTATTAACCGTTTAAATATTGCAACAAACAAAAAAGTAAAGTTTATTTAAAACGAAAATAGAAGCTGTGATAATTACCAGTGTACTGAACACTATCAGTTTCTGTCAGAGAGTAATTCAATAGCTTCCATATCTGCGTCTGAACGTGTATCATCACTTGAGTCAACGTCACTATTGATAAGATTGTTCATTGTCCACAACGATGTCGGTAATTTGGGCCAGTTGTCATAGCTTATCATCTTCCTTGATTGCTGCATACAATGACTCCACTTGTCCACCGTTGTTTCATTTACCGCCTTCTCAATAAATTCTTTTATATCAAGCCGCTAGTGTTGTGATATGACTGGCAATATATTCTTTCAATTGGCTCCATAATAATTCAACACGATTCAGAATACAGTGATAAGGAAGAAGTCTTAAAACCACGTGCCCCGATGTAAGTGGCAAGATAACTCTCACATAACTATACAGACATTCTGCACATACGCGTAATACGTTACTGAGTGGACAGTGTCAACGCCTCTGACAAATAGCGTTTCAGATTTGCCACGTGGGTTTGTTTACATCAGGATTGAACTAAGAACGGAAAGAGTATAGTAACATTATGTAATGTAATACATACGGCAGTCTCTCTCTCTCTCTCTCTCTCTTTCTCTCTCTCTCTCTAACAATTAATTTCAATAACTCTGTGAAATGTGTGGCCGTGTTCGCGTTGCAGCCTTGAGATTGTGAGTACGTTACCGTCGTGACTCCTATAACTATTCAAATGACGCACAGTAGATACCAAAGCAAACAGTTTATTTAACTGATAAGTTATTTTGTTTGTCCAATCGAAGACGTTCTGCACAGTGATGAGGGCGATCTGATAAAATATATTACAATACTAATTAATCATTAACATATGATATTTTGATATTTTTCTTTTTATTTTGTAATACTGAATTCGTGTTAAGCTACTCGAGTTCGTATAATGAATTACGATTATGCCTACTGTAAATTCCATCACACTTGTAGGCCTACTTGCTCTGTCTGTCTGTTTATTGGTCTGTCTGTCTGTCTGTCTGTCTGTCTCTCTCTCTCTCTCTCTCTCTCTCTCTCTCTCTTCTCTCTCTCTCTCTCCTCTCTCTCTCTCTCTCTCTCTCTCTCTCTCTCTCTCTCTCTCTCTCTATCTCTTTAAATAATCAACAAATTAGTTAAGTCTTCCGAAATTGCAGATTGAATTACTCTATCATTGTAAGATCCTTTCCTGTCGTTAGCTATCAAACGACAAAAAAAAAACTAGTCTAATAGTCTAATAGTTTTTATAATTTTTAAAGTTTATATCTTGAAAATGTTACTTTAAAATGGTTTTTATGTATAACTCAATGCGTCTCTTACATTAAGTTAAAGTTAACAAAAAAGTATATATCTGAGACACTTGAATAAAAAAATAAAAGTTTAAAATACACAGATAATAAACAATGTAAATTTTAAAACGTTACGTTAACAAACAAATATATAATTTCATTATGCAATCTTCCTTTTGCAATGTAGAAAATTAATTCAATGATGAGCTATATCGCATAGAGACGCTTGGGAACATTACACTAATGAAAAGCAACAAGCTGACTCTAACTAAAAAGAATTAAAGAAAACAGGATATAAAGTCATACAATTAATTGTGACAGAAAGTAATAGACAATATTTGTGACTTGCAAAATTGTGAAAAAATTGCTTTAAAATTGTGAATTGGTGTTTAGGATTTGAACTGAAAACTTACAGTATAGTAAGAAATTATACAATGTTACATACCTGAAGATAGCCTATAGTGAACCAACCAAATAGCTAACAAATTTATATTGTTACGACGGTCTCACGGATCGCCGTGTTGTACAGTGGAAACAAAATACAGACACCAGCGAAGTCACTAGCTACCAGCTTTAAATAGTCACATATAACAATGTGAAATGAACAATGTACTTTCATACAACAATTCAAATTAAATTTGTCCACATGCAATAATGTCAAAAGTTACGAGTTCCACACTAATTATAACACAGTAATCACTTTCCACAATCACTTGTTTTGCACTATACAATATCACCAGGTGTAACTAACTTCTAAGCCCCCGCTGTTGCTTCTATACGAGGATTGTTCAATAGAAACACGTTTAGAGGCTGTAAAGCATTTTCTATTCAACGATTTTAAAAGAAGTCTCCATTAACATTTAGGCATCAGTCCCATGTTGCACTAATCTATAGATTCCCTCCTAGTCAAATTCTTGCGGCTATTTGCGGAACCATTCGCTAACAGCAAAACTCCAGCTCAGCGTTCGACTTGAACTGCCGTCCTTTTAGTGATTTTTTCAATGGGCCAAATACATGATAACCGCACGGGGACAAGTCAGGATTGTACAGTGGATGTTGCAAGACTTCCCACATCATACGACCAAGCAGATCTTGAATCGTCTGGGGTACATGGGGTAAAGAATCACACCATTTGTGAGCTTCCCGGGTCGTTTATTCATGATGCTGACCCGTAAGCGTTTTAAGCTGTCTACATATCGCTCAGCGTTGATGTTGACACCAGGTTCTTTAAAATCTAAGAGCAGCGCATCCTGATAACAAAAAAAATACGACCACCATTACTTTTCCTGGCGAAGATTGTGACCGACATTTTTCGCCTCCGTAGATTGTGCATGCTTCCACTGCATACTCTGACATTTGGATTCTGGTTCGTAGTGATAACCCAAAGACTCATCACCGGCAACAATTTGGTGTAGAAAGGCATTAAAGTGTTGTTGATAGCGCATCGAATGCCGTAATGATAAGGCCAAACGCAAATGTTTCTGCTTATCAGTAAGCAGTCGTGGAATCTCTCGTTGAGCGACAACTTTGTGATAGCCAAGATTATGAATGATGGAGTGAACAGTTCCCATGCTGATGCTCAACATTTGAAAAGTTCTCTAACTCTGATGCGCCTATTTGCGCGAAAAGCAATTTCCAGCTGTCTCACATTTTCATCTGATGCTGCAACACGTGCAGGTCCGGGACGGGCCAAATCTTTAGTTGATTCTCTTCCTTTCCGAATTCACTGCACCATTCAGCCACTGCCGCATGAGAATAACTATAGTCACCATATACAGCTTTAATTTTTGTATATATTTTCATTGGCTGACGCCCCGCAGCGGCCAAAAACTAAATAACCGCTCGCAGATTATCTTTGGACGGATTTTCTATAATAGGTACCATTTTTCAACCCAATCACAAAGCTTAAAAATGAGCAAACTGCAAATATTTTTAACAGACGCGTCACTAGTACTTAAACAGACAATATAAACAAATGAATTCCGATGCCGTGACGACGAATTCACGGCTGCGCAGATCAAACGTGTTTCTATTGAACAATCCTCGTAAATCCCACAGATGTTCCAGAATAAATTTTCCATATTGCTGGCGGCATGTCAACATAATTTGCATAGTTAAGGGTGTTCGATCAGTCTTGGAGCTACCTGAGTCACGGGTTTGACTGAGACACTGGACCTACTCGACTAGCCGACAAACGTGTAGAACTTTTACATTACTGCATCTACCAACATTTATAGAGCGTTACATAATTCTCGTAGCAATATTTTTGAATTTTTAGCGTCTTTATACGTAGGCAGAATAGGCCGCAGAGTAAATTCTTGGAGGGTAATGGAGAAAAAAATCAGGTTTCTTACATTATTCAATTAACTTTGGTCAAACCTGTTACTGGAGATTGTACTGTACGTTCATACTGATCATTCGTGAGACGGTTGTGTCTTTACTTTTGTATTCCAAGAACCAAAGCAATGCTCTCAAAGTTGAGTGCAGAAAACCGTGAAGAACACGCGCGATTGCACCATAGATTTGTGTACAGTTCTTTAGGTCACATGGGAGATTGTTGTGACGTGCTTAGAATCATATCTGTGTCTCTGCAGATGTATATGTTATGTATTCTATGTTTCTCTGGTTTGTTTACCTGAAATGTAGCATCTCAGTAGACGTTTCTTGTGTGTGTGTTCTCTGGGAAATTCCGCAATTAACGATCGTTGAATCACATGGTTCATTGTTGTTAATGATGTTTTACTCGTTTTAGACCACCGGATATTGTAAGTGGCCACATTCTAAAGTTATTAATTTTAAAATTAAACTGACAATAAATCCCATGACTGTGACTTTAAACTACGAGTGTTACGTTACGGAAACTAGAATAACAAATTTACTTCTTGTTTATGTATATGCCTTTTATGTATATACGAAAATTTATGATGTGTGTGTGTGTGATGGGTCTCCGTGATAGTGGAGAGTTCAATCTTTAGAAAAGGTTGAACGATCCTGTCAATTATCTACGTGCGACAGACATCGACCAACGAAACACGTAGGAATGCAATAACATTGAAGAGCCTGTGTGCACAACACGAGTATGCTCTGTGGTTTCTGAATGCAAACGCCAAGCAGTCTGTGTATTACGACACGTAAACTGCAACACTGCTGTTTGTTAGTGTACAGCTGCCCGTGACCGTGACAAATAAATTCAATTTGTTTCTAACGCTCAAAATATATTGCGTTCCAGACCACTCATGCCTGTGGGTTTTACATTTGTGATTACGTAGCAGACTTATCACGCAACAGAATTTGTTAAAAGTTTTATAAGAGTAAATAACAGACGTATATTTTCCCCATTATTTGCTAAACTATCAGATAGGTGTTAGACACAGCCAATTATAAGACTTAGTGGTAATCGATCACTGTGACGAACTTTAATTTTGCACTAAATCAATAAAAATTCTTACTAATATGATAAATAACATAAAATAAACAAATATACTTAAAACAATAGGAAGTAGCAAAGTGTTAATTTCAGAAGGGAAAGATTAATTATCGTAATGTTTCACGGCTGGCGTCAATTGTAAAATTATCGATGTTGTGTCGTAAACGTTACATCCCACGTACAACCAAAGTTTCGACTGTATCCATGGTAGTATGCGAAATGTTTGACTGCACGTAATGATGGCTCTAGACTACGGTTTCCAGACTTCTTGGTTTTACAAAAAGGAAAAGATATCCTAAAACTTTGACATTTGATATAACCCCTACAGGCGACTCCCTGATACCCCACGTTGAAGGGGAAAGAACTTAAAAAAATTATGGTATAGATTAGATTGCTATAGACAAATCGAGTTTTGTAAATTATACGTGATCTGGAAGAAGCGGATTCTAGGGACCGACGAATCATGTTTTAAGCTTAATGGACGGGTTAACCCTGTTATTTGAATTTACTGGTCTATCGGCAATGCGCTTGATATTATGTGGCAATGCGCTTGACAGGGCAATGTACGTTTTATGTGGCTCGTGTTACTACACGGGGAGGAATTTCAAGTACTGTAACTGATTAACAGGACCATTTCTTGCCTTTCCAGCGTATTTACGGATGCTGCAGAGAGTAGCGTTTTTGAATCTATAAAACAATTCCAATGATTAAAGTCAGTCGATTACAAAGCAACAGAATTGAACGTCACCTCACTTTGGAACGGAAGTTATAAAAGTTTTAAGAAACCGTTGATTGAATAGTCTGAATGTCGAGGTACAATCGATTGAAATTGGCAATCGACACCACATGTTTTTGTTTTAAGGAGTGCTATTATGAATACTACATTTGATCTATTTTCAAAAGTCCCACGTCACATGAAACAGTCAATAGAAAATTTGTATAATTTTTGTTAACTAAGACAATCGTTGTAGCATTTTTGTGAACTGTTTCATGTATTTTTGTATGGAATGTACGAAAAATGGAAGAGGATATTTAACAGTTTCATTAAAATTGATAATTGGTAAACGATAAAGTAATATTTATTTAATTGCTTTCTATGCCTGGCTTGCTTTTTTAGTATCTCCAGATTTTATTATGGAGTTATTATGAAAATAACCTTGCTTCATTTTATATTTGCCACCATTCAGCTTGTCCAATCTTATATTCTTTAATTTTCTCTAAGCTCATTTATCATAAGTTTCTTTCAAACCTCATTCTATCCAATAGTAAGAGCCGATATATCGAATACATTCAGGAAAATTTCTTTCAGAAGGATGTTGTTTTTATAATATTATTATATAATTATAAAACACAAGACACACTTATAAGTATAATAAAATTAAATTTGGTATACACAAGCAACGAAAGCAATTTTTATTTGGATAGCTGTATTTTCCAGTGGATCCTGTAATTTATACAACTTCAGACTATTTGCTATAATTTGCTAAACGCTAATATCATAATTCTTCTACAACTGATAGTCATTTTCTATTTACTTTTAAAGTTCTTACTCCTCTTTGTTTACAGTAGTTTTTTTAAGCACGTAGATATTGAGTAAATGCACCGTGTGTCGTAAGAAAAGTTGCACACTTAAGAAACTGAAGCAACTAAAGTATTATTATTTTTCAACGTGATGGTGTACGGTGTTGCTACAAAACCCCAATAACACACACACACACACACACACACACACACACACACACACACACACACACACACACACACACACACACACACACACACACACACACACACACACACACACACACACACACACACACACACACACACACACACACACACACACACACACACACACACACACACACACAGTAAAGCGTTCGTATAGGTTTGTGCGTATGTGTGTGTACGCTCGCGGGTGAGGGAAAACGGGTGATCTGATGTGTAACAAAGTTATCATTATGTTTTGCACATTGTCTTAGTCTTAAAATAATCACAGAATTATTGCAAAACCCATGTTCTTATTTGTCATTAGTCATTACTGACTTTGATTGTAACAGATGTGTATTTCTCGAAGCCAAATCATGCCTGGCTGTTTTGACAACGATTAGTTTTTCATTGTCGTTTATGTGACTTAACGTTTAGTGTTTATTAAAAACTTCTTCTTCTTCCCACGATGGTATTGCTCATACTGGGCTCTGACCTTCTCCAACAGTCTTGAGCTCCTGTAACCGCGAGCCGACTCCTCATCGATAGAAGAGTATCACAGTCTTGCCAAACTTTGTCCACCAAGTATGTTCTCATTTTCCCCTGCTTTCGGTGTTCAGCATTTGTCCGGTGGCTATTTTCTTTGTGTTTCCTGTGTTCAGTATGTCCTCCTCATGTCAGAAGTAGTAGCCTGACGTAGTACATTGATACGCTGAGCAAATAGAGATAGTACCGCATCGCTGCTTGACTACTTGACTGCCTGTACGTATATTTGCGTGACAGAATCACGTAACGCTCAGGTCGTTCGAGAAACCTCATTCAAACGTTACTCGACTATCCTACCGCCATTGAGGCTTTCTACTGTGTGTCACTACACTGCAAGGTGGCGGAGGTATGAATACTAGATTTAGAAGCGGCAAAGTTCAGTTATACCCCAGCGACATTAAAGTGAGGTTCGGAGTGTTTGTTACCTGCACTTAAGGATTGGTGAAAAGTGATTATTGGGTTAATTAGTTCAAAAATCTAATAAGGTGACATTTATTGTTGTGTGTTTGTCAGATTTAACTTGAATTATTGTCCAAGAGTGCCTCTGTTGATTGTTATTGCTGTTTGTGTCTAATTGAAGTTTGTAATTGGTGACTTCATTTGTGTCAGTAATTTCGTTTCCACTGTACAACACGACGACCTGGGAGGCCGTGGTAACAATACTGTTCTGTGTTCTTTTTATAGTTGTCACAATTTGAAATTCGCCGGTGCGCCATCCATTATTACCCTCAATTGAGGCAAAAATTCTGCTCAATAATCGATGCTCAAATGTGTGCAGCATCTCTTCAGTTCCCTTCGTGAGCGTTTAAGTGTCAAAATAGGTCTCATTATCGCCTTTTACATCATACGTTTTGACTGTCGTTGAACTAGCTGGGACCTTATGCAGGGTTTGAAGGAAAACTGCTCGGTAAATCAATAATGAGAACTAATTGGGATAAGGGGTACTCCGAATTATCGATTTGTTCGGATTTCTAACATAAAGTATTATGTTCATATTTTGTAAACATAAAGTGCTGTATCTCTTATGTATTATAACAGTACATTTCTGCTTCATTTTAGAAGCTGAAGGTGACATAATAACAACAGTTCACATAAAACAATCCAATGTTAATAAACAACTGTAATGCGACTACTGTATAAACTGTACGATAATAAAAAACAGCGGTCCGACAATCGCAAAGAACAGAAACATTCTCCCACTCGCACCGCTACTGACTGACTCGGCACTGGTATGCACTCGCCTCCACCGACAAAAGGCAGTCTTATCTATGATTCTTTCATTGCATAAATACGAGACGGAAACAGAACTTTTTGCAGACATAGGCAGTTATGTTTAGAGTGCCGACGCCGACACGAACCCAACAAATAACAATAGTAGACTACTGTACTAGAAACGTAGTCCGTCAGTATGTGTTATTGTTGTCTTTACGTCGCACGGTTCGCCTGCTACTTTTTGTGTTACAGATTGAGTTAAATCTGTGAAACGTAGTCCGTCAGTATGTGTTATTGTTGTCTTTACGTCGCACGGTTCGCCTGCTACTTTTTGTGTTACAGATTGAGTTAAATCTGTGAAACGTAGTCCGTCAGTATGTGTTATTGTCTTTACGTCGCACGGTTCGCCTGCTACTTTTTGTGTTACAGATTGAGTTAAATCTGTGAAACGTAGTCCGTCAGTATGTGTTATTGTTGTCTTTACGTCGCACGGTTCGCCTGCTACTTTTTGTGTTACAGATTGAGTTAAATCTGTGAAACGTAGTCCGTCAGTATGTGTTATTGTTGTCTTTACGTCGCACGGTTCGCCTGCTACTTTTTGTGTTACAGATTGAGTTTTAAATCTGTAAAACGTAGTCCGTCAGTATGTGTTATTGTTGTCTTTACGTCGCACGGTTCGCCTGCTACTTTTTGTGTTACAGATTGAGTTTTAATTCTGTAAAACGTAGTTCGTCAGTGTGTGTTATTGTTGTCTTTACGTCGCACGGTTCGCCTGCTACTTTTTGTGTTACAGATTGAGTTAAATCTGTGAAACGTAGTCCGTCAGTATGTGTTATTGTTATCTTTACGTCGCACGGTTCGCCTGCTACTTTTTGTGTTACAGATTGAGTTTTAAATCTGTAAAACCTACTTCGTCAGTGTGTGTTATTGTTGTCTTTACGTCGCACGGTTCGCCTGCCACTTTTTGTGTTACAGATTGAGTTAAATCTGTGAAACGTAGTCCATCAGTTTGTGTTATTGTCTTTACGTCGCACGGTTCGCCTGCTACTTTTTGTGTTACAGGTTGAGTTAAATCTGTGAAACGTAGTCCGTCAGTTTGTGTTATTGTTGTCTTTACGTCGCACGGTTCGCCTGCTACTTTTTGTGTTACAGATTGAGTTTTAAATATGTGAAACGTAGTAAACAGTTTGTGTTATTGTTGTCTTTACGTCGCACAGTTCGCCTGCTACTTTTTGTGTTACAGATTGAGTTTTAAATCTGTGAAACGTAGTCCGTCAGTGTGTGTTATTGTTGTCTTTTCGTCGCCCGGTGACAAAAGTGACAAAAAAGAGATCATGAAAATTTTAAACGAAATTAACATGTAGAATGTGATTTACATGTCTGCAGCTGCTTGGAAGAGGTCACACCAAAAACTTTAAGGTACTCCTTAAAAACCTATAGCCTGATATACCAGTGGAAATTCAAGACAATGCCAATCAGAAGAAACCATTTAAAATTCAAAATTTGTAGAAATATTAAAAGACATTGAAGGGTGCGCACAGTTACAAGAAGAGGACGTTTCCGAGTAGATGAATTCGGAAAAAGACGATCCTGGACATCAGCTGTTATCCGATGACGAAATTTTTGCACAATGTTCACAACAGCCCGGTGAGGACAGAAGGTCTAACTATGATGTGGAAGAGGAAACGGGAGTCAACCATACAGAGGCAACATCAATGTTTGAAGAGCTACTTTCGTATTTGGAGCGACAAGATGAAACGTCCCCTGCAGAACTTCTAACAATGAAACGACTTCGAGATCGGGCAGCCAGCAAACGAGCTTCAAAGCTTAGGCAAAACCTATGCTTGATTAATAAGCAATAGGGCTGTTCCAGTACTGTAGAAACTATAATTTACAGTGCGGTGCAGTTTTATAGTTTATTGTGTCATATTCACTGTAAATAACATTTAAATTATTATTATTAATAAAGTTACTGTACTTACATATGTATTATGATTTAATTAGAAGTTCCGGTTTATCCGAAACGGGCGCGGTCCCATCAAATTCGGATAAACGTGTTTTTAGTGTACTGGAAGTACTACAGGAAGCAACTAGGAAGCGCTAGTGTAACGTGACACAACAGACTGTGTTGTCGAGAAAGAAACTTGTTTGATTTGGTGTACAGAAACTTGAAGGTAAGTGTCAGCAACTCAGTTTGTATTTCTTGTACAATTGCTTTCGATTTTAAACAACTTAATGTCTTAGTTTAAGGTTGATTCTTGTCTATTTTTGGATTGTAACAGTTACTCTAATGTACTGTATTCTAACAAAAATTATTCTTTACCAAGATGGCGAGTCGGGTAAATACTAGTCTACTATTCCAAATTACATGCATATTTTATCAGTATTCCGTAATGCTTGTACGTATTTTTTACATTTATCTTTATTTAACAGTCTCAATTAAAACACCAAACAGAAAGTTGTAAAATTTTGTAAGCAAATACTAATGCAGAAATTACTTTAACATATTAAATAGTCAATCTCAATCTGTATAAAAATAAATGAAATTATAAAATTTTTGAGCTGTATCAAATCAATGCTTCAGCAGCTAAAGTTATTCCAGTATCTGTATAAATACCAGAAGAAGAAGGACTTATAATTTCTATTTTTTAAGGACTATTATTTTAAAACGGGTAACTGATTTCACAAAATAATTAGGAAAACGTTAAAATTGACAAGTTGTAAAGAACGTTCAATATTTAAGTACAGATATGGCTAAGAGGAGAGACCGTCTAACCATATGAAAACAGTAGCACCCAAAATGTATGCAGTTGGTTATACAAGAGGTCGGCGACAAGCAAGTGCGATTTCTAAAAGCTACTAAAACGTTTAGTGTACCCTGAGTTACTCTATTTCGTCTAGTTGGTAAGTCGTCTAGTGAACATCGTGCTGCTACATCAAGGTCATTGGGTCGTAAATCAGTATTCTGTACAGAACTAGCAGAAGAATTGGGAAGGTATGTTTTAGAAACAAAATCATTAAATTATGGTGTTACAAGATTATGTGTTAGAAGGGTGGCGTACCAACTCGCCATAAGAAACCAGATTAAACATCCTTTTGGAAATGGCCAAGCTGGTAGGGATTTCTAAATGCATTCTAAACATACGCCACATGTGTTATCAGTAATTAAATCAATTGAAAAATCATGTCACTGGGTCAGAGTATTTAGTGAATATAAATTATTAAAATGTTCTAATTTGCTAGGACTCTAAGAGAAGTTTAATTTTTTGGCAAATCGCATGTAGAATGTGAATGATGAAACGGGGGAGGATTTCTCTAGTACAAAGAGGCACGTATTATTGGTCGCAGAGGCAAACGACAAGTAGGAATCTCTGAAAGATGTCCCCTGATTACTTTCAGAGCATGCGTGAGTGCAGCTGGTGCCACCACTAAAAGCTCAACTATGTATATGGTGACTATGAGAAAGAAAAGTTGGTACATTAATTGATTTCTACGACATTTACCCGCTACTAATGACACCGTAGACGTAGCAGTTACATGGTCAGCTAAGAAAGTTCTCCAGTTTACTGTCAAATGGGACTTCAGTGAATTCTTCCTCAACGTATATGTCTCATCCAACATTTTTTTCTTAACGGTTTTTTTGTCTGTAGCCCCATGTGAAGAAGTTTAACTGGATAAAAACCATCGTATCAACGATGAGTGACAAAATTTCAAGGCTTTCCGACATTGTTTATAGAAAAAACATTGCATTTTCTCCGGTTACTTAACAGAAAAATTTAAAAAAATAAATGCGTGAAAGCGTTCATCGTAATTTAATTTTTGAGTAACTTAATTTGTAACTTAATTTATATTACCTATAACTTAGTTTAAAAATTTGACTTTTATCGTTTCTGTATGATTTCTTATTTCTGTTTCCTTAAAATCTGCAAATAGTGAGTTTAATACTTGGATATGTAGGCCTATTACTAAAGTCTATAGGATGTATAGATATATGATGAAAAAACCCATATCTGAAAATCCAAAATGTAAGACCGTCCTAGGCCTTGGTTAGCATTTGTCTTGTTGAACGTGGTTACAAGCAGAAGTGTTATGACCGATGGGTAATGCTATAAGAATTAATTCCTTAGACAAGAGGGAGAAAACTATTAAAATTTCTATGTATTGTTGTAAATGTTAATAACAATACATTTTACGTTCCTAGGCAATTCTCCAAATTTTAACTAATTTACTTAGTTTAATTCAAATCCATAACGATCGAGGACGTATCCTGTCGATTGTCGATGTCTCTGCAGGTAAATTCATCTCGTGGAAAGTTTACCCACTGTGAAATACTCGGGGTGCATGGGATCTTTACTATTTTGATTGTCATGATTAAGATACGGGCGTCACACTCACACACACCCGTTTGGCGGACACATGCTGGCACGCAGTTTGCGTTGACTCAACACGCATCGCATTCTGACGTGCTCATGCATGTGACGCCCGCGCTTACAGACTCACACCGCACCGCTTGAGCCGACACATATCCTGCGTTGCAGTCTGCGTGATGGGTGTCAATGCGAGCGCGCCTGGGTTGCATTGACTCCAGCACGCACTCTGGTACGCGCACGCATGTGCGCTCGCAGTGTACACACATTGTTGTTTTAATCGTGGCAATCACAGTAATAAACTTTTCCAATCTGAAGTATGTTCACAATGGGCAAATACAGCCAGAGACGAATTTACTGCAGAGGCATAGGACATCAAAATATATTTTTAAAAAAGCCTGTGAAGAAATGTTAGAATAAAGAATACCAAATAAAAAAAATTACAAATGCAACAAAAGAAAAGAACATAATAGTAGGAAGAATAAATATCAAATGGTTTGTTCATCTAAGTAGAATACTGCATTAAATAACTGCTGGCAAAAAAATCACTTGCATTTCATCGACACCATCAGAAAGACGAAAATAGGGATCGTTATAAAAATCACGGAATGTCAGAATCCGGGAATAAATGACGGTTATGAGATAAAAAATTCTGGGAGAAGAGATAGCCTATAATAGAAGATCTTGTAAAAGGGGATTGGGCAGAGACCATTTTGTTATTGTAGGTCTATATTTAATGTATTACATTGTTTATATACTGTACATGTTTAACCCAAATATAAATACGTAAGATCAAATATAATTGTTTACTTTATTTAATATATTGTTATAATAACAGATTACAGGTCTATATACGTGCGTCCATTAACATGGTTAATAGACTGTATTCGTCCCTTATTTACTGTTTGCATCGTTACAGCCATAGAATCTAGGAAACAAACACGGCGGTTTGCATTAATTCACTTAGATTTGCTAGTATTTTTCTCCGAAAAATATGAGCGAATTACTTATGAAACACCTCCAGGTTCAATTGATGTATGCCATCCATCACGCTGGAAGCAAACAAATATGTTCACTCAGTGGTTTGACCATTTTATTAATACTACTAATCCTACAGAATATTCACCAATTTGGATGGTATTAGATGGGCATTCTAGCCACAAACTAAATATTGATATCATAAACATGGCTAGAGTTAACCACGTTAAGATAATTTGGTTACCGCCACACACCACGTACAAGTTCAAACCATTAGATAAATATTTCATAGAGCCACTGAAGAGTTAATACAGTAAGATTTGCATTTTTTTCAGACATTACACTATAGTTCTTGACGAGTGTGATATCGTTGATATGCTAAGATAAGTCTATCTGAAAGTACAGACTGGCAAAATCTCAGTCAGTGGTTTTAGAGCCGCAGACATTTGCCCTGCCAACAGGCAGATTTTTAGTGAAACTGATTTCTTTCCGCTCATATGCTCCATTGTTTACCAAATGATATATTGTAGATGGTGAAGAAGGAGACGAAGATATTTATAATAACAGACAAAATAATCATAACAATCGAGAATTCTCGAGTGCCAATGAACAAACCACAGCAGTTAGTAAGATCGCTTAATCACAGATCAGGTACATCAAAAATGAATTACACTTGGCTCCTCCTCTACATATCTCTACCACACGTAACGAGAAAATTATTCAATCGACGACAAAAAACTGGTACAGTCACAATAATTACTGCTTCACCATAGAAGAGGAGTCTGGACATTTCCCTCAACAAATCCAATGGTAAACAACTTCCAAAAACTGATAAAAAGACAATTACATCATCTTGTCATTCAAGAAATCTTCCTAAAAGGAAACAATTAAGGAAAACAAATATATTCTTACTTCCGTAAGACGACAACAGTAGTAGCAACTCAGGGTACCTGACATTGTATTCTGATGAATCGTCAGAGCCCGAACTTGGAAACGCAGGTGCTGAAAAGACTCCTGTTGACCAAGATCCTGAATGTCTGTTTTGTGACGGTAAGTTCTTTGATGATTCTAAAGGTGACTTACGTGCTCTTTATAGGCGCATAATAATTGTGCAGGTGCTGAAAATGTAGATGCTTACATTTGTGTCTTTTGCATATAAATTTCTTTTTACAGAAATTGAAGTTCAGAACATTTTCTGATATTGCTTGTACAGTTTTTTTTTATTTGTGTAGTAAAATGTGATGGTTTACACTTTTTAATTAAACCTTTCCAAAAGGACTCTATAAACATTACAATTTTTTATGCCAAATATGTAATTGTTTATGTGGAACATAATTTACGATAATAATTCTTTTGTAAATATTTACATTTTTTTATAACTGCGTTTGTTCTACATATAAGTTTTTGTTTTTTCCACAGTTGTTAACAACAATTTTGTTACATTTATTAACACACTTAATTTTTTAATAATTTTCCTTCGTAATGTGTAATTTTCAACGTCAAATGTAGTTTCTGATTAACGAAGTCAGAAATCCTAATTCACAATTAAATTATATCATTAAATATTACTGTCACTCATTAAATCGTTGTTTTCTACATGTTATTCAGCATTTTTTCTAATAAACTCAATTTTCTGTGTAAAAAGTAAAGTAGGCCTATTTGATATTGTTGGATTTTGTTGTCCATGACGTGTCCGTTGGTTAACTAATTATAACATTACCGACTCGGAACACAAAGTTTTTATAGGTGGGTTTTTTAAAATGTTACGTCTTTAGGCTACTAATAAACAAATTTGTGTTTCGAGTCGGTATTGTTTTACTTATATATTACATTGCTCTCCCTGTTCCATATCCCTATTCCATTTTACTCTTCCTATTTTCACATCTTATATTTCAACATCGTGTGGGTTTCATTTTATTGTAAATGTCAGAGACAGTTAAAAACATAATGACATTTAATTTAATTTGAAATTCATAGGAAGCTGATATATTTTATAATTATACTGTTGAAAATATAAATGATATTCCCTATTACCGGCATTTCCTACACACACACACTCTCACGCACACATATATAACTTACTAGCTGTTACCCGCGGCTTTGCAAGTGAATATTTGATTTTTAATAAGTATCTGAATATCATTTTTATTGTCTATGTCTATATGGCGTTCTGTCAGCTCGTATAACTGTTTTGTACTTATTAGTCAAATTCTCTCCAAAGCTGTTTTCAACACTTTTACTATTTTAACTTGTACTAAATTATTATGTTGGTGCAACAGCCTTTGGAGATTTAAAAGTACCAGTTTATAAAGTCTTTGGAGAGATTTATAAAGTATCTGTTAAATCAAAAACGCTAAATTCTTTATTTTAAGTGTTACTCTGTTAGAAGCATTGTATAACACATTAAACGTTATGTTTCCCATGGCTTTTATTTATGTCAGCATTAAACTAAAAACCAAAAACCGTTGTCACCTAACCTCACAAAAGAAAACAACAAGTATTTTCGCTTTGCATTAAGTAATAGGACAATTTACAATTAGTACACTTCTTCTTTTCCACATCGTAATATATCGATACAATCGCATATTACATAAAACATTGAAAACGTGCTGCAGGATTAGATAAAGGTACAGTTCCGATGCCGCTAAATACTTTTTTTTATTTACTTGATACTATGGTAATTAATTCTGGTCTCCATGGTGTTGTTGACATCTTTATTAGTAGTATCTAATATATTTCATTGCATCATCAGAAATACGTACAAACATAAATTTTATAATCGTTGAAGACAATTACAAAAAATGTACACGCATCTGTATACAAAATTACAATATATATCAATACAATCGCATATTAAAAACATTAAAACTGCAGAAACGGATAAAGGTACAGTACTGATGCCGCTGAATAGCATTTGTTTATTTACTTGTTACTATGGTAATTAATTTTGGTCTCCATGGTTTGTTGACACCTTTATAGGCGTCAACGAAAAGACATAATTAAAAGAGCGTAAATTGTGCGAACGGGGCAAAATATCAAATTCCAAGTTAGCCAGTGTTTTTCGGCTTGCGCCAATGGTTACCTGTGCAAACTTTGGTGGCAATCGGTGTAACGGTGTGGATTTGTAATCAGTACCCGTATCCTCATACTTTGAGTTATATATATATATGTGTGTGTGTGTGTGTGTGTGTGTGTGTGTGTGTGTGTGTGTGTGTGTGTGCGTGTGTTACAGGAAACGGATGTAAGATACATATTTATATTTACATTGTCTTACCGCAAGCAATAGTCCGTAGTCTGTTGAGCCTTCTATCCGAGACACATCTTGCATTGTTAACACAGCGCTGTACCCTTTAACCAACTATATTACCGACCTTCATGGCGGGGAGTGTGTGTTCACACCGTGTTGTTACTGATCAAGGCCGTCCTTCTTTAATCGGACTGCCGTATTGCGCGTCAATAATTTGAAGGGTCTGTATATTATTCAACCTCCAACGGAACCACAGCACGCCATTTCTAATGAGCGCTATGAAAAACGAGCTATTGTGCCGATATGTCTAAACGAATTGAAAATATTAAACTAAATGGTAGTACAAAAAAAAACAAATAAAACAAAAAATTATATTTTCGAAAGACAAATACAAAGGAAATATCTACGAGAATTATAAAAAAGCAAATAAAATTGTAGGGAAAAATGTTTTTCTTAAAAAAAGTTCAACATACAGGAAAATCGATACTGTGCACAAAGTTAGAAACTAGTTTTTCCTTTGTGTCAAAGGTTACCTGTGCAAAATGTGGTGGCAAACAGTGTAACGGTGTAGATATGTATTCAGTATCCATAAATCCTCAGACTTTGAGTTTTACATACATAGATATATAATTATATGTTAGAACGTATATTTCGACTAAACGTGTAGTACATTTAAATATGTTTCTGTTTTCACGAATATGTTTAGATACAACTAAATAGTTTAAGGAATAATACATTCCTGTAAAGCTACTTTAATTTTGATTGGAAAAGAAAAGGAAGGGGAAGGCAGTGGGAGTGGCAAGGAGAATATTTTTTAATATAGTTAACATAGGCACATTTTACGCATCAAAACATTTTAAATATGACACTGTCATTTTATTATTATTTTAGTTTCTTCATGCTGAATGGTTTGCTCTAAATTTATGAAATGGAAGATTAACGTTTGCAAGAATCTACAAAATGAATAAAGCAAACATCTGATTACACTTTGTCAAGTCTAGAATAGAGTTTATATAAGTTGATCGACTAATGTGTATTTATTTAATTGAAATGACGTATAGTGTGGTATAGCAGGCAATCCAATTGGAGTTATTAACGAGAATTTTTTTGACCTGAGACAAAACGTATCGCTCACAGAACGAACATAAAGTCTTACTGTCAGAATCAGTAAAGAGATTCGGTAAAGGGCTATAGCGAGTTGATTAAGTTCCCAGTTGAATACACTCAGAGGAGTTTGTCTAAGCCAGGTGGCTCGGTAACTCTATACGAGAGCAGCGTGGGTAATTACCAGCAATAATGCTAAAACCTCAAATCGTATTGAAAATTGCTGAATTTTAAAAGCCACGACACAGTCAGAGAGAGGGCAATAAGACAAAAGAAAAGGAAAGAATAGTACTTGGTATTCATAAAATTAGTTTAAAATATAATAACGGGCAGTGAAAGGGGAAAGAGAGAGTGAGGAAGAGAAAGAGAGAAAGAGAAAGTGGACGTGTATCAGTTAGTGCAAATGTTTTTTGTCGTTGTGAGTGGAGAAAAAGTTATTCAACCTAGGATAAAGCGGTGTCTCGGATATCAAAGAGAGTTTTTCCACGCTCAGTTACTAGTAACCCAACCGGTTAGTAAACAAAGCAAAAGCCTCGAAACGAGTCACACAAAAACAAACATTTAGGGAATTAGCCCAGTTCCTCTACACTTTAAATCTAATTTACGCTGACTTTAAGGAGTGAAGTGTTCTCTGTAAATTAGTATAACAAGTATTGAAACCGCGGTCTCTAACAATATTTACGACTTGCACGTACACAATGTTTTCATTTCATTGCCAATCTATGAGTAACGTATATGCAAATTACGTAGGCGATAGTGTTGCAACTATCACCTAAGTGCACAATCTAGGGAGTTCATGTAGGCGATAGTGTTGCAACTATCACCTAAGTGCACAATCTAGGGAGGTCATGTAGGCGATAGTGTTGCAATTATTACCTAAGTGCACAATCATGTAGGCGATAGTGTTGCAACTATCACCTAAGTGCACAACATGTAGGCGATAGTGTTGCAACTATCACCTAAGTGCACAATCATGTAGGCGATAGCGTTGCAACTGTCACCTAAGTGCACAATCATGTAGGCGATAGTGTTGCAACTATCATCTAAGTGCACAATCTAGGGAGTTCCAACCGTTACCACCACTGTTGTTAGAATTTCATTTTTTTTACTTTGTGCTGTAAAATTTTTAGATTCTCTAGATCTAAAAACCATCAAACAAGGGAACAAAATTATAGTTGGATCCAAAAATTTAGAACTCAAAAGCGTTCTTACACTGCCAATGCTTTTCACTGGCTTATAAATTTTTAATACTGACTGTTATGCTTTTATAAAAACACCGTATAGCTTTACCCGTATTTTATGATCGACTCATGACAATATTCCGTGAACTGTGGTGATGAAACCTTACTGAAAACTGATTGAACCGTTACATGCACCAGCGTACAATGTTTCACTTAACTGACCAATTTTACTAAGCTTCAAAAGCTGTACACTTTGTGACGTCAACGATAGAGATCTGCTCCCCGTGCCAACCTGGAGCAAACGCTGCAAAACTACCTAAAGCCGGGAGCTATATAATAGGCCCACGACAATTACCAGCCTGAGGGATAAAAGGAACGCGGCTAAGCCGCACAATTCGTATGGTAGTGTACCTCTAGCTATTGCCACAGTAGGCCGTTTTAGCGCTCTGGTACCAGTGGAATTCTCCATTGTGCTTTCATTTTTGGAGTCTGGCTCTAACTAGTCTGGCGACTTTAAGTCAGTTATTACTGCTTGCGTTTCGTCCAAAATTGTAAGTCAGTATACTCCAGCGTGGTAAATTCAATGCGGGCAGCTCAACAACTTGTGTTTAGTGTGTCCAGTGCATGTTGTGTTTGTGTGATCGTGCTGATGTCTGGTGATCGGTAAGTTACAAATATTGTTTTTATAACCCTTTTGAGTAGCACCCATAAAAGTAACCTCCCCAGGGCATAAAGAGTTCTTAGCCTTTTCCAGAGCCACTCCATTCCCGATGCTGACTTGGAACTACCTGTACTGCCTTATGGCCCTCATGCGTACTGTCTGATACCTGTACTTGCACCTCACATGTGTCCGACGCTGAGAAGCCCTGTGGACCGGGTAATGCCGCGCTGAGCGTAGCTGGAAACGATGAAGCAACAACGACTCTGCTGCGGAGCGTCTTCCAATACCGGCCCGGCGCATGCCACCGTTGATTTTCGAACGGCCTGCGGACTGGAAGAGACTCATCGATCGGCTGCACCGAGTTACTCCTGTAGGTATCCTCCCTTCTATCTGTCAGGGCACTCGATCGATAATTCGGTTAATTACCACCTCCATTGAGAGCTTCAGGATCGCTCAGAATCTCCTCACAGATGGTTTTATTCCCTACCACATTTACGCTTTGCCGGAGGAGAAGGAATGGAAAGTGAAAATGATTGGTATACTTGCTGATGTCCCTATTAAGACAATCAAGCAAGTCCTAGAGTACAAGGGCTATTCTATAGTTAGTGTTAAACTAACTAGCTAGTTTTATAGATTTACATTATGTTCTGTCAAACACAAGGTAAGTACCCGAATGTACAAACATTGTATTTAAGCGCACGTGCGAGTAGGCCTATGTGTGTGAATGTAGTGTTTTTGAAGAAAATCGATATACTGAAATTAGTGACGTGCTTTTCATATCAAGGAGAGTTTTTAAGCGTTATATTCTGGGAAATGTAGCAAACCGAACACACTTCTGTGCATTTAGCCCTGCAGCTCGATATGCCAAATCGAATGACATGTCTTTAACCTCTAATGTTACAGATAAATCCCGTCACGACAAACTAGTCAGAATTACCTAATGTGTGCTATTTTTGCGTCTTATAAAATGTTTTTCTTTCTAGTTCAAAACTAACTTCCACAAAATAAAATTTCTAGTTCGTGCTTAGTTGTTTCATATGTTTTTACTTAGTCAAGTATTAGTTAGATTTAAATTACTTTATCTTCTGTTTGTTTATCAATGTGTGTGTGTGTGTGTGTGTGTGTGTGTGTGTGTGTGTGTGTGTGTGTTTCCTTGTATTGCGTTTTAATACGCGGTGCTCAGAGTAAATCCGAGCACAAAATTCTGAGATCAAAGGCTATTTAACTTTCAAATATTATTAATGCCATTCGTTAAATGTGAAAGAAAATTTTAAAGCTTAGTCTACAAAAGCTGGTTCAACGAAGCCTGTTAACAATCAACATCTAATTTGTGGTATCTTCATCTAGTAAAATGTTACTGAAATTTAAAGTTTTTATGTTTCCTGAAATTTTAAATAAAATATGTTATTAATATTAGTGAGAAAATAATTCTTACTACTTGCAATAAAATAATAAAAATGTCTTAAATGATAGCTATCGTTTCCCGTCTACCATAGTTATTAGTTTACTAATAAACCAGATTAAACTGAAATGAGATTTACGGGATAAAGGAATTTTCTTTGCGTAAACTTGAAAACTGAAATATTTACTGATTTTTCAGAATTTGTTCTTCTCGGTTTTTCATGAGTTTGCAGTTTGTTCATTTGTTATTTCTGTCAGTGGTTATTCTCCTTTTTGAATTTTAAAAATCCGGCCGTGACAGCTTCCCAACAGATGAAACAAATAGTTTCCAATTGTAATAATGCTGACTCCGGCCGTGACAGCTTCCCAACAGATGAAACAAATAGTTTCCAATTGTAATAATGCTGACTCCGGCCGTGACAGCTTCCCAACAGATGAAACAAATAGTTTCCAATTGTAATAATGCTGACTCCGGCCGTGACAGCTTCCCAACAGATGAAACAAATAGTTTCCAATTGTAATAATG
This sequence comes from Magicicada septendecula, assembly GCA_034769895.1. Taxonomy (NCBI): domain Eukaryota; kingdom Metazoa; phylum Arthropoda; class Insecta; order Hemiptera; family Cicadidae; genus Magicicada; species Magicicada septendecula. The sequence continues at coordinate 124,045,184 of CM068368.1, forward strand.
CTGACTCCGGCCGTGACAGCTTCCCAACAGATGAAACAAATAGTTTCCAATTGTAATAATGCTGACTCCGGCCGTGACAGCTTCCCAACAGATGAAACAAATAGTTTCCAATTGTAATTCCTTCCGACTTGAAAAGTAATTAACTTGTACAAACTTGTAATTTTCTGAAACAGAACACTAAAGTTTTTAATAAAAAATTTACTTTTTTCTATGCCAGCTCATTGAGAGTTTTGCACAGATGGCCGCTAGGAGCGTTGTCACCTTCGGTGTTGAAGGTAACGCCATTGTTTGAATTGGTTAACAGACAGTTGCCTGTGTGAGTAATTTACTCAAAGAGTATATGTTCTTATACTGCGTATATTTAACTCATAAAAATTGTTTTAACTAAGCCACTGATGTTCCGTCTCACTTTTGTGTCAGAAAGTATCATTAATAATACTCGGTTGAAGCAAAATATAAGAATTTTTTTCTCTGCAATAACATCAGTCAAACGCGCACTTTTGAATGTTATATTACTGTTGTAAGTGACGTAATTACTTCTAACATGTAATTAAATTGGCCAGAAATAGGAAGATTAAATTTATATATACACTTGTAAACCTGGATTCCCTAAAAGTGATTTAATTATTTAATTTAATTTACATGACTGCTTACACGTGTAACAACTTACAGAATAGTAACGTTTTTATACGTAAAGACAAAATAATGTATTTATTTACGTACAGAATATATTTTTCAGCGGCACATCACAGTCTACCGACATGAAACAAAAATTACAAAATTGGAAACTACCGGGATGTTGGACCGTGGTCGATTGCTTACAACGTGATTCATATTTCTCTAAACGCTTCAGTCACCCTCCGGAGCACTTCTTCAGTAGAAACGCGTTCACCAAAGACTGGTAGGCAGAACGCATCTCAATCAGATGTATAAAAAGATCAGAGGACTGGAGGATTGCATAAACTTTTACGTTCGCCCTGACATCCTTTGTTGAACGCATTTATACTAAAGAAAGCCTCCGCTGATTGGCCGAAACGTTTCAGTGCCGTTGTAAACAACCGGCGACGGCCCAAAAGGCTGATAGTTTCCAATTGCAATAATGCTGACTCCGGCCGTGACACCTTCCCAACAGATGAAACAAATAGTTTTCAATTGTAATAATGCTGACTCCGGCCGTGACAGCTTCCCAACAGATGAAACAAATAGTTTCCAATTGTAATAACGCTGACTCCGGCCGTGACACCTTCCCAACAGATGAAACAAATAGTTTCCAATTGTAATAATGCTGACTCCGGCCGTGACGCTTCCCAACAGATGAAACAAGTAGTTTCCAATTGTAATAATGCTGACTCCGGCCGTGACAGCTTCCCAACAGATGAAACAAATAGTTTCCAATTGTAATAATGCTGACTCCGGCCGTGACAGCTTCCCAACAGATGAAACAAATAGTTTCCAATTGTAATTCCTTCCGACTTGAAAAGTAATTAACTTGTACAAACTTGTAATTTTCTGAAACAGAACACTAAAGTTTTTAATAAAAAATTTACTTTTTTCTATGCCAGCTCATTGAGAGTTTTGCACAGATGGCCGCTAGGAGCGTTGTCACCTTCGGTGTTGAAGGTAACGCCATTGTTTGAATTGGTTAACAGACAGTTGCCTGTGTGAGTAATTTACTCAAAGAGTATATGTTCTTATACTGCGTATATTTAACTCATAAAAATTGTTTTAACTAAGCCACTGATGTTCCGTCTCACTTTTGTGTCAGAAAGTATCATTAATAATACTCGGTTGAAGCAAAATATAAGAATTTTTTTCTCTGCAATAACATCAGTCAAACGCGCACTTTTGAATGTTATATTACTGTTGTAAGTGACGTAATTACTTCTAACATGTAATTAAATTGGCCAGAAATAGGAAGATTAAATTTATATATACACTTGTAAACCTGGATTCCCTAAAAGTGATTTAATTATTTAATTTAATTTACATGACTGCTTACACGTGTAACAACTTACAGAATAGTAACGTTTTTATACGTAAAGACAAAATAATGTATTTATTTACGTACAGAATATATTTTTCAGCGGCACATCACAGTCTACCGACATGAAACAAAAATTACAAAATTGGAAACTACCGGGATGTTGGACCGTGGTCGATTGCTTACAACGTGATTCATATTTCTCTAAACGCTTCAGTCACCCTCCGGAGCACTTCTTCAGTAGAAACGCGTTCACCAAAGACTGGTAGGCAGAACGCATCTCAATCAGATGTATAAAAAGATCAGAGGACTGGAGGATTGCATAAACTTTTACGTTCGCCCTGACATCCTTTGTTGAACGCATTTATACTAAAGAAAGCCTCCGCTGATTGGCCGAAACGTTTCAGTGCCGTTGTAAACAACCGGCGACGGCCCAAAAGGCTGATAGTTTCCAATTGTAATAATGCTGACTCCGGCCGTGACACCTTCCCAACAGATGAAACAAATAGTTTTCAATTGTAATAATGCTGACTCCGGCCGTGACAGCTTCCCAACAGATGAAACAAATAGTTTCCAATTGTAATAACGCTGACTCCGGCCGTGACACCTTCCCAACAGATGAAACAAATAGTTTCCAATTGTAATAATGCTGACTCCGGCCGTGACAGCTTCCCAACAGATGAAACAAGTAGTTTTCAATTGTAATAATGCTGACTCCGGCCGTAACAGCTTCCCAACAGATGAAACAAATAGTTTCCAATTGTAATAATGCTGACTCCGGCCGTGACACCTTCCCAACAGATGAAACAAATAGTTTTCAATTGTAATAATGCTGACTCCGGCCGTGACAGCTTCCCAACAGATGAAACAAATAGTTTCCAATTGTAATAATGCTGACTCCGGCCGTGACAGCTTCCCAACAGATGAAACAAGTAGTTTCCAATTGTAATAATGTTGACTTCGGCCGTGACAGCTTCTCAACAGACGAAACAAATAGATTCCAATTGTAATAATGCTGACTCCGGGCGTGTCAGCTTCCCAACAGACGAAACAAATAGTTTCCAATTATAATAATGCTGACTCCGGCCGTGACAGCTTCCCAACAGACGAAACAAATAGATTCCAATTGTAATAATGCTGACTCCGGCCGTGACACCTTCCCAACAGACGAAACAAATAGTTTCCAATTATAATAATGCTGACTTCGGCCGTGACAGCTTCCCAACTACGAAACAAATAGATTCCAATTGTAATAATGCTGACTCCGGCCGTGACACCTTCCCAACAGACGAAACAAATAGTTTCCAATTGTAATAATGCTGACTCCGGCCGTGACAGCTTCCCAACAGACGAAACAAATAGTTTCCAATTGTAATAATGCTGACTCCGGCCGTGACAGCTTCCCAACAGACGAAACAAATAGTTTCCAATTGTAATAATGCTGACTCCGGCCGTGACAGCTTCCCAACAGACGAAACAAATAGTTTCCAATTGTAATAATGCTGACTCCGGCCGTGACAGCTTCCCAACACACGAAACAAATAGTTTCCAATTGTAATAATGCTGACTCCGGCCGTGACAGCTTCCCATCAGATGAAACAAATAGGTTTGTCCCAGTTTCTGACGCACATATACTATGCTGAAGCATATACTGTGCTTCTATGGAGAGTTGAGCAAATGTTAAAAATATGTTTAAAAACTTGTTTGAATTTTTAAATCAGTCTTTGCATTCTATAAATTGTTTATTTATTCAGATTTTGCTTTTTTTTTGTGCATATAGCTAGAAAACATTTATGAATTACTAGAACTTTATTTTGCAGGACTGTTGAAATAGAAAAACTACTTTCAAAATCTGCATACGTGTTTAAATAAAATTTGTTTCCCTACAGATTCATGTTTTTGCACATATTGCGATTCAACCGTTTTCTACAACTGACTACGCTTTATCTCATAATTCTGTAACAAAACGTGAATTCTTTTATTCTTGAAATACTGTACGATTTATTAATACTTTACTAAAGTAATAATTTAGTAATCGGGACAAATAATTGTACTGGTGCATTAAACTAGCGAATCAATAAGCACGTATAATTCAATTAGGTGGTGTAAAAAAAATTATATACCAGATAAAAACCACAGACTAAGACAGTTGACAGAATGTTTGTCTCCCCTGATAGAGACCACAAAACGGGAGGGAAGTGGAGGTAGGCAAATTGAGGACGACGAAATAAAGATAGTAGCAGAGCTACCATGGACAAGACTATTAGAGAGAAAGATAGATAGATAAATAAATACTTGATTTGGTAGATAAGTAGACAGAGCGGGAGGGAGAGAAAGAGACAAAGAAAAAGGGAGAAAAGGTAGAGAGAGAAATAGAGGGAGAGAGAGAGAGAGAGAGAGAGAGAGAGAGAGAGAGAGAGAGAGAGAGAGAGAGAGAGAGAGAGGTGAAACAGGCTAGTCTTTGACATTTAATAGGCGGTACAGAGCTAAAAAGTGGAAGGGTAATAAAACTAGTTAATTAGTTAGTAACTACGCATACTAGGTAGTGAAAATCTCAGAAAGTCGATTGTTGTTCTTTTATGTGAGGACATAAAACTTCAAAATATAGGACCAAAAGTTCTGAAACACATAAAGTATTCTGAAGAGTTCTGAAGATGTTCTAAAAAATTAAATTTTCACTCTAATGCAACAACCGTCAACGAATCAGATTTCCGCGATTCCTTGAGGAGCATTATTTACGTATTGGGTAAAAATTGGGTAATGTTTTATCATTATGGAATTTAGAACGCACACCTCTATTAATGATAGTTTGAACACACGTCTGAGACATTTATAAGATGATCATATGATACAGAAGAAAAATTTAACTTATAACTGAGAAAATAACTTCCTGTCTTACTTTATCTGTTGTTTAAAATTAGAAAAAGTATACTTCATATACAACACCGCTGGTAGTTTTTATTCCTTGTTTGTATTATTTAAATATTTTTTGCATAATACAGTAATTAAAATAAGCATTGTTGTTTGCATTAATTATCTGACTGTGTAAAGTTATATATTTCCCTACGGCACAACGCTATCTACCGGCATGTGCGGAGAATATTTGTTCCACTTTCTGATACAAATATATCTTGAATGAACACACTTCATAGTTATAAACCTCAAAGTGTGGAAAAATTCTATTATCAAATTTAAAATAACTGTTTTAAAACTTTTAGAATTGTTGATGAAAAATGAAAAGTTATACTCACAAGAATTGAAGAGAACATCGTTCCTACTGGAACAAATATTTTACTACAGACCCTACTCTAATGAACAGTCTTTGAAATGTTGTCTTTTATCTCAAAACTATATACACCCTAAATACAATAATTATTAACTAGTAATGAAGTTACCAGATTGTAGATACCAGTCAGCGAATGAAGTTTCATCTAAGCAGATCAAAGTTTAAACACACACAACACCACCTCCAAATTCCGATCGTAATAATAAAAGTATTCTGTGTGTGTGTGTGTGTGTGTGTGTGTGTGTGTGTGTGTGTACAAGACAGTGTGTTCACTGTTCAAAGAGAAAAGAGACTTGAATTTAGCGCTTTATAAATTTTACATGTAACATAACACTAAATAAACATCCTATTCTATTTTTTGTTTATGTCCTTATTCGACCGTGCAGTTTTATAGTCTTGGTTTCCTATTATATTACTCTATAGCGTAATGAAATTCAAAAGCAATCGCTCCCCTCTGACATAAGCGGAAACTTTGTTAACAAATTGTAAATAAATCGGAGGTTTAAAAAATCCTATTAGCGTACCATTTGTTTTGAGTCTATTTTATTTGAAAATTTTATATTTGTATATCCAATACATTGAAACTTATTAAAATTTGTATTTTATGGAGCTAGTGTGTTACTCAAAAAATGGTTTAGGTTTAATATGTATGTTTCATACTTTGTTTAAGTAAAAATGGCTGATAAGTAGTAATTTAGAATAATGTGCAAAATACATGTTACCGGAAAAATACAAAGCCAGGCATTTTATATAATGCCAAAGAATTTCATACAATGCCTGAATCCAGCCGCCAAAGTATGAAATAAAACACATATCATGCATTGCCTAGGGATTGTATAGAATACCTAAAGTCTTCTAGGTAATGTATAGAAGACAATGTGTGCGCTATGGTTTCATGTCACATCACCCTTTCATGTCATGGCATCAAACAATCACAATATGAAGCTCTCTTTGAATGTAAAGTTAAGATAAGGTTAACTACATCCTCGATTCCCCATGTGTTAGAAACTCATTAAAGTGAAGAAGATCTCGAACAAGTCATCAACAAATATACAGACTACATAAAATACCGATAGGCCTACCAGTATAACTGGTATTATAACTAATTTCTTTAGATTACTTGAAGAATGAATCAACTAAAGAACTACACAAACAAATGGAGAGTAAATAATTAAAGAGAAAGTAACGGACCCCAATGCCGATTGCCATGAACAACTTCATCAGGTTCGTTTCAACCGTAGAAAGAAGCAAATAGTCTTGATTGCAAAGATGTGCCTTTCAGAGCGTATATTTTGTCTGCCTGGTTCTAGCTTTGCACACTTCTTCTGAAACATTAAAACTGACAGTGTTTGTATCAGCGCCTTAGTTTATGAATATCAGTTTATATCAGCACTAATAAACTATATGAACAAAATTATTTTCAAGTTTGTTAATTTTTGTTGTTGTTTAAAATTGAGGAGAAACTAATGTGTTTCGTGCTTCATTGTTACTGTACTAAATGTTCTCTTAATATGATAAAACATAATGATTTCTAGCATGCTTCATCGTGAAGCAGAAAAACTCGATCAGGTCTCTGACAAAGAAATACAGAATGATTTTTTTACAGCAGTTTAATTTCCTAATACTGGTTTTATTATTTTGCCTTTAGAAAGATAATATAAAATGTAACAAACTAACTTCATATATTGGTAGTAAATTTGGATATGTGGAAACATAGAAAGTTATAAAAGTTGTTTACCTAAAATAACGATTGGAAAACTTAACAAACCCACACGTAAACAAATGACGGTATCTCCTAGTAGCGTCAAACGCTAAAGGCCGAATTGACTATATAATATATAATGTGTGTATATATTATAATGAGATCATAAAACACAGTATTATCAATGTGAAGTTGGTAATCGAACGTCTTCACAAATAGGTAACAGAGAACTCCTGTCCAGATATCGAGTAGTCCTGGAGAAATAAAATCTATATATATATAAAACTCAAAGTATGAGGATTTATGGGTACTAAATACAAATACACGCCGTTACACTGATGCTACCAAATTTTGAAGAGGTAACCTTTGACACAAGGCAAAAAATACTGTCTATCTTGGAATTTGATATTTTGCCCGGTTCGCACTATTTACGGTTTCGCGTATAAAGATGTCAACAACACCATGGTGACCAGAATTAATTACCATAGTAACAAGTAAATAAACAAATGATATTTAGCGGCATCGGAACTGTACCTTTATCCGTTCCTGCAGTTTTTAATGTTTTTAATATGCGATTCTATCGATATATTTTGTAATTTTGTATACAGATACGTCTATATATTTTGTAATTGTCTTAAACAATTAGAAAATTTATGTTTATACGTATTTCTAATGATGCAATAAATAAGTAATGAAATAGATTAAAACTACTACTAATGATATCAACAAAACCATGGAGACCAGAATTAATTACCATAGTAACAAGTAAATAAACAAATGCTATTCAGCGGCATAAGAACTGTACCTTTATCCGTTTCTGCAGTTTTAATGTTTTTAATATGCGTTTGTATCGATATATTACAATGTGGAAAAGAAGAAGTGTACTAATTGTAAATTGTCCTATTACTTAATGCAAAGCGAAAATACGTGTTGTTTTTATTTGTTAGGTTAGGTGACAACGGTTTTTGGTTTTTAGTTTACTGCTGAACATATGTTGAGGAAAACATAAGTTTTAATGTGTTATACAATGCTTTTAACACAGTAACACTTAATATTAAAAAAATAGCGTTTTTGATTTAACAGGTACTTTATAAATATCTCTAAAGGCTTTGTAAAGGGATACTTTTAAGTCTCCAAAGTCTGTTGCACCAACATAATAATTTAGTACAAGTTAAAATAGTACAAATGTTGAAAAGAGCTTTGGGGAAAATTTCACTAATGAGTACAAAATTGTTATACGAGCTGACAGAACGCCATATAGTGTAACGAAACAAATGTTACAAAAGAATAGTAAATAATAGTGAAATCCGATCCAGAGAGGAAACAAGAAATAATAATTTAAAGCAAATTAAAGGAAACCCAGTTGGTTTGACTTATTTAATATTATCAAGAAACCCAGAAATAACCCAGTAATATAGGGCAGTAAACAGACAAAAATTAAATAAATAAACCTAGTAGGCCTAATCAATTTACTCTGAATAACAACCAAACCCAATAAAGAGTACCTAATCATAAATTAAAATTGTATTAACAAAATTGTATCGACATATTTTAAGGACAGAAAAAGGGACACAAACTTTACAGTTATATGAGTGACATAATATAAATAGTGACACAGACTACTGTTAAACAGTGTTAATTATTTTTGTATGAAAAGTGTTTTATTGTTATTATTAGACAGAATTTTAGTTTATCATACAGACAATAGTTTAGCTGTATAAATAAACTAAAACTGTCAAAAACAATTATTATTATTAAGAGTTTTGTTGTATGTTATAAGATTTTATGTCACCAGTTAATTTATATAAATATATTTATCTCAGGGAGTCAAAGTAGAAATTACAATCAACCATAACAAGTTGTTCCACCACACATCATAGAAATTCAAATTAATAAGGTTTTACAGTTATAAACTGAGGCATGTTTAGTATCAAATTGTTTATAATTATCTAATTAATAATTGTATAAACATTGCATGTATCATTAGAGTATAATAATAAAATTATCTATTAAGGGTAATTTATAAAATATAAAGTAGGTAATGGGTGTTGATCCTATAACATTTAACCTGTACATAAATGACCAATCAAAATTTAAGAAATTTGTATGAGTTCTGTGACTAAAAAAGAAGAAATAACACTTAATTGTTAATTGTGATGGAAAACAGTTGAATAGTGCGTGTCTAGATGTAATTAAAAAAATATAAAAATAGATAACCCGTTTGTGAAAGAAGATCTGAAAGACCATCATCGAAGATAATAATCCTTCCACTACAATTTTCATGAACAAGTAATACACACAATCAAGAAAAATTTCAGAATAAACCAGAAAACCTTCAGAATATCGTCTAGATGTGTAAAGTATAATTTGACAATATTTTTATCCAACAAGGAACAACCACTAGACAATATAACAATTTACACTAACACTAATCACTAGTAAACATTTAAAGTGCAACCAAATTCAATATCTAAGCGAACAGTGATTACAAGGAAAACATTTATTGTACACATTAATAAACTACATTATTTTCTGAGACGGACAAATAGTCATGATGTTGACGTTACTCTAACCTACATGCTTTTACGAAGCGTATTGAATATCGTCAAAACTTGTGTGTAACTTAATATATAATTTTTGTAATTTTTTAGATTATAAGTAATATATTGTTTGTAAAGGTACCCTCTATTATTAATTAACATGTAAAGGAACTTTTCGTAGCAGCCACAAGAATTCCCACGAAATATATTAAAATTATTTAGTTATTAAATCCTGAGATAAATATCGATTGTGACAACCGTATGTATCGAATGGAATTTTCCAAATAATTTGAATTTATGTTACAGAGATTAAACCATTATGTTATTAAATCATATCCATGCGTTATTATTTAAGGTATGTAATATATTATACCATTAAGATACTACGGGGATAAGGGGCGTATTATAATAGACATAGACAATAAAAATTATATTAAATTACTTATTAAATGTCAAATATTTGCATGCGAAGCGTCGGGTAACAGCCAGTACCAAATAAAACAAAGTGAACCTTAGTAACTTGGAGTGCAAAAGTACATTGAATAATAGCAAAATACGTTTCCACATATAAGGATAAAACTATAGATGCTGGAATAGACGAGACTCGAAATACGGTACCTGTTTATGCTTTACGCAGTGTAAATAGTGAAACATCTGTATATCAGCTCGTTCAGTATGATTTCCAATTTTGTTAGTTTTATTAGCAGCCATCTTAACACCAACTTTGTCACTACTCATTGGCACACTGCTAAATACTTCGTTCTTAACGAGTCCTTTCTGTGTCTCCACCATCTTCAGGTAGTCGTTTGACGACGTATAGTTCGTTTAGGACCTGAAGATGGTGGAGCACCGAACGCCCTCGTCAAGAACGAAGTATTTAGGAGTGTGGCAATAAGTAATGACAAAGTTGGAGTATGTTTTTTGAATGTAATTAAATTATGAGTCAGAATATATGTCAGTGGCTGGACGTTGAATTCGTATTGCCAGTGTAAAGATGACGATGGGAGTATGGTGAAATATTGTAATATTGATTAATCAGCGTCAGTCGTTACAATCTTGTACAAAGAGTGATAACAATAATTACCTCCTATACATTCTTGTATTTCATAGTTATAATTGCAAATTAATAAATAACAAATGTGACGTAATTAGAAACAATAACAAAAGGAGAATTGTTTGCTTTCAATTAATCAAAATATCAAGTACCAGGAGGTCAGATGACGATGGTAAAATAGTGTAACAGTGATTAATCAACTGAAACTCTGTTCGTATTACTTGCTCTTATTTATATTTTTTAATTCACTTCGAGTTATTTATACTGAAAACCCAAGGAGATATGTGCGACACACACACACACACACATGTACGTGCGTTCACATGAACGGATTGGTCTAATATCTTCTGATAAAAACGACCATTGTTCGCATTTATGACGACCATTTACTAGCAGTGGATTATTGGAATAAAACAATATGCTTCCCTGTGTGTCGTATTCACCTTTTTGTATGTTGCTGTGTATTACAGGAAAGATACAACACGTTCTACTGCATGAATACAACGCCCGCACCAATTCTATTGTATCCTGTATTTAATGTTTTTCTTACAGAGACATAAGTACGCACCACAAAGAAGCATATATAAAAGAATCTATTGTCATTCAGAAACGACCAACACATATGGTAGGCTGTGAACCCTACATGTGAATTCTCTTTACTAGCATAACGTTGAAGCTGGAATGTTCCGTCTTTTTATGGGAATTTCAATCGCGCTGTCAAATGTGTGGCCAGGCATGTGACACAGACTGCAGGCTCGACGTTGTTATCATTGTCCATACGAATATACCGGTAAACACAATAGATAAAAAGTGAACTGTTCATTTAATTGATAGTTTTTTTACTTATGGATTCAAAGATTTTTTTAGCCGGTGATGAGAGCAATGTGTAATACTGATTATACATTACCGTGCCATACTTGGTATTCTTTATTTTTATATAATATACAATTCGCACTGTTGAACTTAAAAATTGCGGTTTTCTTACGGATCCCATGCGGAGTGGTTGCGCGTGCTCTCTCTCTCTCTCTCTCTCTCTCTCTCTCTCTCTCTCTCTCTCTCTCTCTCTCTCTCTCTCTCTCTCTCTCTCTCTTTCCTCACAATCAAGAGGCTACTTATTTCTTCCAACATTGCATGGTGCAGCTTTCTAACTTTGAGCAAGTCTTTAACCCCATTTGTTGTTAAACGTATAAAAAACATCATTATTGACTAGTCTTTTATAATTGTCAATGCTTATATAATAAATTGTTTTAATTTAATCTTTACATAATATATATATATATATATAATTTTTAAAATTTTCAACGTAATATGACTCTTACGTTAAGGTAAAAATAATTTTAAAATGTTTATTTCTGAAACATAAAAAAAGTCTGTTAAGAATTGTTTTTTAATAAAAAGGAAAATGGCATTTAGTTAAATGTGATGAGCTATTTCGCACAGAGGTCTTCGAACTCATAAAAAGCAACAATTTGAGCTCTAGGCCCACATAAAGGGAATTGACAAAAATCGGAATATGAAGTCTGGAAATTTTTTATTACAAAAAAAGAGAATATTTGTGTTTTTGCAAAACAGGAATCGATGACGTTTATAAAATGACGAAATGCAGATATTTCGTCAGGTCGAAAATTAAAAATAACTTTTATGGAACTCTAAAAATTAAATAGCCCAACAAAATTACATTTTTAAGCTTCTGTTAGCTGTATTCTTAGGCAGTATATGCATCCGGGCAAATTTATAGAAACTGATAAAGAAGAAAAAATTATTATATATTTCAATTAACTTAGCTGAAAATTCAATAAGGTTACTATAGAGTTCACTATACGCTTGTGGATAATACGTTAGTCTGCTGTGGCTGTACTGTATGTGATACAAGAACGTAAGCAACTCCGTCGAGGCTAAGTGCAGTAAGCCATGATTCCGACGTGCGAACGCACTGTAAATTTGTTATATCGCTCTTTAAGTTACACTTTAAGTTACGTGGTTAGATCATCGGTGTGTGTGTGCAAATATCTGTTTACGTATTATACGTTCCTTTGATCTCATTTTTGTAAAACATTTTTAACCGTCATATTTGTTTATTAGTCAGTCGAGATGTCTTTAAAGTTATGCAAACACAACTCGATGTGCCTGGTATTAGGGGGAAAATTTCATTTACTCTATTAACTGGAGCCTATTTTCAAGGGAACCGTTATCTCTTTACCCAGTATAAAGATAGGTAAAAAGTAATGTTTTTGGAGAAAAAAGACAATAACAAATGTGATAAGGAATTATTTATCTGGAACAAGATAGAGGACTACCTTACTGTAGAAGTGATTTATTATTTAAAAAAGAAGGTGATGAATTGGTGGAAAGTGTCTAGGTACGACTGATTGGTCTCCACGCTAATGCGATTTCACACCATGCGATTTTGCTTTACGGGGTGCCGTTACAATGTAGTATTTAGTTCACTAACAAAGACCTAAATGAACTAAAACGGTCAATTAAAGTGAATTTAATATAGTTAATCAAAATAAACGATTAGTGTTGCCTATTGTCTAGAACATTTAAAAAGTAAGGGCAATTTAAACAGTTTCAACAAAGGATTACTGTAAGTTTAATTTGTATAATAAAATTTATCTAATAATTTCCTACACATAGTTGTCTTTACTGTATTAATTTTGTCATTATGCACGGGGAAGATGACTTTTCCGCCATTCATTATTTGTATCATTATGTGTGTCTAACTTGCATTCTGAATTTTGCTCTCTGCTCACTTATCGAAAGCACCTTGACAAATCTCACTTTGTCTTGTATATGTGCCAGTCCTGTATTTATGTATTATGTGTTTGTCTGACACCATATCTCAAGTGTATTATTTCAGAACACATTTCTTGTGTCTATTCTAGGAACAGTTTCACACTAATAGACGCTATTAGTGACCTTTCTCTTGCTTGAAGCTGCCGGAGATTGGTAAGTGACTACTCTCTAAAGTTGTTACAAATTTATTAAAATTTCATGTTAATTCAGATTACTTTCTTCCATACTTTTAACTGTAAATCATCTGTGCTCTATTTTGATCAATAGGATTAAGAGATTCGTTCCAAAACGTATAACGTAATAGTAAAAGTAGAACGCACAGGACGGCTTATATATTACAACACTACCAAATTTAATGTGTTTATTTATTGATGTGCCACTAATCTTTATATAACATTACAACACATTAAATTCGTGTGTGTGTGTGTGTGTGTGTGTGTGTGTGTGTGTGTGTGTGTGTGTGTGCAAGAATGAAGGGTGTAATCATAATAATAATATCACTATTCGCTTGGTTTACAAATCATTTCAATTTTTATTAACAATTTCTCATTTGTTTTGCGGTTTAAAACTCATTATTATTTTCACATAATTATTACGTGTAATTTCTAATCTCATATTACAAATTAATTTTTTATTTATTTTACGATTCCAACTGATTATTATCTTTACGTACTTACTACGTATAATTCGTAGTCTTATTTTACACACAAACATATTACAGTATATAATCTTATATTCTAATACAATGTTATAAATTTTTATACTGCTCTCAGCTAGCTCAATTATATTAGACTATAGATTATCTGCTCTTTCAATTATCTAACTCTTTTTTTTTCTTGTTATTACTAATTTCTCTTTCTTAATGCATATGCCTTGCTTTCTATTAATTTCTCTAACGAGGTTGTCATTTACTACTAACAATTATAGATTTTAAATTACAGTTACTGTTACTCTTATCGTTAAACAGTCTTTCATATTACTTTCATATTACCGTATGTAATGTACCAAAACATATTTACAACTATAAAATTTCTTGACTCATATTGGATTTGAATTGTCTATTCTTTTTCTTTGATATTTAAAGTCTTTTTGATTAGGTCTCGGTTTCTTGTAAATGCATGGTTATTTGTCACCTTATTACTTGTGTGGTACATCTGAAGCGTGTCCTCTTCGGACCTAGATACGGATACTCCTATCGTCCTGGAAGTCCTGGAGCCTGGTAGTCCGGGCGTCTTGTAGTACTGGCATTTTGTGGTGCTTCGTCTACTGGAACCTCGTACTCTGGATCACTGGATTCTTGTACTCTGGTACACCTTCGTTCCTGGTCATGGCCTCCGGTCCCAACTCCTCACTCGAACGAATGTACAGTCTTGAAGACTCTGGCTTCTGCTTGTGATTGGTCTACTGTCGTTGTTGTTTCTTCGTAGATTCTTTTGCTGCCATGGTAATCAATCAAATATACAAGTTCTTGTTGTTGGACGTAGCCTCCAACTGTTCTGATGATTTAACGAGAACGAGTTGTCGTCCAGTAGAGCATCTGGCTGCATCAGTGGTCGAACAAGGAAGAGAATGATGTTTGCGCGTCCCCTGTATTTATACCCAGGGCGCCAAACTGATGTCTCGACAATATTCTGCATGTCTGAGATTGTCAAGAGCGTCACTCTAACCTACGCTTCCTTGTTACACTTAATTTGCACGTCTTCGCGAATTGCGAAGTCTTTGGCACATTACTCGATACTCACTCGGTCGGTAATTTATAGGTGTTCCTCATGCATAAACCGTTTTTTCTTTATTTTACTTAATATAACTACTATTGATTTTTAACTGCCTATCATTACACTTTTTATTCGTTTTGCACTATCTTTATACACTGGTTCGTGTTATTTAAATACACATTTTTGTCTTTTCAGTTTTTCGCTACTATGCACAGAAGCATTATAATTTAAATAAATGTAAATAATTTTTATCGTTACTGAAAGGGTGGCGCTTTTCAGGAATGAACAAGTCGCACACACACACACTCACACACACACACACACACACACACCCTTTATGTGTGTACACAAATACAGATAGCAGCTGGCGTTAATCACCTGTCCCAACATGCAAGTTAGGCGTTCCTTTTACACTTCAGATTGCAGCTTGAATTATTATTATTATTATTATTACCAAAATGTATTATTTATTTATTCTAATTACTTATTTAAATAGCAGAAAAATACTAATCTCTTTTTAAGAGATTCGTAACGACTAATTTAAACGTAACTTCCTTTCTATCTGGCAACTTGCCTTATACATAAACATAAAATAAATTAGTTAACGAAAAATGAATAAGGCAAGTATGTAAATATATTGTGCATTTATTTCTTTGGGAAAACGTCCATATGCGTTAACGTGAATACGCAGACATTTCTAATCAAATCAAAACATGTGCCATTTAATGACACTGGTAAACCTACAACAACAAAAAAAACACTGCAGACATTAACAGAAACGGCGTTTGCTTTGTATCATTCACAAACTTCATCCAAAAATGTATAAAAAAAAACAAAAATAAATACGTTTACCAATATACATTTGTGTGTGTGTATTTGTTTTGATCATGATAGTGTTGTGTTTGTTTTAATTACTTCACTATAAAGTAGATTGCAACAACGCAAAACCATTAATTACAAACACCAACGCCCCAGACATTTACTCTACGGCTGTGTTTATTAGACAAGTTTTCTCCAGCCACTGAATTAAGGTGAAATGTAAGTAATGTTGATTAAGACGTCTGACACAGGTATGCGTGTAAATTGATCCTAGACTAAATTGAACCCATTCAACCTATACAGTATTTTTTTAAATATTCTTTTTATTGTCCTTTGTAATTTCTTACTCTTTTCAAAACATTAAACCGTAAAAAAACGTTTTTTTTTATGTACACGCATTGCAATAATATATCATCTGATTTTACTTTCATACCTTTATTGTAATATTTTTAGAACTAAATTTTATTGATTTAGGGCTACAGCTTGTTTTCTCCTCACTTAGCCCAACGCTTTCTGCTGACAATCATAAAAATATTTATTACAATTTAATTTTTTATAGCAAATATTCCTGGGATAGAATAATACTAAACAGAAACTACCTATAAAAAAGAACATGTTTTTAAAGTATTTTATAAACTTTTTACGGAAATTCATCATTCGAAAAATTAGGTAATTTAGTTTCACGTGGTCTATCTGTCGTGGTAAAAAAGGTGTGAAACCTATTTAAGTAAAATTTATCCGATAATAAATTATTCCGCAAAAAAAATCTGGTACTTTATTGTGGTCTAATTTTTATACAGATAATTGCCATGATAAATCAATACAGACAAGATTGGACAGACGATGTTGAAAGGATGAATAAGAACAGGATACCAAAAACAATTTTGGTTTATAAGCCGAAAGGACGGCGGAATACGAAAAGACCAAAGAAAATATGGTCGAACCAAGGACCATACACGCAACAGGCAGTTGTGTAGTGCATTCACGCAACAGGCAGTGAATGCACTGTAAGATCCGAGCCTGAAAAAGAAGAAGAAGAAGAGAAGACAATTGACATGAAGGGAGAACTGAAATATCCTCACAACTACAAGTCTAAATTTAATCTTTCCGTTTAAATTATTTTCAACACTAGCTACGAGATACTTACCCCAGTTACTAGATGAATTAAGACATTTAACTTGTTTGTTGATGGCAAAATGCACAAAGTTTATATTACTTGAGTGGGAACATTCAGA
Source organism: Magicicada septendecula (assembly GCA_034769895.1). NCBI lineage: Eukaryota > Metazoa > Arthropoda > Insecta > Hemiptera > Cicadidae > Magicicada > Magicicada septendecula. The sequence goes on from CM068368.1 coordinate 124,062,312, forward strand.
GTAGCAATGGATATGAGTTTTATTAAAGTTATCTACGTGTATGAACTTTGCATCAAAACATTCACGTATATCACGCAGGTGGAATTTGAACATGTTAGGAGAGCTAACATTATTCGATTGCAGCTCACACTTTAGCAAATATTCTCCATAGCACAGATTTAAATTAATGAGACAATCAATTAAATTAATTATTTTAAAAATATTACCCTTACTGAAATCGCAATGAACTGGCCGCTTTTCCATTGACATTGTTGGTCTGTCAAACAACAACTTATCTTGTATTGTCAGTGATACCGATTAGAGCAGTATTAGCATTAAATTGGGATCTACCTGCAATGGAGAAGGTCAAGAATGTGTTGACGGAGCATGTGACGAATAGGAGTAAGCGGCTAAATGCAATTTATTGGCGGGAACCACAAAAATTACTTTGAAAAAAAGAAGAACGAGAACTTCAATTTCTAAGTGCACAAATGTCTTTTTGAAAGGCAAGTATTCCAACTTCATAAAAGTTTCAACGAATCCGTCAATCATATGCGTGTTGACAGATAACGACAAACGGAGAAAATAGGAATGCAATAACCTACAAAAACCTGCGTGTACAGTAGCAACGCACGAGTTATTTTCTGTGGCTTCTGTAATGCAAAACTCCAATAAAACTGTGAAATACGATACAAAAACTGCAGCACTGCCAAATGTCAGTGTAGTGCTGTTGGTGACTGTGAGAAATGTATTCAATTTGCTTCTAACTCGCACAAAATATTGCGCACCAACCCACTCATTCTTGTGGGTTTCACTCGTGTAATAAACTTATTACGTGACAGAATTTGTTAAAGGAAATGGTAGAATGAATGTCAGACACAAATGTTTTCGATAATATCCTTAAATGGCAGATAAGTTTCTGATATATAAGAAGATATATAAACGCATATAAGAAGATATATTTGCGCTCAATCTATTATTATAACGTTTTCTAATAATCATAAAATGCGTTAGGAACGGTTGTGAGTATATAGACAAATTAATTTATATAAAGTTATTCCACTATAACATTTTATTATAATTATATTTACAGAATATCTGTACTAATAAGGAGGAGTATTCAAATCCTATAAAAAAGAATATGAACAAGTTTGTATCTGATATAGCTGTGTCCGTTTTGAGTATGTTCCATTACGTTATAAGATTGATCTTAGCATATTGAACGAAATAAATAAAAACACACGCATGGATTTTAACATGAATCAAGACATTGATGTCAAGGGAACATTTTCAAATGGCTGTAGAAGTAGTTATAATAATTAAAAAAAATATATATATATATAAATCAAAATCTGCAAAGTACAATACAACTTAATGTTACTAACCTGCGCTTCAGAAAGTACCAGAAAAGTATTTGTGTGTGCGGGCGCCCGTGCGTGTGTAGTAGAAAAGATAACTGTCTTCTAAAACATTAGTTCCGCTTTTGTAAAAACCAAGTTTGTTTATCTACAGTTGTAATTTTGTAAACCTGTTAACGTTGTTAAAGACATCGGCCGTAAGAAGAGAGAGAGAAAATGTGACGGAAGGAATTTATGAAATGGTAACCCTGTTGCTGTTAGAGACAAGCAGTGAGCATGTGAACAATATTTACAGGTATTTCCAAACAGCACTTGAGTAACATGACATTTTTCGCATCAGAATACAGTATATTCTAATAGGAAATATCATCGTCGTCGTCTGCACTTCAAGGATTAAGCTTATTCCGACTTCACACTTCATTTCTTCTCTGTGTGGTCGTCTTACACTCCTTCTGCCTCGTGAGCCATACTATGTCACTTTTTGTTCATCTCCATTCTTTTCTAAGTGATTTCTCCACAGCTGTCTGTGCTGTTGTATTATGTCGTCCAGAGCGTGTAAATATCAAATTCTTGCCTAATAGGCTATCATCACTCCCTAGTTTATCTAATAGAGTGCAGCCTTTAACTTTCCGTACAAACTTCATTCTTTAGTACAACTGCCTGTATCCTTAGATTCATCTTTACGAGAGGGAAACCACTGTCTGGGAATTCAGGTACTGCCACTGTCTTGTAGAATTTTAACATATTGTCCTTTCTAGCTTTGTTTTTCAGTATTCAATATATCGTGCCAAATGTACACCGAAATTTATGTAATTTATTACGTAAATGATTATTTCGATCATAGCTGATGTCCTGAAGCAAACCGCTGAAATTTGATACGTGCTCGATCGGTTGATTGTCAATTTTTGTTTTAATTGGGTGTAGTCCTTTAAACGCCATAATTATTGTTTTTGTTATGAAGTAGTATATAAGTAGAATATGAAGTAAAAGTAGAAGTAGACGTATAAGTAGAAGTAGTATATGAAGTAGAATACAGTAGTACTTACACACTAGATCAAATTAGTAATGTAGGTATCTTTGAAGTATTAGTTAGAATAGTACGGTTATTACCTTGAGTCTGTTACCAATAATTTTAGAATATACATTATAGGCTTCATTCAACATGCTGATGCTTTGTGTAGTTCCCACAATAAATTCGGTCTGCTTTTAGAATAAGGATATGAATGGAGCTGTTTGCCATTCTTCTGATATATTGTTACGATGGTCACACGGGACGGTCGTGGGTACGGTGGATACACAATAACTGACACCAATGAAGTCACTAATTACAAACTTTAATTAGCACAAGCTGCAGTTACGAATACAAAAAATGCACTCTTTAACAAAAATTAAATTTACATTTAGCCGACAACTATAATAAATGTCACCTTCTTACAGTTTCACACTAATTAACACAACAATCACTAGCTACTAAACCGCCAATAATAACTCTTAACCGCACTTATAAAATCGACAGCTGTAACTGAACTGGGCTACTTTTAAATCCAATATTTTTGCCTCCACCACCTTGCATTATAGTGAGATAGTAGGCCTGGATGCAGGTAGGGTAGTAAAGTAAATGTCTGTAAGGAACATGGACAATCTCGGAGAATCCAGAACGTTACGCAGCTCTGCTGCGCAGAATGATCTCCAAACGACTAGAAGAGCCTCGCCTGTCCCGGCATGCCAAGAGTCACGTAGGCACTCATCGATGCGGTATAATTTATTTTCTCAGCGTCTCAAATGAATAAATGTCCTTTCTACGTTCTATAAGTTCCATATTTATATTGGCAGAACAAGTGGCCTACTGAAGTTCACTTCCATCAATACTTCAACAATTTCTTTCACGTTTTTGGATCTACACTGTTATATAATTTTTCCCCACCCTTCTCATATGTACATTTATGTCGATGATAAGTACCATAGGCTTTTACAATGTTGGAGCTATTTTTTCTCGCCTACTAGTTTTATACGGGAAACATCTTTCTCGTATAATCAGGATGTCTCTTTACTTTCTATGTTAGTTCCTGTCTTCCGTGAATATTGTTTGCTCATGAAGGTATTCAAAAATTGTCGATGTTCATTTATAGTAACAGTTCATATTTAATTCATATTTTTCAAATTTTGAACAACAATATATGTCTTATTATATTTGTTATTACTTATTACAATGTTTCGAGAGTTTATTATATTCCTGTCATCTTCAGGAGTACAATTTTTGAAGATATGTAATATAATTGCATAATATGGAATATATTCCTGTAATGTATTTCATATTTCCTAATAATATTGACATTTTCATATTTATCTTTGTATTTTTTCAAAAACAATCGGGTAAACATAGAAGTAAAACCATCACGACATAGAAAATGTTAGGCGGTATGTTGTTTTGGCTAAGAATTATAGTGACCTACAAAACTATATACTTCCTTTTGAAAGAAGAATGTTTGAGTTTCACACAAAGATGAATAGAAAGTGGACACAAGTAGTTCCATTACAGTGATATTTAACATATATATATATAACGGATCTTTACAGCTGTCCTCGTTTCTCCGTCCCTAACTTCCATTGTAACCTATCGTAGCATGTAAGTTCTAAATTTCTTGCAACCATTGCTTCCGCTACGTCATCTCACCAACTCCTCCGTGGACGTCCTCTTTTCCTCCTCACCGGTGGTATCCATTCCAGTATTTTGCGGGGCCATCTGTCATCTTCCAATCTCTTTACATGCCTAAAATAAGTCAATTGTCTTCTTTCTATTTCATCTATTATTGTCCTGTCAATATTCATCTCGGGTATAATAGTCTCATTTCTAACCCTGTCTAATTTTGATCTTCTACAAGAAGATTTTGTTCTTCTACCTCCTGAAGAAGTCCATTTCCGCTGACATCAGTTTTTTCTTATTTACCTTTGAAACGTTCCAAACTTCTGCTCCATAAAGGATTACACTTTGCACCATGCTATTATATACACAAATGTATATAAAACATGCTATTATATATTTCTTTGTATTTCTGGTTATACTTCTTTTCCATAGAAGCGAATTCAGCGTTCTTATAACGGTTCGCCCCTTGTTAACACGTTCTTGAATTTCATCTTTGCTGCTTCCCTGTTTGTTGAAAATAACGCCTAAGTATTTACTTTTTTCAACACCTCTTATCCTGTCCATATCCAATTTTAAGTCATTAACTTCTTCGTTGCCCACTATCAGGTACTCACATTTTGCCATGTTCATCGTCAAACCAGCTGCGTCATATTCTTCTTTTAACTTCTGACCACATACTCGAAGTCTTCGTCATCCTCCGCTACCACAATCTGGTCATCGGCAAAATATAGAGTGAACAGATTGTCATCTCCTACTCTCAGCTTTTATACTTCTTTGTCCATCTTACTAGAGATCTGTCTAAGTATATTTTAAAGAGGGTAGGGAACAAGCAGCATCCTTGTCTTACGTCTTTTGTAGTTTCGAATGGTATAGTGAGTTTGTTTCCCAGTTTGACCCTGGTGATATTTTGTTGATAGTATCTTCTGGTGGCTGCAATCAAATTTGCATTTATGTTCAAATGTTCCATCTCCTTCCATAACTGTGAGATTGGGACACTATCGTATGCCTTTTCTAAATCTATTAAAGCTATATGCGTTTCTCTATTATGCTGCACTCTCTTTTTAACTGCTATTTTGATTGTAAAGATGTTGTCTACCGTGGATCGCTCCGCTCTAAACCCTGATTGTTCTTCGGGCTGCTTGGTCTTGATGTCTTCTTCAATTAAGTTTTTCAAAATCCTCGAATATATTCTCCCGATGGTCGGGATCACAGCAATTCCTGTAATTTCTAGGGTCCAACTTTGAACCCTTCTTATGGACTGGTGAGATATACGATGTTCGCCACTCCACTGGCACTTCTTCTCCATTTAGGCATCTTTCGAATAGTTTCTGAGCATTTCAAACAGCTTGGGGGGCCCATATCTAACTAATTCTGGATTTATTCGTCCCGGACCTGGGGATTTCCTCAATTTTGTACCTTTTATTTCCTCTTGAACTTCTTCAATACTTAGTGCAATTTCTCCAGATACTTTTATTTCATGGTCATTAGGAATGAATTTATTCCTTGTTTCAACCAATAGCTCCATAAAGTGTTGTATCCATTTTGTTTCAGGTATGTTGTTCAAAAATATCTGTGTCCGGTTTGTAGTTTTAATGGCTTTAATTGTTTTCCAAGCTTCTGAGCTTTGTGTACCTCCCAGCTGATTTTCCATGCATTCACATCTTTTCTCCCAAGCATTATTTTTCTTCTTCACTACTTGTTGTTTAACTTCTCTATTAATTCTTTTATATTCTTCTTTAGTCTCTTTATCTTTAGTTTGTAGTAGTTTCAAATAGGTTTCCTTTCTCTTTTTGATTTTCTCTTCTATTTCACTATCTCACCAGAACGGTTTATTGATTTCCGATCTTGTCTTCCTAGGGCTTCCTCAGCCGTTTCTCTAATACATTCCTATATATGCTCGTATTCTTCTAAAGTGGATCTGGTTGCTGTCATTAACTTTTGTTCTAATCTCCACGAATACAGCATTCTTGTACTATCGTGCTGAAAGCTCTTCAAATTATATTTTGCGTCTTCAATTTTCGGGCCAACATTTTCTGCTCTTTCTACATGAGCTCCTATGAAGGGAATATACAGTTCAGCAACGACCAATCTGTGATCTGACTCACATTCACCTCCCCTGTGCACTCTCACATCCCGCACTCTCAAACCAGCTCTTTGTCTCCATATTACATAATATATTATAGATCTTAGACCTCTTGTGTTCTAGTACCACGTATACTTATGGATGTCTTTGTGAGCATAGAAGGTATTCATTATTTTCAATTCATATTGTTCACATAAATCGAATAATCTCTCACCATTGTTATTAACTGTCTCTTTTTCGTGTGTGCCAACTACTTAACTGTTTCTTTGTTTTCCGTCTCTTGCATTAAGATCTCCTGGAAGGATTATTTCGTGACTGTTTGTGATGTCCTCTATGATTTCTCTCAGAGCGTCTTCAAAATTGTCTTTGGTTTGAACTGTCGCGTCCTCAGTTAAAGCATATATGCCAATTATTGTAATAATTCTCCCTCTTAGCTAAATTGTCAGTTTTAAAAACCTTTCAATAATGGGCTCCCATGATTTTACCCGATTCCGGTATTTTTTATGAATAAATATGGATACCCCTGCATGAGCTCTTTGATCTTCCTTTACACCCGAAAAGAAGTGTATGCATTCTTTTAGATTTTCATTCCCATTTCCTTTTTTCTTCGTTTCTGAGAGGACAATAATATCTATTTTCCATTTCAGCCATTCTTGTAGTATTTCTTGCTGTTTATTTCTGATTCCTTGAATATTCCATATAGCCAAACTCAAAGTCCATTTCCGTTGCTGTGTTCGTCTACCAAAATCCCTGTCCACCATCCGAGGCTGGTTTTTGTTGGGTTTGTTAGCATCTTATGGCTTCTACAAGTGTAGGTTGCTAGCCTAACAAGTCAACCCCCATCCTGGAGGGCCAGGGTTTGATTTCAGAGTGTCCTTCTCTTAGATAGGTTGCCTTCTCTGCGGCTGAGGAGCCCTACCTACCCCGCCTGTTGGTCCACGGGAGGTATTTTATTTCCCTCCTACCCGCCGATCTAGCAAGAACCAGATCGGTTAGGGAATTCCCCTATCCACCACCTGGGGACGCGCCCTCTAGGGGTTACAGGCTCCCCCGAGGGTGACATTTAACATAAGGCATGAAAAGGCTTTTGAAAATCTGGGGGAACTCTTATTGGATGGAAGAATCGTCCAGATATTAAACCGTAGTAGAGATTAAATCTAAGTTATTAAAGGAAAACGTTTAATATAACGTTAAACAAAAATAATACTAAGCATAGAAGTAATGAAATCTCATAAAACCTTACCTCTAGAGCATAGCTTTTAATGACTCTGAAACATGAGAAGAGATACTAGTGTTTATAAAGTAGAGTAAAAAGAATAATTAGAACGGGAAAATATCATCATACACGAAAGATAATGTGTAGAATACTTATTTATTATATTGGCTAATGTTATTATAGGAAGAAATGACAATATACTAATAGAAAAAATGTAAGAATAAGCCAAGAACAGGGTATTTGGAATGGCTACAAAAATGGATTTCAAAGGATAGAAAGATATTGAAGTAAATGTGCACATAATGATAAAACGATCTAAGAATATACCTAGTCAAACAGAATACGTACTACGGTTAAAAGAATGTTCATGCTAATGTTCAAAATCAAGTTGTACTGGAACTCGCACTAAAAGTATAAAGTAATACACGCACACTCACAAAAGCGGATATGACACACGTCAGCTTTTAGAATGCTTTACAAAAGAGTTTCTGAATTTCCTGAAAACAAAATGTGCAGTGAACGAGCGTTTCATTACTGCAAATGACACTTGTGTATTAGAGAGTCTACCATCATTATTACTGACAGTGGTGACGATTGGGAATTAGAATCGGGGGGGGGGCAACAAAAATTTATAGACAACAAAAAGTACCGAGGGTCTGGGGGGTATAGGGGGATAGATAACAAAATTAAAAAATAGCTACAAAATGTTAAGTTTTTGATGCTCTCTGAGCGAATTTGGACAGAGAAGTAAAGGTTGACACTTTACCAACTTAAGAGCATTAATAATAGTTTTTTTGAGATTTTGATTAATACTATACAATATAACTTTCACCAAAAAAACAATTACACATGTATTAAAATTAAATAGGAGTACTTTGAGAATTCACAAGTGATCAGTAATAATTTCATTCAAAAGTACGGCTTGTTTAAAAATAAACACCAAAAACTGATAATTTGCCAAATTCCAACCAGTTAGTTTACTCTGGGCCCTGTGTTATACCTCATTACACTACAAAATATGTAAGGAATAATAAACAAATACTGTGTTAGATTTCTTGTGCTAAATAGTATTATTTAATTAGGTGTTCAAAGCAATACAATTAATTACATTGTATAAAGTAAAATATAAAATAAGCTTCTCATAGTCATAAGTTTAGTCTTTCTGTTTTAAAACAACGTTAAGTGCCTTTGTTTTCTCCTGACGTAGACTTCCACACAGTCATCCATGTTGAGGTCCATTTTTTCAATGGCCAACATTGCCAAGCGTGATAGACGTTCATGAAGCATTGAATTTCTCAAATAATTTTTCACTCTTTTCAAGACACTGAAAGACCGTTCTGCCGATGCAGTGGATACAGGGACAGTTAAAAACAACTTTAAAAGCTTGAAAAGGTTTGGAAATACGTTCTGGTTGTGGATGTTTTCAGATTTAAATTGTAGCACTAACTTTGATATCAGTTTACGATCTGTTTCTTCAGGCTCTTTCCTAGAGAACACATCAATTTCTGCAGATAAAGTATCACTTTCAAGCCCAAACTCACAGCTGAGCAAGCTTCTTTGATAAGGTCACTACAAACCGAGTTGTTCTTCATTGAAGCAGTCAGTAATGTTTCCATATGGCACAGTAAAGTTAGCTGTTTTTTTTTTCAAAACGTGACTTGATGCTCTCAGAGAGGGTGTCTAGTAGAGGGTAGTAAAAAGTTCTTAAATAAAAGTCTTGAGGTGAGTCATAATCGGGGTGAACATCTCCTCCACCAAGTTTCTGTGGAACGTTTCGCTTGCGTTGAACAGTTGGCCCCTTGAAACTGTGACTTTCACAAAAGTAAGTGTTTCAGACCAAAGTTTCTTGAATTCATGTTCATTTCTAAAATCAGCTACAGACTTTATTATTCTATTAGCAACATCAACTACTTCATGAACCGATACATCATGGTTTTGTATGTATTTGGAAAGAATGTTCGTCTTTTTAAACACTTGTTTCATGACACTTAGTCCAAAAACAAATTCAAAGTTAGTGATATACACTATCAAACCGTGAGCTTCACCACCAGTTTTTGGGTCAGAAGCTTCAATTACTTCTAAAGTATGCAGTATATCTACTAGGTGCTGTTGAACGGCTTGCAAGCTTTCCTATCTGCTGCTAAATATTGTGTCACTTAGTGCTTTAAGAGAAAAATCATTACTTTCATCACTGACTGGCTTGACTGCACAAGCTAAATTCTTTACTGTTGCAAACACTACATGCCGTTTGGGAGAAGCTTCAATGAAACAGTATATTTGATGTACTGTACTTAAAACATTGCGTACAGAAATACTGCTCTTATATGCATCTACAAGTGCAACATTTAGAGAATGCATGTAGCAATGTATGTACATTACATGGGAATTACTTATTATTTGCGTACCGTATCACTTATTATATGATATATAATTACCTTAATATCCACTTTCGTGATACACAGTTTCGTCAATGATGACGCGTTTCGGGACAAAGTCCCATCCTCAGATACACTTAATTAACTAAAATATTAAAATCACGACCATGATATTGGTCAAGTCAAAAATAAATAAAAAAATAAATTACAAATCGCATGTAATAAGTTTTACTAACCACGGCTGGAGCTCCCGCATGCGTTCACCCGCAACCGCGATCGTCACGCGACTGGTCAAAGATTAAGACAAACTGATTGCAGTGTCAAACAGGTAATTTGACGCAAAATTTACCTGGTCATTTAATAAACTGTTTTTGGTGTTATTATCTTTTAAAGCTTTATAAATTTCAAATTCCTCCAGACTATCCATCCGTCTACCCTTTTTACAAACATGCAACGCTGTTAAATTTTCTTCGAAGCTCGTATATTTATGTCCGCTTGATATTAAATGTTGTGCAAAGTTGGACTTAGTATTACTTGGCTTAGGAATATGTTCTAAAAATCTTTTATAAAAACATCTGCCAGATTGACCGATATAGAACGCATCACAATCATCACATTTTATTTTATATACACCACATTTCTTTTTTAATGATAATTCGTTTTTGTTTTTGAAATAATTTCCTAAATTATTATTTGTTTTAAATGATAAAATATAGTTATTATCTTTGAGAACGGGTCTTAAAATATTTGGCATAATACCTGTGAAATTAGCCGAAAGATATTTATAATTTTTGTTACTTGCTTTTATAGAGTTTGAATTTTTATTTTCTAAACGTTTCCTATGCCTATTTATTATTTTGTCAACTATTGTAGATTTATACCCGTTATTTACTGCTATTTGTTTGATAGTGCTAACCTCATTTAAGTAGTCCTCCTTTTCGAGGGGAACATTTAAAAGTCTGTTGACAAGACTGTTAAACACTGCCATTTTTTGTGTAACGGGATGATATGAATCATAGTGTATTACTGTGTCAGTACTAGTGTGTTTTCTAAAGATTTTGTATTTTAAATTATTCCCGTTGTGTAATACAGTGAGGTCTAAAAAGTTGATACTTTTGTTGTTTTCAATCTCCATAGTAAATTTTAATTTGTTATGAATTTTGTTTAGGTAATTTTTAAATAATTCTATTTGTCTGGCATTCCCGTTAAAAATAATAAATGTATCATCTACATATGTGGAGTAATGGATGATTTTACTGGCGAAATAATTATCTTTTAAAATGTTTGTATTTTCTAAGTGGTTTAGATATAGGTCCGCCAGGATGCCAGAAAGTGGAGATCCCATGGCAAGTCCTTCATTCTGTTTATAATATGCATTTTCAAATGAAAAATAGTTTTGATGAAGAATGGTTTTTAGTATCATCATCAGTTGGTTAACTTTCTGTATTTCTAAAGAACCTTTATTCATTAAATTATGCCTGAGTAAAGTTAATGTTTCATCAATAGGCACATTAGTGTATAAATCTACTATGTCGAATGATACTAGTTTGTAGTTTGGTTGAATTGTAACGTGGTTTATATTTTTGATAAAATCCTTATAGCTTTTTACACTCCGATTATTTTCTAAGTTGGTGTGCTCTCTGATGATTTTTACTAAGGTTTTAGCTATTTTATAACCGGGAGCAGTTGTAAAATTAACTAATGGTCTAATTGGAGTGTTCTGTTTATGTACTTTCGGAAGACCCCTTAAGCAAGGCGCACTAGCATTTATTGGTTTTAGTGAGGATTGTGTGCGTTTATCAAATAGTTGCGTGCATTTATTTATTGTTTTATTCAGTTCCAAAGTGTACTTCTTAGTGGGGTCGGATGTCAACTTAGTAATATTGTTGTCATTTATAAAGTTGTGTACTTTTTGTGTGTATTCATCAAGTTTCATCATGGCTATAGAATTTCCCTTATCTACCTTAGTTATGTAAATATTATTATTAGAAAGTTTTTCATTTAGTTGTATAGCTATGCGTTGTTCGTGTTGTGCTTTAGTGTAATTAACTTTATTTTGTATAAGCTTATTGTTCTTGTTTTTAATGATTTTATTAAACTTATTATTTACTAATACTCTTATTTCATTTTGTTTACCTGGGTCAGGAATGTTTTTTATCACTGACTCGGCTTCAATTTATTATTTCTTTAATTAAGTTATGTTTATTTTTAAGGTTGGGGGGAAAATTGTGATTTAGACCTTTGCTGATAAGTTTTGTTTCTGCGTCAGTTAAAGTGACGTCAGTTGTATTTATTACTCTAGGGTAGAAAATGTGCGTGCTTTCGATGTTATCTTTATATTAACTGTTACTTAAATGGCTGATTTTAATTGCCTGTTTATGTTTGTGAAATCTAATCTTATTTGTAACGTATTTGTTAATTTGCTCTATGATACTATCGATCAAAGCAGGATGTACCATGTTATATAATTCCAATTGAGATTTATACATAGCCAAATTCAATGATATTTTTTTGCTATATAGAAATTTAATTTCTTCTTTGACTCTAAACGTGCTAGCATATTGTTCGGTTTTTCTGGCTAGTTTGGAGGAATTATTAATCTTAATTTTAGCATAATTTGGGATTAAATTTTGTCGTAAACAGGTTTTATTAAATTTTATATGTAAATTAGTTTTGAATAATTTAAGTTTAAGATTTTGATATTTATACGCGATACTTGCCTTGTATGGCTCCATGTCAATTACTTATTTTTTGCGTACCGTATCACTTATTATATGATATATAATTACCTTAATATCCACTTTAGTGATACACAGTTTCGTCAATGATGACGCGTTTCGGGACTAAGTCCCATCCTCAGATACACTTAATTAACTAAAATATTAAAATCACGACCATGATATTGGTCAAGTCAAAAATAAATAAAAAAATAAATTACAAATCGCATGTAATAAGTTTTACTAACCACGGCTGGAGCTCCCGCATGCGTTCACCCGCAACCGCGATCGTCACGCGACTGGTCAAAGATTAAGACAAACTGATTGCAGTGTCAAACAGGTAATTTGACGCAAAATTTACCTGGTCATTTAATAAACTGTTTTTGGTGTTATTATCTTTTAAAGCTTTATAAATTTCAAATTCCTCCAGACTATCCATCCGTCTACCCTTTTTACAAACATGCAACGCTGTTAAATTTTCTTCGAAGCTCGTATATTTATGTCCGCTTGATATTAAATGTTGTGCAAAGTTGGACTTAGTATTACTTGGCTTAGGAATATGTTCTAAAAATCTTTTATAAAAACATCTGCCAGATTGACCGATATAGAACGCATCACAATCATCACATTTTATTTTATATACACCACATTTCTTTTTTAATGATAATTCGTTTTTGTTTTTGAAATAATTTCCTAAATTATTATTTGTTTTAAATGATAAAATATAGTTATTATCTTTGAGAACGGGTCTTAAAATATTTGGCATAATACCTGTGAAATTAGCCGAAAGATATTTATAATTTTTGTTACTTGCTTTTATAGAGTTTGAATTTTTATTTTCTAAACGTTTCCTATGCCTATTTATTATTTTGTCAACTATTGTAGATTTATACCCGTTATTTACTGCTATTTGTTTGATAGTGCTAACCTCATTTAAGTAGTCCTCCTTTTCGAGGGGAACATTTAAAAGTCTGTTGACAAGACTGTTAAACACTGCCATTTTTTGTGTAACGGGATGATATGAATCATAGTGTATTACTGTGTCAGTACTAGTGTGTTTTCTAAAGATTTTGTATTTTAAATTATTCCCGTTGTGTAATACAGTGAGGTCTAAAAAGTTGATACTTTTGTTGTTTTCAATCTCCATAGTAAATTTTAATTTGTTATGAATTTTGTTTAGGTAATTTTTAAATAATTCTATTTGTCTGGCATTCCCGTTAAAAATAATAAAGGTATCATCTACATATCTGGAGTAATGGATGATTTTACTGGCGAAATAATTATCTTTTAAAATGTTTGTATTTCTAAGTGGTTTAGATATAGGTCCGCCAGGATGCCAGAAAGTGGAGATCCCATGGCAAGTCCTTCATTCTGTTTATAATATGCATTTTCAAATGAAAAATAGTTTTGATGAAGAATGGTTTTTAGTATCATCATCAGTTGGTTAACTTTCTGTATTTCTAAAGAACCTTTATTCATTAAATTATGCCTGAGTAAAGTTAATGTTTCATCAATAGGCACATTAGTGTATAAATCTACTATGTCGAATGATACTAGTTTGTAGTTTGGTTGAATTGTAACGTGGTTTATATTTTTGATAAAATCCTTATAGCTTTTTACACTCCGATTATTTTCTAAGTTCTCTGATGATTTTTACTAAGGTTTTAGCTATTTTATAACCGGGGGCAGTTGTAAAATTAACTAATGGTCTAATTGGAGTGTTCTGTTTATGTACTTTCGGAAGACCCCTTAAACAAGGCGCACTAGCATTTATTGGTTTTAGTGAGGATTGTGTGCGTTTATCAAATAGTTGCGTGCATTTATTTATTGTTTTATTCAGTTCCAAAGTGTACTTCTTAGTGGGGTCGGTTTTTTTCATTCGAAAATGCATATTATAAACAGAATGAAGGACTTGCCATGGGATCTCCACTTTCTGGCATCCTGGCGGACCTATATCTAAACTATTTAGAAAATACAAAAATTTTAAAAGATAACTATTTCGCCAGTAAAATCATCCATTACTCCAGATATGTAGATGATACCTTTATTATTTTTAACGGGAATGCCAGAAAATTGAATTATTTAAAAATTACCTAAACAAAATTCATAACAAATGAAAATTTACTATGGAGATTGAATACAACAAAAGTATCAACTTTTTAGACCTCACTGTATTACACAACGGGAATAATTTAAAATACAAAATCTTTAGAAAACACACTAGTACTGACACAGTAATACACTATGATTCATATCATCCCGTTACACAAAAAATGGCAGTGTTTAACAGTCTTGTCAACAGACTTTTAAATGTTCCCCTCGAAAAGGAGGACTACTTAAATGAGGTTAGCACTATCAAACAAATAGCAGTAAATAACGGGTATAAATCTACAATAGTTGACAAAATAATAAATAGGCATAGGAAACGTTTATAAAATAAAAATTCAAACTCTATAAAAGCAAGTAACAAAAATTATAAATATCTTTCGGCTAATTTCACAGGTATTATGCCAAATATTTTAAGACCCGTTCTCAAAGATAATAACTATGTTTTATCATTTAAAACAAATAATAATTTAGGAAATTATTTCAAAAACAAAAACGAATTATCATTAAAAAAGAAATGTGGTGTATATAAAATAAAATGTGATGATTGTGATGCGTTCTATATCGGTCAATCTGGCAGATGTTTTTATAAAAGATTTTTAGAACATATTCCTAAGCCAAGTAATACTAAGTCCAACTTTGCACAACATTTAATATCAAGCGGACATAAATATACGAGCTTCGAAGAAAATTTAACAGCGTTGCATGTTTGTAAAAAGGGTAGACGGATGGATAGTCTGGAGGAATTTGAAATTTATAAAGCTTTAAAAGATAATAACACCAAAAACAGTTTATTAAATGACCAGGTAAATTTTGCGTCAAATTACCTGTTTGACACTGCAATCAGTTTGTCTTAATCTTTGACCAGTCGCGTGACGATCGCGGTTGCGGGTGAACGCATGCGGGAGCTCCAGCCGTGGTTAGTAAAACTTATTACATGCGATTTGTAATTTATTTTTTTATTTATTTTTGACTTGACCAATATCATGGTCGTGATTTTAATATTTTAGTTAATTAAGTGTATCTGAGGATGGGACTTAGTCTCGAAACGCGTCATCATTGACGAAACTGTGTATCACTAAAGTGGATATTAAGGTAATTATATATAACATTACATGGGGATTGTTTTCTTTCATTCTCGCTGCCACACCTTTGTAAATACCGCTCATGTTCCTTGCTCCATCGTAACATTAAGCAATTATATTTCTAAGATCGATCCCAAGTTCCTCAATATTGAGCGAAGCAACTTGTACAAAGTTTCACCATCAGTCAAATCGGTTTTGTGTACGTGAAAGCGTTCTTCGATTTCCAGTTCCTCAGTGACATATCTTATTACAAGTGTTAACTGCTCACGATGTGAAACGTCTGGAGTTTCATCAACCAATATGGACAAATGCTTGCTTTTCTTAGCACTTTCTAGTATGCAGTTCCTGGGTACGCCACGATTTTAAGCATTTATTTTGTACATCGTGATGAACATAGTTAAAAAATGTTTCTTTGTCTAAAAACATTTTTTTCAATAACATATTATCTGTTGATCTCAGCTTTACAAATTCTACATAATTACCTCTGTTACTGTTATCTGAACTCTCATTTTCTCTATGTCCCCTTAGTGCTAAGCTTTGCCTTGCCAGGAAAAGCGAAGACTGAAATAGAATCTTAAGATAATCACTATTTTTGTTCACTTCTTCGTGATGTTGGGTAGATATCTTACTCACTACACTTTCCTTGGATTTTAGACCCTCTTGCCAACGTTGCGAATCATTAAGATGAGAAGACGTTCTTTCATGTTCTTTAAAGCGTTGGACTGCTGTTTTCCAGTTTCCAAAACCGTTTGAAATAAATGTCTCATCATAACTACCAAATAATCGACAGGGAAAACAAAAAGCTTTGTCTCCTGTAACGCTGTATTCAAGCCACTTATACTCTGCGAACCATGTACTTTTGAACTTTCTTCCTTTTGTTTCTGGATATTTGTTAAGACTAGGTTTAAATGGACCATCTTTGAAAAATTCTAAAGCTGCTTGCTTACCATGAAGCGGATCTCTAAGTTGAAGCTGATTATGAATATTTACAGACGACACGCTGGACACGCAGGCAGATGCAACTTTTGCTTCAGTATTTAATGAAACAGACTCCTGTGCACTAGTCGTGGAAACAGTATCTACAATGGCGGCGGAGTCGAATTGTTCTAAGTCGCTTGTTCCAACCAAGTTCTATCTTTTGGCAAAAAAGTCAAACAACGATTTTCCAGTAGAACGCTTCATTCTCCTCTAATCACAATGTTTTCATGTAGGAATATGTTAATGATAAACAACACAACAACACCACTTATGAAAACATAACAAAACGTTTGAAAAAACAAATAAAATCACTTGTGACTCGTGTCTGCATGAGTTGAGGTTAAGACTTAACGTTAGCAAAACACAAACAATGACAACAAACAGCGCATGCGACAAGCGGAGAAGCTTCAAGCAGTGATGCGCTGGTATTAACTCAGCGCAATCTCCATATGAATACAATAGTTCGATATGATTTGAGAATCTCATGTGCACGAGTAACACAGCTACATAGGAAGATTGTGGCTAATATTTTTTCTAGTTTTCCTTTTAATATGTCTTTATTATGTTAATATCACAATTATTATCAATACGAGCGTCATCGCCATATTATATAAATCGCCACCAATGATCGGTAATGATTTTTATCATTACAGTAGATTTTGTATTCCAAATTCCTGGCATGCGATTATGATTTTAATCGTTGATATAGTTCCATTTCAATAAGGAATTAAAAGTGGTATTTTTGTATTCCAAATTCCTGGCATGCGAGTGTGAATTTAATTGTTGATATAGTTACAGTTCAATAAGGAATTAAAAGTGGTATTACACAAGATTATCTTTCCAGGGCCAATTACTCGTGAGAACCGAACGTTTTCGGTTTTTTTCTCTTCGCAAATTTCACAAATTTATGTTCGTTCTTCAAAATTTCTAAGCGCCCTCGGACGCTGGAACAGGCTACCAGAATTTTAGAAGACTTTTATTTTCCGAATTTCTTGTCCACAGTTTCTATACCCTGGCAGGAAACATACGTTCATAAATTTTACAAAGCCTGTAGATTTAAAATCTCATACATATTACTGAAACCTTGTTTAAAAAATTCTATTTGCACACGCACTAGTAATTTTGGAACGCGATCAAAATTCTCAATACACGTATGGGTTATGGCAAATATAGAAGAAAGTCTTTTTTTTAATTATAATTTAAATTTTAAGTTAACTTTGATGTACAAACGTATTTTTCGTTTCAAAACTTTTGTCCCAACATTCAAAACAACTTTTCGTTTGACCTCTTTTATATTAACTTTTCAACTGCACAGTATCGATTTTCCTGTATGTTAACCTTTTTTTTTTAAGAAAAACATTTTTCCCTACAATTTTATTTGCTTTTTTATACTTCTCGTAGATATTTCCTTTGTATTTGTCTTTCGAAAATATAATTTTTTGTTTTATTTGTTTTTTTCTACTACCGTTTAGTTTAATATTTTCAATTCGTTTAGACATATCGGCACAGTAGCTCGTTTTTCATAGCGCTCATTAGAAATGGCGTGCTGTGGTTCCGTTGGAGGTTGAATAATATACAG